>JAWWEE010000010.1:19170588-19312948 GCA_035221455.1 Xenops minutus
AGTGCCACGGCCAGTCCTGCCTTGGGCACCTCCAGGGCTGGGCACTCCAACCCTCCCTGGGCAGCCCCTGCCAAAGCACTGCCCTTGATCCCAGGATTTAATGAGGCCCTGCGGGCACACGCTCCTGCGCGGGCCCGACCTGCCGTGCCGACCCCCGGCCCGGCCCTTTGTGAGCGCGGACCCCTCGGTGCTGCCGCTGTCGAACCGCCCCATTCCCCACGGACTCCGTGTTCCAGCTGGGATCTCATGGAGCTGCACGAGGGGAAGGCATCTGTCACCAAACCCGTGCCGCGTTTGACACAAGCTGTGTTCAGACACAGCAGTTTTCAGGGATGCCTTCGCTCCCAGAGCACATCCCGCTCCCGTGGCTCGCAGGCTCCCCGCAAACGGAGTCAGGAAAGCGGAGCGCTCCTCCCGCTGTACACAGGAGTAGCAGGTCTGACTCGGCAGAAGATCAACAGAACATCAGAATCAGAAGAAAGGGAAGATAAAAGGCAAACAGTTCCAGCTAGAGACCTCTTTTCTGCTGACAGAAGTCAGCATCTGATGGCTGAAGGGCAAGAGAAGGGACGTCCAGCTTGTCCCGCGGGACAGGCAGCTGCAGGAACCAGCAGAAAGCCCTCGTTGCTCTCTGAGCAAATGTCCAGCATGAGCTAAATAGCATTTGAAAGTGCTTTCCCGAGCCCAGGCAAAAGAAAAGATTTAATAACCATTTTGACTCCACTCCATTGCACAGCAGAGTGAACTATGCTTTGGTAACATTTAGCTTACAGAAGTCATCACCACAGCTGAATTTAAGAGAAAAGTCAGGCAGTGACAGAAGCCCCTCACAAGGCTGACATATAAGAAGAAAAAAAAAAAAAAGGAAAAAAAAAATTAATCAGATCTCTTGAGTTTACTAGTCCCATACTTACACATGCAGTAGCCAGGAACACTGAAGGAAACATCTCTGTGGAGGAAGCAGCACTTTGAAGCAAAATTGGAAAACTGTTCCCCCTCCTCTAAGCATCTTTAAAGGATTTTCTGAACACCAGCTCTCCAAGACCAGCATATTCACAACCAGTCTTACTGTACTTTCTGCATGTTCTCCAGCCACCAAGAAATTAGTAATAAAAATACGAGGGAAAAACCTCCCCAGACACCCAGGTGCAAACGCCTGACCCTCCCCCAAGCACAAAGCTGAAATCACGCATAAATCCTATTGACCATGCCGGTTTCTTTAGCAGCAAAGCCATCCAGAGCTCAGAAATGACAGAGCAAACCATAACATTGCCTTCTGCAATTTCAGCTAATGTGAGCCAGCTATAAGAACAGACCCTGCTGGACAGGTGTATCAGGAACATTGAACTCAGCGAGGGACAGGTGTATTGGGGAGAGCACTGATGGAACCCTGAACTCAGCCGTGGTCTTCATTCACTGCTTCCAGCAGCTTAGTCAAGAGCAATTTACAGAAGAAAAACAGGAGAAGGCTTTACTTTTAATCCAAACTCTTTGTGTTGGAGGCCCTATGTAAAGCCATTTTGCTTAAAGCCTTTGGACCATCTCTAAAATTTGGGCTTGTAACCATGATGATGTCAGTAAAAAAAAGACAAGTGTCTGCTCAAAAAATGAGGCCTGTATATCGAGTGATTCCGCAGAAATGCATCTCAAAAATGTCTCGCTCACTTTCCTCTCTGTTACAAGCACAGAGGTAACTAAGATATGTGCAAAGCTCTTAATTTCATTTTCCGGTGCATAGGGTGGGAAACATAAGTTTATATTAATAAGGTTAGGCCCTGCATTCAGACTTCTCAGGAAAATTCAAACCAGGGACACTGAAAGGTGATTTAAAGCAAAAATGAGAAAAACACCAATTGTTTTACACGCACAATGTAATTAGCTGATGCAACTCACTTCAGCAAAAACCTAAGTGAGATTCAGGAAAGGATCGGACATTTACATGGATAATGAGAATATCCAAATCAACAACAAAGAACAAAGTTTGCAGAATACAATCTCGTTTCTTAGAGCATAAACCAACCTCTGGAAGACGCATTTTGGAAAAGGCTTCTCAGGGAAGGCTGCCTCATAATTTCCTCCTTCATTTTCCTGCACCCTCTTTTGAAGCAGTGTTGCCTGAAGGAAACTCTATTAAACACAGGATCAGTCTGGACTGGCAGTTCCCTATTTGGGGTTGTATATACACGGAGCTTTGTTAAGGAATTCCTGGACAGTGCATATTTATCGCTTCTTTAATATTGTGGTTGTTCAGCATATTGCTAGAAAGCAAAAACTGTGTATCAGCTTTGTATCTGCTGTGGGAGATTACTTGCAGGACATTTAATGGTACAGAAAGGGGATGTTATCCACACAGGGACAGTGCAAGCACTGAAATCATGCACTGGATGAATGTGGTACAGCATAAATGCAAACACAACCAAAAGGAAATAAAATCAGTTTTGTACAGTCTGCAGGGAAACTTCAATGAACCACCCAGGGCTGCAGGCCAGCCTTCCAGGCTGGGATTTGGGTCACTGGCACTTCAAAGTCACAGATGCTGACACTGAGGGAATCCAGGCAGGCTGCACAAACCCTCATTTAACTCTCACCAGTGCTGAAAGCAACCAACCTTTTTATTAGGCAGCCCTGAAAGCAGAAGTCATGGCATGGCAGTCTTCCTGTCCTCCTCCGGTAGCTCAAGTAAGTACCAGGGGCTGTGTTTGCCACATTCTCCCAGAGGTGAAACTTGTCATAAGCAATAGATCCATGATGCTATGTCCACTGACCTCAGGGCTGATCCCTGCATGACCCCGTGTGCACTGTGAACATGCAGTTGACTAGACACTTAGCTCCTAAATTTCTAACTGAAGCCTGACTACACAGCTTCTCTGGCAGCTTGTTCGTTTCATCACTCATCAGTTGAGGGCAAATTCTTGTCCTCTTCATCAGGTGTACTTTTTAGCTGGTGACGAGCAAACTCCTCGAATACCAGCTCTGCTTCGCTGCAATGAAAAAACACAGGTCTTTGAAAATTATGTCACTCATGTTTCATACCAGCAGACTTCAGGCAACAGATAGGAGATAGAAGAGAAGCTCAGAGCAGCCTGGAAATGTCTTCAAAGGAATTTGGATCACAGTCCCACTTCACTGGTGCTATTCTAGCTAATAGGAAAAGCAGTCGATTGAGGAAGTCAGGACACAAACTGAGGAGGTTTTCATCTGTTCTGAACTGTGTCCATTCCAGCTACCTATTTATCAGCTATATGAACAGCCTGCAGCCTTAAAAGGGTTTCATCCAGGAATAAAATGTGCAACCTTTCATCCTTATTCCTTTTATACTAAAACAGAGGCACATGCTCAAATCCATTAAGTTTCTGAAACTTGGAGCTACAGAACATCAGGTGAGCACGAACACACCCCTCTCTCAAATGTGAGTCAAAACATGTTCTCTTAATCAAGTTTCACATGGTCAGCCCTTGCTGATTAACTGGGAGCAGTCGTCTGTCAGGCCACAGTAACTTGCTCACTTTGGATTTTAAGCTGTGGATTTTCAGACAATTTTGAGAAGTTTTCAAATGAGTCAAAGCTCAAGTGCAGCCAGAATGTGAAATATTTTACAAAAAACAACTTACCCATCCTTCCCTGCAGTCACCCACATGCAGCAAAAAGACACACCAGGTAGTTAGAACAGCAGATGGTAAAACATTTGCAAAATGTTTAACTCAAAGAAGTATAGACTGACAAGTCAAAGCAGTGACAAGCAGCAGGATTTGCAGCAGTATAAGGAGAATTCCAGAAAGTGTCAAAATGTGGATACATGCACCTGATGAAGCAAAGCTTGATCTCCCAAATGGAAAAGCACCTCAGCAACATTACCCAAGCCATCAGAAGGGATGAGAAACCAAGACAGATTTTCCCATCTATGCTTGCTTGTAGTCACAGCTGGGGGAGACATCTGTGCACATACTTGGACTCTGAGTTGACAGGGACATGGTGTCAGCTTTAACTGCCTGATCACTGTGACTGAAGGAGTCAGCTGGTAAGATATGTTCTTGTTCAACAAACATGAAGGTGTTAAAATCAAAGAGAGGTCAGAGTACAGAAATGCCTGTGTGGTCTCTCATTAGATAGGTTATGTCCTTGAGCCAATACTCCTGATTTCATCTTTCCCTAAAAATAGTCCCAAGACCTTTGGGTTTTGTGTTTCTTTAATGGGATCTTTGCTAACCACACTGTAACAAATCCTACTTGGCTAGCAAGATTCCTTGGAAGCTGTTTCAGCAGAGTCTAAAATAAGTGGAACAGACTGTATTTGTAGGGATTTTTTTGTTCTCACAGTTACTTTATCTTTAGCAAGTCACAGTTGCTTCACTGGCTTACTTCTCCTGGGTTTGAGCCAGGGAGCAAAGCCCACCTCATTCTACAGAAGGCACCAGGGATCTGGGATGCCTCAGTGACCGGAGAACTTGTTACCTGGAGAATCCCCATCCACAGCACATGCTGAAAAATCAAGGGCAACAAGTGGTGACAAACACTGCTGGAAAAGTCAGCATTAAAAGTGTGCCAGATGGGGCCACTCCAGCCAAAATGCCTCAGAATGCCTCAAAGGATGGATTGTGTAAACACACTCCTGATGGTGTCTATCCAGACAAGAATGGTTTCACCTACTCCCAGAAGAAAATATGAAGTCTGGAAAGCCGTCAGACATGTATGCTTGACTAAAATGGAGTTAAGATAAAACATTCAGAACTTCTAAAATTTCCAGTTCACCGTTCTTGTTTCATTTTTCCTCCAATTTGTATTCATTAAAGAGCTACACTCATTGCTGCAGGAACAGTGGTATCAGTGATATACGTAAAGGTGAGCGAGATACCACCAATGTGATTTAAAACCAATTTTACAAAATAGATTGAGGGGGGAAATAGGTTTTGTTTCACTTGGGCATATACATTGCTGTCAGATAAATAATTACTGAGTCAATACGTAGATAGTGTGGCAGCAGAGAAATGCTTATTATATAGCTCAGATGGAAGTTTACACTCAAAGATGCACTACTTCACCCTCAGGCTACAGCACTACCTCCCACATGCCACATCTGCACCCTAGCAAGCCCACTCCAGAGTCCCCTTACTGTCCTGTGCCTTATTTAATACTACAATATTGAAAAATTTCCAGAATTTTAATTAGCATTCCAGCAATTGTTTTGAGGGTTGGGATGGGAGGGGGATCGATGAGGCTCCAGAAATGCCATGATACTCTCTGCAGGGTTTTCTCTAAGCTTTCATTATGCAGCCACAGAAATGATTCCATAAAATTACAGTTGTGGCAAATGGTAATTTTGATTATAAGCTTGCTTTTAACCTCTCTTAACTTTATGTGGAAAGAAAAAAAAAAAGGAATAGTTCTGTTATTTTTCAAGACATTCAAGTGCTTTAAAAATTCACTATTTTCTGAAAGCCACAGTACCAATACAGGTAAGGTATTGCTTTACTATGAGAGGGACAAAGCATTTCTGGGTTTCCTAAAACTAGCCTTTTCATTCAAGTTTAACCAGGGAGCAGATAAATGACCATTTGTTGAACAACAGCCAAAACAAAGACCAGTGTCCAAGACATAGGTCCCCAAAATGTAAAACATCAGGAAATGGGCAGGAAAACCCCAGACCAAAGAACTCACGCTGAGCCTACAGCCTTGAGGAAAGACCAGCAGGAGCTTCTGGGCTAACTGCTAATTGGGAAATCTTGGAAGCATAAAGGGACACAGCCCAGTTTGAGCCTATCTTTAAAAGAAATACATCCCTACACGTTTTTTGTCAGCAGGCAGAAAAGACAGACTGCCAATATGACAGGAGCTGCTTTGCCTAAAAATAACCACCTGGGAACCACATGGGTCCAAAACCAGCACACATAAAACATGCAAATGCTGACCTCCCAGAGGTCCGAGAGAAGGAAACTATAAATAAACCCAGGAAAGGAAAGGTGGCAAGCTTCTCCTTTTCTGTCTCCTCTGGGCACAGGGACAAGGATCAAGCAGTCTGCAACAGCCGTGCACCAGGACAGACCTGCTTTTCCCAGAGGGATGAAGGCTCCAGAGCTCTCATGGACAGCTAGAGAGGGCAGAGCAATCTGCTGTGGAATAAAGCACAGAGCACCTGGTCACACTCATCCCATTTGGCCCCGAAAAAAATAAACCCTGTGCTTGGGAAGCTTGTGTTTCTGAGGTTCTCTACACTCAAGTCAGCTCTGCATGATTAAAGGCATTGATGTTCTACTTCTGCCATAAATCACCTTGGCTAGAGAAAAGAATAATCCCCCACTGCATGGAATAAATCATAATATGTGGAGGTTTTTAGTCCCACTTCAGCTTTGACTCTCTAAACTGATGCCTTTGACTCCTTTCCTTTCTCCCAGCTGTACCTTCAGACAAAGTGACAGTCCAATAAAGCAGGGAGGTGCAATAGGCAAACTGTTTACTACTTACTCATCAGTACAAACAAAAGGGAACAGAAAGAGAAGATGAGGAGTGATCTCAAAATTTCCTGGGCATGCACCCCTGCCTACTGCCACTGCAGAGACTGCTGAACAAGGCAACAAAGAAAACTTCCATCTATTTGGGACCTTTGAGAGTCTAAACACTGTTAGTTGAACCTCCATCTCTGCAATTAAGTCTTGATTCGCTTGATTAGATGGTGTTTCGCTAATGAAACACATTGTATTTCTCAGGGTTCGTGAGCTAAAGTGATAGAATAAAAAATTAAAAAGTCTGAATTCACAATTGGGAAAAGTGATTAGGCACAGTGCATAGAAAACTCTCAGCCAATAAAGCTGGAATGTGTTTTACTTTACCAGCTTCATCTGGGAAGCTGTTTTATTCACTGTAATAAGCTCAGACCCCACATTCCAGCAGTTTTCATGTCAGCTATACAGGCTTCACAGGAATTTTCTGTTGTGCTAGAGTATCTTTTCTTAAGAGAAAGCATTTATTTCCTGAGTTAACCATTTGCAGGGCTTTCTCACAGGAAAGCTCCTGAAACCACCTGTAGTTTTTTTTAAGTTTTTCAGTTTCCATGTGTACAGAATGCATAGACCATAGCTGTCTCCTGACAGCAAGCTCCTACAAGACTTTGATGTAGTGAACAATACATGTGCCGTGCCCCTGGTAAGAGGATGTGCTGGGGAAGCAATCTGAGAAATATTGCAATTCTCCATTTCCCCTGTAAATTCTTCTGCCCACATCCTTTTGAGTGTCCTATATAAAGGAGTACACCAGCCCTCCTTTGAAGTGACCTTAAAAAGGAAAACTACCTGACTTTCATTTTTCCTCAGGCTATAAATGCTTCTGCCAGAATTATAAAGTAATAAAAAGGGGGTTGTGGCATGGTTAACACCAAAAAAGTAATGAAAAAAAAATCCATGCCTTTTTAAAAATGCAAAATGCTTTACAGGTGCCTAAGCCTTTTGACAAGCCTTGTTAGAAGTTTTCAAGCTTTCCCTGGTGTCCATGAAAGCTCTACATTTTGCAGCCTGGGCTGCCCCCAGGCACTAGATGGCCCTCACCAGCCACTGCTCCTGGGGTCACCAGTGCCATCCCAGCCCCTCGCCATTCTCTGCCTATGCTCAGAGGCTGTGCTGGCACAGCTTACAGCAGGGAGAGTTTCCTGGAGTGCAATTCTCACAGGAATGATAAAACCTACCTTTGCTGACTCCAGCACATCTATAATTAGCAAACCCTGATTCCCAACTGGAGTAACTGAGTGTGGAGTGGATCACCAGCATGTCTGCTCATCGCTCACACTTGATTCCTCCAACAATTTCACAGAGTGAGGACTCAAATCACCCCTTTCTAATGCTTCTGGTATAGAATAGAGCATCTATCTCAGGGTAACTCTTCTCATGGGTTCCACCACCACCTTCCTGTGGTTATGTTCTTAGAAACAGCAGCATTAGATATGTTTGAGCCCAAAGAGAAAGAAGGAAAGAAAGAAAAAGCAGCATAGAAGCAGATGTGGGGTTTTTGTTTGAATCCCAGTAACTCTGTCCAAACATAGGAGCAGGCCAAGATGGCTCACCTGTAACAGCCCCAGCACAGAAGGGCTGCTGTGTTTGTGTTCAAGAGCCGCTTCAGAGCTGGACAGGAGCTTCTGATTTAGTGTGAGCACCTTGTCTCTGGTGTTCACCACTGGAGAACAGAGCTAAGCAAGAGCCAGAGGAAGTGGGAGGAGAACACAGATGCTCCCAACAGCCTGTGGTTTTGGCATCTGATCCCAAACCTCAGGATGCCTTGGGAAGGTTTGCTCCTTACACTGCTCTAGAGTTTCCACACTTCCATGTACAGACCTGATGCTGAGGAGATATTCCTCTTGGCTAATCACTGAACATAGAGAGGCCACATCAGAGACACCATGGCCAATGACACATCAGGATAACAAGGACTCCAAAATCATCAATAGCTTTATCACTCCTTAACTTTGCTTAAAAGTATTTTGCTTTTTACAGAGTTCATGTGTGTTAGATGTTTTCTCATGTTTGGTTGTTTTTTTTTTATCCTGGAATGTGACTGGGAATTGCTGACAGCTTCACTTGGGACATTTTGCTCTGTAGTCATGAGATTTAACTGTGCAGTGCTTTCTCAAGCCCCTGTCCTTTGAGATGTGATTCCACAGATGAAAGATGAAAGGGGAACATGACTCACTTCCATTTTCTCCCATCTTAGCATCCTTTCTGACTGTTATTTTGTGCCTTGAGGTTGAGATATATATATATATATATACACACACACACAGACACACGCATAGAGCAGCTCCATACTGGAGCCTTGTGGGCACTAAGGGCTTCCTGCAGCACAAAGCCCTCTAAGCCTTAGAGTGGCGAGATCTCACTGGAGTCTGTTAATGAATAACAGTAAAACCCAGGTGTAACTGACCTGCTGGGTTCCTTTCCTCAGGTTTGGGGTGCATGAGACGGAACGGCAGCTCTGTGCCCACTTCACTTTGGGGAGAAGAGAGAATGCATCAGACCCACAGCTCCATTCAAACCTGGTTCAGACCCCTTCCCATGTGAGGGTAGACTGAGCCCTCAACTCCTGCTTCACCCATTCTTTCATATTTTCTAATCATAATTTTCACCTCAAGAAGAGTTCAATTTCTTCACAAATATCCCAGGCATATCCACATTCATAAACTGGGTTTATTATGTGCTGAATGCACTTGCATGTACATAAAATCAGAGATATTTTTGTAATTGCTTCATTTTCACAGCTGAATGCAGAAACTTCTTGCTTCTATCAGCTTAAGGGATAGTTAATTTTTTTAGGGAGGTGGGAAGGGGAATAGGAAACAGAGTAAAAAGATGAATTAACAACTAGGACTGCATGGTCTGAAAAGGAAGATGACGTTTACCTGGAGGTGAGGTCTCCCAGCATGCTACAAAAGAAAACAAAGAAAAAAACAAAGACTATTTAATGCCTTTCCATTCTGGTGCTCTACCAAATCCTGTTTCATTGGTGGACTACGAAAGTCACTGTCCTCATATACTGTTCTCTGCTTGCCATAAAGCATAAAATCCAAACCAATCTGTTTTTAAAAAAGGTAATGTTTATTTTTCAGGTCATTCTCATGGAGAAAGAGTCTAAGTTTTTGAACTCTTGACCAAGTGTGGTGGTTTGGTTACCTAAACCACTACACCAAGTGTTGGGCATGGCCCTTTTCCAAGAACCAAAGGGGCAATTGGAGATCCACAAAAGGCAGCAGGCATTTTGTCAGGCTTTAGGCAAATTATTGATTCATTTTTATACTAGAAAGGACAGATGAATAAAATACAAATGTAAACAGTGACAAGCATCAACTGAGAGCTATTATAATTGTCCACTTTTGCACTATATCCTGGAACTAGCTCATGTTGATAACATCAGCTTTTCCCAGAAAGCTGGCTTAGTACAGAACCTGAGCTATAGTATTTATGACTCTCAGGCAGATGTTTTCACCGTCTGCTCTGGAAGAACAATGCCACCATAAAGACTCACACAAAGTTTCACTTCAGTTCTCACAAAATAAGTTACATCTTTGAAACAAAATGTTGCAATGCAAATCAGAGGTTCCTGCTTGAGCCATACAGTCATATAGTGTCTAAGGATGGTAATCCAAACCCTCTACTTCAGGTCAGTTCTTTGGACAGGCCAAAATTGAGTTCCACAAAATTTATTGCTTCAAGGGTAGCCTCATGTCCTACAACATGCGCCCTTTCTCTTAGGGTGGACTGTCCTGCTCCATTCTCCAACCTCAGTGATGGAGACACACTCTACTCTCTTAACTCTAGGCAGATACAGTAAAAGGGGTATTAGGCTTACCCTGGAACAGTGAGCTTCACTTTGACCTTGTAGGAAACCAGGATCCCCATCACTGTCTTGTCTATTCCATCCTTAATGCTGCCAGAGAAAACAGAGCAGTGTGAGGTGGCACAGCAACATGGAACAATATACAGCTGGAGCAAGAACTAGGGGAACACCCTGAAAGCGGCAGAGCAGAGAAGCCTCAGGGACAGTCAGCACCTCTCCAGAGCTGTGATCACATACCCTGAATGAGTATGGCACGGTAAGTAATGCCACTCACATGTGCCCACCTGGACACACATTTATAAAGTCCTGATTCAGGTGTCTCCTCCGTCCTCCCCTCTGCTTTGGAACTCTCCCACTACCCAGGACCATTTAAAACCCCACTCACACAGTACTAGAAGCCAAGTTGGTGTCTTCATCCTTTAGTTTTCCATCCAGAGCTATTTCCCGCGTCTCCCGGTTATTTGCAAGCAAGGGCAAAAGTGTCAGTGTCTTGGTCAGGCTGCTGTTGGGCTGCACCTTTTCCCTGAAAAT
Organism: Xenops minutus; assembly: GCA_035221455.1. NCBI lineage: Eukaryota > Metazoa > Chordata > Aves > Passeriformes > Furnariidae > Xenops > Xenops minutus. Next base: position 19,181,431 of record JAWWEE010000010.1, read on the forward strand.
AAGAAGGGAAATGATACACTCTAATTTTGTTACACACCGAACCAAGAGAATTTGAAAACAGATTACAAAGCTGCCCAAAAGCAGAGGAATTTATCTGTCAATGCAGATGTCTACATCTAATCTAACCAGTAACATTCCCTTTATAATCAGCAAAGAAGAACAAGCACTTACAGAAAATGCTTAATTTCATATTAAGGCAGAAAAGTAGGTCAAAACCCATAGAATTATAGATTATTTTAGGTTGGAAAAGACCTTTAAGATCATCGAGTCCAACTGTTCACCCAGCACTGCCAAGACCACCGAACCATGTCGCCAAATGCCACATCCATTTTTCCTAATATCCAATCTACACCTCCCCTGGTACAACTTGAGGCCATTTCCTCTATGCTGCAGACCTCCAAATTTGGACAAAATTAATCCTATCTGAGAAGACCAAGACTCAATGGAAAGCACGTCCCTAAGCTACAGAGCAAAACACCAGATAAATATAAAGTATCTAGGTGGGCCCAACCCTTCTCACAAAATGAAGTTCAGTGCTGCACTGCCAGGGCAGTGAAAAAAAGCAAGTGGTTCTCCACATCAACGGGCTCAACGTTTCCACAGGCTTTCTCAGGCCAGATGGAATCAAATAAAATGGTGTGGAAAAGACTGGCCTCAAGCTAGAGTATCCATGACTGCCACTCAAACAGCAGCATCTTTCAGAAAAGTGTTGCACCTCTATTTAAAGCTTTCCAGCAATCGGGAACCTTCCACAGCCCCTGCTAAGCTTGACTAGTAAGGAATTACTCTTCAAACCTCTTCTGCAACTTCCCCATTCCCCAAAAGAATGTGCAGGGTCCCTGCTGACTCTCTGAAAAGGAGACCAGCTGCATTCAGAGTATGGATGTGGGACACACACATTAGGTAAGAGAGGAGAGAGCACTGCAACAGCAGGCTGTAATTAAGGGAATCTCCCATTACTGATGAGGAGGGTCATTAAAAGGGTGTGAAGGAGCAGGAAGGAAGAGGCAGAGCATTCACTCACTGTGCTTCCTCAGCAGCTACCACTTTGGTATAGTAGTCACTGGAGTACAGCACCACATTGGCAACCTGCTCCACTGAGGGAGGAAGGAGAAAGTGGAATATCAGTCATGTGTGTGCATCAGAAACAGCACAGCTGTCCCTGCCCCAAGTCTCGGGAATGGGAAACATGATGAGGACAGCAGGAAAACCCATCCATGTGGACCTTGAAGGGACCACCAGGTCTGAAAGCCTGACCTGGACAGAGACCAACAGCACACCAATGGCCGGGGCCTATCTCCCATGAAAGGCACCTGGCCTGATTTGGAGACAACAGGAAGTCAATAACCCCCGGTTTCCCTTGGGAGCTTCCTCTTTCCATTACAAAGATCTCCCTCTTCCTCTTCTAATCATGTCTGCTTTTATCTCTGGTCCTGGTATCTCTTGTGTGCCTACAGCCCATGCATTTGCATTCAGGAGACACCATCATCACACAGACTGCAGTCTGTGATAACAAATGGCTTATATTCTCTAATCTAACAGAAAACCCCAAGGGAATTCTGACTGAAACCCTGATGAGGAGAGAATATGGGGACCATCAAGGTCTTTTTAAGCCTAACAGAGGCATATCAGACAAAAAACATTTGGGAATCACTAGACACTGCATCCGAGACCAGAACTGAAATGGCTTTCTCTGCTATAGAGCTTTATAGAAACCTCATCCATTTTGTTCCTTCCCTGCCTTCTCTTCTCTTTCTCTCTCAGACCATCTTCCTCAGATCCGCAGCTTGTGGGATGAGAACATGTCATGCCACAAATAAAACACAGGCACAGTACTGAGCTCAGCCTCTGCCCTCAGCTCCTCAGGAGGAATTACGCCATTGCTGGCAGAGGGGCTGTTTCTCACATTGCCAGATGTTTCTGGAACACCAGGCAGAGCTGTATGTGATTGAGGAACATTCACAGTTAGCAGGAGCATCACAGTGACAGGGAGCTCTTCCCACTGCCCTCCCCAAAAGGGGTGGATTTTCCTACACAGCATCTGCCTTGCCTACTGCAGGTGCCAGACCCTTTCTGTTTACTAGAGGGAACAATCTGGTGCCTGAATTAAAACTTAAAAATAACCATAAGAGTCAGGAAAAAAGCTGCAGTGTTGCCCTTGATGAACAGCAAAGAGGGACAAATTCCTAACATCTTCAAAGACATTCTTAAGCTGTTGCAAGCACTAAATTTTGGGTCTCTTTCAGACCTATTATGCTCAAAGAATCCTAAGCAACAGTCAAAACATACCCTGGACTTTGATCTTCTTCACTGTTTTCTCCGTGCTGTTGTTGATGGTGACAGTGACTGGAATGGGCTCACCATGGTAGTACACCTAAAAGGAATTTGATGCTCAGAAGTTCAGCCAGACTTCTCCCAAGCCCTAAATCCCCCTAGATCCCACAGATTACATCTCACAGAGGCCAAATACGGGAAGATGACCCTTCCCAATGATTCATGACCCTTCTTTCAATGACTTCTTTAGCCTCAAATGTGTCTGGTAATGGGGTTTCAGCCTCCCCTAACAGTAGCTACTGACAGGAATTACATTAGAGCCCTTAAATGCTGGGGCAAGTCAGTCTCAGCTGAGACAGCAACACACGAAGTAGCTGCTTTGGGCAGCAAAACGCACACTGGCCTGCCAATCCTGTGATATCTGCAGCGCTGGGGCAACCTCCTCCCTCACCTCTTTGCTGAGGCAAGCTTTCAGGTGTAGGGGCTTGTTGGACATGAAGAACTGCCAGGTGGTCTCCGCACAAGGCTGGGGTCCTGGCTTCTCTGGAGCATACTGCACCTTACGGATCAGCAGACGAGCAGAGTTCCTGAGAAGCAGCAAAGGACAACATGGTGGTACCCTGTGATTGGCAGAGGCAGGAGTCCTGCATCCATGTGTGCTTATACCCAGAAAGTCCACTGATAAGTGGGGCAAAGCTGAATAAGCAACCAAAGGGCATCACTGGACCACTCACCCCCTTTAAGGGCAAAGCTGGAGACAGACACACACATTCTGTTACCTCTTGTGAATTCTCTCTTCCACATTCTCTGTTGAGAAAGCTTTCACTTCAAAGTCCACACCACAGGTCTGCCAGAGGGAGAGAGGACAGCTGTGAGATGAGGGTCAGAATCCAGGGACATCTGCAGATGCTTCAGTATCTTTTTGTACACCAGAAACTGGCAGACTCCTGCCAGCTGCAAATTCTTCTGGCCTTCTACTACTGTAAGAGAGATTCCCACCAACCTGTGTGACAGCATCCACCTGTTCCATGCTGCTTCTGGTAAGTAAGGCCTAATTCCCAGCCTCTGAAAGATGACATCCCTACTCCTAAAAGGCTTTCTCTGAGAGCAGTGCTGTAGAGGTCACAGCATAAGACTGACCAGTATGCAAGGCTCTCCAGTCCACCTTGGGTTTCTGAGCTGAGTTTCTGAATTGTCTTTGTAATGCCAATACCTTGTTTCCCAGCATCTAAGGAGTGGGAGTGATCAGCTCCAGCTGACCTTTGCTTTAGCAGGTTTATAGCATCGTGGAACATCTGTGTGAGTCGCAGATGACTCTCTACAGAGAAATTTTTGTTAGAATATCATTCCCTGGCATAAAATACAGCTTATCCTTGTTGCACTGGATTCTGTACCTTGCCTGGCTGATTGCCTAGTTCTGCTGTTCAGAGAAGCACTCAGTCAAGTATAAAAGCAATATTTTAAATGATAGCAGAAACCTTGCAGAACTTCTCATTATTTAATGACTTTTACTCCGGGGTTTTTGGTTTGTTTACACACATGTACAGACCAGCCCTTTTCTGCATTTAATTGAGAGGAGGTCTTAACACGTATCATTTATACCAATCTATATTAATCTATTTTAGGTACTCAGTCTCCTTTCAATATAGCCTCAGAGCTACTACAATTTTATGGGCAACCAACCCACAAATCATGTCATAATCTTAAGGAAGCCACAGCATTGCATATTTTGTAGTCTTCCTGCTATTTGTCTAGAATCCCTTTCTTATTTTGAGGACTTCAGTTTCAACTCTGTGACATACACTTGTAGCCCTTAGGTCAGGTTCTTGACATTTGTGGCACAGCACAGCAAAATTCAGTATCACCTCCTACTCTCAAGCTAGACAAATAAATTCACATGACTTTTATCCATCTGACTTTCCCCAATCATGATAAGCACAACTGTACCACTGGTCTCACCTTATCAACATCACGAGGTGCTGGCTGCAGACAGACTGAGCAAGGCAGGTAATCTGGAAACTGTGGGAGGAAGAAAATACCCCAAAGCACTGTTACACAGATATTCTAAGTAACATATTGCTCACAAAAGCAATTCTCAAGACAACGGGTCACTCATGCAGTAACTCTCTGGAATTCTGCCTGCTATGCTTGCCTTGTATGAACAAGTCCCTCTCTCCCAAAAATATTTTAATAGTCAGGGAAGGGGAAAAAAAAAGAAAAAAAAAAAAAAGGGAAAAAAGTCTAGGCACAACCTGGATCTTCCCAGAGAATGCTGAGACAGACACGTCACTGACAGTACTGGAAGCATATCCTGTCAGAATCAGGGTTTCGCAGTGAGCTGTAACTTGTTGACAACATCTGCTAAAGAGCTTTTCATCTGCTTATTTGATCCACAAAGGTTTTAAAGCAAAAGGATTTGGCACTGAGGCAATGGTATAAAGTATTCCAGTGCCTCAGGAATGGCAAGGGATAGGTATGTGGGGCTGTTGCTAGCACAAAGCCATTGCATATTCCCTTGCCATTTCAAAGAAAGCACTTTTTGCAGAGCAGTGATCATTGTGCAGTTAGGATTTTCTTGCACTCTACCTCTTAGGAGGGCAAGAAAAAAACCCAAACCAAACATTTGTACACTTCCTGTTGCTCAAAACTGGAATTTGCAGAACATGAATTCACTAATAATTCCCTTCTTCAGTCCATCACTGGGACTCAACAGCCAGTTAAGAACAGACAAGAGTCAGAGGCTCTTCTGAGATACTCACCGTAAAGAAAAAGGGATAAGCATTTTTCCCCAGCTTCTTCAGCAGAGATTCCTGTAAATGGGTGAGAGACTCTGGCTTGTCAGCAGGAGGGTACACTTGGACCCTGGCAAAGAACAGGTCCCGTCGGAAGGTGAGGCCCATCACATCAATGTCCTCCTGGCCATACCGGAACGCACAGGTGAGGGACACATACACTGGGGAGAAGCACAGGACAGGTCAAGCGTGCAGCAGGGTACCAGGGCAGCCAGGGTGGGAGCTGGAATTCTACTTGCTAGAGAGACAGGGAAACTCATTTCAACACTTAAATAACCCAGTGAGTATTCATACCACATGTAACAATATACATCACATTGAGTCAGAAGCCCATTTGCTGGGGAAGAGAGTTACATTTGTACTCTTAGAACAATAAAAAGGTTCTATCTCAGCATCTCACTTCAAAAGATAACTATTTCTGAAACATACATCGCATAAAACCTCAAACCTTTTCTCCCCTTGATAATAGCAGGATCCACCAATACGACGCCATCTGAAAGGAAGTTAAAAAATAAAGATTAACAGAGGCTAATCAGGGTTGAGAGAGCAGGAAGGGCAGCACGTTTCCTTGTGAACTTACCTACAGGTTCCACATTCCCAATGTTGTCAACGAAGTCCCGCTTTCCAAGGTAGATTGTCAGCTGTGGGGAGGAGATGACCATGGTTGTACTACAAAATATTTGTGGTCGTGTGTTGAGGGAAGGGGGACACACACACATCAGAGAGCTGTAAATCTTGTAAAGATCAGAAGAATTCCATTTTAAATTGAGTATTTTTTTCCAGCAATCATGCAATGCCCACCAGACTCACTTGGATTATTCACATGATTCAGGACATCAGAACTGAAGACCTGATCTAGACCAACTCCCAAAAGCACAACACAAGTACTCGTGATTGGGACTAAGAACTGTAGATTCAAAAACTTTCAGTGCCATCAGATTGAAAAGACAATCAATAAGCTTTGTTTTAAACATCTACCAGCAGGAGTACAACCCATAAGGGGAGTGAGGTGAGCTGCCTTCCTCTTGTATTGTAACATTTAAGAAGTTTGTCCTAAAAACTGTTTACATCATCTCCTCAAATTTAGTGCTAAACATGGTTCATGTTTTTTCTTTAGAAAAAAATAAAGGGGAGAGGAAAGAGCTTTCTAATTAGTCTCCAGTCTCACTACAGGTGAAACTCCTACCTAAATAAACCCATTCTTAAGGTACTTACAGCTTTGTCACGGGTACTTTTTTTGAAGATAACTTGTTTTTGAGGAGAACTGGAATTCTTCCCATCCATCACTGTCTTTTGAGACTCAGGGCAGCTCATGGTCAAAGATGGAGATGTGACTGTGGGTGAATGAAGCTTTTCTGCCCAAAAATGTCCTGGGAAAGATGCCTGGAAAAAATAGGTGTACGAGATAAAAGCAGAATCACACTTGGTGGGCAAAGCACTGTACTCCTACATATAGTTTGCCATTTCAGAAACCCACACATACCCAAATGTTGACTATGGCTCAGTCTAAGAGCCACAAAGGTGGTTTGTGTTGGTAAGGAGTCAGACTGAATCTAAAAGGAGAACTCATCTGCCCTACTGCGTTTTCCCTAACCCAATGCAACCCATCACATGCAGTGTGTATCACTGAACTCAAACCAGAATGGACCTCAAGAATAGAACAGTCCAGCTATCTACCCAGAATGCTAACAATTATAATCAGGTGCAGGGCACAGTTTGCACCCAAGGAAAAGCAGCAGATGGAATAAAATTCTTCAGGAGGGAAAAAAAAAAGGGAGAGAGAGAGAAGAGGGGGAGGAAAAGAAGGAAAGGGAGGTAAAAAAGAAGGGAAGGGAGGCAAAAAAAGAAAGGGAGGGAGGTAAAAAAGAAGGGGTGGGAGGAGAAAGGGGAGACCATAAGGGCACAAGAGATATCCAGAGAAGGCCAGAAAACCTAAGTGGTACAAAGCAGAGAGTTTAGGTTTTCATTATGTTATAAGTCTTAAAATAGCATCCAGTTAATGATCAGACAGGAAATTCAAAATAAGATGCAGCTCTTCCCCAGTTAACAGAAGATTCAAGGCGGCTTTGGAAATCACCAGTGACTTGAATCACAGGACCAGACACATACAGAGGGAAAATGCTTTTGGCAGCTGTTGGATAGGGTGATCCAGGTGCAGCCTTAACCCTGTGAGATGATGAAGCTGAGGAGCAGCATCAGAAAAGGACAATGCTGCACTACCCCACCCTTACACTTCTCCCCATCACACCTGAGTGAGTGCACTGTGTTAGACACACCCTTGGCCTGATGGTGTAGGACTGTCCATGCAATTTGCTCCCATTCTATTTTTCTGCCTGCTTTCCCATCTTAAAACTGCTTCAAGAGTAAAACAGTTTCTAGGGCCTATAAACAACAACAAACCATAGAAAAAGGAAATACTTTGCTTTTTGGAAAGTTGAAAAAAATGTATGGCAGAGATTATAAAGACTGTACACACTTTAGAATTTCTGTTTTCATGAAGTAGGTTTTCCACGTTCAGACTAGTATTTGTTGCTGACGACATACTACTCATGCTGTAGACTCAAATAAAAAAACCAAACAAATAACATTAAATACCTTGCTGTGTTCCCAGTGACACAGGAGCTTCCACAAATGACAGGGACTCCTGAACTGCTGAAGAAAGATGAATTTTCCAGTCCTGGTCTTCTTTGCATCTACCAGAGGGAATCACTGATCTCTTTACAAACAAGGAAGACAATTTGTAGGGGATTTGAAAGCTCATCTCTAGTTGCGTCCCTTCAGGATTTCAAGAATTAATCCCCCTCCAAGAGCAAATATTGTACTTGGGCTAAGGTTCAGCTGAGAAGTGGTTAAGTCAGCAAGATAAGGCATTACCTAAGGACGCTCAGTCAGTGAAGACGTCTACAATGTCCTACTCACATGCTTGGTAGCACAGGATGGTTACCAAAAGCAGCTTTATTTACTCTAATGCTCTATCTCCTCCTCCCTAGGGTTCCAAGACTTCCAGCCTGGTAAGAAGCTGAACAGACAAGAGCCATTTATGAGAAAAGGAGTTTAGAAAACACTAAAATACCATTTTGATGGACCATCAAACACTGAGAACAATGTGTTATTCTCATGGTCACTAAGCAATTTCTCTATTATTGTTTCACCAACATTCCACTGGCATGCTGATGCAGGACACTGTTGCTGACTAGTACACCCCTCTCCTTAACTTAGAGAGGCACAACATCTAGGATTAAGAAACAGGTATTTCAATGAACTTTAGCTTTTCTGCTTATAAATCTTCCACGGGTAGCTTCCCCCCGCCCAGTGATTCTGGCCTTGATATTTTGCTCTACGGTCTGTGTAATTTTTGGCTTCCAAGGTGCAAGAACAGCTGTAGCTTTCCTCTGGCTCCATGTGTTCCTTTGATTCCAAGGATCACATGATAACCTCTCAGTTTGCCAGCCCAACAGCTGGCAGTCCCCTTCAGCCTCAACAGTCCCCTTCAGCTCAGGCAACCTTGCAGGCATACATCAGGCTTGCTTTTCACAAACCATCACCGACATTTGCCTGAATATAGTGGCAGGGGTTAAACAAATTATTCCCAAAAAATGAACCACAGAACTGATGTTCCTCAGCTCTTTCAGAGTTTTCCAAATTCCAGCAACATTTTATTAAGTGGAGGTGGGTTATTTAGAGCTTAATCAACTACTCTGTCTATTCAACTCTGGCAGAGACCAGCCAAGCTTAAACCACAGAAATTCACATGTGCCTGTGCTGCAGAAGGAGAATCAGGCCGTGCCCGTAGGAAGTAGGGAAGAAAACCCAGAAATTAATTTGGAAAATTAACAAGTTCTATCCTATTTTGCAAAAGCAAAAGGGAGAAAGCTGGTTTTGTGCAAGTCTGTGCTGCAGCCAAAGTTATTAGTCCTGCAGGGGAGGATGAACATTCCTATTGGTACAGGTGTCATTGCAAACATCCTCCAGGGACCTTGGAAACGGCTCCTGCAGAACCCTTCAATCTAGGGAAAGATTCCCAGCCCGCCCTCCAAAACTACTTGAAGGGCAGCTCCACCTTTAGCAGCAAAACTGCAATAGCCCCCTTGGCACAGCAGGTCCCTTCCTTGGCTCTTCTTCCCTCTCAGGCTGAAGCAGAAAAGGAAGCAACAGAAGTAATTAAAATATGGGGGGAAGGGGGGGAAAGCTATAATTGCTCACTAGAATTTCCTACATACCTTGCTCCAAAGGAATTTTAATCTAAAATGCTTAAGGTCTTAGCTAACTGGTCATTATCCTTCAGCACTATTAACCTGCTTTGTAGCAGCATCAAGGGGCCAAACAAAGCCCTCTATGTAAGATCTGTGTCCATGGTGTAGAAAACCACAAGTGTAGCACCCTAAATTATAAACATCCTAAACCCATTCTGATCCTTCTGAGCAGACCCTGCAGTTTTTATTATGTTAATCTCCCACTAATCTTTCATCATGCCAACTTGCCATTTAGGGATCTGCTTTTCCACAGTAGACAAGGTCAGCTGGACTTGTGGCAGCTGCCTTTTCAAGGCCCGTTTGCCACTGCAACAGGCAGAAGAAAAAAAGTACATTGCCTTTAGAAACTGTTCAGAATTCCAACTTTTCATTTTTGCTACAGTTCTCACTTTCATGAGCTGGATGGAAGCTTCCTATGACAAAAGGAGGGTGGTGAGTGATGGCTCTTAGTTATGAAATGCATACATTGAAGAGATGAAGGCTTTGTTTCATTACTCTGAGGCTGGAACCAGAGCATCATCTTCAACAGGGGGTTTTGTGTTTTTAAAGAAACATGCAATTTTAATTTCTGGATTAAAAACTTCACAAGGTAGCAGTTGAAGTTTCAGGCAGGAAAAGCCTTCTATTTTCAGCAGTGTTTGAAATGCAGATCCTGAATTCCTCCGTTCAGTAGTTTATCCAAAACATCCAAGAATACATCAACCCTTCAAGGACACAGGCACTTGTTCAACATGGTAAGACTTCCTTCAGTCTCAAGACAATATTCCTGGGACAGGGCAAGCCCAGGCTGCACCTGTGGGACATCCAGCTCCAAGCTAAGAGCATTATCATTTTTCCCCACACACACCAAATCCCACAATGCGGCTGAACACAAATCCACACTTCATCAGGAAAATTACATTTCAGGTTCCCCTCTGTGCTCATTCCGAACAAGATCTCACACACGGACACACAAATAAATGAATCAGAGCATTGTGGGGTTTTAAAAGCAGAACACAGGTTTATTTACAATCAAGTTCTTATGGGCAGCTGAATAAATAAAAAGTTTGCCCCATATACTCTTAATTCCCCTCTGAATAAAGTGTGAATAAAAGGCTGGGTTAGAGGAAGCCTGTCAGAGCCGCTGCCCACAACCCAGCCCCTGTGAAGAGCACACTTCCTTACTAAAACACTATTGGGAAAGAAGAAAATAAAGTGCAAATAAAAAGGCAATAAAACGCTGGTGGCTTGTCTTGAGGCCCAGATGATGTGGAAAGGTTTGGCTGGATAAAGATATGCCAGGTAGCTCCCACCCAGCCATATCATGGGTTGGGATGCTAGAGCAGGGGCAGAGCCAAGACACCTCTCCATAGCACAGAGGGCTCCAGCGCAAACAGAAATATTGCACATGTGCTCGAGAAGGGGCAAATGGCCTGGAATTGCCAGCACCAAAACAATGGACTTGGGCTTTGACCCCGCTGCTCCCCTGTGTTCTACTGACAGCCGCCAGGACAGGACGGATGAACAGGAAAAAGGACCAAAAAATCTACATTCCGGGACAGAAGTCACAGCGTGACTACATTCCTCATCACAGCAGCACAACTTCCACAACAAGTTCAACAAGTTGAACTTCTCTCTCCTCATGCCCAGTAATCAAACTGCCTGTGGTATAAAAAGATTACGTCTCCTATTTTGTGATGCCCAAGCTGTTGAAGGGCATTTCAACACGAACAGACCCTCACCTCAGGAGCAAGTGAAACTGACACACAGAGTTCATATGACAGTGCTGGAGAGCTTGTGCCAGGATAAGAGCAGATCCAAACTGGGCTGGTAAAACTCCAATATCTCAGAGCTGCCAGAGCCATGGGAGACTCTCTTTAGAAGCTGTTCCAACACTTCACACTGCCTAGGACCTGTCTACATTTCAGGATTCTCTCACCAATGCCTGAACGAGGCCTTGAGAACAGAACACAGGAGACAGGACATGTTTTAAGTCAGCATACACAGTAACTCCTTCCCAACGTTTCCACCTCAGAAGTGCTGTAGATATATTTGTGTGACAAGGTATTTGGCACAGCTGTCTGGTGAGGAATCCTGCTAGTATCTTCTGCTCCACTTGGTGCAGAGATACTGCATGTAAAGGCATGACTAAGTAGCATTCTTCATCCAGAACAGCTAATCAATCCCTTGCTGAGTCCGAGTGCCACAGTGCAGTGATGGCCGTAGGAAGTCTGACTCAAGCTCCTTTCTCCATTGCTTTAGAACTTCCCTCTGGAAAGCGAAGCCCATGCGCTTGTCAATATCCCGACTCAGGACAGATCTGGGCTCGGGTCTCCCTCCTGTTCAGCCATGGACCAGCACCACCACACAGAGCCTTCCACTCTTTGGCAGTCAGAACTCAGCCCACAGGACAGCCTTGTTGCCTTTGTCCACACTGACCACATGGGCACCCGCTGGTGACCATGCGACTGCATTGATAGGAGAACTGAAATGGAAGCCAGGGGTAAGTTTACAAGAAAGCTGAATTTCACAACAGTACTGAACACAGGAATTAAAATTCTATAATACTCTGATCATCAATAAAAAAAAAGCACTTTCTCAGCTCTCAAGAGACTTGGGCTTTTAATAATAAGCCTGAGAGAGGCAGAGTTTCTTCAAAATACATTGAATGTACTTTATTAGAATTATATCTCAGATTAAGAAGGTAACAATAACAAATCTAACCTAATTCAATCTAGAGAATACTGTCATGAATCCACAAGGAATCTGTGTATTAAGAATTCTCACACGCCAAAATAAGCTGCAAGGCTGTACAACCACAGCTCTTTCATAGATCAGCAAGATTCACAATCAGTTTCCCACTTTGGGTTGCCTAACTCGCTTCCCTCACCTGTGATGCTTTGCAAGAGTCCTCTCCAATTTCCCAGTAAGCACATTCCAAATGTAGAGGGCCCCATCAGCTGAACCAGCAGCCACATAGTTACTGTCAGGGCTACAAGATCAAACAAGGTGCAGAAGGCAAAGAAAAATTTTCAAGTCAGCAATTTTTAGAACGCATCATCATTCCATCCACAACTTCCTAAGCAAGCAACTTGGCATTGACTAGTCTTCTCAGAGTCATGTGTTACCAGCTGACAGCTCCAGGAAGTGAAAGCACTTCGTAATCAGAGCATTTCAAGACATCAACATCTACAGATACACTGTCTTGACTAAGAGGTAATGTTGGGCAAAACACAAACTCTGCCCCAGTTTTTCTAGCTGTAAGTGGGGACCAATGCAGCCAAGCATCAGGAATTGCTCACTTTGGCTGGGGAAAAATTTATCAGGTATCTCGCTTATATCTTACCTTACCTGAACACAACTCTTGTCCAGTCAGAGCCACATTTGAATCCCTGGGCACTGAAAAGTTAAGAATCAGATAACTGTTAACTCATTTATAAGAAGAGAAATTTTCAAGTTGTCTTTAAAGACCATGATAGGGACTTCTACATTGTTTGGAATAAACTCCAGCATCCCTTTATCACAATTCACATTTCTCATACACCCCACTCTCAATGGCATCTGAAGAAATTCTTTCCTTTAGGCCAAAGACTTCTAAGCCAAGCTGCCTCCTTTAAGAGGCAGATGAGAAGATCCAGCAGAGCAGATCTTTGCTGTGAGATTCTAGAGAACTTTGCCACCATGCAGAAAGAGTTAAGAGTGCTCTCTCCATGGAGGTACTGAAAAACACACCAGTAATGAGGGCAATCCACAACCCAGGGTTCTGAAATTCCCACTGTTCTTGTGAAGAACACACTCACCTGAAGGTCTGCTTGACAGCACTAACCCGCAGGTCAATGATCTTGAGCAGATCATCACGGGAACAGGTCAGAAGCTCCGTTCGCTCTGAGTTCAGGTCCAGAGCTGTGATTCTTCCAAGTAGCTCCAGCTCTTTTACTATGCTTTCAGTCCTAAAGACAGAAGGTTAAAAATGGGGAAGGTAAAAAGACAGCAGTGAACCAGGGTCCAGAAGCAAAACCACTTGATCAAAACTTTGACTTGTCCCAACAGGGAGGAGGAGAAAAAGGATTACTTAGTTTATTCTTAAGTTGTGTTTCTCTCCCAAGCTAGATCCCACCTTGTGGATAACATTTCCAGACAACAGTCGGATACAACTTTCCTCACAACGCCACCCTAAAACAGCAAGTACTGAACAATGCAGAGTATTTACTAGCAAGTAGGCTGCCTTTTCAGAAAAGAAATGGCATCCCCCCAAAAAAAATCCAAAATCCCAAACAGTACAAAAGTAGTAAAAAAGTCTCTTTCAGTGGCCTTCTGCAACTCTTACAACAGTCTCATCAGCTTTCCAGCTCAGGGAGAAGAGTTCCCTAGCTCAGACTAACCTGACAGCAATCCCATAACCATTCCAACACCATAAGCTCTCCTACAATAGTTTTACCTGATGTCCCAGAAACGGATTTTCTTATCAAAATGTCCACTCATTACACACTGCTCAGTACACACGATGTCATTGCAACTAGATCCTGCAAACACTGTTTTTATACCTAAAAAGGAGAAACCAATGGTGACACACTTAAATTCACACTGTACAAACTGAGGAAAACAGAGACAGAAAACTAAACCCCCCCAACACAGAGAGTGGCCACACAAAACAGTGCCGAAGGAGTGCCACAGGGCAAACTCTGTCTTAGAATAATCCTGACTTAAGCCTTCAACAACCTCTCTGCCCTTCTCAATCTCCTTTGCTGGGGCTAATATCCTTTTAAATGTGCCTGTGACAGCCACTTTACTTCTACTTATTTAGCCAGCTATAATTTGCTACTGTTAAACCAGAGGAAACTGTCTCCTTGACCTCTGTTTGTGATCCAGGTATCAAAGTAACCTTGAATCTCAACTGCTCTCAAGTGCAAGCAGGTTTAAGAGCCATCAATAGGAAAAAAGCCAAGGAAATGAGGTGTTTCTCCCAAAGATATACCTGTATCTTAGCAATTCCTACATTCGAGATGTTGAAATTTTTGGTGTATTTCATCCACCTTAGGGTTAAAAATTCTGATCTGGCTCCAAGTTTCTACTGGAAGACTGAAGTACCCACTCTTGCAGTGGTAAATAAAGAATCCTCCCAAAACACAGCTGCTATTGGTGTAATATCATTAACAGTGCTTCTGCATATACAGGATTCTTTATTGCAGGTAACAGGCAGAAAGAATCCAATTACTTGAGTAACAATAGAAGATGGCACAGCTGCTAGTTTTTTCTTTCTTTAGACTAGCAAGAAGATGAAATAATCTATCTGATGCCAGATTTGCATGTCCATTCAGCGGAAGCACATGGATGCAAGAGAGAAGCTGTGTCTCCTTACAAACTTTGCTGCGGAGGTCCCAGAGCTTGAGGGTCCGGTCGTGACTCCCCGAAACAATGCGTGCATTGTCCAGCAAGAACTTGGCTGACAGGACTTTGCCACTGTGACCTGTCAGGGTGTGCTGAGGACAAGAGATTTACAGGGTGAAATTGCATATTTCCATTGGCTTCAATCATAATTTGCATGTCTACTGCATTGCTTGGAGAAAAAAACCCCATCCATCTCAGTTTAACAGAGACTACCACTGAGTAGGAGCATTAAGTATTGCAGAGTCCAGCCTGAAGCTGGGAGACAGAGGCCACCTTTGGCTGCAGTTTCTCCTGCTACTCAGGAACCTACAAAAGCTCCCTTCCTAACCTTTCATACACCCACGTTTCATGGACACATGGCAACTGCAACACAGCCCTGCAGGAGCAATGAGAAGGGGTTAAAGCATGCTGAAAATGGAAATTGTGCCTTCCTGGTTTTATAATGAGCTTCCCTCAAGGACACAACAGGGTATTGAGTCCCAGCTGTTGTTACATCTTCAAGCCTGAAAGCTGAGACAATCAGAAATCTCAGAAAAACTCCCTGCAGCAGCCCCTCTAAGTGCAGGGAAAGGCTCTGCAGGGCTGAGAACATGAAAAACATTCACCTATTTACATCCTAAATCACAAACCAGATAATGAATCACTGAAGTAAGAGTTATGAAAAATGAGAAATATTTGTACATAGTTAGATTTTTTTAAATACTCAAAGGACTATCAAACTACACAAAACAAGCTGGACTTGGGAAACACAGAAGGAAAACCCTTTAGAATGGAAAGGAGTGGGAACAAGGTTTTAGAAGAATAAAGCCCTGATACAAAACAGAAACTCAAAGATCATCTCAAAAAGACCCCTTTATCTTAAGAAAGGACACAAACATCAGCAAGGACGATCTAACTTTCACTGTGCATCTCTCTTCTGCTCTTGCTGCACAGACATTACAGGCAGATATTTGCATTTAAGCAGGGAGTTTGTGGCACAGTTCACTGTAATTTCAGCTTCACTGCCTCCTGCTCATGTGCAAGCCATGATAAATCCATACCACAAACTCCCAAAACACAGAATGCACTATTTTATCTCAGCAAACAGTGCACGCACTCCAAAACATTAGAGGAAGATTACATGAAGCCAGGTGGATGCATAACTAACTTCTTGTAGCAAGTAATCTGCACTCTGCTAAAGTGGTATTCCCTGTAATTCACATCCAACATTAGGTTTTGCACCAAAGTATTCTTCACTTTCCTAGCTGAGACCTCGCATCTCCACACTGAGAATTACTCAGTGAATGACAATGCATTTCTTGGTTATAACCAACATGTAAAATGTCAGAAGATTTGAAACATCAAAGTAGCATTTCATAAAAAAAAGTTGAGGAAAAGTGTACATGGGAAATTACAATTAAAAAACCCCAAAACAAAACTCTTGGAAAGCTGAGAAGAAACTTTTTTTTGATCAATCAAAGGTGCATCTATCTTTGAATTAGAGCCAAGTGGCAGAGAAGAATGTACGTGCAAAGGAGTTGGGAGGAAAGGAGGAACCTTACAAAACACGTTAGGAATAAAGTCCAGCAGGTTAAGGCTTGCTGCCTTGGACACCCAGGCAAAGGGCACCTTTTCAAGAATGCTGCTCCTGACTTAAAACAAAAGCCCCTCTTTGCCTCCTGCAAACCTTTTTTCAGCAGCCCCTTGTTTGTAGTGAGGCTGAAACATTGAGGTGTCTTTCCATAAACCATAGAAAGCATTTAACCTTCCCCAGAGGGGTGCACAGAAGTGTACTTTATTGTGGCAAGGTTTGCTAGTGGGGGGGCTGCATTGGGAAAATATGCTGTAACTGATGCTTCCTGCAAGGCTGTGCACAGACTAACACTGTACCTTAGGTCTTGCTGCAAAGACCTTTGAGAAAGAAAGCACCTGTTAACAAAAAAAACTACTAAAACTGGCTGTAAATGCCTAACTGCCAAAATTGCCATGTCCCCATTAGACAGAACTGGGAATACTAGCCAGAAACACTGCTTTTCCTCATGAGACTCACCCGTAATCGATTGTCATCAACCGTCCAGATTCTGCTGGCAAAGTCATTTGAAGCTGCTAAGAGGTAAGAACCCTGTGAACACAAGCTTCATTTAAAACTCCTTGTGCTAGTCCAGATGTAAATTAAACTCAAATATTTCCAATAAATCATTAAAACCATGTTAGTGCTATTTTGCCAAAGGAAAAAAAGAATAAAACCAAAACCACAGTGACATATGCCACTCTGGAAAGTCAGTATAATCCTTCCAAAAGGGCTACAGCTTCTGCTTCTCACCAAAATGGAAGGGATATGTAGGATCACAACAACAGATAAAACAATATATTTATTACAACACTAATAGTTTATAAGAATATACAATTAGAACCAGACCAAAAAGGACATTGTCCTTTCCCTTCTTCTTTTCTCTTTTTTGATTTTTTTTTCCCCACAAGGGAAAAAGCCCTTCGTCATCTACCCCCACTGCTTAGACAGGCTTCAGAATGGAATTAGCCTGATTCTTGCAGTTTTCATTAAAATTCTAATGTTTTAAGATGAGATTCCAAAAGCTAAATCTGTCTGAGGAGAGATAAATTGACAACTTTAGGCTCTCAAGAGTTACCCATGATAAAGAATGGACACCACAAAATTCATGCTTGCACTCCTATCCATCTCAAAAGATTTTTCTGAATCCTTGTAAGTCCACTAACATCTCACCTCAGGTAGTTCTCACCTCAAATGTGCTCAAGCAAATATCAGAACTAGTTTCTCCTGCAGAGGAACAGCACCAGCACAACTCCAATGAGCTGGTCAGTGTCCACAGGAAGGATCCTTTCAGGTGTGTATCAATAAAGTTTGGCACACAGAATCATCCCCAAATGGCAGAAGTTATGTCAGCTTTGTGTTATGGAGGAGGTCTCAGCAGAAAAGTCAGATCACATGTCCAGTTAGAGCAATCCAAGACCCCAAACTCCTTCAAGCAGGACTGTTGGATGCTGATTCCAGTCATGTCTCCAATACTCCAGGTTAACATGACCTGAACACATCTCAAGCTGTCAGCAAACACTCTGCCAGCCACACCATTACTGTGCTGTGACTGGTGAGAAACTGCTGGGAGAAAAGGTCAAGGAAGTGCAAGTCTTCGGATAATCAGACCTTTTACTATTCATCACAGACCTCAGCAAAGCACTTGGGAAAATAAACTTCACAGAAATAAAGCCTCCGTATATTTGCTTTTTGTGCTGTTATGCCAGCTTCAGTGGAAAGCTGAAAACTAACTTCTTACTTTAGACAAACACAAGTGTATTTTATTGTGATTTTATCATAATAGCTCATAACAGCCACAGTCTGAGCTGCATATCATCTTCTGAATTGTAAAGCAAAGATGAGAATTATGGACTGCAACTTACCAAATTAAGATCTTTTGTCCAATTTTAACTATTTGCAGTTACTATTGTGTTTTCACTCATTTCTTAGGTAACTTTTCAACTAGAATGAAAACTGATAGCAGAGAACAACAAAATTCCATTAATTTATTCTCAATAACAATCAGTGGATATTGCACAAATACTCACAGCACTATCGAATTCTATGCTTGTAATCCCAGCATTGCTACCAGAGAGGGAACCTTTCGGCTCACACCTATCTGCACAGAGAAAGACAAACAAAAACATAAGCAATGGATTAGAACAAAGCTGACACAAAGTGAACCACAAGACGACTTTATTTAGCATCCCACCATATTCCAAAGCAAAAAAGCTTACCTCCCAAGACTTCCCAAAGCTTAACCCTCCGGTCCATGCCTCCTGTTGCAAGTAACCGGGAGCCAGGGCTGAACTGCACTGCGTTCACCTCCCCGTCATGTGCATCCTGAGGGGAGGAGAACAGAACAGCCAGCAAAATGGAATCAGCAAAGACCCAAAACCCACACAGCAGAAAGCCACAGAACTAAAAGGTTACATAGAATCACAGCTGTGGATCTTTCAGCTGTTTATAGGTAACAAAGCCACAGACAAATCCTGCTATGGCTGGTGGTGTACAGACAGCAAAAAGGCTGATCCTTACCTAAATAAAAAAACAAAGGCACATAAAGAAACATACCCCAGCAAGGACTCAGCAGGGACAACAAACTGCCAAAAGCCTTACAATGCTTCCTGTGCTACGACTTTTAAATTACACCAGAAAAAAAAAATAAGGAGAGGAAGAACAGGACAGAAAACACTAACAGGTGATATTCTGTAGAAGGAAACTAGCTTTTAATTTCTCCATCTAGAGACAGCCATAGAACATGATCCAAACAGTTCCTGCAACCACAGAATACTCATGTCAGGCTTGAGTTAGGCGTCTGCTAGAACACAGCCTAACAGGTGAACTGCATTCCCTTACTGCATTGGTGATAATGCTGGTTACACTGGTGATGAAGTAGTGCCAGCACAGGTGTGACAGCTGTTTCTCCAGAGAACTTGGGCTTAAGCTGTGCTTCCTATCTGCAGGTGCAGTGACACCCCTGCTTTCTCATAGCTTAATGTTCTGAATTCTTAGCCTTTTAAAACCTATGAGAATTTTAAGATTAATTCTAAGATTAATTCCTTTTTATTGCCCTGTTAATTTCAGAGCTTTATACTACTTACTCACACAGTATTATTACCACATTATCAATAATTTTCCGCATTCCTTTTGAAGTATTTTCTGTAACAGCTTTCAAAACCAGCCTTTCTGGAAACTTGTATTTTTATGCAACCTGTTGCTTGAACTTGGTCTGCCAACTCCCATTTCGGGGTCATCACACCTCAAATCTGATCTCCCTGCAAGTGCAGAAGAGTCATTCACAACAAAGCTGGTCAAAGACCTTGCCTAGAAGCTCTGCTCGAGAATGATGGCTCAAGTGACTTCCTTTTCTGCCTTCTACTCATCTCTCCAAAGGTGAGCCCAATCTGCTCCCTGTATCTGCCACACCTCTGCCACAGAGTCCTGGCATTAATTCCTGGAGGTGCTCTGCCAGATCTAGACATGCCCTGACACACCATCTGGGCTCAAAACACAAGAGCTAAAGCCTAACACCTCCTCTGTTGATGCTCCCTATTCAAACCAGCTCCAGTTGCCACTTAAGTCATGACCCTCTTCTCACCTAAGGTAACTTTGCTTCTCCCTCCACCCCCATGACTTCTGCTAGAGAAGCTGGTAACAGGGCAGGCAGGCATACACAAGCCTCCATGCTGCAGTGAGCCATGCTGGTACTCTGGATGAAAAACATAAGTCATTTCATATCCATGAAAAATCCACATCCAGCTCTGGAGTGCCCAAGAAAGCTACAGAGGCCTGCTCAAACAAGCAGCTGCATTACAAGACAATTTCCCACAGTACCTTTCATTCAGTAGACAATGGCCTGCACAGAAATTTAAGTTCAGTCTTGTGAGGCCAAAGAACACACAAAGGAGGCCTCAGCTTGAAAACCTTTGATCACGCACAGCAAGTAAGACACCCCACCACCATGAGCTCCTCTTAAGCAGGTCTGTTGGATTACATTTGTGCCACAACTCCCTTCACTGTGGAGAATTGGAACTGAATGAATCCCAAACTGTCAGCAATCTCTTACTCCATCACAGCTCTACTATGGCATGATAGAACAGGGACTGCTGGGAGCCAAGAGGGTAAAGGGGTGTAATTTCCCTGTGCCCTCAGAAAACTTCTTTGTCATCATCGACCTCAGGAAGACAGACATCAAGCACACTGGCTCTGAGAAACACCTGGGCTAAGAATTACATAGAACGCACTATGCTGCCAAACAAGAATTCCTTCCTGTGTGGCATTGTTAATAAAAACAATTCAGGGCATCGTTTCCCACACAGGACTCACTTCCTCCTAAGACAGTAAAAGGAATGGCAGAGCAGATAATTCCTTCTGTACTCACAAAGACACATATGGCAGTAGTGGGCACTCTCACTTCCTTACTGGCACCTGGATGAGGCTCTACATTATCCTGGGGAGCAGGGAGCGAGGACAAAGAACGCCTCCTGAGATGAAACAAAGTAGAAACATTTCAAAATGCACAATAAACACCATTTCTCTTGAGTTCATTCAATCTATACCTGTCACTTAACTACACTGTGCAGCAAGTAAAAAACGGGGGAAGGTGCTTTTAACTTTTTTTTTATCCCATCTTTCAAAAATTACATTTCTTCTATAACACTGTGTTCACTTCTGGCTTTAGATATCTCACAGTTCACCAGGTAAGTTACCTGAATTGATTGCTGACCTCATTTTAGAGCAGTCCTTACTTTTTTAATAGGAAGAGAAACATGGCAATGACTGCAGCTCCATCATTATGTTTAGGGAGATTCAACACCATTGCAACACTACATCTCAGGCAGTAAAATGTTCCATTCCAAAGCTTAGGCTGCTCCATTTAAGCAAAGACCATCCACCTTAGAAGGACTGGCTCAACTCTGGATACTAAACATAGAACCCAACAACTTACTTTAAATAATCCTATTAAAGGAGCAAAGTGTAGTGGAAAGTAAGAACAAACCCCACATACTCTCTCCACAAAGAGGGGGCTCGTTACTCTCTTACTGTAGACAGTTTCTAGCCAGAGTTATCAACACCTGAAATCTAATCAGGACAATGCAGCTGGGTTCCATTGTTGCTTCAATGGAATACATTCACATGCTGGACTAAGCGCGGAGAATGTTTTCACCTGGCAGCATCAGAAGATTGATGTCCCAAAAGGGGAGACTCAGACAGACTGGAGGGAAAGGTCAGAGGTCAGCACACGGCAAGATGGAAGAAACAGGAAGTTGAGGAGAACAAAAAAGAAAAAAAAAAGGCAGAAGCTAGAAGAAAGGCTGAAAATACTTGCTCATATTCCCTGCATCACCAAGATTTTGGTGTACATTGAAACCAATATATAAAACAAGGAGGTGAAAGTGTTCTAACCTACCCAAAGATATTAGTGATAGAGTCCAGAAGGCCTCCAGCTGGCTGGGAGAGTCGCTTACTGAAGGAGGGGAGGACAGGTTTAAACCTCATGAATAGCTTCTCCACATAAAGATCAATACAAACACATTTCATAGCAACACGTCCCTGGAAGAACTCCCTCCCCTGCAGACCCAGCCCAGAGACAGAGAACACCAAAGGCACCAGTGCAAAAGCCACCAGTGACCACAACTCAGAACACAGTTTGAGTGATGTTTCTGCAATTTCCCTCAACCTCAACCTGTGAATTGCTGGGTTTAGGTATAAGAGTCTGCCAAGTCTGAAGTTTCAAGGAAACTAATCTGTGATCTCTTACTTTCCACTCGCTGCTATTTTAAAGAAAGAAAAAGATGCATCTGATTTAGGTGAAGATTATTTTAATATTTCAACTAAACCCAGCTATTTAAAAAATCACATTGATATCGTGTGTAGTAATGAAGGCACAACAGGCACTGTAATACCTGTGCTATTAACTATTTTGTTTCTGAGCCCTTGTTTTTAAGATCAAACATATTGTTTGGGCACCAGTGTAATTTAGTTAAAACAGCACAGGAGAACCAGCACATCTAAAGCATGGTAACAGAACCCAGGACATGAGTTTCCTACGGCTCTGGTGGAAGTACTAAACTGTGTTGCAGGTAAAGGCAACTCAAACCCCTAGGTAACATTCCTGACACTGTTCCAACTCTGCTATGCCCCTTGTTGTTCCTCAATGCCATGCTCCAAAGACCCCTTGCCCACACACCTGGCCGTGCGGCTGACAGCTCGCACTGGAGAGGTTTCCTCTGCTGTGTCAGAGGCTTCATCCGCCAGCACTTCAATGTCATCATCCCTGCTGGAGTGAGAGAGAACACGTCAGGTAGGGCCTGCAGTGCCCTATCACATCTGGGCAACGCTTCACTACAGAGAATTATATTTGCTGGAACAGTTACAGAACAGCAAAAGCACGAGTTACTGCACCACCAAATAGAGGTGACAACTCATCAGCACTTTTTTGCTGTTTCAAAACAAGGAAGCAATAAAATAATGCACAGTAGTTTGAATTTTCCTCCTTCACTCACACCAAAGACATGCACATACTTTCTATATTGTTGTACTTCAGGAGCTGCACCATTAAGTATGAAAGATGTTTGAGTTCATTCCACTGAAGTGCTGGTGTATGGACTGAACACAAGTGTGAGGTTCCAGCACATGTACCATAAATTAACCCAGATAAATTACTCAGCTAATGCAGAACATTTTCCCCCATTAGTCACCATGGACTCTGACAGCCTATTTCCTTCCTTCAATGATTTTTCCTCCACTGTTGATTTTGTAGGACAAACTATCTTTACCAAACTATACTTTACCAACCTAATGTCATTTGACTGAGCAGAAGGTTTAAGCTCAGCCTTTAAATCAGAAGAAACCAATTTCCTGCCATCAAGTAACACTCAGCCGCAAAAGAATTCAAAAGGATGGGACTGTTGCATAGCTGCACTTTCAGTTCCAGGATTTTGGAGGACAGTATACATGAAAAGGCTATGGAAAATATTTACTCTGATTAACATATCAGGTTTCAATAAAATACTATCAAGTTCTGCCAGTATTTCTTCTCAAAAATCTAAAGTTTGTTCTATTAAAATGATGCAGCAAAAGAACTTTCCGTGTTAGCAACATAGTTTTAAGTGAATATAAACACCAGGACACACCCCTTGAAATGCTGCAATTCTCCCCTGCAGTAAGCAGCACATGTATATAACACAAACCCTCTCAAATTACAAAATGAGAGAAATCAAAATCATCTGTGAAGCAGTTTGAGTAGTTTACAGAAGCAATTATGTTACAAGCTCTCCCATACTCCCTTTACACTTGCTCTTCTCCCCTATCCCAGCTTTTGCGCACCTCCTGTTGCAGAGCAGATACACTACTCCTGGCCATGTGGCAGGCCATGCAGCACAGAACCCAAGGGGATTACAGGATGTGGATATAAAACACCACCGATCTCAAGGAGCCTGCACACTGCTCTGGAGACTCGCAGCAGTGCCCAGTGACAGTGAAGTAGGTGTGGCTGTTCTGGACTGGGCTCACACCTTATGAGCCCAGTGCAAAGCACCTATACCATCAACTGCCCACTTCAGTCACCTGATCAAACACCACCCAGGGGTAAACACAGCAGGGAAACAACAAGAGACTAGAGATACTTTTCTTTGGCCTACCGGGTAAAGCAACTCCACACTGTTCTATTTTTTCCTCAGACAATAAACCCCTCCCAAGTATGGAAGTGAAGGATATATTTTCACCCAGGTTGTCTCAGTACCTGTTCCTACACAAAATTCTTGAGCACATTTGTAGTCTAACATTTTAAAATCTAGGCATCGCCAGAATAGTTGTTTCATGACTTCATTACTTCATGAAGAACTATTTTAAAGACCAAAGGCATCATATAACAAATATTTTTATGCTAAGACAACAACATATATTGACCACATGAACCATTCTTGGGACTTTCAACCCAAGCATCTGCTTTGAGTCCTAACAGAGCTCCTCCTTCTCTAAGTTCAAGTAGGGAGAGTTAATGTCCATTTCTGACTTTACATGGAAATTTAAACGCTCCTCTCCATCACTCAATTTAGAAATAACAGAGATCTCATTTATCATGCATCTGCATAAACTGATGAAGGAGACCCTAGAAATCAAGACTGCTTACGGTTCAACAGGGAGGGGCTCTTTGGCAGCTTCTGCCAGCTCCTTCTGCAGCCTGGCCTGGCGTCTCCTAAAAAAAAACAACAATCTAGGGTTATTTTAAGAAAAGCACATCCCAAAGGCTACCCTGCACAGTTTTGATGGGCTTCATAAGATTTAAAAAAAAAGAAAAAAATCTGTCCAGTGTCCTAATTCTATCCTGCTTTTCAAAATACTCATCGTAAGAGAGGCAGTTTTCTTATTGTGAAAAGCAAACGACAAGATCACTTCCGTGAGGCAATAAGGCAAAGTGAACCCATGGCCCTTTATGACTCATATGGATAGAGATTAGCTTGGAGGGCAAGAACTTGCCAAAATAACAATTGTTAGTAAAGCTAATACAAAACTCCAACTACGAGGCTTGCAAAATAGGTTTTAGTCTCCAAATATTATTAGCTGGCAATTACAAAGAAAAATTATTTTGCAAGGGAAAAAAACCATACAAACTTATTTTTCCAAATTATACATAGCTCAGTCTCATGGCAGATGGTCATTTTAGAGGAATGCAAAAAACACTGACGTTAGTTAAATCAAAAAAGGATAAAACTAGAAGCAGTACAAGATGCAATATGAACAAGAGAAGTCCAAATCTAATACCAGCAAAAAACTCCAGTTTCTATCTGATTTATAATCTTCAGGCCACAGCTAAATGTTGCTCAAGAAACAAAAGAACATATTCATATAAAAGACAAGAATGTTTTCACAAAGCATCAGTCTCTGTTGGCCAGAAGAAGGAACACAAATTTCTGAACTCTCATTGTGCTGTACAAGAATAGAGATCTCAGAGATCAAAACTAAATCTGGTTTTATCCTATGCACTCATAATTGAAAAATACATTGGGTTTACAGGTCATGGATCTCACCTTGAATCCTTTTCATTTTCTGCATTCAAACGATTGGCTTCTTGTGCTTTCTCTGCCATCCAACGCGAGACCAGCTCCTGGTTGTCTTCAGTAGTTTTCCTTAGTTTCTCCTCTAAGGCATTGAAGGTGATCTGGAGAGCATCATATTCATCTTTCAGTGTCTGATTAGCTCGCTCAAGATCTTGCAGTTTGCTACGCAATTCCTGGCACTCTGTTTCCAATTCAGAAATCTTTTGCAAATACTCTGCAATCCTGGAATGGCAACAAAATGTTCAAAACAATGAGGCTCTCCTTTGGGACCTATGCCATCTTCTCTGTGCTGTTTGCACAACGCCTCACAAAGGCACTTTTAGCCCCTGGCTAGGACTCCTAGAAAATATTATAACCCTAATGAAGAAATGGACCAGAAGTCTGGTCCCAGACAAAACAGTTCCTACTCACTTGGCTTCGTTCATCTGCATCTCTTTGTCCTTCTGCTGCATTTGGTTGTTCAGATCAATTACAGACTGGGCCAGCTATGGAGAGGAGAAAATTACATTACAAAGTGCAAGCATGCCAGCTGGATAATACACACTGAGCAGCCAGCAGTGCATAGAGACCAATCTAGCATTCAAAGCATGGTTCACATCTTTCATATCTTTTTTACCCAGCTTTCTATGCAGATCTGTTTATTGTCCTTATCACACAGGTCATTAAATCAGAGAATCCTCTTTCAAAAATGAGTTGTTAAAAACTTACTGTTCTTTGATACCTTACTCTCTTCCCTCAAAAAGTTTCTTTAATAAAGTCACATCAAAGAAAATATGTATTAGGAAGACATTTCAGTAGGGGAAAAACTAATATATAAAAACTACAAATTGACAAGTAAGTAAACCAACAAATGAGTGCTGACAACCAAGCAACAAATCTTCCTGCTATGGCCAATACAGCCATTGTAGGAAACATGCAGGTCATATTGTAAACACAGGTCACTAAGAGTCTTCTCACAAGTAAAGTTGCTGGTGGAGTGTCTGCAGTAAACAGACCAACACTATGGAGCTGCAGCTGCAAGATCACAGCTCACCAGTCAGTGCTTGGAGAAAAGTACCTGCCTGGGCATGTGGCTTTTCCAACACCAGCCTGGGAGGCAAGAAGAAATTGTCAGAGTCCTGACTGGTCAGTACACATATCCTGTAGAAAGTCGTTTTCCCTCTGGAAAGCTCAGAATTGCTGACACTGGATCTTCTCCACACCTCCAGTAAGGTGTGTTCAAAGGAGCATGATAGCATTTTCCAGGTCATTTGCATCTTTCCCCTATAAAAGTCTGCAGTACCACTCAGGTACCAGCTTCTGGACTCAATGCAGCCCACCACTGTGCTTCAAAAAAACCCAATTCTGCTGATGAAGCCTACGCATCTCCCTGTCAAAAAAACTCTGCAAAAACACAAACTCAAGCCCCCTGACTATTCCTCTCTTCCAGGCCTAAGTGTCATAGTCACAGAACTCCTGGGCTGTGACCCGACACTTTCCAGCCTAACACCGTGGTTCTTCCAACCTTGGCTTGGGCTTATTTATTTTGGCCCCTCCCACAGCAGTGGTGTTGCAAAGTGAGACCAATGAAACCACACACAGCCACCTATGTTCTCACTCATTACGAGCCTTTTCAATGTAGAACTAGTGGTCATACACAGCTCTGTGAACCCAATCAGTTCCTTCCTCCTCTAAAACAGTTAAAAACCTATTAGTGAAACACAAAATTAAGCACTAAAAATCATGCTGCGCTGACTACGTAAGCTCTCATCTCTTGGTGTCAGTGTTACAGACAGCCACCTCTGGTTGATTTTAATCATCAAAAATTGGGCAAGCTTAAAAAGATCTTACACAAAAGGAGGAAAAAAATGACGATTAATAAGCTTGATAAAATTAAGGTCACACTCCCCGAGGGCCACGTAGGGACTACTCAGAGCACATGAGGACTTTCTGACCTCGCCACGTTTCTTGTGCAGCTCAGTGAGCTCCTCTTGGTGCTTTATCTTCAGCTGTGCCAGTTCCTGCAGCTGAGCATCATTCCATGTGCCGTCATGTCCTGGGCTGCAGTTGGAGAAAGAAGAAGGGATGTCACAAACTCAAATCAGTTGTTTCTGTGCCTTCAACAGTCTCAGGACATTGTCTTCCTTGGATTCTCTATACTGCACCAGAGACACAGATCATTCAGAACAAACCAAACCCCAGCTGACTCCCACACCACACCTCACCAACTAAAAGGCCATTACACAGGACTGGACAGTTACATTTCCTGGGGACTACATTCACCTTTTTGTACATTTCTAAATTCAAACTCAAATGGAAGATAACTAGCCTTTGTTTAAATTTGTATGAAGACAACTGAGTCTTGAAAGTATACCCTCCAATGTTGGGACAATTACAAAAGGTTCACTCCCTCAATTTGTTCTGGAGGGAGCTGGTGGACCTTGAGGATGCTGGATATCTGGAGAAGGCATAGAATCAAAAGCAAGGGAATCAAGGGTTCTTGGGTTTATAGGCCTAGGTGTGACAAGTCACTTCTCTGTTGTGCTGGCTATGCTCTTAATTGTAAGTTTTGGAGTGGTTACTAATTGTATTTTACAACACAGTATTACTGTAAGATAATCTTGAATTTCTACACACCAGAAGAACATACATATCACCCTTCCAAAACTACTATGACGGTAACATTTATCACTCATGTCCCTGAAAGCACAGAGGCAGAAACAGAGAAAAGCACGTTTTTAAAAGGCACATACACACATCACACACAGACTCTGAGCACACTTGCAGCTATATTTTGAATTACAGCTTTTAAAAAATCATTAATTTTAACTTCATCACCATTATAGCAGACAAACAGAACAAGGCAATTGCATCCTTTTCTGCAGTCATTCTGTATTGTAACAGTCCAGTGGGAAACAGACAACGCATCCAGAAGCTAAAAGGCCTCACAGAGGTATCAGTAACTTAATGCTCTTCTCAAAAAACAACCAACCAACTAACCAATCAACACCCCACTGAACCAATGCTGCACTAATTGCATCTCCAAAACACTGTGTGCAAACAGACAGAAAGCTAAGTCCTGTGATAATACCCACACATCCTATAGCACTGGCCATGCATACCCCTACAGTCAGAATTAGGTACTTCTCCCATGGCCTTGAGGTAAGTAAAAACATTTTCCCTCAGCTATATAGGATTAGAACAGGAATTCTGTTTCAAAAATATTCTGTTCTCATTGACTCCAGCCTCATCTCCTTGAGCAGGTGTGCAACCAGGATCTGACTCCCATAAAGGACATGGTTCAAGACATCTGTAGACATCAGGAAGCTTTTGAGAACTTTCACGCAGGTGTTAACTTCAGTCTGCTGGCCAAATAATGACATTTTGCCTGCAATTCCTGTAAAACCAGAGTTCCTCTTTCTCTGCTGTATTGATTTGGTTTGTACCCCAATTAGACACACCCACACAGTTCTGCATTACAGAGCTGTGCTGGTTGCAGGACAAAGACAAAAAGAACTTCAACAGAGAAAGCAATTCCTACAGAAGGAGGAATTCTGGGCTTCTTAGCCCTGCCTTTTCTTCAGGTACACCAAGGGCACAACCCAAGAGCCTTTTCCTGTGGGATGTACAGGCTGTCCAAAGGACACTGCTTTGCTGTGGAGTCAAGCATAGCAGAATAAGCAGCATGACCCTTGCCTGCAGCACCACAGTACTATTCCCAGGTTAGAGAGGAAGCTTCCCAAAAAATCCTTCTAAAAAGCAGGCAGAAGACACCTTCCTTTTAGCATCTGGTGCTTATTTGGGACTGACATTTCACAATCATGGGGGTTTTTTTTCTATATGCCTCTTTTATATGATAACACAGATTGAAAGAAATCAAGACATCAGTTTCTCCCTGCACTGCAATTTCATAGTCTTTAGGAACAAACAGCAAGCAAACATTATAAGCATTACAAGGCAAACAGATCAGAAGCACCAGCTCCTTCTGGTCCACCTCCACACTGTGAGTTTGTGATAAATCAAATTCTGTCCCAAACATGATCGGGCCTTTCTGTAAATGTACTGTAACTTCATCACATGGACCAACACAGTTGTAACTTATTTTTAGCTCAACAGATTTCCCAGTTTGTTGTGTGCCAGACCACTGTAGTGCCCCAGAAGCTGTTTGTGTAAGATTTAGGTTACAGGGTGCATAACAGAGAAGTTTTACATACCTGATCTCGTGTCTGCTCTGCATGTCATATTTTTCTGCTTGAAGCTTATCAGCCAGCACTGCATGAAGGTCTGACTTCTCTAGCAGCTTGTTATCTGCAAGAGCAAAAAACATAATTAAGAAGATAACCAGAAAGCAAATCCAGATTCCCACCTTCTCCTACGAGCTATGATCTAGTCTCTTTAATTACTGTGACACAACCAAATGCTATGGCAGTCTCCACCACATTAGCGTGCTCTCCCTCCTCTTTGATCTCAGCAGGTTAAGGCACTACACACCTACAACTCCAAGAATTCCTCCTTAGTCCACGTGCTGAGTGGAACTGGTCTATGAAAGCTTAATAGAGACTGCTCAAGTGCATTGATATCTGTTAAACCAGAAAGCGTTCAAAGTTCAAGCCCTTTACAGCCCCTCAGAAGACAGTAGCAAGAGTAGCCCCAGAGAGCCCGGCCCAGGTCTGTCTGCCTCCCCCTGTCTGTGTGAGAGCAGCAGAGCTGGGTGAGGACCCCCTCCCGACACAGTTGGGCAGGAGAGCCCTGCACAGACAGTGCTGGCCCCTGAAAAGCTCCCACTTTCACAAAGGACTATAAGCATGGTCAACAGCACTATTGTTCTCAATCCCACGACCGTGTGGGCAGGAATTGCGCAGACAATTTACACATTCAATCACTGTCCGCAGCACAAAGCCCCTCAGCCACTGAGGGGGCTGAGACAAACAACGACTTATTTTCCTCGATAAACCAGAACCCCCGACTTTTCCCAGTTTTCACAAACTTGTCCCAGCGGCACCGGAGAGGCCCCGGGGCTCTGTGTGACCGCGGTTTTCCCCCTTTCGAGGAGGCGAATCACAGAATCCCAGAAAGTTTCAGCTGCAAGGGCCCACAGTGGGCCATCTGATCCCACTTCCCTGCCCAGATAGGACCATCCCAGAGCACTTGGCACAGGGTTGTGTCCAGATGGTTCTGGAATATCCCCAGTGAGGAGACTCCACACCCGCTCTGGTCTCTGTTCAGTGCTCAGTTCTTCTCAGTTAAGGTGGGACCTGCTGGGCATCAGTTCCTGCCCGTCCCTCCTGTCCCACTGCTGGGCCCCCGCAGTAGAGCCTGGTCCCTGCTCTGCCCCCTCCCTGCGGGCACTGACAGAGACGCATGGGGTACAGGAGCAGCGCCTCTGGGCCGCGCCCCGCCGACCCCGCTTACAGTGGGCGATGATCTCCTCGAAGGCCTGGCGCTGCAGCCGGTCCCGCCGCCGCAGCTCCGCCGCGATGTGCCGCTTCCAGGGGGGGAAGCCTGCGGCGCGCAGCCCCGACGCCATGTCGGCGGGACGGGCCGGGACGGGGCGGGCGGCGCGGGGAGTGGCGGGAGGTGCCGTGGAGCGCCCTCACAGCCCGTCACGGCGGCCTCACAGCCCCTCGCGGTCCCTCATACCCCCCGTACAGCCCTTCATGGCCCCTCACGGCCGGGCAGGACCCGCCACCGCCCCGCGCGACGTCAGGGGCCCTCGCGCCTCAGCGGCGCGCCGCGACCGCGGGTGCCCCGGCACTGCCCGCGCCGTCCACGCTCCTGCCGTCCGCCCCACCCTGTCCCCACGCCGGGAGGAAAAGTGGCGAGATGGTGCTACAATGCGGGGGCGAGATGAGGGTCGGCCTCAGGCGGGCGGCGGTCGCCTTTCTGAGGAGAGGGGGCCTCGTCCCGGCCATCTTGTGTCCTTCCCGCCAGCACATCCGTGCGCGGCCGCCATCTTGAGTGTGTCAGGCACGGCCCTCCCGCCCCGGACGCCATCTTGAGTGTGTCAGGCACGGCCCTCCCGCCCGAGCCACCATCTACAGAGGGCCGTGCCCGCGCCCAGCGGCGCATGCGCACACCGCGGTCGCCACAGCTGCGTGAGGGCAGGTGGGGGCCGTACAAACAGCAGCCCTAACACCGGCCCTAAAGCGGCCCCACAGCGGCCCTAAATGTTCGCTGTTCCGTCCCTCCACACGGCCGAGCAGCATGTGAGTGGCGGTGGCACTGGGGCTTTGCTGAGGTGGGCGACTGGTGCCCCTGTGGCACCGAGGCCGTCCTGCCTCGCCAGCCACCCTCACACCTCAACCTTCGAGGAGGGCGGTGGTGAAATCAACTGTAGTTTGGGGTTTTCAGGCTAAAGCTATTATTTATTTATTATAGACGGCTGTACAGTCCTCACTGCACTGCCACGTCCTGTCCAGCCTCACGAAGAAACCACAGTGATGTGCACTGACGGATGTGAAAAAAATCCGTAACAGCTTGTTTCATTGCTTTAACTGCTCGACTTCCAAAGTAACGCATTAGGTAACAATATTGTTGTAATTTAATTTGAAACTGGCCAGGACTCATAATGCTTTTTGTCTTGGACTACTTAAATTATTTTTTTTTTCAGTAAATGAATGAAGATGCAATTATGAAATTGTAGCAGCATAAAAGAGATGATTCACTAGATTATTAGACTGGAGGAGAGTGTGCTGCTGGCTGAGTTAATAATAGTTTGTGCACAGCTCTGTCTTACCAAGCACACACTGCATGAGGTTCTGTGCATTCTCTAAAACTAATTTTAAGCACACAGCCTATTTCATTCTGCTTATGCATCATAAAATCAAATTAGATGTTTAAAAACCTAAAATTACTTGTAACTGTAAGCTTAAGTCCTAATTCTACACATACGGTTACTGAATTCCTGAAGGGCAGTGCTGAGAGAAATTCATCCTGTCAGATCTTCTTCTCTACATCTTAATCCTCTGCAGAGAAGGAAGAAAGCAAATATGGGGCAGGAGAAAAGGGGAGAAGGCAAAGACACAGAAAGATAGAGCTCAGACTCAGTAACTCCTCCCCTGAGGCTTTTACTCTGGCCTTAATATATAATCAGCCCCAAAGTCCCTCACTGCCTTTGAACTGCCAACCCTCGGCTTTCTTTCAGCCTCTCCAACAAAAATCCTTCAGCTCATTTTTGAGAGCAGACTTTTATCACCGAAGCTGAAAGGGAAAATAATTTGTCCGCTATTTCTTTCAGCAGGGCAGGAAAAAGAATCAGTGTGAGCAGAAATGACATGGGGGAAGAAAGTTGTGTGTGTTCAAGCATTAGCTAAATTACTTCAAATGCTGTACGTTTTCCTGTTTGGAGTAACTGCTAGAGTGTTCCAAGGGAGGGATTTTAACTGTCATTTGTATATGTTTGAGTTTATAAAAAAAACCACTATATTAAAGATGTCCACCTTTCTGCAATCTGTGATTTTCTTAACGGGCAGGACATCCTGAATTTCTTTACACTACTTGCTAACAATGCTTTTTCCACCCTAATACAATATCCTTAAATTCAGCTAAAGTTTCTGGTAGTCTTTCCAATAGCACATTCTTGTTCCATGTCATCAACTGTCATCCTGCTCTCCTTTTATATCAAGAACTGTAAGAATGCATATGATAAAACAGCTCGTTCAGACTGAAAGTTTCTTCTTTACTTGAAGAACCTTTCTGCTACCCCTGTTAAAATATGCCAATTTGTTCAACAAGCCTAATTCAGGAATAAAAATTTAAGATTACTAACAAATCTCATGATTTTCAGAAAACTCTGCAGTGAAAAAGTAGAAACTGTGCCTCCAATAAATATTGTACTCCACATCCACAGAGGCAAAAGTAAGGCTTCTGGTGGAGATGTGTCCAGCTTTAGACAGCACATTGCAGGAAAAATTGAGTGTCAAAATAGCCTCTCAGGAATGACCAATGTGTATAGAAGATTTGATCCAGAAGAAATATTTGGGCAGTTGGAACTATTTACTCTAATGAGGACAAGAGTGATGGGAAGCATGACAGCAGTATGCAAATTTAGACAATAACCTGGACTGCATGTTGACGTGGGACAGGACTAAAGGTTACCAACAATACGCCCACTAGAGATGAAGAAGGGCTGCCAAAGGCTTGTGAAGCTCGGAAACAGACTGCTTAAGGCAGGTGAGAAACTCTCCTGCTGGAGGTATATAAGGCCACTTAAAAATACTGTGAAGGATTTTGTAGTTTACCCTTTGCTGGTATGGTGAATGGATTGCATGGGGCCCTCCAGGGTGCCCCTCCAGCCTCATTTTTGGGAGAGTCTGTTCTGAAATGGCTGTGCTGTGTCTGGTGCTCAGGTGAGAACAGATCCTTGCTCCAGGGCAGTAGAGGAGTTCCTGATGGGATGTTCCCTTCAGACCTGCTGTGAGGTCAGGCTGATGCTCAGATTCACTTACTTCCTTCACTGCTTTGTGGCTTGGAACCAGAAATACTCATTTTCTGGGAAGATCTGATCACCAATATCCTTCCCAATGTTAAACTCAAAGCTCCCTTTTCAAATTCAGCTTTGTTTTGGATCTTCCAGTGCACCTTTGGAAAGAGGAAACGTCCCATACCCGGTCATTTTCTTTGTGCTTACAAGCTGTAATGTCAAGATGCAAATTACTGTGAAGTATGGATCAGACATCTCCTCCTTTCTGTTGCAAAGTCTCTGCCTTTTATTCCAATCTCTTTGCTGCCTTTACTTTCCTTCCTTGTCTGAGTCGACCTGTTCCTATCAGAGACAGTTTTACCCACTTCCTTTCTGCTGGATTCTCTCCATTCCATGAGATCCCTCCTTTGCTAGTTGCTTTTCTGCAACCTTTCTGCTTGTTGCTGGACACTGTCTTCATTCATTCATTCATTCATTCATTCATTCATTCATTCATTCATTCATTCATTCATTCCTGAGTCCAACATTTACTACCCCGTTCTGTGCCATCTTTATCTCCATTAGTTACAGTATAATCTAATACTTCATAATACAAGAGATTAATTTATTCTGTATGTACTCTAGACCAGACCTTGGAAAAAAATGCAACAAAGTGTTAATAATAATTGTAATATGTAGCAGATTACCATCCCTGGCACAGAATGGTCTCAGATAAATAGAATCATGGGAGTATTGGAATAATTGAGGCTGGATGGGAGATTGTTTAGTCCAAGCCCCAAATGTCAGCAGGCTCATGTCTAGTCTTTGTGATGTCTCCTGCAATACTGGGATTTGAGAATACAGTTTTGATTACAGTTTTCTGAAGGCTACAGAAGAATGTCAGTCAGTTTTAATCTAAAACGGTACTTTGATGTATCCTTTAGTTTAGATGACTTGGGAGCTAGAGCAAAGATTATCTAGAAAAAAAAATTAATGAAAGAGAATAATGGTAATGAACTGAGAGCAGAAGTTCAGGGAAGTTTGATGATGCATAATGAGATAATGTTTTATGATGATGCATAACAAGATAAAGCAGAAAAAATATAGCAAATTACAGTAGGCAAAAAGAAATCTCTCTTCTGTCAACCTGATATCCATCTGTGAAAGAATTTCTGAGACTTCAGAAGTTTAACACAAATGCAATACTTCTTATTAGGAGCTTCATTTGAAACAACACCAGGCACACACTGTGGAATTAGGAAGATCTTTTTCATATTCATGTGACTAATAACTTGATATTTGCTTATATATATATATATAGAAGGAACACCTTGTACCTCTCCAGTTAACACTTTTTCAGCACAAGGGAGATTTGTTTGTTTCATTTTTGGACAATTCATCCTTTCAGTCACATGGACTATTATTGTACTATCACAAAGACAACAGAAAAAGGGGCTAAAATGTTAGCAAACTTTTCATTTTAAAAATAAATGGTAAGATAGTGACTAAATGATTAGTTTTAAGCTGTACAGCAAAAGGGTGCTTGGCCCCAGTAGATTACAGGCGTAAGTAATGTAATTCCTAACATCAAAATTATTCCCTTGCTGTTTTGGAATAACTCACCTTCATTTTGTTTTCCTTCTATTTTTTCTCCTCCTTGAGCCATTTTCTGTAAGACCCTAGCTTTATCAGGAAGGAAATGTGTAGCCTACAACGGAATTTTAGTAAAAGCTTTAACAGTGCCTTGTAATGGTTTTACTGCTGAGAGGACCAGTAAGCATCAGGTGCAGGCAGGAAATAGGGGTTTTAAAAGTTACTGTGTTCTACAATATTGCATCCTGTAGCTGGGAACTTAAAGCATTTTTGACAGCTGGGTCTCCATGGAAATAAGTACAAAAAGACTCCAGCTATTTTAAGAACTTAAAATAAAGGATGCCGGAAGGTTACAGATAGACACTGCATCTTTGGGAAATCAGTACATTTTTGGACAATTCAGACCCTTCAGTCCATGTCTTCTACTCGTACTGCCTGTACCAACTTAACTGTACAATAGCAGAGATGGCAGAGAAATGTGCCTGGTTTGGGTCAGGAATGAAAGAGAAAGCAGAAGCTTGTGCTCCATCCTGTTTTCATGTGGTTCAAGACACGGGCAGTAAAACCAGTAGATATCATCTTAAAGGCTTTGTAACAGAAATCAAAAATTAAACAAAATAAACATAAGCACCAGACTAATATGTTAAATCCAGTTTTCTAATATACACACCTGGGAAGCTCCCACAGTTGGTGTTACCAACTCTACTGTCTCAAGGACAGCCAGTGTTGCCATAAAGACAAGTACTGTGCAGTGTCTCACTAGTCTCACCTCTGCTCCACTCCCTGTCTGAGCTGTTTACCTGAGAAGTCTCATCTGAAGCAGAGGCTTCAGAAAGCTCTTTTCAGAAAGCCTTCTTTTGAACAAGATCCACTTGCAAACTTGGTGGCATTTGCCATCGTTCCATCATAACTCAGACTGTCTTTGGAACCCAGGTGGGTAAGTAATGCATTTTTAGCAGGGGAATAATAATGTATTTTTTTTCTGCTGGAAACTTGACAGAGAGATTCTCTTCTCCCCCAGCAGCACACCTTTCTGAAGGAGAGGCCAAATTAAGTATCTGGATGTTGTTTTTGCACCTTAGGAGGTTCAATGCTCTCAAACCCTGCTCATCTGCAAATCTATGCCCACTTTAAGCAGCATTCCCATTTAGGAGAATGGTCACACAAAAAAAAAAAGCTATACTTGCTTTATATCAAGTCTTAGTTTGTAAACTTTGAGGAATATACTTTCTTTTCTACAGTTTAGGAAGTCAGTGGATAGACACAGAAAATCTGGGCCTTTCTCATCATTGAGATGTTAAAAACTTTCTATAGAGAGCCTGTCACATTTCCATCTCCACACATACAAGAACACCCCCCAGAATTACCAGGCACTGATCTAACTCCACATCAGACAGAAAGCTCATCAGCTGCAGGGAGGTTTTATTCTGTGGCCATACAAGTTCTTCTGCAACCTGGAAAAGTGAAATGCTCCCCAGGGCCAGGGAAATAGCATGGTCATTGAACTCAGGGGATTACATATAGAGGGCTTTGCTGAATAAAGCCAGGGGAATGTAAGCTTGTGGTCTGCCTTGCTGATTGGTAGGTTAGAAAGCCAGGTGCCTCAGTAATGAAGCCTTGAAACTCCATCCTGCATGGCAGAAAACCATCACCTTTTAAAAGATTTCTGCCTTAGTTTGTCCTCTTCCACACATTCTCACAAGCCTGTGCTTGGCCTCTTCTGCTCCAGCAGAATTACTGCATGTGTTCTACACACACAATTAGTAACTGTACCTGCTAGCTGGGGCTGTAATTTTTAAGCCAGCTATATCCACAAAGGGTCTGTGCACACAAACAATTGTGTCCTCAGTTGTCTTTGATGTATCTTCCCTGCTCTCCTCGATGTTTCTTCTGGGCGGGGACTGCTAACACTGAGTGAGCTGCTGTAATGCTCAACTAAAGCTGCACACATCGTGTGGCAGGTAGTTCTAAATTTTCAGTAAAGAATGGTCAGAAAGGTGACTATTTTATTTAAGTAATCATGGGAACAATAGCAATGATTAAGTAACAACAGGCATAGCCCAATTGTAACCACAGCATTAATAATACTTGACATAAACATAACAGAGCTGACAAGCTAACATCATTCATTCTCAGTCACTGAACATACGTGTACAGTAAGGTCAGCATTAATCTGTTAAGAATGCTACACAACCAGCTGGCCAGTGTCCTTCCAAAGCAGAGTGCTTGCTTTCAGACAGGCTGGAGGGGTTCCAGGCAGCTTCACTGTGAGGCTGCCCCTGGGCCCTGCCTCTCCTGCCCCCTCTGTAGTTGTGGTTTCCCTCTGTTTGGTGGGGTATAAAAGCATGACCTGCTGGATGAAGAAGGAGCCACAGTCCTCCCCCGCTGCATTGCCTGAGCACTGCAGGTGAGCAGCCCGGATCTTGAGGAAAGGCTGGCTCTGCTGGCAGTGTGGGACCTTCATCAGTAGCTACTGTTCAGACTCTTTTCCCACCCTCCTCTAACTCCTTGCTCCATGGACAGGACATGCTTTTGGAGCTGTACCGCTTTCAAGATGCTTTCTTTTACATACCACTCTTTAATAGGAATCCTGTAACACAAAATAGAAATCTTGCTTTTGTAGAAAGGCGTTCTCTAAATCCACCCCTCCCACCTCCTAGTCTTTATACCGTACCTTCTTTTACAAAACATTTACTAATGCATGTACTTGGCTACCCGCCTCTTAATGGAAGTACCAAAGTGACACTCAAAAGGATAACTTGCACTTTGTATTGTGGTCCTGTCTTCTCTTGGTCTGAGCAACATAGGAAAAACTTCTCAGCTAGGACATTTTCATAATCACAGGGAGGGCTCCACCCTCAAAAATAAAAATCCACAGTCTTTTGAGAACCAGACTAGAGGACATGAGTGAACAAAGCAGTAATCATCATTCTTCCCATCAGGATCCCTCCTAGGATGCCAGCTGCTGCGTCGTGTTCACTGTAGAAGACAAGAGAAGATATCAGCTTGCCTATTGGCAATTCCACAAGTTTTGATGGATAAGTCAAAAAACATCCTACAGCTTGCTCAAGTGGGCTTTTTCTCCCAAACCCACTTACTAAGGCCTCCCCTGCTCCTTCTCATTCAGCTCATGATATTCTGGTGAAACCAGCAAAAACAGCATGACACGAAACCAAATAAAAACCCCCACCAGCCCAGAAAAGTATTTGTATGATTATTTCTGTAGCAGGTCCAGTAATGTTTTTGGACACTGCTGTTCTAAGTTGCTAGGTGTTTACCACTAACTACTTTTAATCATCTTTTTATTAGTTACAGCAAAACAAATCTATCTGTGGATTTGTGCTGTCAGGCCAGGTTTGGGCATTCTCAGGAACAACACAGGATGCCCCAAACAAACCATAACAAGGTTCTGACTATTTTCATTTCTCTTGTGGCCACCAGACTTTAACAGTCCAGAAAAAGTTAAAAATTCATGCAAAGCTAAGGCCATGGTCTCACAACATGCCCTCTTCTGCAGCAATAGCTTTACAATGCTGCCTGGCAACTCCTGTGGGTTTGTGGGACAGTGCTCCTCTGAGCTTGGACAGGAAACGTGGAGTGAGGACTCAGTGACAAAGCCAGTACAACTCTAGTTGTGCTCTGCTGTGACACCACAGCCTAAAACACCTTCCACGCTGCCTTATTCCCACGAGGAACACACCGGTGTAGTTGTCCTGCCGACTGGTCCCTCCTCTGTCCAGTGCTTCCCGGAGTGCGGCAGCTCTGAGCTGTCCCGGTAGTCTCGGCCCTTGGAGTTCTGCATGTCCAGCACTGCCCGGCTCTTCGAGGGAAGGGGTGGCTTGTTCTGCTGTCCCTGGGTGCTTGGGCTGACTTCAGCCCTCGATGGCCTCACTAGTTTCTTGAGCTGTGCTGAGTTTTCCAGTGGTGTTGTCACCTTCGATTTGCCTTGGCTTTTTTCACCTGTATTCTTTTCTTCAGCCTGGCCAGAGCAGGTGTAGGATCGGAATCGCTGTGTGGGGACCAAGAAAGGTGGGGACGGCTGTTTGCCGGGGGTCTTGCTGCCCTCAGGCTCCTGTGGCTTTGTGAGATGACAGCTCTGCTCAGGCAGTGGCAGCTGCTCTTTCCGCAAGGCCTTGGGGTATTCGTGCTCTTTCTTGGGAGCCACCTTGCCCTTGGAGCCCATGGAGCCGTACAGGGGGTTCTCAAACATCTCTGGCCTTTGCTGTCCCTCCTCCAGAAGCACAGGCTCTGCTGTGGATTTCCCCAGTTCAGGTGGCCTATGGTCATCAAAACAGTGTCTAAGGGAGACTTGTAAAGAGCAGGCAAGAGACCCTGACTGATTTAGAGATGAAATGAATAGTAAATGAGCCTGATAAAACTGAACTGACTGCATAAAGGGGTAACAGGAAAACAATTAAACGCAGGGAGAGAGAACAGAATTGTGCATTGGTTTTACTTTGTTTAATCATTAGGAGCGTGACAGCAGAGAGCAGATATGCTTGACACTGTATAAACTCCTGCTAGACTACGCTCCTGTCAGAATGATACTTGGCTTCACTTTAAACAGAGATAAGCTATTGAACCAGACTGTGCCAGGTGCTTTGATGGCTCTGCAACACAAACAAATCTGAATTTGAATATTAATAAGAATCTTCAGATCTGGTGGACAGGATGGAAATGGCTGTCTGGGGGCTTAACAGAAGAGTTCACATCATACTGTAACATTTCATGACTAGGTCA
Source organism: Xenops minutus (assembly GCA_035221455.1). NCBI lineage: Eukaryota > Metazoa > Chordata > Aves > Passeriformes > Furnariidae > Xenops > Xenops minutus. The sequence goes on from JAWWEE010000010.1 coordinate 19,221,426, forward strand.
ATCTCCTCTTGCTCCCAATGCAGCATGGTATTCCTAAGGAAGGGATAAATCTCCTTAATGCATCCAAATGCACAATAGAGGAGTAAGAGCTCTATAATGTAGGGTGAGACAATCCCTGTGTGTTCATAGCAGAGCCCCTTGAGCAGCGGCTCAGCCTGGAGTGAGAGCACAGATGTCAGTGGGACATGGCAGGTTCTGAGGGTTTCTATGATGCCCTAGTGTGGCAAGGCTTTCATCTGGGGAATCACCCTGGTACTTAAAAGATCAGCCACAGTATCACTGAGCAGAGTGGAATAGGGGTGAGTGGCACATGTTCTTTGGGTGTCTTCAGGTGAGTCGTATTCCTTGCTTCATGCTATTTTCAGTAGTCTGTGCAGGAAGGAGCAAAGAGCTGAGAGCAAGATGGAGCACTGTCAGGTACAGAACAGACCAGGGCAGTGCCTGAAGCTCTGATTTGTGCAAGGTCTGACTTACACAGTGCCACATCCATTTGCAATGAGCTCCAGCCCAGGCTCAGAGTCAGCTGTCGCTGTGAAAAGGAGTGTGGAACAAGGACACAGATTGCACACAGGCACTGGGGTGAAGCTGCCTCATCACTTTACTACGTTGGGTAGGGACAGGATAATTTCAGTTGCCAGATGGAAAATCTGCATCAAGACTTGTGATAGATGCAGCACATGGATTCTGGCTTCTTAGCAAGCTGGATGTTTCTACAGTAGTGCAAGTGGAAATTCAGTGAAAGTGCTTCACATATGACATTTGAAGGAGCTCTCCTTCACATCCAGGGAAAAGATCTATGCCACACTCTCCCCTTTTCTCCTTTGTTATTACAGTAAACTCTGTAATCTTCTCCTTTTCTCTTGGTAGAGAATTAAACCTTTATCAGGCTGAGAGAGTTGGATTGTTTAGTCTGGAGAAAAGAAGACTCTGGGGAGACTTCATTGTGTCCTTCCAGTGCCCAAAGGGGACTTAGAAAAAGGTTGGAGAGTGATTGTTTACACAAGTATATAGTGACAGGACAAGGGGAAACAGTTTTAAACTAAAAGAGGAGATATTTACAATAGATGTAGGGAAGAAGCTCTTCACTCAGAAGGTGGGCAGGCCCTGGCACAGATTGAATCCCAGAGAAGCTGTGGCTGCCCCATCCCTGGAAGTGTCCAAGGCCAGGTTGGACAGGGCTTGGAGCAATCTGGGCTCATGGAAGGTGTCCCTGCCAATGGCAGGGGGTGGGATGAGATGGGCTTTAAGGTTCCTTCCAACCCAAACCATTCAGTGATTCTGAGATTCTATTATTTAATTGTAATTTTAACTTAGATATTTTTGGCTTTCCTCTCACAAAGGTCTGAGGAACTACTACATTTGTTTTGAGTATGAGATGTCTGCACTTGTGACCTTCCCTTATCTTTTTCTAATTCTAGAGATAAAATTTGAAAAGAATATGCTGCAGCTTGAACTCTCCATACAGATAATGAAACAGTGACAGTGCAGAACAACAAGAGAGAGGGGCCCAGCCTTAGCGCGAAACTCAAAGACTCACAGGTACTCTTGACTCCGACTACAAATGCTTCTGTTTGCTGTGGGCTGGAGGGATGGCTTTGGAGACAGAGGTGACAAGGACGGCGATGTGGAGGATGAGGGACTCTGTCCCATGAGGGTGGTAGTCTCTTTGAGCTGCTGCTCATAGTTCCAGAGTGAAGGTGTCTGGTCTGCAGAAGGTGTTTGCTTCAACTGGCAGGTTGCAGAGGGCTGCTGAGAGAAGGCAGCCATCCCCAGGTAATTGGGGTTGTTGATGTCTGTGGGGGTGGAGCTGCTGAAGAGAAGAAATATTGTTACAGAGATACATGCACAGATACACTTAGTTTTTTGTCTCCCTGCCAGCTACAAAGGAATTAGTGCCCACTGACTGCTTAGATTCAATACCACCTACTTTTTTTTGTCACTTGCTTCAGAATCAGAGAATAAGTGAGAGTTAGTGCCTCCCTCCCCTGGGTCACCATAGAGGACGCAGCTGGGTCAAGGGCACTTTTCCCAACCCCAAAATAGTTCCTCTGGCTGTGGCAGACACTTCCATTTCTAGGCTGTAGAGAGCATTCAGCTTCTGCAGCCACATCCAGGGGCTTTCACAGGTTTCTGGGCCCAGCAGGAACCTTCCTGCAAAGAAGAGTCCCTGTGAAAATGGAGTGAAAGGACAGCCTTGTCCAGACTCATCCTGTGGCTCTTGAAAAGAAAAGACAGGCAGTTTAAGCCCAGCTTCCCACCCCAGGCTGGTAGAGGTGAAGCAGCAAGGTTACCGTAGGATATCCTCCTTTCCTGCGGGGTCTGAAGAAGGAGAGGCACTCCCCCAGTAGCGAGCAACAGCTGCTGCCTCTCTGGCCATCAGATTAGTAGATTTCGACTTTCTGTTGGAAATAAAAAGGCCCTTTCTAAGGGGAGGGTGCACAGACCTAGTCTGGCTAATGCATTTTCAGCTTTTGAAGCTTTGGGCACAGAAGCATTGACCAGCCCTGACCGGAGAGCCACAAAGCAGCTTCCCAATGCTCACCACACCTGTTAATACTGCTGCCGGGGCAAGCTCAGCTTTTAATTTATTGAGCCAACCATTTTTCTGGCACTGTCTTACCCTCTTGCCCTTTACCTGTTAGCCTGATCCCAATCTTTGTTAGGCTCTAAATTGTTGATGTTCTTTGTTTTCTGCCCAGCAATTTCATCACGTTCAATCTTGACAAAATCTGAAGAAAAGAAAAGGCATAAAAGAGTGTTTTGGGAGCTTCAAAGTCTGCCAAAGTTTTCTGTGTTATTGCTTGCATTAAGGCATCTCTCTTTGTCTGAGAGAATAATAGTAAATATCATGAAGCTGCTTTTGTACTCAGTGAGACCAACAGGTAGCAAGGTGAAAATAAGCAAGGTTTGTGATCCTTTAGCTGCTCCTTGAGACTCTCACTTGTCACCTTGTAATATAGCTACTACAAGTGGAAATTAGGTATCCCCATTCAATAAAACCAGTATTAGTGACAGACAGGGGGCTCTCTCAGTCTGCCGAATTTACTTGAATGATGACAACAAAAAAACCCCAACGAATTGAATTGCTCTGTCTTGCTGAAAGAGTACAGGTATCCTCCTGAGAACTAACAATACTCACAGCTCCATGCAGTCAGCATCAAAAGCACTTACCTCTTTGGGACTACAAGCACTGCAGGAGTAATTTTCACTTCTTTGACAGTTATCAGAAATCTTTCAAGGTGACTATTCTCTAGGGTGAACATTGCAGAGATGACATTCCTTACCATACAGCTTCTCTCTCTGTTTCCCTTGTGATGTCTGCAGTTTGATTTCACCTTGGAAGATCCCCGTTTTCTCTCCATGGTGTGTCAGAACAGTATGGATAGGAGCTAAGGATTCTGTTGCTTCTATTCTCAGGGCAATGCAGCCTTCCCCTAAAAGACAAGAAGGAGACAATGAACCTAAGACTGAGAAAAAAAGCATGGAAATCTCTTTTGCCATCTACAGTCACTGTTCTGACAGGGCTGCAATTACTGGACAGAATCTGCTTTGGATCTCAGTAAAGAGTGTAATATCTCCTGAGAAATCAGGGGCATTGATTTCCCTTCAAACATGTGAAGGATTTGGGCACTGGAGATACATGTGGGTGACTGCAGAATTCTGAGCTTCCACTTCTGGTAAGGAAAACATGAGCCTGTGGCTGCTATTTCAGTTAACGGGGTTTCAGCAAAGAGCCTTCTGTGGACAAAGACTGCAGTCTGGCTGCTGAGAATCTGGAAGCCAGCAGCACTGGCAAATACTTTTCTGTAGCCAGGAGAAATGCCTCAAGTAAGTGCAAGTGAAACAGGATTTGTATGTTCTGAATAAACCCATTTAACCAGACTGACTCCTGATTTAATTCCTGTAAAGTATTTTCTTTTTAAGCCACTGCTCTTTCAGAGCTGATAGAGCTCACACAGGTTGCTCCTTCTAGTTCATATTCGTCTAATCATAATTACCTCACAAAATATTGTCCACAGTGTGTTTTTGTGGATGTTGAGTCCTAAATCAGAAGTCAAAGAATCATACATGTTCAGTCTATAAGAGTTATTTCTGTTCTCATCCACTCTTTCAGTGGTTTGGAAGAATCTATGTAGATTTTGACTTATCCAGAACTTTAGAGCTAAGCGCTTACCATAAGATTCATCACTGTCTGATGACTTAATGCTAATCAGGATGTGTTGATCCAGTAGGTATTCTGGGTCTGAAATAATTGGGGTCAGCTGCAAAGACAAGTTAAGGTGGGTCAATACAATAAATGGTCTACAGGAGCACAGTTTCCCCTGTGCCTCAGTCCCGAATGAGGAAAACTCTGCTGGATAAACCCATGAGGGTATCATGTCACCTCCAGGACCAGCCTCTTTGCTGGTGTTTGCAGATCTGTGGTAGAAGGAGACACACTTTGAGTCCCCTCACTCTTGCTCCCAGCACAGCAGGTGGGATGCTACAAATCTGACACCCATGGGATGAGCTGCAGTTTTCTCCCGCAGTGCAAGACTGAAAATTGCTCTAGGAGGAAGGGATCTGGACTCTGTTCCCAAAAATCTGTTTGGCTATTGTTACAATCACTTATTGTAGAGCCTTTCCCCATTCTCTCAGTGTAATGTGCTCTTTCTAAAGTCACCACCTTTTCTTTTGGGGCCGTTTAGAAGGGTACTGACAGGCACATTTGCTCTAAATCCAGGAGCTCCTCTAGTTCTTCCAGCTCCCACCATGCCAGGAAACGGAGTACAGCTCTGATCTCAAGGACAGGACTTGTGTCTGACACTGACGCGCACAACACTGCTCTCTGGCCATTGATGATCTTTTTAACTTTTTTAAGGTTAAAAATTGTTTAATTGACTATTTAAAAAAAAACACCAAGAAAAAATTTGTCTGACCAGGCAAGAACCTCCAGGACAGAGTTGCCCTTTAAAATGTCTTATTTTCCATCTAAAACTTAAAAATAAAAAATGGGCCTACTTAAAGCACTTGTCAGCATAGTTACATTCAATAAAAAGATGAGAAAAAAGTCATGTTCCTGAATGGCAGGATCATGCCAGCAAAATTCCCGATAGAGATGTAAGTACTGGCATGAAAGTCGTTTCCTGCATATTACATGCTCTGTTTAGCTTAAGCCCATCCCACATTCTTACAGTCTCTTTAAGACTAAACAAGACCAGAACCACAGTCCTGAACATAACGGTTATAGAAGGAAAAGTCTTAATATTGTAATGTTGCTTATGGGATGAAGGTGGAAGGCTTCTCTTCCATATGGGTATGGAAGCATAGTCCCAGTCTACCTTTGGAAGTGCATTGACGAACTTTACCACAAGCTCCCCTTCATTCCCATCCTCATTTTCTCCTTCCTGGCTCTTAACAAAACCTGCAAAGGGACAAGAAAAGAATTTACCGGAAGAGAGACAGCAAGAACTGGGCTACAAATCCTTTTCACATGCCATGCTTCAAAAGGCCTATAATTATTTTCCCACTTAGACAGAGATTTTAAAATTATTAAGAAGCTTAAAGTCTGAGCTTTGGGTGAATGTTTACACATTAAATTTACAAGGGATTTTACTGGAGCATTGTTAAATGGCTTAATTTTACAGTTAAACTTGGCACTGAACAGCTCAGTGCATACGTGGACTAGAGGATAAGAACATGACAGCTCTTCCTACGCCACTCAAGATAGCACACTTTTGAAATTCTAATTTAAGATTCGTAATACACTGTTTCCATAGAAATTTATGCAAATTTTGATACAGTGAAAAAATAATCTTTTATGGAACTGTCTTTACCACAGTGCTCTGACATGCAATAATGTGATGAAGCAAACACCAAAGCATGCTGTCCCACTTACAGGAGCAGCCCTGTGATGGAGAATTGCTTAAAAAAAAAACAGCAAGGGCAGGAAGGCTCATGTTACATAAACAGCTGAGACTGCCCCATAGCACTGAGGAGCCACAGCCCATTTGCACAAACCACTTGCTTTCTTTTCACTTTTATCTGACTTATTCTTTGTTAAACCAGGGTAATTCAATTATTTTGAATTATTTTTATTAGCATAATGCAGGTGCTTTATTTTGGAAGTACCTCATCATTTGTAGCAGGCACAATTAGAAATTTAATCAATTGTGTTTGCTAAGTAGAGTTTTTCTGTGTGATGAGCAAGAACAACCTGTGTTTCTCTTCAAGAAGGAAATGATCAGATTAACAAAGAAGGTGGAAAAAATGGTGGAAGGCTAAGCACGGATTACAGCTCCCCTGGCTGTGGGGTTTGGATTGTATGGCTGACAGTATGGGCTCACTTGTAAACTACAACAAATCTTTAGGACACTCTTTTTTTGTATTGGAACAAGTGATCCACAGAGTTATTTTTTTAGATCAAAGCAAGAAGAAGGGGAATGAATATAAACAAGCAGAAAACTTTGACAGAAATAATAAAGATGGGCAAACCCATACTTTCTAAGCAGCTAGAATGAAACTCGATGTAGAACTTGGTCTGGGACTTGGTCTTCAGAGTAGCATAGCAGTGCAGGAACTCTATCTCCCCTTGGGAATCAGTGTATTTGGAGTCTAGGAAAGAGAAAGGAGATAACGAAAGGGCATTTTTAAGTGGACTCTTTAAGACTCAGCTTTTTCTTTCTGCATTTACATTTTGCATCCCAAGGTGAAGACAGCACACTGGCACCCAGCCTGACTAACCGTTCTTGGAGACAAACTGTGAGGTGACTCCCACTTCAAAGGTGGCAAATACAGGACTGTGGTCACTGGTCATGATGTCAGTGGTGCAGCCTGCCAGCAAGAAAGGGAGAATAGTTACTGCCCTGCTCCGTGGAGATCTCTGCCATAGAAATACTGGGTGATAACTTTCCAGAGAACCTAACAGTCGCTGTGGTAACTGTCTCAGTCAAAGGTGTTTCTTTACATAATCTCATGTCAGTATGCAGGAAGGTAACTCTTCTGTCAGAGCACAGAAAGATTTGGTTAATGGACCAAATTTTACCATATAATTTTGCAAGCAACTGTCAGTGTGGGATTATCGCAGTATAAAAAGTCCTTTCAGGTTTCCTGGTTGCCTCTGCAACAGGCACAGCTAATTAAAGCTCTAACGTGGCAGGAAATCACACAAGAATACACCAGTGCAACTTCAGTGCTAGAGAGCAACTCCAGGTATAAGATTAACAGTGAGTGAGTGGGGCCTGATTTGGCCTAAGCACACACTGAGTTCCAGCACCCCCAGCCTTCCTAGAGGTGCTTATTCGACCACACACCCCAGCGTCACAGACTCTGTCAGCAGATCAGTCCAGCTGATCCCCTGAGAGACTTTCACAACCCTCTCCTCAATCTTGTGAATATGAAACCATGAACATCACACTCAGATGCTCAGTCCTACATATAGTTCTGACATTTCAGGAACTGGTATCTGAGTCCTTTTTTAAACAGGTCTTGTGAGCTCTCTCTCTTCCCTGCATTGCACTTTTGTGATGCTTCTCAGCAGGAAAGGGAACAGGCCTTGGTACCACACAGTCCTTCTGGAACATGATTTGATAGCAGAGACCTGTTTTTAGCTCCAGCCTCTGCAGACTGGACTGTGCACATAGGGTCTGCCCTGCTGACACCACCAAGGGAGGAGTTCCTGGTGGTAATTGCACAGGGAAAGTGGTGGTGGTGGTTGACAAGAAATTATTGGTGTAAAGTGATCTTAAAGCATGGCCTAAAGCTGGACAACTGCAGCTGTCCAAGTGGTGTTCTACACATAAAAGAATAACAGAATTAATTCTCAACCCTGGAATGTTACAGGCAGAGAGATTTGGCTCCCCACTGCCTGGTTCAACATCAGGTCCCTCTATGCCGAGTGCCTGGCAATGCATGGAGATCCTACAGACTCTGCTCTGAATCATTTCCGTTTCAGACTGATTGCCTTGCTTTCTACAATCTGTTATCTACCCACCATAGGACTGACACACAACATGCACCATAGGGTAGGATTTCCAGAGCACTCGATCACACCAGGATGGCAAATTGTACTTCATCTGCAAAAAGAAAAGGAGCAGTGATGTCAAGAAGAAGGGAATGGACTAGTTTACAAAAGGACAGGAAAATCACTTGCCTAAGTACCATATATTTATGTCAAGTCTGTTTGTTTGTATTGACTCCTTTCAAAACACTACAGGGGTAGAAAATGCAGAGATTGGTTTTAGGTCATTTTCTTCTGCAGGAGATATTTCCCCTGCTCTGCCAGGTACCTCAGAAGGGAACTCAGGTTTCACCTACCCCTGTAGCCTTTTGCTTGGTATAAGCATACTTCTCCCGGGTGCCTCTCTCAAAACGGTAGGTTGGAGCAAATGTAATCTCTTCTTCCTCTGAAACAGGGAGAGAGCTCTGTTAAAGCCTGGCCCAGGGGAACCCTCCTCTGGGCAAGACAGCCAGTGCCCCCATACACCTGCCCCACATCAGCTCTGGCAAAGAGAGTTGGTGGGAGTGGGAGAGGAACTTGCCAACAAAGCCAGAATCTCACCGAACTGCAGGAACACCTTTTGGTCTTTCCTCTCGAGGAGAAGCTGGTCAAAAGCCAGCAGCTCTGGATACTGCTGCTGCCTGATCTTCTGGATAATATTCTCGGCTTCCTGCCAACAGGGAAACAGCAGAGCTGCAGATGATGCAGAACCTTTGTATAAATATTCCCTTCTCTGGTGTACTGGCAAATGTGAGTGAACTGTTTCCCGGAGCTGTACCACTGCCACTTCTCCACCTTTCCCTTCACAGAGAGGCACCAGTCTTTGCTGCATGGATGAACAGTTGTCTATCAAAACAGGCATCAAAATGCCCACACATACCCTACACAAGCACACAGACAACCAGACACACATCAACAGCAGGCTTGCTGTTGTCTCCCACCTACTGAAACAGTTCCAGTTGTCTGTTCCTGAAGGCCTGTTCTGAGCCATTCCAAGCTCACCAAACAGAGCAGAAAGGCAATCTCTGGACTGAGCCATTGAGAGACAGATGCTTGTTCACAGTGGGAAGGAAAATTGGGAGGTTTGGGGAAGCAAGGCTGCCTGAAGCAGCAAGGTGTGCCAGATGGCATTCCTAGGTCCATTAATCCTTGGAGAGGGCAAAGGGGATTTCCTTACTTTCCCTCAAATGGTGCCACACTCACACCCTGGGGATCCCTTCTTTTTGCCATGTTGCCCTAGGCTGGAAAAAGACGGAGCTTCTGTGGCAGCACAGGATGCTGCCCCTGCAGGCATCACGTCCATCCCTCACCGTCGGGGGCTGTTCCACACGGTAGTTGAGGTCTCCCAGCCAGAACAGATGAGTGAAGCGATGAGTGATGTTAAATGGACTCAATTTCTTATCTCCCAGTGTCAGGAAGCGCAGGATGTTCATGTAGTTCTGGTTGCGTCTGTCAAGACAAGGAACATCTGCCTGACATACTAAATTGCCATGCAATTCCCCAGTGCCTCAGTTGGCAGGGGCTGCTGCTTTCCCAGGCAGGAACTGATCCTGCTCAACAGCTCAAGAGGAGCATATCAGAAACTGAGAACTTGCCACCCCAGCTGTTTCTCAAACAGGCCGAGAGAATGTGCTCCTAAAGCCACTTCTGCTGCCTCCCAGGGCTGTGCTTTTCCAAGCTACATGTCCTAGAAACCCAGCATTAGATTGTTGCTTTCAGTTTTCAGCAGCAAACACGTAACTAGATTTTGGCAGTTATTCCAGGCCCTGGGGAACCCTTCCATAGGAAGGGTTGATTGACTCCATCAGTGGCAAATACCCTGTGCAGAAATCCCACACCATCTGTGTTCTGGATTGAGAAAGATGGCAAAGCCAATATCTTTATTTCAAGTCCTCTTTACTTTCAAAACCAGCCCTACCAACAGCACTGGCTCCTCCCAGAGGGGGCACAGATCTCCCACTGGTGTCAGGAGCGTTGCCTTCCAGTCCTGTGCTGCGCAGAACCTGCCTAGACCAGGAACACTCCTTTCACAGAGTATAGAAAATTAGCCACCGTGAAGATATTCCTGGGCTAAACACTCTTCCCTTTCGGCATTCCTGACAGCTCTGCCTGGCAGGATCTTTCTCAGCTGTTCCCCAAGGCACAGCACAGCTCCCGTGCTTGCAGCACTGCCTACAGTGAGGAGGCTGACAGTCCCCTTCGGCACATTATTTTGGGATGGGAAAAGCCTTCCCACATCTCTCCAAGGCACTGTAGATCAGGGAACTGTTTTCCTCATGCACTGGGTTTGCATGGTAGGTCACACAAGTGCTGTGCAAGACATTTACACTCACCTCTCATATCATTCGCTGGCTCTTTCCCCTGTACCCATGTGCTATGGCCACACAACAGAAGTCCCTTGTTCAAATGCCTTCCCAGAAGACATTAAACAATTTTTATGGTCAGGAAGACATGTTTGTGCTTGTCTGGTGGGCCTTCCTTCCAAACATGGCCCAGAGAACTTCACTGTCGGTCAACAGCCATTTTTGAAAGGGGAGGATGTAGCTTACCTGTGTTTCTTTTCACTTCCTGAAGTCAAATGGCTGTTAACAAACCCAAAGGAGGTTCCATTAAACATGAATGACACCCCCACCGCTCCTTTATTACCTGGAAAAAGATAATTCAAAAATGTCAAGAAATCTATCCACCTCCAGGCTGAGTCTAGGAAAGATAATAAAGAACCAAGCATATCTTAAATGAAGGGGTAGATGGAGAAGAGAAATAAGTTGACTTAATCAGCACAGAAAGAATTAGTACGTGCAGCACAGATTGTGGCAACAAATTTTCTAAGGATGCTTAAAAAAACTTAGTTGAAGGGAAGCAAGTGCAGTTTCCCTGTGAAACTGCAGAAAGAGCAATCCAATAGCCAGTCAAAAGTGTTTGCTGGAATATAAATATATATGTGCGTGCTAACTACACACACAGATGACTTCCTCTCTTACAGGGTAAGATGTAATCAGTGCTATTGGGATACAACTTTAGTACCCCTGGTGCCACATAAGTGTTGTCCCAGGAGTCTTGTGGAGGAAGAGCTATTCCATGCCAAGCACACATTGGCACAAACAGATCCCAGATCCCTGGATGGGACTGGGGCTGTTCCTCACCCAGGGTGTTTGCAATGCCTGTCTTCACATTGTCGGTGCAGATGTGGCTGATACGGTTCTCATGTTCTGGTTTGGCCAGTACAACAATCCTGATGTTCCAGAGGGTATGGATTGCTATCTGCAGGGATGGGAAGGTTAGAGGTTGTATTTCTGCACATACTTGCAAAGGTGCACTATTAGCTGCAGCCTTCCAGCTCCTTCTGTAGTCCTTCTCTTACACATATTTTCTTCCTGTGCTCAGGATACACTTGCAGTCATTTTAATCAAAGGTGGGAGGAAGGACCTTGCTATTTCCTACTGGTTTTTTCTAGTTAATCTTTGGATTGCCTTGCTTGCACAAGATACAATTTCCCAATCACCATGAGAGTTAGAAGTTCCATGGCTTTCTAGATATGCTTAGATCTGTTTCTTGACATCACTGAAACCCAGGAATGTCCAAATCTGGTCTTAATAAGTTTGGGGTTCTTTCATGACTGTGCTTGTGTACTGTTAAATCCCACTTTGAAAGTGCAATAGCCTAGGGCAAGATCTAGGCTACAGCTGACTTTGGAGGTTTTACAGTCACTTTCTTTTTTATGGTCAAAATAACTGTCTGCCCTTGCTTCCAGCCTGGCAGAGTCCCTGCTTTGGCATTGGGGGGTCACTGTCCACAGCAATGTGCTCATCTGGCCAGCTCCAGGGGAGGATCTCCACATACACAGTCAATTCACTCTCCCTCATGCAAATGCAGTGACAATAAGGGAGGGAAGGGGATGAGACAGGAAAAATCCCACTTATTCTGTCTCTTGTTTGAACAACATGTACTCTCCTCATATGCCTGAGTTATGTGCAATAACTGGAATAACCTCTTACCACTTTGAAGCTGATACTGGTGATTTCCTGCAGAGATTGCCTCAGGGTCTCCAGCCATTCCTTCTCCCCTTGGGGATCCTCCTGGGTGCCAATCACATAGATGTCATGAGGGATGTAGTCAGCAGTGTCATCACGGGTCTTCCCCTGTCCCTTGGAGAGGAACCAGGAGGTGATCTTCTTTGGGGGAGGTGCTGCACCTTTCATTAACAAATCAAACACCAAAGGAAATCAGAGCATGTCCTGTCAAGCCCAGGATGCAGATAACACGTGGGGACGGAAATTATAGGCTTCATATTGACTCCATCCCACATCAGTTACATATCAGTGTAGGCACACTATTCTAAGACGACAAAGATGTTATCCCGACCCGAGTCACTGATTAAGGAGTGACTCTGCTTTGGCCAATTTGCTCTGTTCCATCAGCTTACCAAAGCCACGGTGAGTCAAGGGTAAAGGCAGGGAGCTGTACTCCTCCCGGTCTGCCACTGCCTTCACCTCACTCTTTAAGTATGACGAAGGAAAGACAGCTCAGCTCACAGCAGATGAACCAGGCTTTTCTCCCAAAGTGAGAAAAAGAACTTAAATCCCACTGTCCTGAACTTCACCCTGTCCCCTTCTCTAAATACCACAGACACTCAGCTCTCTTCTCAGACTGGACACGAACCGTCCTAGTCAGAGTCAGAGCAGCTGACAGGCAGGTGGTGGAATTGCTCCTGTCCTGTCTGCAACCTGGAGGATGATGTACACACTGCTGCACCAGCTTTGTGCCTTTGACTGGAACCACGAGAAGTATCAAACCACATGCCAGAATAAGTCTAGATCTCAACTCTTCCCCTGTGCCAGTGGAGACAGCACCGGTGCACAGCTCTGCCATGGAACCCACACCACAGCTGGAGCTGGAGCTCACCACACCAGCTGAGTACACATTTTGGCAAGTGTCTGAAGGAATGCCCATGTCAGAAGGGAGCCCATACCCATATTCCAGGTTCCAATGAAGATGGTGATCATATCAGGCTCTGGTTGTTCTGAGTGTTTATTCTTCATCTGCTGCAGAAGCTGGCAGAATCCTTCTCTCTTCTAGACAGGGAGGAGCAGAGACAATTAATGAGATGCTTAACTCCTCCAACACAATCTCCTGACAAACTACCTGAACCAGGAGATTCCCAGCACACTTGAAGGGCACATTAGCTCTCCACCATACTGAAACCTTCCAAGAGGCTGTCTTTCCCATGGTGCTTTTTCAGGCACTTCGCCTGTGCATTGTTATAACAAGTGCTGAGCTGGTCAGAATAAAGTCTCTTCTTCCCTCTTGTTTGTCTATATGAATCTTTTTGCAGCTGCCATCATAGAGTCCCTGCCTCTCGTCACTGTTGCTCACACTCTCCTTCTGCCTCAGTGGCAGCCCCGAGTATGGCTCTCCAGTACCTCCCTTTACACAGCACACCTGTTCATTTTATGGATCTTTCCAGAACAAAGGAGAAATTTATTTTTTGCAAAGCTAAGCACTATTCTTCAGCAGTTCCTCTTTCTGCCAAGGACTGCCCCGTGTGCCACTCCCACCCAGGTACTTGTTCCAGGCTGGCAGGAAGAGAGCACCATGTATGTACCTTGGAATCAGAAAAAACATATTCTTTCCGCTGTGTTTTTTCTTTTTCTGTTTCCAGCACAATCACCAGTTTGTTTGGGAACTTCTGGGACTTGATAAGCTGTAAGACTGAACAGAGGCTGGGTGTCACAAGCTGCAGTCACAGAAAGGAGGATCCCACCAGAACAAGCAGCACTCTGCTCACATGGTCTCTTATGGCTGAGGCTCACTTTGCTCCACAGATCTGCATTTTAACATGGTTTGATCCTGTTCCCTGTAGGAACAGACTGGACTCAAAGTGAAGCGGACTCCCAAATATGATTCTGCCTGGAGCTCTTGTCCATCTCAAACCCTGCAGTCTGAAGCAAAGCCTTGGCTTCCTGCAGGCAATCCGCCTGTATCCCAAGCCAGCTTACATAGATTCCTTCCCCATCTGTGAAAGAGGATGTGAAACCCCATTTGGTGGTAAAGGGGATTGCTCCCCGTCTAAAATAGCAGCTAAGTAACTATGAACAACAGGTGGAAAAAGCCATATATGAAAGTTCATCTTTTCAATCACTGCCAGCAACAAGTTGATTTTTTAGCAGGCGAGAGCCCAAGGGCATTGTTTACTCTCTGATAAATCTGTTTGGCTCAGTCTCAGTGAGCTGCCTGTCCAGAAACACAACAGGAAAAAAAAAGAAAAAAAAAAAAAAAAGGAAGTTGTTTGAATTGGGCCTTCACAGACCAAACTGGCATTGCTTATCAGGGGACATACTGATTTACATTCAAAAAAATCAAGGAAAATTCACTGAAAAATGTTACTGAAACTGAGTGTCTGGCTTTTTACCATCAAAAATCATCACAGAAGTCAGTATGTTCCTGCAGAATGTCTTTCTTCAAGTGACATTGCTTTTCAGTAGAAAAATGGACGTATTGCATCCTGCTGTATGGGGAATCACCTGCTTCCTTGCAGTCCTGATGCTATTGTCTTCATTTAGACGAGAAAGCAGGGTCTAAAACAATTTGTGAAAGCTGGTTATCCCAGTATTGACTCCCTGGTCTCTGTCTAACTGGACTAGAGATTTGCACAACACCCAGGACCTAGCATAAATCCCTGCCCTCTCGTCCAAACCTTGTCCCATGTGGAGCCAAAGGGAACCCCTCCCCATCTTCCCAGAGTTCCAGAGTCTAGTCCAGCATTTGTGACTTTAAGCATCTTACTTTTATTGTGGGTATAAAACTTGTCTTCTGGACCATCCTTAGATCTCTTGATAATCAATTTTCCCATTTCCACATCAACCTTGAGTTGTATTTTTGAGAAAATCCCTAGGGAGTCGGCTTTCACCTATTAGAAGACAGAGGTTTTTTTGTGAGTGATCTATGCTTCAGTCACATGTTTTACGAGTGCAACACTTCCCTGAATTCCTGGACACATATCATTATGCCAGTCTCACTAGACATCTCTTAAGCATTTGCAAGGTGCTAAGCAGAATCCAGGAATAGCTGTTATCTCTGTGGCAGCTCAGCAAAGTTCCCAAGAACTGAGATACCCACATAAGTCTGTGTTACTGTCCCTCCCCATTATGATCAGCATCATTAAAGAAGCAAATTTACCTCAAAAGTGACAGGGGGAATAAGGGAGCGCCGGTGTGTTGAATCAGGACCTTCAATCAACAGTGTTTTCACCTGTAAAAGAATTCATGTGTAATTTATTGCATTTGGTGATTCTGCATTACATTGAGAGTAATGAAACCAGAGGAAAGTAATCTTAGAATAGCAGAGGACTGCACTGATGATGAACAAGAAACATAACTAGATGCAAAAGATGACAGGAAGACAATATAAAACAGCTTTAGAACTGTACCTTTTCTTCAATAGAAGACAACAAAGAAATCAGCTGGTTGAGTTTCAATACAATATTGACTGGACTTGCTTCACCAAGCATCTGAAACCACAGCACAGTAACAAAAACAGAGGTGGATGATTTCCAGACTCATGGAGCATGGCCTGGAGTGCAGCCCCAGGAACACCCCACACACAGAGCGAGGAGAACCACCTGTGCCTCTGCTCCTCTGATCTGTGATGGGCAGCACAAGAGCAAGAGTGTGGCTGAACATGCAGAAGCATGGGAGTGTGGAAGAACAAATCTGCAAACCTTTTCCATAAGTTAGTGGCAGCTGGCCATGCAAGAGAGTCACCTTGCTGCTGGGGGGCAGGTTTGCATGACCATGGGGCTCAACATACAGAAGTCCTAGACTTTTGGTTTTCTGGCAGAGAGAGGAAGGTCATGGGGACTTAAGTGGGCTTGGGGGAAGGAAGGATTTGGCAGTGAAACATCTTGAAGTGAAGTTTATGGAAATAAGTGTGCAGTGCGAGCCCACAGGCTTAGGGAGGTTGGGGAGGTGGGAGCCCTCAAGTAGTTAGTGGCACTTTCCTCTGGGGCAGGAAGTGGGGCAGGCAGAAGGAGTTATGGGATAAGTGGAACTGTGGGATATAAGTCACTGTGTGTCCCCTGCACTGCAGCCAGGAAGAAGCTGAGGGGAACAGAAACGGCTGCTGATCCCCAGAGCCTCAGTGGCCATCGCTGGGTGGCCAGAACCCATCTCCTCCCTGCTGACAGCCACTTCTCCTCCCCTTCCCACATGCCAGCTCACCTACCTGGGAGCGCTGATGGACACCAGGGTGCAGCTGCTGCTCAAACACCTTCTGGATGGATTCCAGAGAGGGGAGAGTCCTAGAGGCCTCGCTGAGGACAGAGACAAGGCAGAGGTCTGAGGCTCTGTGTCCAAGGGTCCCTGGGCTGGTGAGCACTTGGACAGTGCCGCACAGCAGAGACTAAGGGCACATGGTCACACTGGGCCTGCCCTCACCATGTCCGCTCCAAACTGCTGGAGGGCCATGGGAGCATTCCCCAGCTACTGGAGTGACACTGCCAATAGAGGCAGCTGAGGCAGGCAGTGACTTTGCCTTGCAAGGTTGGAGCATAGCCACACTGGCTGTTCCCTGTTCTTTGCACTTTGCTGTAGAGGTTCCAACTTTCTAAATCTCCCCAGAAATATACCCCAGACTTGGCCAAACCTGAGGACACGGTGTAAAACCAGAATCAACCCACCTATGCCAGCTCAGAGATCAAAGTGCACTCAAAGGTCTCACAGCCCACTGCAGTTTGGTGCCTCTGACACTGCAGTGGCAGCAGCATCTTGGCTTGGCATAGGTTCTGTGTAGCTGATGAGGCTGATACAGGCTGATGGGGACACGGCTAGGGACAGTGCCAGGGACACTGTTGGGGACACTGCTGGGGACAGTGTTGGGGACACTGCTGGGGACACTGTGTGAAGAGGAAACTAATTGTGAGATATTTCGTCTCACATGACAAAAAGGGGCCGAGCGCAGCGAGAGGGTGGAAGAGCCAGCCTTTCATGTTGAGCAGAACCGCTGGGATGCTTGCATTGTGTCTAATCAACACGGGATATTAATGATTTTCCTCACTTTCCTACATCTGAATGGACCGGATTTTATTCCCTATTTGCTGGGGAAAGTGCTCCAAAGTGAAAGTATCCCTGTCTGCAGATCAGATATTTGTCTAAGTGCTGAACCATGGATGATTAATTGCCTAAATTAAATATTCATGTTTGAAATCTTCAGTCTGAAAGAATAACGGGGCACAGAGAAGAACTACAAGGCACTTGTAGGAGTCTGGTTCTGCTGATCTTAGTCCTTCAACACCACTATTCAGCTCTGGAATCCCTAGGGCCAGTGTCACTGCAATTGGCTCTGCCCCCAAACCCAAGACCCCACTGATTTCTACAGCCGCAGAGGCAGGTCTCAGGAGGCCGTGCATAGTTGCAGAAACACTGGGTGAAGTTCAGTTTGGGAAGAATGAAAGGATATTTACTGTGACCAAGACTGCAGGATGTGTGGGCCATCTCTTGAAAACCCAAAGCAGCAGCTGCTTGAAGCAACTCAGAAGTGATTTCTCATGGGACAACTGCCCTCTATTTACAGCGTAGGATGCCTGTGAGGAGGAGGAAGAGCATCTGAAGGTGTTCAAACTCAGCAAAACCACAGGGTGGTTTTAATGGCACTTGTAACTCCTTTTGTTTTCTTCTCTTGACAGTATAACCACATTTAGTGATCTTCACTGAAGTGTCAGAAGCCTGTGTGTCCACATGCAGTGGCACAAGTGTTGGTACCACAAGTGCTTGAAAAACTGCCTTAAAAGCTGTATGTGCAAATTATCCAGTGATGGAGAATAAACAAGAACATGCAGAGCAGCAAATGATGGCTTTGGACAGTAGCAGATTGAATAGGCCACTATTGGTGGTGTTCACTTAAAGCTGAACAAATCCACTCACATGGGTAGTCCCCCACTCTCCACAAGCCAGCTTTCCAGCTGCTGAAGGATCCTCCTGGCCAAGGAACCTCTTGTATGCCAATTGCTTTTAGCACCCAATGCCTCACAAAAGTACTCATCAGCCTTACAAGTCCCTCTTTTGTTTCATTTTCAGTACAAGAGTGGCTGCTCTATTGTTCCCCAGGCTCTAATAAGGAATGTGCCATGTCCTGATCCCCTTGGCCACAGTTAGCTCTAGGAAGTAGCAGCAGCTGCCAGCAGAGTTAAACCGGCTTTCCCGGGCTCTGATGCACATTGGGGTCCAGTTCTTGCCGAACTAATCAGGCATTAAAGAGCTCACAAACTTTGTACTCTGGTCTGCTGTGGCCCAGCTGTGCTTGAGCTCCTTGGTGAGAAATGAGTCCTGCACATGTCTGTGGATAACACCCGAACTGCAAAAGGCACAGACTGCTCACAAATGGTTGGCCCAAATGCACTCCCAGCCCCACTGCTCACCATAAGCCCTTTCCTTCTCCTGACCATGGAGCAGACCCAGCTGTGTCCCCATGCCCTTGCTGACATCAGTGGTCAGTGCTGACCCACAGCGCAGGGTCAAAGCATGGGAGAGAGTCACCCAGAGGGCACTGGCTGCTCAATTCTCACAGTGATGGCAGTGTGTCCCTGAAAGATGGCACAGCTGGGTTCTGGAGGTGGGGAGAAACCAGAATACAGCCTCACAGGGACCTCAATTTCACAGCATGTCAGTGTGGCTCCGGAACAGCTCAGCTGCAGTAAGTCTCTGCTGCACAACCCTCAGCACTGCCAGGAAATTCAAAGGAGGTTCAGCTCCACTGAAAGAGCTTACCTGTGCCAATTAACATTTCTTCTTGATTTTTGTTTTTGGGGTTTTTTTAACCTATTCTCACATAGTGTGAAAATAATGGAATTGGACATTAAAAGAAAACACCAAGAAGCAGTCTAGGAATTACCTGTAGGTACAGTCAGATGCCATCTCTGTGCAGCTGAAAAAGGCTCAGGGAAATAAAAGCTAAATTTAGGGATTGCCATTGACTAAATTTGAGTTCACAAGTCTGATAAGGAAAGAAAGCTAAAACCCTAGAGAACTGTGGAGATTAAGACTGCAGAAAACAGTAAGGGACCCAAGCATGTGACTATCAGCCAACTGAAGGTAAGCAAATAGTTTGGTTGGATGGTAGAGATTCATGGGACAATGTGAAGAGAGAGGGAAAGGTTCCTCAGTGAGACCTGGCGGGGGCTGGAAGAAGCCACAGCCTGAAGTTCTGGAAGAAAAAACTGAGAAGGCAGCTCCAACAAACTGAAGTAATGCAGATATAGGGAGAAAATGCTGGGGAAGTGGGGAAGAACTGCATGAGGACTTACATTTCCATAGCTCTGTGCAGCCACCAGAAAGACAGGGCAGGCACTTGCCCTTTGGTGTGTTTGTGCTGGCGCAGTGCCTCTGTGCTCAGCAGGCTTCCACCAGCAGCACAATTCACCCAGCTCTGCTCTAGGATGTCACTCTGCAAAGTCCAGTTCCCAAAACTCCTACAGAAAATCTGGAAGTGTAAAAGGTGTCCTGGCAGTTGAAGGAATTATGGACCTGTTGCATCTCCTTCCTTGCCATTCCACATGCATTTATGAGGAGTAGGGCTGTGAAACTCCGATAAGCTGAAGTAGAATAAGAAGTTGGAAATGGAAGAAGCCAGCCATCTTCCGAAGAGCAGCACTGTTTTAGTAACACAAATCTCTCACTTCATTTGATTTTAGTTTCCATTGTTCAGGTTTATTCTTAGCCAGCCACCTGGGACTCGCCTTCTGTGGGTGGAGAGAAGCAAACCCCTCAGGCAGGGCACAGAGGGGCAGCTATTTGCACAGCCAGTCCTCAGTCCTTCCAGGGGCCTGGCTGTGGGCAGCTGGCTTCAGGAGAGCAAGACCAGGCCAGCAGCACCACCAGCTTCACTGCTAAATATGCCAGAGAGAAGGGTATTGCAAGCCATGGACAGAAGTGTGGAAATAGGTGCCCTCACGTGCTCCAGGATGTCTGCAGAAGTGTGGGCTAATCTCATTGGCTTACAGGCAGCAAGGGGGGGAAATCACCCCCTTCCACAGAGAAAGATGGAGTTCTGCAAGGTTTGATTCCCTGTCAGAGTTTTTCTGTTTGGGACATGGAAGGTCTATAAATAGAAAAGGTAAAATTTGTAGAGTATGGAGTCTAGGCTTGGTCCTTTTTTCTTTTGAGCTGGACTTCACCAACATCAACGGAATCACTCCAAGTTCACAATGTATTAGTGGGAAGAAAAATCAGTGTTTAAAACCTAGTTATAAACCAATATGTGCTTGTTTCCATAAATTACTTGTGCTTGACAATTCTGTGGGTGTCATTTATGCATTACCAGATTATGCAGTTAATCGGTTAGTACATTTTTTGTTTTGTTTCTTTCTAAACAAAGAATAAAATACAATACTCCACTGACTGAAACCACCTACAAGGAAATTTCCCTATCAGAGCTGTGCCTTTTATGTAGATTTCATATCTTTTGACCAGAATCACAGGTCATGAGATCTAAATATACTGGGTTGAAGGCAAGCCAATCTCCTGTGCCAGAAATGCAGATTCTGAACACATGCACATGGAACCTGTGTTAGAACTACAGTGTTACAGCATTATCCTCTGAAAACCAGCCTCTAGTTACCTGAAGAGTCCTTTGCAAAGAACTGTAAGTAGTTTCTTCAGTTGAGGAAGATTGCTTGATCCTGTCTGCACTATCTCAAAGTCACTAATGATGTGAACTCGCAGGTAATCCTGGATGAGTTTAAGATGCTCGTCAGAAACACTGTGAAGGAAACAGACAGGTCAAAAGTCAGCTCTTCTCTCTACTCCCAGTTATCAAAGAGTTTTCTTATTTTTTTGAAATTCCCACTGCCAGCACAGACAGGTGGGGGAAGTTTGCCTTGGATTTCAGTGTAAACATGCAGTTATCAGAACAGGACCATGGATCCCCCAGTATTGCAGACAACTTCTCCTCGTCCTCTTTCCCCACCCCAAGCCCTCTGTGACTGCTGAACTGCCACGCCAGGGCAAATCTTTTTATGCTTGGCACCTGGTGATGTCACCAGGCCTGTCACCAGGCTCGGCAGGTGAAGCCAGGCTGCTGGGAGATCCCCAGTGTCAGCAGCTCAGGAGCTGTGGGGAGAGGAATACTGCCTTTCACCTTACCAAGTTCCGCTTTGAAGGTGTTATTCCAAGCAATCCAAAATTATATTAGGGCAGCTGAGACCACAGAGCCGTACACAGTGCTCCCCCCTACCTGTCTCTATGGTGTTTGGGCTCCAGCACCTCAAGGAAGGGGGAACCAGGAAGACTGTCTGTGCTGTCTTGTGCCTTGACAAATACACAAAGTCCCAGTGGGCTGCTTGTGATGATGCAGATGAAATTGTGGAGGCAGTTGAACAAAACTGTGTTTCTCTCAGTCAGCTGCTACTGGGCCACCACAACACAACCTGTGCTGCTGCACACGACCACTGTTTGCTCACAGCCTCCCACTGCCCTGCCAACAGACACGTCTTCTGATGTTATTTTTGTTTTATTTTTACACTTTTCAGATCTGGTCATTAAATGTCATGTGGCTTCCTGTAAGGCTTCAGTTCATGTCCAGATTTGACACAGCATGTGGGACAGTGTGAGTCAGACCCATAGCTGGGGCAGATCAGTAAATCTGAGCACCTGGAAATCCTCACACAAGTTTATTCCTTCTGAGGACTAGTTGGTGCTTTCTAATACAATGTGTAGGTTTGGTATATGGCTAATATACCAAGTTCTCTTAGATATTACTGTCCCTTTTATTGGAAAGCTATACCTCAGTGGAGAAAGTATTTTAATTTTTTAATATTTTCATTTTAATACACCAGAAAAGCATTTTTTCTAGATGACAGCTGGACTATAAAGAGTAGCCAATGCACCGTCACTATAAATAAGGAGTAATTTCATTTAATCGAATAGGTTCTCATCTGTCCCAAACAGAGAGGCCCAGAGAGCCCAGGCCTGGGCTGAAGACTGATCCTGCAGCCCTGTGACTTGCCATCCTCACCTGCTTGTGTCCTGGTACTGCAGGCGCTGGAGTAGTGTCTCAGAAAGGGACAGTTTAGTAACATCTGCCACTCTGGAGTGTTCAGGGAGAGAAGAGACCTCCTTTGTGTCACCACTCAGCAGTGCCATGACGATGTTGCGTGGGGGCAGGATGGGAGGTGTGGGCACCAGGTCTGGTGAGGAGGAATGGAAAGGCACAGTCATCCCATCACGGCAGTCGTCCTCGCGCCCCTCAGCCCAGGCACGGCAGAGCCCCACAGTCCCTGCAGCCAGCCCTCCTCTGATGGCAGAGCCAGAAAGCTCAGGGCTCAGCCCTGGCCCAGCCCTGTTCCCAGGGATGTCAGTGGTGTGAGACCAGAGGGATGAAATACCAGGCTTGGCCCTCAAGTGCAGGTAGCCCCTGCTTCTGCCTGGCAGTGCAACCCCACCTGAGCCAGTCTGACCATCCCATCTGCACAGCAATGAAGTTGAATATACACTCTAAGCATTTTAGAAAACATAGATGTTCTTCACCCATATCATTCCCATTAGCATGGGGACATGCTACTGGGGCAAAAGGGGTGGAGGGGCATAATGGAAAGGGCACCAGAAACTGGTAAAGGAAAGAAGTGAACAGCTAAAGTCAGAAAATGTGGATGGAGAAAATAGATCCCAAAAGCAGAAGGGCTGAATATCCTGCCTTGTCTCGTGGTCTGGAAGCACAAAGGGTTTTCTTGCTCTGTCACCCTGCTGCTCAGAACACCTCCCTCTCCTGGGAGAAGAGTGGGTTTATCTCCATTGATCCCAGCCATGGTTACCTTTCTTTTCATACTAGTTGCTCCAACACTTTGTCACACCTGTCATGTGTAGCCATTTGAGTTGTGAGGGTTTGTTTGCTTGTTTTCTAAGGATGGAGTTTGTATTACAAAAAGATCCCTAGGACTGATCCACTGCTCATGGGCAGGTGCTGTGATTCACAGAGCCACGGAAGCACTGAGCCACAGCACAATTGGGTGGTGCATCTGCAGGGTGCTCATCTTCCACCTCTGCAGTTCCAAATGTAAGAGGGCCAGACCTTATATCTGTAAGCCCTATATGGCTCCAGATCTATGGCACTAAAGTGCCTTAACAAAATTCAGTTCTGTACATGAGCAGCCTGGCCGCAGTGCTAATCTCTCCATCTGAAGGCTCTTAGTCTTGACTAGAACTTCATTCCCTGCTGCTTGCCTCTCTCTGTATTATTTTTGCTGTGGTTCCCTCCCCCGCCCTGGGAGCTGGAGACTCATTGCAGCTGGCCAAAAACCAGGAACATCTTTCCTGAGCAGCTTTGCAAAATTTTGGTTCGTTTCTTCAGGAGAGGATTGCATACCAAAGTCTGCCAGCTCCTGTCAGATGTACATCGGGTTACATAAATGTACATAGACACGTTGATCTACTCTAGTGCACAGGCCTGTCCATCTGTCCCAGGGACTGTGTCCTTCAGACAGGTTTTATTGCAGTGTTCATCGTTTCCAGACAGACACCAGAAAGGACAGGAAGGATGGCTCTGTGGGCATGACCTTCCCCTGGGGCTCAGGAGAACAATGACAGATCCAAGGGATGATCCAGGAAAAATCCAAGGAATGATCCAAGAGCAGTGAGTGTCAGGAACCAACAGTGAAATTTCATATAAAACAGTTGGGATGATGCCAATCGTATCTCTTCATCTTACATCTGCCTCCGTACAGAGTTAGACTGCCTGCCACTGCTGCATCCACGTCCTCTGTTTATGACTGTCAGAAATGCCCCCTAGATCAGAGCAGTTGAGGGGAGCCTGAGTTTTAGAGGACCCCAGACCCTCAGGAGATGCAGGAGTGTGGCACTGCAGAGAGATGTGCTCTGCTGTGACAGGGGCCCCACGGATGCAGCTCAGGAAGAGGCTGCAGAGGCCAGGGAGATGGCTGGACTTAAAGTGGCTTGAGACCAGGCAGGGACAACAATTAGCCACACCCACACCAGACAGAGTATAACTCTACAGAGAGTCCCAGTGTATTCCCTCAGGTGAGCTAAACCAATGCTGCCGTACCACATGACTCAGGGTCCAGCCAGCTCAGGCCTCTCTATGCTCTGCTCCATTTTATGGCATGGCGTGCTCTGATTCCCTATCTGCACTGCACGTCTCCACTCTCAGGGTAAGAGTTAAGAGTTTGCATCACCAAGTCACATCATGGGTCTCTTACCAGCGTCCTCCTCCAGTTCATCTGCAGCCTCCTCCTCTTCCCGTGGCACTGGATATTTGAGGTGCCATATCAGACCCATGTTCTCCTTCTTGTAAAATTCTATCAGTTCCTCCAAGTTCTCAAAATACTTCACAGGAACACCCTCTGATGCCTGAAAAAAAACACAGAGGCAATCATGGTCTAGGATTTCCTACCACAGAAACACTGTCCCTCACAGAAGGAAAAACAAAGTCACGGAGAGAGAAAAGACACTAGTGCTGTCCAGAGAGAGCCTGCCTTGCTCTCACTGCCCATGTGAGCATGGGCTCTGAGCAGAATGGCTCCTGCAGCACAGACAGAAACAGGTACGCTTACAGTTCCAGACAGAGTCAGCACAAACACCAGTCTCAAAGACTCACTGAAGCCAAGTGCAAGAGCTCTCTTGCTGGACTCAGTGCGCTTGGCTTCTCAGCAAAGGAAGACTTTGAAAACAAGGAATTGTCCTGGATTAATCTTTGCGTTCTCTCCTTTACTGAGCACAAAATCCCTGGACTGTTATATTTTGTGGTATCCAGAAAAAATTTTTCAGAGAAATTGCAAGATAAACATCAGTATCCCTTCCAGGACTCAAAGGCTCAGAACTAGACTCAAATGAAACACAGTACCGTCCTGTACAGGAATGCTGGAATGAGGTTTAGGGACTTGAGCTCAGAGCCTGGCAAGCTCTGACACTGAGCCAGCTTGATTTTAACTGTGACCAAACCTGCTTCCAGCACACCCTGGCCACTAATCTCAGGAAATGGACACCTGCAGAGGACAGACACAGAGATAATGTTTTAGAGGGCTTCAGAGCCAAAGCTTTGGAGCAATTACATCCACACCTTGGCACTAGTGGTGAACCTGCAGGATTCACCAGGCAGGAACAGCTGCCATCCCTGCAGCTCTGCCGTTTACTGCCACCAAGGGCCCTGCCAAAGACAGAGAAACAATCTGTCATGGCTGAGCATAGACCTTCTGACCCAGAGAATCTGCATCACCTCCAAAACAGCACTGAAGTGCCATCCAAACCCAAGGCTACAGCAACACACGGCCAAAGCTCTGATCCCTCTTCTTGGGGCACGATCTTCCTGGCAGGATGCTCTCCTTCTGGACAAAAAGGTTTTCCACAGAATCCAAGCCCAGAAGGCCCTGTCTGCACCTGCCACAAAACAGCAAGAAGCAGGGGCAGAACGGTGCACAGTAGTTGTGTTCCAGCCCTACAAGACTTAAAAGTGCAACCCTTGGGACTGTTCACACCTGGGGATACAGTAACAGGGGCAATCCAATGGAAGAACTTGATACCCCCATGGGCAGCTTGAATGGCACTATTTCCATGCATAAGGTTGGACTTTGCACATGAAACATTGCTATATAATAAAGAATTAAAGCTTTGTCTCCAGTTTGAAATAACTTGTTGCACAGCCACACTTTGGACATTCTGCCTCTGACTGACAGGCAGGGTATTTAAATTTATTTTGGGATTGCTATTATTGACTGAAAAATTAAGACACACAAAGTTTTAGTACAAGTTTGAACAAGCTTATTTACTTGCCATTTGTGTTTGCACAGTTTCTTATTCTCTGCAAGTTTTTTGTTAAAAAGGCAAATGTAGCAAACCCAAGAAATTAAACAGGAGTAATGCAAACAACAACTACAGTGAGTGGAACCCAGAAAAATGTCTGTGGTGAGTCCTAGCAGCAACAAGATTACTTTTTTATTTTTCCTAAGGAAAAAAAATTCAGGCCAGAAATTAGAACAGTGCTTTCAGGATTTGAAGCCTTAGTGCCCTCAGGCCTGCCATCAAAAACCGCTTTCATTTTTATCTACACCTGCTTGTCTTTAAAGGCTCAGCAAGACACATGTCATAATAAATATGGATGATGTTTCTGAGAGCTCTGCCTGTACAGCCTCCTTTTCTGTCTCCCACATAAATGCTCCTGCATTTAGTAAGACAACTTATTCTCATGCACTGGAAAACGTTGCATACAGCATGAAGGCAATGCTTGGGCAAATACTGGATTATATTTTGGGAGTCCAGAGGCGTTGAAATAAATTGTTGGTTAAAACTTCACGTAACTGTACGAGCTTAGGCCAAGTCCTGCTCTGTTAGAGTGTCACAGACTCAGCACAGTGAGAATGACTTCTCATTTACACCAACTAATGCAAGTAGGTGTCTGGGTCCTCCCAGACTCTTCTGTTTCTTATTGCCAAGTGCGAAGGCTGGGAATCAGGGAAGACCAGCAAAGGAAAAACAACACTTTGCTTTAATCCATCATAGGGAAGGATCCTGAAGTCCCATCTGGAA
The DNA here is from genome assembly GCA_035221455.1 of Xenops minutus. NCBI lineage: Eukaryota > Metazoa > Chordata > Aves > Passeriformes > Furnariidae > Xenops > Xenops minutus. The sequence goes on from JAWWEE010000010.1 coordinate 19,247,928, forward strand.
CAGACCTGCAATGGTTCAGCCAGTTCTCCCATGTTTCTGTGTTCACCCCCCTGCAGTACTTTCCTGTGCTCCGAAAGGCCCGTTTTTGTGGTTCTTTAGGAAGGTGTGCCCAGCAGCCTCCCCAGCAGCCCAGAACACACTGCTGGCAGCACTGATGGTGGGATGGCAGCATACTCAGCCTTCATGCCCAGCCCATGGCAGCAACACCCACACTTCATCCTCTTGATTAATCTGCCTGGGCTGCCTTCTGCCCACTTACAACACTTGTAGACAGGCTGGAGCTCATGAGGGACAAGACTTGTGAGGCTTTGCTTTGCCCTAACCTACCCCAAAGGGCATCTGGAAAAAGGCATCAGCCCCATCAGAGCACACATGTACCCCCCTAAAAACACCAAGGGTAAACAGGGTCAGGGTTTGCCATGTGCATCCTCGTAGGAGGAAAGTTTTGCCATCGGTGCTCTCTCACCTCTTGAATTACTGCAGCCTACTCCATTCCCCCTCTTTCCAAAGTCGTCTTCACACTCCTCCTTCACTTCCCTTCACTTCCTCGCTGTCTGCCTGCTTCTCCAGATCTCCCCTGACTGGTGACTGTCCCCACAACCCCACATCCTGCCCCTGCACAGCATCATTCCCACCCGCAGTGCTGAAATACTGTTTAATCAGCCTTGTGCTGCCCCTCACCTCCTGCTCTCCCAGGGCACCTGCAAGAATCCAGAGCGCCCTGCACAGCTCTTCTAAGGCCAATTGGAGCCATGATGGAAGTGGGAGGAAAGGCTGAATTAGCACTTTTTGCTGCTAAGGATAGTTTAGTCTCTGCAACTGTGCTGGTCTCTGTGGTAACCAGAAGAAGGAGCATTTTGCAACAGGCCTCCTTCCTCTAACTCATTGTACTTCAAGAGTGGACCCAAGCTTGTGCAGCCCAAAGTCCCTGGCACGGTCATAGCCCCAGCTCTTGTTCAGGCTGGCTGAATGCACACACAAGCACACAGGCCCTGCTGCTATGCACTCTTTCTACCCTGGTAGCTCTGTTCACCATATTCAGCCTCCTGTCTTGATGAAGCCCACCATCTTCTGTCTCAAGGATAACTGGAATTTGTGGCCATGTCAAGGAGCTGAGCTTTGCATGCATCTGTATCCAGACACTCCTTCCCAAAGAGGGGCAGCCTCAATCCCAGCAGTGCCAGCTTCTCTGACAGCCCCCCTTCCCCAAGTCCATTCAGCAGAAAAAAGACCAACTCTCCACAGCACACAGTAAAATAAAGGACAGCATTTCATATTTTGAGACAGAACTCAGCAGAGAACTGAGCCTGTGTCCCAAGCAGCTGCACAGAGACAGTGAGAGCTGGAATAAGAAAATGGGGAACCATTGGGGTTGGGAGCTCTGACCAGCCATGGCCAAGCACAGAGGGAAGGATGGGGAACCTCAAACCTGCTCAGCACCCGCTCAGTGGGGCAGGGGAGCTTGAGGTCCTTCCCCACGCCACAAAGGCCACAGAGGCAGCACTGCCTTGCTACATATCAGCTGGGCCATCATAAGAGTCTGAAAGCAAAGTCCCTGGATTATTCTCACTCATTTTCGTCTGTATTATAATTGTTATTATTTGCAGGAACCTCACGGAGGAAGTGTGTGGGAAGGGCTGCGCCCCTCCAGCACAAAGCAGTGCCCAGCAACCCTCTCTGCCTTTTGCCTGCACTATGGAATGAGCTCCTCCCAGTTCCAAGCACTCAACAAATTTTCCCACTCCTCAAAAGAGAGCAGGGCACCTTGCTTTGCACTGCCTCCCTCTGCAGAGAGGCACAGCAAACACTGCACGTTGTTTGAAGTGGGAGAGAGAACAGTAAAATCCAGACCTTGCTGCACTTGCTTCTTCCCTTGGGGAAAGGATGAGAACAAAGCCTGCATGACAGACAAGTCACGTTGCTCACACACAACTGCAAGGTGCTCGGGTACAGCCTGTGCCACGTGAGTCACTCCAAATCCAACAGCCCAGCATTTTGCTCCCAGTCCCAGAGCAATAGGGCCATCACCCAGACTGTGGGGTGTTCCCAGCCCACCCTGCAGGGACGATGCCTCAGTGGCATCAGCTGAACACAGAAAACCTGGGTCAGTGATGTTGCCACCAGTGCTCTGGTTCCTGGATGACCTACCCGAAGGCTGGTCTCTGCCAGCAAGCAAGGAAAGCAGCACACAGCTGGGACATCTGCTTTCTCCACAGCTGAACTCGTGGTGGGGAAGGAAAAGTGGTGGTGGATAGTGAAATAGTGGCATTCAGTCAGTTCGCAGGTGGTTGTGGAGCACATTTCCAAAAACTGAATTGAGGGGACACTGAATAAACGTCCTCAAGACAACTACTCTGGATGACAGGAGTGAGGGAAAATGCAGCCTAAACTTTACACAAACTTGTTCTGGATTTTGAGCCAGGAAGCAGAGGCAGAACAGGGCCCTGTGAGCAAAGCAGAGCAGGACGGGGCAGCACAGAACGAGCTGGAGCCACCCCAGCAGAGCAACAATGAAATCCACTTCCTGCCCCCCGCCTGCATCCAGTAAGTAACTATTTACTTGGGGTTATCACAGCATAGATCTTGTTTTAATTATGAAGTGAATTGTTTCAAGTCATTATAAACATGGATAGCAAGTGTCATCTCCACGGCAACACACCATATCTCAGAAATGTGCTCCCAGGACTCCAAGGACACTGGAGTGGTGAGGAGAGCAGGCCCAGGTCCAGAGAGATTCCTCCAGCATCTCAGCTGGTACTTCAGCTTTGTGCTGATGGCAGCCACAACACATGGAAAGGAAACACCTAGTGAAAATATGCAATTTAGGGAACAGCCCACAAACCAGCAGGATTGTACAAAGGAGTCTGTGGAATAGTGTATCAGAGAGTGAGTAGCAAGTTTATAGTGGAAAGCTGCATCCAAAGCACAAATCTCTCTAAGATCTATTAAGGGGAGTGTCATACAAGATGCAAGAAGAAATTCCTGTACTGTACTTTATGCCATAAGTTTTAACTGGACTGCTCTGTGCAGTTTGGGGCACCAGTTCTTATGGAACACGTAAAAATACCATAGAAAATCCCAAGGAAAAAATTCCAAGGAAGGCTGAAGAGTTAGAAAATGGAATTTGCAAGGAAAGCTCAGAAGAAAGGGACAGGTATGGTCTGGCAAAGGGACAGCCTGGAGGTGGCACAGCAGCAGTCTTACAAGTTTTAAATTCTCTAGTAAAGAAGGTGGCAACCAGATGTGCTGCAAGTCCTGAGGGACAGCAGAGGTGGGGGTGGCTTTGCAGCAGAGGAGGTGAAGATGGAGCTCAGGCAGCCTCGTCAGGCAGAGTCAGTAAGGCTGGGCTACCCAGGGAGTGTGTGTCCCTGTCTCTGGAAGTGCTGTAGAGCAGTGTACCCAGGCAATGCTCACAGGCAGTATCCAATCCTGCTTCAGCTGGAAAACCGGGAACAATGGGCTCAGGGATGTGCAAGGCCTCCTGCAAGGCAGCCCTAATCCTGTGACCACGAGAAGCTCTCTGCAGATCTGCCAGCTGCCTTTATCCAGATCTTGCTGTATCCTTGAAGGAGATGGGTAAAGCTGGACATGACCAATGCTGCTTTTCAGCTGCATCCCAGCCCGTGACTTTCAGATTTCCCACTTCTGACTCCAGCCCTTTTGGCTATGAACCTCCTTTTTCACAGGGTATCTTGGGGTCTCCTGTCCTCTAGAACCTGCCCTCAGTTCTGCAGGTCCTTCCAGTTATCAATCCCTCCAATCCTCTGTGTGCCCACTGTACAGTGCTTTAACACAACTAGCTACACCTCGCTCTTGTCTTCCTGCTGAATTGGCTTCCAGGCTCTTCATTTCATGAGAGCAGGTATGACTAAAGCCTTTAATCATTAGTCTTTGGTTAAATCTTGGGATCCCCTTTCCAAATTCAGCCACCTAGACTTTTTAACATGTTTTTGTATGGCTTAGACAATCTAATCATCCTTTGTACCTGGTGTATCCAAGCACTGCCACCTGGCCAAGAGAACACTTGACAAAGACATGGGTTTGGTGAGGAGCAGTTCTGAACATACCTTTAGGAGAAGTTGCAAATGGCATATAAAAACATAAAGTAAAAGGAGATTTAAAAGATGTAAAGCCTATGCTAAGCCAGGAGAGGAAGTGGTTAACTTGGGTTCATTACAACAATTGTATAAATAGATGGCACAGGAAGTCTGGGGCCCTCAGAAGGAAGAGGAAGTGTTTTCCTTTCCTGCGAGGAGGAACTAGGAAACTGGTCATCTGCTTATATTGCTTAAGGCCAATCTTTTCTAACCAGAGTGCCTTAGAACAGGTATTTAAACCCATATATAGGCATTTCAGTAACAGGCAATAAGTCTTCAAAGTTAAAAAGTTCTTGCAATACCCACCAGCTTAAACGGAAGCTGAAAATCAGGTCGCTTCTACTGTGGTGAGAAAGACTGGCAGGAACTTTTCTCCATTCAAATTTGAAATAAAATAAATTCTACATTTCCAGGTTTGTGAAAAAAAGTTCTCTCCAAGACTGTCGTTAGCTAGGAAGTCTAGGTGGCATTTTTAAATTTACTTCTGGCTCTCATGCAGGCAAGCTTTTTATATTTCACTAAAAATGTGAACCTAAGAGCTAAGAAATTCCTGGCAAATTATTTTTGAAAGCGCTTTAAAGCAAACTGGTTGTGTTTTGGTTTTGTTTTACTAGAAAACATGCCTTATTTTTAGATCGTATCTTGTGCTAAGAAATTCCAGGAGCATTTTCCAAGAATGGGATCATAGACAGGAATCACAGTTGGGACAAACAGCTACTTCCCAAATACAAGCCACCCAGAAATGTACTCTCATTTGAATGCAACACCTGGAGCTTGGAAGAAATGGAGCTACTAACGAGCACAAAGGGAGAGGAGCAAGTGTGTGGCTGAGGAAAAGAGGGATCCTGCGACACAAAGGGTCAGTAAAGAAATTAATTCCATTCCCCCCAATATTATTGAAGTTATATAGCTTATAACTGCACATACACTGTGCCATTCTCTCTAAAATTTGTGTGACTTTTTTCCAAGTGAGGAAGCACTTCTTCAGCCACCCACCAGCATCCTCTGCCCATGTTCCCTGTATTCTTTCCCTTGCCTCTTCTCTCATGCTTAGCTCCCTGGCAGAGACTCTCTTGCTGGGCTTCACCCAGCAGCAGAACTCCCAGCTCACGAGTTCCCACCTCTTACTAAAGTTCATTTCTTTACCAACCCTCTGTGTCACAGAATCCCTCTTTTCCATGCCAGAACTGGGACACTTGCAAAGTAGGAGAGTCTGTTGAAGAGAAGGAATATGAAAGAACTTCTCAGTAGAATATAGCTGACTGCTAAGTTTTTAACTCAAGTTCCATGTTAAAATTCTACATCCTAAAGTAAAATGTACTAGAAGTTCTAGCGGGTAAAGGACCTATAGAAATCTTTTGAATCAGGATTTTCCCACGCACAATAAAGACATAGATCATAAATATAATGTACTCAAATCCTACGTAAAGATCCCATTCCAGCCTGCTCCAACACTCCGTGATTCACATTAAAAGTATGTTAATTGCCAAATATCCAACTAATACAGCTAGATAGAAGCCAGGAAGAACACCAAGCAATTACAGAAAGCACCAACACCACATACTTGAGATAGTCCTTCACACTAAATAAACCATTCAAACTCCAGCCATCAAAAAAGATTTTGCTAACACTGCACATATAGATTCAGCTTGTAGCACCACAAGAAACCTGCTGAGTAACCAACCCTTTCAGCATTTCTCTGTGTTACAATAAAGAAGATTTACATCAACAACAAGCACACAACAGTACAGTCCATGACAGAACATGAAGGGCTGGGATTGAATTTAGCTACAGGGTGCAAGTCAAATGAGTTGGTGATGAATGACCAAGGAACACAGATCCCTGGCAATCTGATACAGGTTTTTCTAGAACTTCTGTAGTCTGTGGGCATGATTTAAGTAAAAGTTTTGGAGTACACTACTTTTAACAACTTCTGTAATTTTATCACAAGCCTTGTGCTTTTTTGTTTTCCACTGAAAAGAAAGCCTCAGCACTTGAAGTCAAATGAAAATTTTCATTTTCATTTCTTCATAAAGTATCCATCTCCAGTGCTTACCAAGACAAACCTGAAAACACAGGTCCCCAGGAGCTGGCAGGGCAACCAAGGCAGCAAATATAACACAGTCATGGTTCCTGAAGGTGCTCAGTGCAGGTCTGGGATCTTGTCAGCACTCACTGCTCACAGGAACTGAGCTGGGGACACTACTGCAGTTTATTTGCTTCTCAGGTATATATATATATATATACATATTAGGTGTATATGTTGCAATTTATTTGCTTCTCAAATTCCTAAGGATCCTTCAGCTTTTCCCTCTCTAGAAGGCAATAAATGCATCCCCAAGCAACAGTGTGTGGGGTTTGAAGTCCAAGGAGAAAGAAGTTTTCCTTGAAACAGGTGAAGACATGCCTACAGCAGCTGTGCCTGCGCAGCTGGGCAGCATCCCTCAGATCACATCACTCTTACACTGTGTTGCTGGGGGTCTCCTCTAACCTGTGCAGCAAACACCGGAAGATCCACCCTCAGCTCTCTGCCTTCCTTATTGTCTTCTTCCCTCAATGGATCCCAGTTCCAACTGTCACCAAGCACTAAATATGCACATAAATTACATAAACTATACAGTGGAAAGGAGAAAATATAAGACTAAAGAGGCCGTACTTATTGAAGATACACAGCTGAAGCAAAGCAATGCAGGCACAAGGTTCATGAAACACAGCTGCATTCCCAGTTCACCACACGGAACTGCATAGTTTTCTGTGATTGCATAATTAAAACCCCTAATCAATGCACAGATAAGGGTGAGCCCCTTAGTGCTACAATTTCCTGTCTTCAGCCTGCAAAATTTCTCATTCTTTCACTATGGCAACTGTTTTCTATTTCTGTAACACTGGGGGTGACCACTTGTCCTTTCTTTCAAGGGGCTGTCCCTTATTTCAGTCAGTTACTGCAAAGCCTTAGTTAAAGGAAGCCCTGAGCCAACCCTGCTGACTGAACAGATACAGAAGCCAGCCTGAAGAAGCACCATCATTTCACAAAACTAACCACAAAACTAAAACCAGACAAAAAACACCCTTCAAACCCTCTCCTTTTATGTTCTCCCCTGAACCACACCTCTGGAATAAAAATAGCGGATGTTACACACTTTTTGTGCCCCCTAAAGTTGGACCCAACACAAGGTTTCTGGTTTTGCATGTACAGGGATGTGGTATACAGTGACAACAGGACCCGGTGCTTCTGAGCAACCCATGTTTGCTGCATGTGGCTCCTGCCGTGTTCCATCACAAGGAGTACTTTATACTAAGACTTTTAAGCAGCACAGGTCATTACATCCCTGTCAAGTTTTGGAGAATAAGGTCTAATATAGTTATCTGGAAATTTTAATCCAGGTTTCCCAGGCTGGTCCCAGAGAGCAGTGCCAGCCCACATGGAGCTCCACTGTACTCTGCCCATGGGGTTTGATGAGCCCAGCTGTGCTGCCTGTTGTCTTTTGAAATACTGGAGAGGGAGAGCTCCAGACCCCTGGGGTGGAACAGACAGCAGCCAGTTTAGACTTTCAGAGAACCAAGATGGAAAACTCTGACAGAAGGTACAAACTGAAGACAAAAGAAGTCAGACGGGGGGCAAAGGCCTGGGAACAGCCAAAAGCTGCACTGTGACTTGGTTTTCTCAGAGGCACTGAAACAACGGACTCAGAGCTGTCTTTGCTAAAGTCTGTTTCACTTCCCTAAACCATTTGTCATTTGAAATCAAGCCCCACGTGCTTTGCATTTATGCAGCAACCTGAAAATCAAAGGATTCTAAATTTCTTTTAAAAGGGGTGATAACTTCAACCACCAAAAGGAAAATTTCAAGAGTATTGGTGGAGCAGACCCCATTTACCTAACACAAATGCAACCAGGACAATACTTTCAGTGGAAAATGTTGTTATTGAAAGGTGATTACATCTCTATATTTTATATTTATATCAACTACAAGCTACTGCACATGTAGGATGTATCGGTCCCATTCCCCTTAGGCTGCTGTACGGATCACATGAGCAAGAACTAACTGGAGCCTAAGTGTCACTTGTGATGTGCTGGATAAGTTCCATCTCTGGAGAGGGAATGCAGCCTGCAATGATCCATCTCACCAGCAAATCAAAATAGATCTCGGAACCAGAAAGGGCATCACCCTGTCAGGAACAAGCGTGGAAACAATTTTGTACCAATGGCAATATTTGCCATAAGACTCATTGTAAATAAATCTAATATCAGTGTTTTCCAAGACTCATTCCTATCTTAACGATCAGGACAAGAAGCCTCAGACAGCACTAACTTCTCTTTCTTTAAGAAAATAACTCAAGACTTGCCTGGAAATGAGCACTTTCCTCTGTGACCCATCATGCCTAAAGCACAGAAGCAGTAAAACATAGTGCTTCATTACCACACAGCTAAGAGAAATAATCTGTTGTTTCCCTGAATACTTTAAATTGCATTATGAACTTCATCAGAAGTCTTTGATAAAATAATAAAAGGATAAGACAATCAAATTGTTTGAACACTATGTGACTGATGATATTAAAGCTAATATCCCTCCAATTACTGCAAAAGGAGAATATTTTCCAGTTGAGAACATTGGTTGCATAAGTTTTCAATTATTTTTTCTCATCTCCCATAAGAGGTTCTGAATTTCAGGAAAATTTTCATTTTGCTTGTCCTGGAGACCCTGAGGTGTGTGTGTCCCAGGGGCTCCTCTCAGTCAGGGCTGGACATTTGGCCTCTCCAACAAACCCGACTCTTTGAGCTCCTGCAATGGGGGCTGGAAGAGTCAGTGGGATGGGGAAGAGCTGCTGGGTGTGCAGCTGTGGGTGGCCAAAGCCTTTCCAAAGGATAATAGGTGAGACTATTACTCTTCTAAAACAGTAATTGTTAAAACTGGCCCCTGTGTAACAGCCTTAATCCTTTATCTTCTGCATCTGCAAGGATTTTGCAGCTCCTAGCAGGCTGGCTATTCACAATTTGCAATTGTTTGAGTGTGATGAAGGTTTCGTGAGATAACACATTCATTGGAGGGCAAGCAGCAAAAGAAATTGATGACATTCACTGGCATTTCACTCGGTACAGTGAGATTTTATCTGAAAGGACATCTAGATAAAAGGAAAAGGGATTTCACATCATGGCAATAGCTTCCAAATACCTGATTTAATTTCTTAGAGCTTGAATAACAAAATAATACCACTTTATCCTGATTTAAGCCATCTTCTCTGAACGTTTTTTTTTTATATTTCCAGAAACTGGAAACATTCTGGAAGGGTTTAAACCAGACAAAAGCTGGATATGCTTTGTTTGTATGAAGAATTTTGTATACTGAGAGCTTCAGTAGCAGGAATGTGCATGTTTCAGGAAATACCTAGTTCTCTTATTAAATGATGTTTCTTTCAGCTTTCCAAAACCTCTGAAATGCATTGTTTATTTCTACCTCAGAAGTAACAGCAGAAAAACCCCCCACATTTTCCTTGTATAAACAGATTTGAGTAGTTTGCAGAAACATGAAAGACATGGATAATTTCAGTCCTACATGTAAAGAGCTTTATAAACTGATTTAGATCAACATTAAATTACATTGAAAACCATTAAAATGTTAATATCCACCATTTCTGGTGATAAAATGAAGCTTAGTGTAATTAAATTATGTATTTGGGCATCCTAAAGATGTGCTGCCTTACCCATGTTTCAATACATTGCTCATAAGTGTTGCCTGGACATCCACTTGTCCCTTGTTTCTATTGAAGGAAAGTAATCCCTCTGATTATCCCTCAGCCCTTCCATGTCAATGGAGTCCCACAGGCACAGCGAGTTCCCTGTGGTGGGAACTAACTCAAGTGAAATCTGTTCCATTCTCATCATTAACCTTTCTAGACAGGGATGTCTCACAGCCCCCGTGCAACCTGCGTGTGGCATTTTGGGTATCTCCCACTGGAGCCCAGGAGGGTTTGCCATCAGTCTGGGCAATGACATCACCCAGCAGTGAGAGAAGCTGGAAGCAGCTGCAGTGGTGAATGGCTGAGCCTCACCCTAAAGAGTGAGTTTTGCTTCATCACCCACTGAAACAAGCTCCAGAGCAATTTCCCCGTTGAAATGCTTTGATTAGATACAGAAAGATCAACAAATCCACAGGAAATCACCCAGTCCTTGCTACAGAAAACCTTCTCTTGGCCACAGGTGTCAGAGCAGCACAGCACACTGGGACTACAGTGTGGCAACAGGGAGAAAAGACAAACTTGGCCTTTTTCTCTGCAAAGGGCTGACAGTGGACTGGGTGCTGCCTGTGCCAAAGCCAGGCCGTGCTCTGATGTTGGTGACAGCAGCAGTGACACCACGAATGCAGGAACTGAAACTCCCAGCCCTTATCAGATGCTGCGGGCAGGATGGGCAGCCCCTGCTCCAGAGCAGGTCCACACTCCGGATGGAGCCTCCATGCCCAGCTCCACCCTGCAGGACTCAAACAGAGGCCAGGACAAACCCTGCTCAGGGCAGTGACCGTGCTACGGTGGCTGCCTTTAGCAGAGCCCTCTCGTCGCACATCTTGCCTGTCCCAGGACAGAGGATTTTGTTTGTTCTGGCATGTTTACCCAACCCATACACAGATGGAGTACAAATCTAGGTGTTTCCCCAAAAATGTGTTTCTAGAAGCATGCTGAGGAGGGAGGGTTTCAGTAGAAGTCCCCATACACAGTGTTTAGGGATCTTCCAGCTTCTGGGAGCCCCAGAGCACACTGGTGACCTCCCCCCAGTGTCAGCTGGCACTGGGAGTCACAGCTGCTGGCCTGCCTTCTCGCAGAGCATACTTGTTTCCTGCCGCATACAGCCCTGTATCAGACCAGCAGAAAATTACCAGAAAGAGAAAATAAGCTCTGTGACCACTCAATGTAAAACAGTGCTGCCAGGACATCTATAATTTTCACCAAAATCAGCAAAACCTACAAGTAAAGAGGGTGAGGCCCTCCCTTTGCAACAGGTAGCAATTATAATGTAATTTTTTTAACTGGTGTATTTCAGCACGAATGCAAAGTGTGCTGCTGCTCCCAGAAATAATGATCTGGCACTACAATTGCAAAATCAATGTTGCCCACAGAGGGGATGCAGGAAGATGCACACACTGCTGCTTTCTGTCAAACTAGGGACAGTGAAGTGGAAAGAAAAAGGCAATAACTTTTAAAACTAATGTTTTCCTTACTGTAGTACAGTGTCTTGTGCAGCATGAGAAGAAGCCAGCTTACAACAATTCCTTCTCACAAGGTAATGCTCAAAAAATCCGGAGTCAATCAAATGGTTTTGCTCAAAAAAATTAAAAAAAAGTTTATTAAAAAATAGAAGGTGATTGGAACATGTGCTATGCAAGGCATAACCTTTGTTCAACTCCCTTTTCCCCTATTAATTTAAAAAAAAAACACAACTTGACAAGTCCAAAATTGTTTATCTGGACTTTTTCAAAAGAGTGATCCAGTTTTTCCAACTGAAACATTTTTCTTCAACATCCTAGCAACACAGTGAACGTGAACGCTTCTGAAAAGCCCCAAATCAAAACGAAACATTTCACTTGAATGCAGGGTTTTTTTAAATTTCCCAGTTTGCTCAAAAATACAAAGTGGTTCTTTCTTCTGCTCAAGCCAAGCTCCTTATCTGCCTTCTTCCGTGGGGCAGCCAAAAGCTGCAAACAGCATTCAAGGCACTGTGGGTGGCTGGAGCGTCCATCCTTGGCAGCCCACCATATTTCAAGGCAGGTACATGACTTGAAGCAAGAGCTCAGCTGGTGGAATGAATGGGAGAGCAGATTGAGGGTAGTATGAGAAAAAAAAAACCCAGCAGGCTGGCAAGAAGGAGAAGGGGAGAGCACCTTGCTAGAAGGAAGCAGCAGTGGTTGAGCAATGTCCGAGCCCTGAGCCTGTGGACAAATGTGACTGATTCAAGTTTTGGGTAGCAGAATGGGAATATTACCTGAGTGAGCTGAAGCACTAGGTCATGCCTGCAGGAAGGCATGGGGAGGCTGTGCCTTCCTCAGCCTGAGGCCAGACTTTGCCACAGCACAGGAGACACAGCACATGGTTATAGAAGCAGAAAATCACGGAATGTACTGAGTTTGAAGGGACCCACAAGGACCATCCAGTCCAACTCCTGGCCCTGCACAGACACCCCAACAATCCCACCATGTCCCTGGAGCTCTGGCAGCCTTGGTGCTGTGCCCATTGCCTTGGGGAGCCTGGTCAGTGCCCACCACCCTCTGGGGGAAGAACCTTTTCCTGAGATCCAACCCAACCCCACCCTGACACGGCTCCAGCCATTCACTCAGGTCTTGTCACTTGTCACTAGAGTGAAGAGATCGGTATCTGCCCCTCTGCTGCCTCTTGGGAGGATGTTGAAGACCTCAACGAGGTCTGACCCCAGTCTCCTCCAGGCTGAACAGACCAAGTGTCCTCAGCCACTCCTCATATGGTTTTCCCTGTAGGCCCTTCACCTCGTGGCCTCCTTTGGATGCTCTTTGATGGCTTCATGTCTTTTTTATGTTGTGGTGCCCAAAATTCCCCCAGTACTCAATGTGAGGCTGCCCCAGCACAGAGTTTTGGCACAGACAGCTGGTCTGCAGATCCCCCAATTTCTTAAGGAGACTCCACCTTTATCAAAAGAGCTGCTCCCATAACTACAAGGCTGACTCTCTCTTGGTGGCTTTTACCAAGGGCATCTCTGAAGCTAGCCCTATTTGTGCCATGTTGCCATCTGCCCATCAGAGTATCTCCCCCAGCCTCCACACACAGTGGCATGAGGCCAGTGCTTGATCCTGAAAACGGCCTATGAAGTGCTATCTGACAGACCATGACCAATTTATCTGCCCCTGAGAAATGACTGATGGACTGCAGCCAGGGGATAACAAAGGCGGGGAACTCCTGTTGGAGACGGACTAGAAATCAAGAGAGATCAAACTGCACCAGGTCTTAGTGATGGGACCACACACCCCCTACCAATCCACAGTCACTGACCGGCCAACACCAGTGTCTTCCTCCTTCTCACCACCTCTTTCAAGCATCCTCACTCATGAGGCAGGTTATGGTCTTGACAGAGACCTTTTAAAATTGCAGTATATAAGTGCAATCCAGGGTAAAGCATCAGACAAAGGCAATAGCACTGTTTTGCAATAGCAGCTCCTGACCTCAGTGCCTTCTCACACTGAACAAGAGTCAGTTGTACTGGGAATCTCCTCACCTGACTGCAGCCTGCCAAGTTTGACAGTTTAAGGGGATTCTTTGCACCTTTAGACAACAGAGACAGGACGCACCAAAGACAGTTCAGCCCACCCAGACCAGAAACCCATTTCTTTCCTGCTGACTACAGAGATACCCCTCAGCTTTGGCTATGTGAAAGCTTTGACTGCACATCTAAAATGGGGGGGATGAATCCCGATGGTATCACACACATTCTCTGACCCTGGTAAGGTCAGCTATTTAAAATTATTTTTGGTAACCCAATTCTGAGACTGGGCCAAGTTCCCTATTTGTTGAAGGGACGCTGAGATCAAAAGGAATGTAGATTGGGCAGTGAAGAGGGTCATATTGACACCTCAACCAGTTGGATAAATGGGGTGCTTTAAGTGACAGCACAGGAAAGTTATGTCTTCTGTGAATCTGGATGGCAAGAACTGACTATGGATGCCTAGATGAGAAAGACAACTTTAGTGTGTTTAGTTTGTCTCTAGGGTTTAGCTTGATCTTGTGATGCCCAAGGACTCCTTTGCTGCTTCACCCCTCTTTGCACAAACAGGATTACACTCAGCTAATTCCCAAACATTCAGTAACTACACATTAATTATGTCTCCCCACTGAAGCAAGGGAAAATCATATTCTCTTTCCCAGAGAAGAAAGTGAAGCACCCAGCTGTGACTTGTGGCAGGCAGCAGCTCAGGGGCAGTTCTTTCCAGCCTGGTGCCCTGCTCCTGGGTCTCTGTGTAACTCTTATTTGCTCTCTTCCTCTTCTCAAAGCTCAGTGTTTTACTACAGTGAGAGTCTGCAGGCTAGCAGACAGATCTCGATGACTAATTGTTCTAAGCCTAAAGATCTCTACTCACTCTTACAGATCCTGTGTTTCAAGGGGTTTTCATTACTCCTACCCTCCTTCCTTAAATATATTTTCATCAGCAGGATGCAAGTTTGATTCATCCAAGCCATTGCTTTCTTTGCCTATATTTTGAACTCTCAGTAACGGAAGGAGAAAATTCATCAGTTTCAGAAAAGAAGGGGGAAAAATTCTATTTGTGTGTAAAGAAAACAGTCTGTGATGGTGACCTCTACAGCCCACTGTGCTTTGGGAGGACACCAGCTGAATTCCAGATATGGCAGGCAAGAGGGATTCCTGACCATACTAGCTGCTGTAGAGTTGCTGCAGATGCAAAATCCCAATGCCACATCACAGACCATGCCACAAAATGCTGGAAATATGCAAATATTTTTTCTTTCAGCCTGAATATGAAAAATAGACCCCTGAATGCAAAAATGTGCACCTTCCTTTCTGCTATCAGTCCTTAACCAGATAATTCAACCCTGCAAAAAATGACACTGTTATTCCACCGGGGCAGGACCCGGCTCTAATTAAAAAAGAGAAAAATGAAATGGCCTCTCCTAGAAACCACAAAAAAGTAAAGCAACTTGCAGCTTTAAAGGTGAAGAAACTCCACACAGTGGCAGAGGGAGAGCTGTCCTGTCACATATGCAGTGTGTGTAGTTGTGATATGGCACCTCTTCTGAACCTGCTGTCATCAGGACAAACTCCTGACAGACAGGAGCTTAGATCTGGTCAGGAAGGCAGCTTTTTTTCAAGAAGGAACACTGTGCAGGAAAAAAAAAAAAAAAAAAAAAAAAAAAAAGGAGGTCACATTGCACAATCAGGGCCCATAATACAGCCTAATCTCAGTATCTCAGTATTGAGTATTGAATTTTTTCTATATAATTTCTATAAACCCAGAAATGAGAAGTATCTACTGATTTCTGTATTAATTTAACACAGGTTCTAATTCCATAGGATTAGTAGACTTTTTTAAATAGAATTTTTTAAAATGTCACTCCAATATATTCAACAGCTTTTATATCCTTGCACATAAGTAATCTTTTCAAAAGTCTGATCTTGTAATACACCTTAAGTAGTTTTTGTTTTATCTAAAATTCAACAGACAAGCAACCAAAAAAGCCTGGCCCAGCTGAAACACCGTACCGAGAACAGCAGCCAACCACTTGAGACTGTTTTTCCTCTGAGCCTCAATTACAGCTCTCACAATGTGCCTCCCTTGCCAGAAGAAGACATCCCCCTTCTTCTGCCTCTCCCACAGAACTGGAATAAGGCAGCACAAAGCGGAAGGTGTTGTGTCTTCAAAACATGAGTTAGCAACACACTTTATTTAGCCTACTCCTCATATTCAACATACAGTACCTGGCAATCCAGCTTACAAAGGTATTCCACCGCAGTCCCTCTGCATCTCATAACATACAAACAAGAGAAATCCCTCTCAATCACAGCACAGATGCCAAGAGAATCTTACAAATTGCTTGTTCATAAACCTTGATCCATCATGAGAGGTGCCCATTGCTATAGCAGAGACAAATACAGATTTCCTGTGGCTGCCGGGCTGTGATGTGCAGACAAGTGGAACAGCCCTTCTGTCACAGCAGAAACACTGTCAGATCCAGTACGAAGTGGGGAGTGCCACCCGCCCCTTCCCGGCTGTGCCACACGGGACCCCCTGCCTGCCTGCACACCCCTTGGGCAGCCCACAGATGGCCCAGCACACCCTGCAGAGCTGCTGCACAGGCACAGCACTCTCCACTCTGGTGTCAAACCCTGCTGTCACTCGTGGCTACAGTGTCCTGCCAGAAGGAGCTGCATGTCCAGCATTGCTCACATAACATGCCAGGGGGCAGCTGAGGGACGAGGAGGGGACAGGACTCACCCAGGGCACATAGGGACAAAGTATGGGACAATGTGGCTGCCTTTGCAAGTACTCCCTGGCCTGCCTTTCTTCCTCTTCCACAGGGGAAAAAACAACGTAGGATCATTTCTGTGCTTGTTTTCCAAAAGACAAAGCAGCTCTCAAATTCATACCCCAAAGGCGATCAGAGTTGGGGTTCCACAAGTTCCCCTCCTCATCCCGGTGCCAGTGCAAAGAACACAGATATCAATAGCAGTGCCAGACTCCCATCCTGGCCCTACCACAGAGCTGGTGTGGGCACAGATAGTTGTGCCCATTGCTGGGCCTCAAGTCCCCCCCAACACTCCATGCTTGGGCAGGCTTTGTTTGTGAGCTATCAGGCACAATGAGACCTTGACTCCTGCAACTGCTCTGGGTACTGTGAAAATGATAAACACTGGATCACCTTCTGAACACATGTCACCATCACATCTCCACACCACCACAATGCACCAAAACGCAGTATTTGGGGTGGTAAGGCTGGGCTAGATCAGATAATGGGGGAAATTGCATATTCCTACAAACAGGCTGCAGCACCCTGTGGAGCCAGATCAGAATGGCAGGTTCTTGGTTCCAGCAGAGTGCTAGCCTCGCTCCCAGCCTGCACAGGTTTCTCCTCACAGTGTTGTCCAGTGCTCTGGGAAGGTGGATGAGCTTTGGTGACCTGCCATGGCACCACAATACAGACCCAGGCCAAGTCTGGCACACTGTCCTGCTGCCAGTTCCTCCTCAGAAACAGTAGTGCAGGTGAGGCAGAGGAATCGCAATGGCTCTGGGGAATCCAGCTGCCGAGGCCAACCGGGACATGGTGTCTGGCCCTGGGCACAGAGTCCTCTGGAGCACAGGGCTGAGAGCCTGGGATTGCCCTGGGTGGCAATATGGCTGTGTTTGTGCAGAGCTGCATCTGAGTGGGGGCCCTAAGAACAGCCTGAACTCCCCAAAAGTGGCTCTTGCAGGAACCAAGCTGGATGTGTGCACCCAGGACACACAATCCACAATTATCAACAGCCTACAGCTTAAAGAAAGCTGCCAGCACTCAGCTGTCCTCACTAACCTGATGACTCTAGTTTCAGATATGCTGCCTCTTACTGCAGATCTCAAAGAAAAACTGATGACCTCAAAGCACATCAGGAAATACATGAGTGACATGGTGCATGTGAAGTATGTGAGCTGCATGTGGAGTTGATAGAAATCTGATTTCTAGCATAGGAAGTTAGTTGTCATCTGAAATGGGAAGGAATCATTGTAGACCCACTCTGAATAGCAGGGCAGACTCAGTAGCATGGGCATTTCCATTTCATTTTGTGGGGAATGGCCATGCAGCTCTAGCTGTGCCAAGAGGATGGCTCGGCTGCAGCCCCCACTGCTGCCTAATAAACCCATACCTAATTCTTGGGGCTGGAAGAGACCATGCCTCCCTTCCCACCCCAAGTTTCATGATCTGTATTAAGACAACAAGGACTGAGAGGTGGCACAGGAAGGAGAAATGTCTTATTTAGGGTTCTAAAGCAAAATAGGAATAAACAGGTCTGAAACTCCTGCCCTCAATCTGGTACTTTCTGGATCCTGAGACCAGAACTCAATTTACATTCTCTGTGTGTAGGTAAACTGCTGCAATTTTGGATTGAAAAGATCCACAGTGTATTGATAGGAGGTTGGCTTCAGAGGAAAAGGTATCCCAAGGACTAAACTTTTCAGTTATATAAAACCTGGCAGTGACATGTGTTAAGGGGTGTGCTCATGGCCATGGCAATACCAGACCAAAGAATAAAATCTCCACAGCAGTGGACTGGAGACCAGCACTGAGCTGGCTGGGGCATTAGTTTAACTCCTTGTATCTTTTATCTCTTGGTGTTAGAATTGCTTCAAAACTCAGCAGTTGTCAGATCCATCTTTGTGGGCCCAAATAGTACACAGCAGGGCTTACCTGGACAATGAGCTTGTTTTCTTTACCGGGCAGAATTCGGTAGGTATAAACACAATTCTGGTACCTGGAACAGATCACAGGTGAGACGATTACACCGTGGCCAGAAGGGAATCTCACTATGTGGCAGATCCCGAGACACATAGACAGCTTCATGCCCAGGGGATTTAAACATCTTTCTTTCTCTTTTCCTTCCTTCCCTTCCTCCTCTTCCTTCCCTTCCTTCCCTCCTTCCCTCCTTCCTTCCCTCCCTCCTTCTTTCCTCCCTCCCTCCCTTCTTTCTTTTTCTTTCCTTCTTTCTTTCTTTTTCTCTCCCTTTCCTTCTTTCTTTCTTTTTCTCTCCCTTTCCTTCTTTCTTTCTCTCTCTCTCTTTCCCTCAAGTGTGTGAACTAACACAAACCTGAAGTGTTCCTAGTCACTGGCAAATGTTTGCAGATGTCAACACCAAGTGGCTCTGGCTGTCAGTAGAGAGGGAGGCTCAGGAAGGAATAGAAAAGCAGAAAGCCAAAAGTCATGGGGCCAAAATCCGCAAAGAATGAGTAAACTAAAGGGCTAGTTTGTGCATTGATTTGTATTGGAAAAAACAAATAATAGATTTCAGCTAAATCCCAGTACAACAGCTGATTGCTAGGCACATTTTTATCCACAAATCCTAAACAACAGCCAAAATGAAAACCCATCTCACCATCCTGGAATGGGTGCACACTGTACATGGGCTTCTGTAGATCAGCCATAACAAACATTTTGTCCCAGTTGAATGTAGTTAGATTCTTATTTAAGGGGTGATGGAGGAATCTTTTTCCCAATGAAGGGTCACATCAACACACAAGAGCCAACTGAAGCCTAAGCAGTGCTATAAGGTGGCAAACTTGACCTTCCTCAGCAGCTGCTGAGTTTTGTGGAGCTGACCCAAGAAGTATTGAATAAAAAAAATACATTTTTACCTTTCTCCCAAGTGAGCAACTATCTTTTAAGTCACCTGCAAAGCACTTTATTAAAACATACCATATCTCTTTCAGCCAGCAAACAGTGCTGGTTTCAACCCCTTCCTCTCAAAAGAAAGAACAGCATCCATCTCTCAGAGCTTCCTTGGCTGTAACAGAAACACTGCATTACCTGTGGAATTGTCACAAAGTGTGGCCTGAGGTCAGCTCCCCAGCTGAGGAGATCAGGCTGATCAATTAAACATTCTAATCTCTTCTACAGTTGTGTTGTGAGTCTGCTCATCATATGCCTTTCAGAATTAATCCATGCAGGAGAGAGAAGAAATTGCCAGGATTTTAGACAGCCTTGCACAAGGAGTCACGAAGACATTGGAAATGCAAATAAATTACTCATAGATCATAGCTGAGTTTTTCCAGGTTGTCTGGAGGATTTGGTCATGTATCCACATGAACGTGGATCTTTTGATGGCATTAATGCAAAGGACACAGGAGAATTCAAAGTGCTCCCAGAGCTCATTTCACAGGCACCTGTTCGTTCACACATCTGGGACAGGGCTGGAAGTCATAATCCCCAACTGCTTTGGGCAGCCACAGTGCTGCTAATTTCACCAATCCCAGGGCAACCAATGCCGGATGAAGATATGCCCCAGGGAAGGGTATGGGGTCTGTTTTTATCTGTCAGTGCAGCTCTTACACCATTTCCTCCTGCTGATATGCAAACAGGGCTAAGCAGAACTGCTCATGCAGCTCATGAGAGACAATTTGTGTGTGGGGAGATTATGAAACTGATAAATGAACTAGCTCAATGGCTCTTGCCTTATGACAGGACCCTCAGGTTGCCTTCACAGAAAGTGCCCCATTACACAGACCTTACCTTGTGAAGAGATTTACGCTGAGGAGAGGTGAGATCAGTGGAAGAAAAAGGAAAGAAGGGCAGTTGGGTGAGACAGGAGCAGAGAGGAGCACTTCCTGGGATCAAAACCAGGAATCCTCCTTAGCAATTTCCTAATTTAGTGCATGTGGATGGAGAAGACTGGGACTCACTCCATTTTAACCCTTAGGCTTTCTCTCCTCCACCTCCTGACTGTCAAGTTATGTGGTTCCAATTACCACCACATTCCAGGTCCTCCGAAAGGACTGGGCTGAATTCAGAATTGCTCAACCGTCGTTCAGGCTGTCCAGGGGGAGGGTAAATAAAACATCAGCCCCAGTTTAAACAGGTCTCCAGGTTCTTCATCTTCTCTCTGTCCTCTCAACCAAGCAGAGGAGGAAAGGGGACATGGCTGGTATTTTCTCTTTCATCTCCTGCTGTATATTTTTACGTGCAAGTGATGATGTGCATATTGGGAGTGCCTGGAGACCCTAAACAGGGCTGCCAGGCAGGCATGGTGCTAAGTGCACCAGGGGAGAGGCAGGGGTGCTGGAAATGGCATCTCATAGACATTGTGCATTGCAAGGGGTCCCAATGCTGCAGCAAGCCCTTGAGTGTCATCTCAAAAGAGGTCATCCTGCAGCCCTCCCTGGATGAACAACCAACAGAAGATCCCTTGGAGGAATGGGACCAGTTCAGGTGCAGGGAACACTAAGCAGGCTCTTTCAGATTTCAGGATCCAGGCATTTCCCTCCAGGTGAGTTAAAGAGCCCATTTCTTGTCAATAAACTGGCATATCAAGTGGTACAGGCACAGAGAAAGGAGGAGGAAAAGGTCTTTGCTTCTTGCCTTTTTTGGGGCAGTGTGACCAGCGAGCAGAGGGCAGCAGTGCAGGGGAAGAGCATTCCCCAGCCTTTTGCTCCACAAGTGAGAAGCTGTTGCTTTACGTTTCAGAAAAAGAGGGGAGCCACTCTTAAAAAGCCCTGCAAATACACCTCCCCTACTTGTCTATATTTATACAAATCCTGTTTTCCTTAACCAGCTCTTCAATAAAATCACTATCTCATTCTATATTATAATAATAAGTGCTTTTGCTGGTTTTCAGTTGATCTGCCCAATAAATATTAGAGCTTTGTAGAATATGACATTTCTTTTTCAGGGCAAATTTCATGGGTTTTTTTGTTTTTCTTATCTATACACACATTTTCCCTTTCAACATATAATTGTTTTTGTGGAAACAATTTGTAGTCAGGCTTTCAAGTCCCCTCTCTCATTCTTTGTCTCCAGTCTCTCTGTTTTTTAAACAGAAGCAACTGAAGCTCAAATTGAAAAGCTCAACTTCAAACACCTCCCAGTCAATAACACAGCTGAAACTGATACATCTCTGAGGAAGTTTTCAGCTTCAGCAAAGCTGCCCATTTTGTTGAAATGACATTCAGAGGGAAAGACTTATTCACCACATTTAACCCTTTCTCTCCACATGCTAGTACAAACTAGCATAAGCTGAAGGCTTGTTAGGTTGTTTGACAGCAGTTTGCAGGACATTTCTGAGTGTAATTAACGCCATTGCTTCACAGCTCAGATCCAGCTGCTCTTGGCTGGCAAGGCCATGTGCTCCCGAATTCTTTAATCAAGTCATTCATGTTAACCACCTCAGAATGGATTTCAGAACATAACCTTTGGCTCCTGGTTCAGAAAATCCCGGTCATTATATTGTTTCTATTTCCTGATCCCATGCCTCTCAAGTCACAAAAGGCTTTCAAAATCAGCCGCATAAACATTTACAATGGAAAAACTTATGCAAATGCATGTTAGTAGGCATTTTCGCAGCACCTTCCCTTTCTATATCTCCACCACCACTCGGTAAAAACATTTTGAGTACATACTGGTTACAAGTCGAATCAGTGAGGTCATACTAAAATTGCTCAATGGAAGCAACAGTCTGTTCTAGTAAAATGTTCTAGTGAAGTGTTCCCTTGGCCCATGTGGATGATTGCCTCTCCTTCCTCCTGATTGTCCTGCCTATTCCTCTGCAGCTCACCTTCTTTCTCTGCTCCCTCCAGAAAGACCAAACTCTTCCCTGTGCTGTTACAAGCATCTCAAGAGGCAGGTACAAAGTCTCTCTGCAGCTTGTGAACACCCCCACGACCCAGCCACCACTACTGCAGCCCAACGCCTACGCTCACGGGTCAGTCACCCAGCCCCAGGCCTCTCTGCACGGGAATCCTCTGCAGCAGACGGTGCTGTCACCAGAAGTCTGACCTCAGAAACAAGCAGTTAGACCAGAGATATAAACAGCAGCACTACCTTCACCACTACAAGAAATATACTTTCAGAAGGAAAATAAGAAACCTGCTTGTAATTTAATGTGGGCAAGGATGAAATGAGTTTTATTGATCTGCTGTGCAATGGTAGCAAAGAGGCTCTGATGGCAGAACAGGGTCCCACAGGGGCTCTCTTGATCTCCCCTAAGCAGGGAGCAACTGCCCTATCTCTCTGCAATGCAAAGTCAAATGTCTCCAATTTTACCTACTGACTTCAGTCTCCTCTTGCCCCTGCTCTCCTGTCTCCAGGAATAACACCTGCCTCTCACAAACCCAGGGCAGGAGGCCTTGCTCTCTGGTCTCCCACCCCAGAAAGGGCAGCTCAGGGCTGCCAGCATTTCTCTCCCTATCTCCCACATGAAACATTTACCCCATGAACCACATTAATGATCCAGGCAGAATCACTGCTGTGGCAGGTGTAATAAGCACAGCTCCAGGAACTATTTCAAGCCTTTTGTTGAATGGGACATGGTACAAGCAGGTGGGTCAAACATACACTGAACCAGAGCAAGAAAAGTGACTGAGAGGGTACCAAGCTCTGTACTGGAGTTGATAAAGGTAAATACCTGACCCAAGTTGTTAAGAGACTCCAAAAGTTCAAGAGGTTATTTTCTCTCAGAGCACAACTGCAGTCCCTTTGATTATTCTCTCCTTTTGAATCGGGCACAAGAGCAGCATGAGCGACACAGCAGTAAGTGACAATGGGTTTGTCCAGCCTGGCCCTGATCCCAGCCCTCCCCTACCCCATGGCCCAGTCAGGTGGAATCAGCCATGCTTGGGGGCAGCGGCTGTTCAGCTCTGTTGGGAGGGGGTGCAGGGGTGACGCCATGCCCACGCAGGGACAGCGTTGTGGGGGTACTTACAGCACGCAGAGCGCATATGCCGAGGCAATGGACTCACTGGCCCTCACTAGGAAGCTGCCATCCTTGCCTACTTTGGAGAGCAGGTCTTCAGCTCTGGAGCGAGTGATGTTGCCGTGGTACCAGCACTGATCCATTGCTGGGGCTGGAGGAACCCTGAATGCCAGTACAGGAGCTGCCAGAGCTGCCTTGTGTCTGTGTGTAATGATCAGCCAGCTTCAGCTCACCAGCTTCCTGTTTCAATAGTACAGAGAGGGAAAGGAAACTCAGCCACGGACAACTTCCTCAACTCAAACAGCTCAGAGAGTGAGCGTGACAAGTTCCTGCAGCTCCCGCTCTCCTCTTCACGCTGCAGCTGAAGTGACTTGCAAGCCCATGTTCCCTGACTTTCCCTCCCTCTTTGTGTCAGAAAGTCCCAGCTGGGGATCTCTTCTGTTCCATCACAGATTCAGTCCCCTAGGCTTTGGTGGCCTGCTGTCCCGTTTATGATCTCTTGCCAGACTCTGAGTTTTCATCCTTTTCCTGTCTGTCTGTCCTACCCACTACAGATCTCCATGGGGAATAAATTGATCTCTGATCAGAAACACACTGTGCGTTAAGATGCTTAGCACTGACTCCCCATTCCCATCTTGACCAGTCCTCATACATAGTTAGGTGTGAGGAGGGGACTTCAAAGAACTGAACAGAATACAATTACTACTGCATGTTTCCATGCACAGAAGCAGACTGAGAGGCTGCTCTGCACTGGGGATTTGTGACCAAAGCACCCTGTCATCTACTGTGAGATGGATTCCAAGATCTTTCCTACTCTAAATCCCCAAAGGTGGGATGGAGCAAAGCCATGTCTGGCAACTTGCGCCAGAGAGGGGAGAACTGGAGCTTTCACTTCTGTTTTCTTTGTGTGTATATCTGTCCCTCAGCTGTGCTGTGTGGCATGCTCAGTGCTGCATCTCCAAGGCACAACACAAGGGACACATTTGCAGCAAGCCATGACATTGCTACAGGGGCACTGCCTGAGTGGCAAATTTGGTTGCCTCTCCTGTACCTCCAACCACTCTGCCTCAGAAGGCAGCACTTCTCACATCCACATTTAAGCTATACCTAAAAGCAGCAGCCAAGCTGGGACTCTGCCTTGGACTCAGAGTCCAAGGGGAGAGTTCCCAGGAAAGGCACAGATCCTGCTAGCCCTATGTAAGCCTTGCTTCCCAGAGCCAGGAGAAGTGCTGGAACTGCAGTACCTGGAGCATGGACACAGCATGGACAGCAAGGCAGGAGAGAAAAGACTGCCACTGCATAGGTGGAGGCTGGAATATGGGGGTATGGAGAAAGAGCGAACCAGCACAACCCAGAATTCATCCCTGCAGGCCTGCCTGGTGCTTTCAGTTATCCAGACACCTGCTCTGCAGTGTCCAGCTTAACCTCTGCCATTGAGATGAGACTGTGGGCACCAGCAGCTCAAAGCTGTGTGGCCAGAACAGGACCCTGCTAAACAAGCAGAACTGCACCATGCAGGGCTTCCTGTCCATGCTGTGCAACCACTGTCTACAGACCAAAATTAGCTCAGCTGGACCTGACCTTCAGCCTCACCCGGATCCACATAGGGCTTTAGGGGACAAACTGCCATGGATTCAGGAGGCTAAATGGAGTAGGATCCTGAACGCCATGAAGTGGCTGTGCGTGGGCAGTAGCTGGAAGTTACAGGGGGTTACAAACCCTTTTCTCCCCACCGAGAGAAGTGTCTGCCCATGGCAAAGGCCCATGCAGCTCCTCAGACAGCCCTACCTGCCCACAGACCACTGCTAACCTCAACTACAACAACTTCCTGGGATTTCTGGTACCTCCAGCAACTTCTCCAGAGCACAGCTGCAGCAGGAAGCAGAACAACTCTGAATGTTAAATCACTGCTTGGCCTCACAATGCTCTCCATGCAATGGACACATGTCTGGATGCAGAGTGGACAGAGCTGCTGATCACCCCAGCGGTTTTGCTGGAACGAAACTGTGTTTGAAAAGCTTCTCCTGATCTTCTGCAAGCTAAACAAGATAACAGGTACAAGCCCTGGTTAAGCATCTAATTAGCTCTTACATGGACTAATTAGCTGTATATTTAACTCCTATCCACCTCTCCACCAACTTCAGATTTTAGCAAGCTGCTGTTATTTCCTTCAAATCCCTTGTCCAGCCACACAAAACTCCTTGACTTTGAGACATAAACAAGGGGAAGGGATCCAAATACATGTGATGATTGAAACCATTGGATGTGCAGGCTGGTTTCTGTAAGTATTTCTTAGTCCTAAAAGAAAGCTCCAGCTGGTCAAAAATCCCAATCCCCTAGCATAAACAGCCCTGTGATCCCTAATGGCTCATTACCTTGGAATAATACTCCATCTCTCAGACACTGCAATAAACACTTTATCTAAACTGGTTTTGCTATAGATGTCCAGGTAGCATTGCACCAGCTGGCTGTCAACTCACCAGCCTGTTCAGAACCACTCGATACATCCGTGGCATCATTCAAGATATACAGTGGTCACCCAAACCCCCCACTTATACCTAGCCTGTGCACTCTGCATCATCGTGGGAACTGCCAGGCTTGACCAGATAAAAATTTCTTAAATACGCATTTCCACGTCATGAAACAAAATTATTCCATAGTACCTGAGAAGGAGATTAAGTCTATAGGACAGCAGTCAGCTTTGTTGAAGTCTAAATATACCATTCCCTCATTAGGCAACAGTGAAAGGCTGTTGGCCACAAAGGTGCATTTAGGCTCTGGCCTACACCTAAAGAGCATATGAGTAATACCCTCGAAGAACTGGTTACCTGAGCCACTCTGCTTTACTCGACGAGTATGTCACTGACCTGCTGCTTGGGAAAGGCTTGGCAAATTAGAGGTGTGTCTGTGAAGGTCATGAGATCTCCCATTCCCTTGGGATCTGCAGCCTCCAGGTGCTCTGAAACAAATCTAGATAGTGAGAAAAATCAGGGCCCCTTCTCCCACCACCCCTGAAAGCTGTCAGCAGTAAAAGTCAAGGGTAGGGGCACAGAGCAAGCAGAGACTCATAGACCTGAGCAGTGACAGTGCCAAGGATCTTATGGGGTTTGTTGATGTTCCGCAGAGGGGATGCGCTCTGAGAGAGCTCTGGAAAGCAGGTGTTGTTCTGCACCAATAGAGCAAACAAACAGATTTTCCTTGCAGCCATTCCACACGTGCACACACAGAAGATACAGAACACAGCAAACAAGCATAGACAGGTTCATAAAGCAGAATTTTGTCCAGAAGCATAGGTAACACTTCTAGATCCACTTGCTCTGACATCTCTCCCTTGGTACCCTTTCATTTCTGGTGGTTCTCTTATCTGCTCCCTGTGTAATGCCTGCTTTCAAACCACACCATAGCTTCAGAATAGTGTCTCTCTCACCAAAACTAGAACTGTTTCCTTCAGTAATCTGCTGAAAATCTGCCTGCATTGGAAAGCCTTCCAGCTTGAGTGTTCTCATGTTGCTCTGGGCTTGGTCAGGTCCCCTTCCTCTGACACCAGTGCTTTTATGCTGGAAGTGGGGCAATGTTATTTAATCGACATAGTGCCTCATATGCCAATAATAAGTACTCTGTAATAACAAGATATGGGGTTGTCAGCGGTAGGAGCAGTGGCTGTGTGGATGATAGCTTAGTACTTGTGTTGGAAAGACCAGCAAGCATTTCCCCTCCTGACTCTAAATTGGGAGCTCCCTCTGCAGACCTCTCCTGATTCTGCAGTTCGAATACAGGCAAAATGCCATTTCGGCCACTTCTCTTGTCCCCAAATGTGGAAGGGTCCCGGTGTCCTCCATGACTCCTACTGCCACTGCACAGGGAGAAGGAGCAGCCAGAGCACACAAGGCTCTAGTTTTTTACACATGAGAAACTGCAGCTTCTCAGTGCAGTGTAAACAAAAGAGGGAGTAAGCAAGGACACAGCATGGGAAGTAAGGAGAAGGTTGAGTTAGACAGAAGTCCCCGGGGTGCCTGGGAACTCAGCAAAGCAACACCAAATGAACTACAGAAGTGGGCAAGAAATACCCCAAGAGCAAGACATCACATGGCCTTGCTGAAATAAGAAGACAACAAACCCTGAAAATTAGAGATGCCACATTCCTACACTGGCTGCAAGAAGCAGTACTTCTAACCATAGCCAAAGCAGTGTCCTGAAGAAGGTGACAGCAGATGTAGGGCAGTAAGCCCAGTGCTCTCTCTAGAACTTTCTCCACAACTTACTAAATACCACTCAGCACGAAACTGCTGCCATCTGTTCCCAGGAAGTCCCTATGGTGTCAGCACACTCATCTCTGATCCAGTCTATGGGAGACCTCAATGCAACAACCCCCGTACAAGGGTCACACTTGGTTTGGGCATGGGATGTGTAAAAAGGCAGACAAAGGGAAAGGCAAAAAGGGAGAAAGGCAACAGAAAACAAACCCAAACACATTAAGTTTTAGTACATTTAATAAGACTTCATAATCTACAGACACCGCAAGCCAATGCCAAACTAAGCGTGCAGCAGGAGTACAAAAAAAACCTGCTCAAAGATGAGAAGTGACAGTGAAAAATGTCAGCAAAGGTGGTGTTTGGAGGGATGCCGATGGAAAGGCTCAAGACTCAGAACTCTGAGGGAAAGGCTTGCTTCAAGGTGAACATGACAAAGATCATCTCTTCACATTGCCGGCGTGTCCCATATTCAAAGAGGCAGGAGAACAAGGGTGACCCATCAGGCCCAACACCCATGTACTGCAGATCCGAATAAGCACATAGGCCCTTGAAGAGGATGCTGGGTTTTGTCCAGTGTGCTGGATTTAATGGGCTTTTGTTGAGGTAAATTCCTAAATCTTTTCGACCCTTTGGGTCTGTAGGATGAGCATAGAGTAGCCAACTATCTTGGCACCTGGCACTAGGGGGAGGTGGAAAGGCAATAACACTTCCATGGCATCCAGAGGGAGGTTCTACTAGCATTTCAACCCGGTGGCCTCCCTCGAAGTCCACTCCGTGGTTGTAGCTGATGGCCTGGATTCTGGCCCCCCTGGTGCTCCTCGCGTTGCAGTAGAGGACCTTCCTGCCACAGATGTGCACCTCTGCTACCTGGCACTCCACCGCGCTCTCCTCCCCCACGAAGTTCCCCAGCTCCCATGTTGTGCCATGGTCAGAGCTGATGAAGCAGAAGGCATGAGGGACAGGGTGCTGCTTAGGGTCCAAGATACGATAGGCATAGGCAGGAATCACAAGGCTCCGGGCCTCATTGAGCAATTGCAATCCGTGACCCGGCCCCACTGCAAATGTGGCCCAGTTCTTGTACTCAGTCCTAATGGTGCTATTGGTGACATCCTGGGCAGCGGACCAGGTGTGTCCTTGGTCTGTGCTGGTGATGTAGCAGAGACGTACCAGGTTGATCTTTGTTCTGAGCTGATGCTGCTCAGAGATCTTTCCTGGGACAGCTATGAAGAACAGGATCAGTTTCCCTGAGACCTCATCATAAACCGGGCAGGGGTTCATAGATCGGTGGTCTTTGAGCTGTGCATTGACAAGGGTCTCCATGTTATTCCACTGCCAGGGCCCACGTGAAGGGAGACAAGAATGAAACACACCATTACAAATAGTTCCATGTTGTAGTGCAAGGGTGTCTGGGTAAAAGTTACAGAAGAGCATGGGAAGAACAGAAGAGGCTAGTGGATAGAGCAAGAAATGGGAAAACAATAATCTGGCATCACCAAAGGTAAGTGAAAATTCTTTGGATGACACAAAGCATGTGCACTTCACCAAGCAGGCAGGTTATGTCCTTTTTAACTACTCCTGCCTGAGGAGCTGATAGCTCTGTACCTCAATGCAGCTGCTGGCTGATGACACTGTTTGAAAAGCTATAGCAGCCTAATTTCCAGAAATTCTCACAAATACATATTTGATACATAGACATGTGTCCAGGGGTCAAAGTGTGCTGGTGCAGACACTATGCTGTGTCAATGCTTCTTAGGAAGTCACAGAGATACCTGAGTCCATTTAAAGTATCCTGAATGCTGACAAATTCCTTTCCATGCAAACTCCTACTCCTCCCCTTTGACCCATGTGAGAATGGGCAACCCAGCCTACACTGAGGCCCCTGCTGGGCTGATTTTATGGCTTTACATGCTCTGGTGTGGAGATTTGGACACTGAGCTGTCCAACTCGGAAAACAGGTCACAGAGCAGGTATGACTACCCTGCAAGCCCTGTCTTTCTTTAAATGAATAGCACCTAACACAATCACATTTCTAACACAGGAAGGAACTCACATTGCTATTAGAAAATTATGACTACATAGTGTTACTGCCTTGGTAAAAGAAGCAGTAGCTTCCAGTAAGATTCTACTAATTAGCTTTTCTGCCCTGAGTTGCTGATTACCCTTTTTGATCATGTTTTCTCTTTGTCTATTCAGCCTATATTAACTTCTTTTGAATATTTAAAATTTCCATTTTAAGAAACTCTAGCATGTGAACACAAATGACTAAGTTTATGACCAACTGAACCCTACTTAACTGAATTACAGAGTTACACAAGATGCCAGCTGAATGGTCTGACACTGCAGGTGTGCTCAGAGGCTGCTTCTGCTAGGCAGAATCCAGCTCTTAGGAGTGTATAATCTAAGACAACCAATGAAGGTTTGGAATACAAGACTACAATTACTTTTTTTTTCCCCAAGACATTAATGCAAATAATGCATTAATGCAATTTGCAAATGCAAAAAAATTATTATGAATAGAATATCCGCTGCCAGCAGCCACCAAGCAGGGTAACCGGTAGGTTAATCAAGTACCCCAGCTCTGACACACCAGACACACCCACACTTTTGCCTGGGCAGTCTCACTGTTCTCAATTGTTTTTTAAACTAGAAATTAGTCCTAAGATGATGAATTAAAAACAAGAAAAAAAATAGTAACTGATTGCTAATTTACTCCTCCCCATCCTTGTGTCACTCCCCACTTCTGCCTCTCCTCCACATCTTGGCTGCCACAATAGGACTTTTGTTTCATCTCTCTGTCTGCATCCCCAGCTCTGCAATGATGGATCAAAAGCCACTCCCAGAGTATCTGCTGCACCGGCTCCACTTTAGTCCCCCCGCCAGCTGTCCAGTCACAGGGTTGAATCCCAGCAGTTATAATGATGTGC
This sequence comes from Xenops minutus, assembly GCA_035221455.1. Taxonomy (NCBI): domain Eukaryota; kingdom Metazoa; phylum Chordata; class Aves; order Passeriformes; family Furnariidae; genus Xenops; species Xenops minutus. The sequence goes on from JAWWEE010000010.1 coordinate 19,278,102, forward strand.
ATTATTTAGTGGCAGATTTGTTTCCTCTAACTGGGGAGGACAGGCTGCCCTGTCCCTCTAGCAAGAGGCAAATAAGTTGAACTCCTGTGGGCACGGGAGAGCAGCACAGCTGGGCTGTGTCCCTGTTCCCTCCCCACACTGGTACCTGAACACGGTGTGTGGTGGGGTCATACACGCCCCTGCGCAGGGCTATGAACTTGGCATGTTCATCCACCACATCCTCTCGCTCCTCAGCAAAGGCCAGGATCATGCTGAACCGGGGCAGGTAGAGCAGGGCTGGAATGCGATAGCTCCAAGTACCATTCCGGAACAATGTCTCTTGCTCCAAGACAGGGAACGAAGCCATTGTGCTGGAGGGAAGAAGACAAAGCACATTGTATTTTGACCCAGCAAATGTGATGGGACAGCTTCCACTGCGTTTTACTCTCCCTGCTCAGTGGGACCTGTCTTGCATCGAAACATAATTTCTGCTACTTTCAGCTTTGTCTGTTTCTTCTGCTTTTCCAAAGAGAACCTGTGTGTAACAGAGTAGCTGGAACTCGGGCCAGACTTAACCCCAGGAGCAGCCTGGTTGAGGTGACTGGAGTGCCGCAAGGTAAGTGCACTAGATACAGTTAATAAAGAAGCTGTGCTTTGTTTTGTCTTTTTAATTAAATTCACAGGCTGGGACCTTCATGGGATTACTCTGTAATTCAGAAGACTGTTGATAATAAGACATTGGAGTACTTTCCCTCAGAAGGCCATTAATGCCTCTGTTGATGGTGTATCCAAAACCCTGCACAGAACTTCATCTTTGCTAAACATGAGCTTAAAATTCCATATAAATTACACACTGAGACAATCCCTGACCCCAGCTGTGCCCCAGTTTGAGGATGGTAAGCACTGAGCATGAATAAAGAAAGGAAGAGAACATCCCTCCTTCCATAAGATTAAAGGACAGTCTGAATGGTGTCCCATTGCTTTGGGTGGCACTTTCACTTTTGACCAGCTGAAAACCTTGTGCTCTTTACAGTGATTTAAAAGCAATGTTATGAAGGAAAGTAAACATGAGGGAGAATTTAGGGAAACTGCCTCTGTGTAACTGGCCTGTGCTATGCCACCACACAGTCTCTGTTCCTCTCCTCAGACCCACTCAGCACTCTTACACCAAGCCTCTCCTGTGACCCAACTTATCCCCATAAAAACTCAGTGGCTTGAGGGAACTATGTCTGAGCAGATGTGGGGGAGATGGGGGAGGGAAATAGGAAAGGAAAGAAAAAGAAAAAAAGGAAAAAATACATTGTCTGACAATATGCACCAAAACCTGAAGGCTAGGTTATCCCCTGCTCAGCAGAGAAGGGGAGAAGGAAAAAATGAAAAATAAATATTAAAAAATCAAGCTTAGAACTCTGATGCATCGAGTGGGTAGGATGGCAGGGAGAAGATGACAATACACTATGAGTAAGAAATTCAAATGCCTCCTACCTCAGCTGAGGCAAGACTTGCTGCACTTCTCGTTGAGGAGTCTCCTATTTATCCAAGTCTTGGGAAGTGCTATAGCGGCTACTGGACATGGATCAGATCCTGATATTTTTGAAGGCTGTCTTGATAATTCAGGACCAGATATGGAGGCAGCTGCAGCATCCATGTACCTACCTGGAGAATAGTTTGCATTTTTCCACATTCATATTGGCCAGCATAACTAAACTTGGTCCACAATTACTTTACTATTTTTGTTTTGCAGTGCTGATTACTGACTTAGGCCAGCACAGACAGGCTGAGTTCATCCTCCTCAGGCAGCATCATCACATTACACTCTATCCAGATCCATAGCTAGGCAGGAAGCATTCAAATATTCCTTTCTTTCAACTTGCAGATGGTCAAAATACCAGTGAGATTTTTGAACTAACAGCACTGTTCAGAAGGGTCTGAACTGCACTGTTTTAGCTAAAGCCAGCTGTTCAGACCTCAAGCCCACAGCTCCACTGCCACTCAGATCCCAGGCCACAGGAGAGGGTCCATCTCCCAGGAACAGCTGCTCCCTCCTCACTGTCACCGACAGTGTGAGAAAAGGCAGCTGCACTGCTGCTGTACAGAATGTTACCAGAACTGGATCCCAGCTATTCAGGCAGTAACATGAAGGAAATAGGAAGACCTTCCTGGAATAAATAACTGTGCTGTTTGCTACTTCCCAGCATGGATGCGGCTATTTATACAGCCCACAGCCGTGGCTGTGTGCTCATGGCTCCTGAAACAGAACTCACCAGCATGCTTCCAGACTATTTAAAGCGAGAGTATTTAAAGAAAATTAGTCAGCCTATCTAGTGCAGCACAGGTTCCCTGGCATTCCTGCTCATGATACTGAAGTCTGCCATTCTGATACTGCAGTCCTGCTTCAGGGCAGGGCAAAAGGGAAGGAAAAGAAAAGAAAAAAAAGTAAAGGAGAGGAGGAAAGAGCAAGTAAGTTCTGGGCTGCCCCACAAAGCCCTTGATGGAAAACCAGGAGAGCAGTGCCACAGGAGGCCGTGCTGCAGCCCACTGCACCCGAGTCCCTCCCATGGGAGCCTGTCACCTGCAGACACCTCTCTACACACTCAGCCCCTCCGTGACACATTCCGTGTGAGTGTCACAACACTCTTCCCCTTATTGCCAAACAGGGATTGAGGAACATGCTGAACTGGGAATAGCTGCCACAGAAACAAACCTGAGGCTCCTGGACACAGCAACTGTTATCAAGAAAAATACTAGAACCAAGGGACTTTTCCATCTATCCAAAGACTAAAGAGAGATATGTGTGAGTGTGTGTGTACACACATACACACATTTGTATATATACTCCCTACACACAGTGTGGCTATTATGCCTGTATGCATATATATACACACTGTCTATCCATCTGCAGAGACACTCTGCCATCCTTTTTTAAACACTCTTAAAGTCAGTATCGAGCTTCTTCAGCCTTCTCCCTTGTGGATCCTCAAGCAGAAATTGAGATTCACACAGAATCCAAAATGCAGGATCTTTAAATAAACTTTAAGTTTTATATATATATATATATATATATATGTATATATATATATATATATATATATGTATTAAAGAACAAAATTGTGCTGGCTTTAGTTACTTCTCCAGCCAGCTGAAAAGAATCAGTTTTTCTCTTGACCTCTACCCATTTTCAAAGGCAAACCCACTAACTAGATCCTCCTGAATAAAAGAGAAGTAAAATTGGCAAATCACTGACAGGACAGTGACATGAAGAACATTCCAAAGCTCATTGTCCAGGACTGTGGGAATTCAAGTCACACACTAGTTCCTCCAAGGCTAAATTGCCAGAGGATGCTGTATCTATGATGCTACTCTGCTTCTAAACCCTACTAAAACAGCACTGCCTGGTCTGCAAGGAAAAAGAGTATTGCAGCCAGCATGACTCAAGAACACTGGAAAAGTTTGTAGATCACAGCATTATCTTTTGTAATACCAAGAGCTATAACTGGGGAAAGAAAGATAACCTTCTGGAACACAAAGGCCTGAAAGATGAGCAGAAGACTGGAGAGCTGTACACAAGAAAACAAAAATTGCTGAGACCTGTATCAAATCAACAGCATCAGAGAGAAGTTAACTGTGCTTTTGTGAGGTAAAGGAGTGAGAAAGGTAATTTTTTGTAGGAGAAAATAACATAGGTCCTCACCTCTTCCCATATGGCAGAGGTGCTGGTGAGGAGAAGGTAAATTTATCTTGTAGCCATTAAGTCAATATTCCCTTCTGTGTTTTGGTATTTACTGAAGTGTTTAATTCATTTCTCAGGCTTATCCCTGCAAAGTGCCCTGTTCAGGGAGAATGCTGTTTGCCTGCAATTCCTCTCCAAGGCACAAGGGAAGCTGCTGCACCGAGATCCAGTACCTCACCTCCAGGCAGGACCAGACAGGGAAGGATGGGGACAGTGGAAACACTAAGAGAAGGGTGAGTTAAAATGGAGGAAGCCATTACTCATAGTTTGCAAGTTACACAGCTGTAACGATTTCCAAAGCAGAGACTGTTTCCAGCACACCAGAAGAGTCAAAAAAAAAAAAAAAAACAAAAAACAAAAAAACAAAAAAACAAAAAAACAAAAAAAACAAAAAAAAACAAAAAAAAAACCAAACCAGTTGTCAACAAATGAATCTGTGATGGATCTAATGCCTGGAAGGATCCCAAGTGGCAGTAAGGGATAGACTAGACACCAGGAGAGGGTACTTGTTCCTTCCACTTCTATCCTTCAGGGCAGCTCATATGCACCTGTCTATAGAGCAGGATGAGCCTTTGCATGTTTATTTGCTTTACCCCTCTCCAAGAAAAGTGACTGAAAAGGATAACATTTCCACTGGCCACAGCTTCTGTAAAAACCTGTTCTTAACATGTTCAGACCCAAGCTGAAATGACAGCATGTCTTTAAAAACAAACCAGCAGAGATGAGGTAATATACTGAACTCTATCCCTTGGTCCCCATTGGAGAGCTCTACGTTTAGTGCAGCAGGCAGCTTGTTCTTCTTAAATGATTTCAGATAGGTTCAAAAAAAACAGACAACTCATTCAGGAAGGGTTTGGGGGTAAAAACACAAACAAAAAAATCCAAAGAGAGCCAAGTGCAAACCCCAACTAAAACTCTGCTTTGCAAGGTAAGCACAAGAATCCAAGACCAGTCATTCTCTACTCAACATCAGACCTGGTTTACAGTGCTTTCCAAATGTATAAAGCATTTCAACTAAGCATTATACTGAAACACATTCCCTGTTCCACTTAAAGGAAAATAAGACATTTCTACTGGGATATTGCATAGAGGGCTCACAGGAGTAGCCACTTTCCAGCTGTCTAGGGCTAAGAAACAGAAGAACCAGTTTGCTTCTAGAATCCTTGCTCCACAGTGTATTCCTGAGTGAAAATCTTTCCTCCCTGCTGAACAGCCTGGCTGTGCCTGTTTCTGCCAAAGCCCAGCATTGGAGTGCTCCATCCTGAGCCTGCTTGTGCCCTTAGACCAGATGTCACACTAAATCCAGGCTACAGAACTTCTTAACAAGAAAGGCAACACATATTTATTTAGTCCAATAAATCACCTTCAATGTAAAGTCAGAAAGACGTTTTCAGTGAAACTGTCAAAAAATACAGCTTAAACAAACTAAACCATTCAGAATTCAAAACTGAAAAAGACACAAAACTGGAATTACTTTAATCCAGCAGCCAATTGGATTAAACTTTTTAACCACACTAGAAACAGAAAGTTTCTCTTGTGGTAAAAACTTCATACCACATTTACATGGGGATTTTCTGGCTCCCCAGTACACGGTTTCCTAACAATCAACCAAGTTCTGTTTTCAAACTGCTGTGGCTCAGCCTAGCAGTAGCTCCTGTGCCTTACAGTGGGGTTTTCTTAGCACCAGAGAGGAATTCTATGAAGCAGCAGTATTTTTCTTAAAATATGTTTGGTGGAGGAATACACACTGCACTCCTACCTAAACCTCCAAAATGTCGTATTTACCTTTTCAGTTCCTAGAAATGTCCAGTGTTATGAAAAATTTTGTTGATATTAAAAAGAAAAAACAAAAAAAAAAGGAAATACCTTTTTCACTCTGTGTGTCCTGGATTTCACGTCAAAAGGGAAAAAAAACAAACTACCAGAAGCAAAAGGTACTCCTACTGGAGCAGATAAAAGGGAGACTTGCCGTGCTCTTACCAGCTAGTCTCCAACCTGCAAAATTATTTATGTTGGCAGCAATGTCAGCTGTCTTGGATCTCAAGAAAACCAGCAGCTGGCATGTATACACAAGCTGACACTTAAATAGCAAACCTGCTTTGCATATAAGGGGTGGTTCCATGTGAGCTGGACAAACAGTAGGGAAAGACTTTTACATTATCATAGTAATTAAGCAGCATAATTCTACCTGCACAGGTTGACAGCACTGTGGAGCAGCTGTTGTTTCTAATGGTTATACATTTCAACATGTTGTCTTATTTCTTGGTCCCCTTCTGCCCTGTTGCTGAGGAGGTGAAAGCTTCTCTGGTCCCAGTGCTTCCTCTCAGAGTGATCCTGAACTCTGGGAAAGTTTGCCAGAAGACCCCACAAAAGTGTTATAACCAGCAGGTGACAGTGCTGTGATAATCCAACATTCCTCTCCTGGCTCCACACACCTCCAATCCATCAGCACATTCTTTCTGGATAAGAAAAGGGTTAACCCAGGGGAGCCCAGGCAGGGATACAGGAATGACATGCTGGTGCAGGCAGGTGCAGCTTCCAGAGTGTCTGAGGAGGTGTTCCAGGGCCAAACTACCCCAGCAGCTGCAGGCAAAGACCTGGGCAGAGTCAGGCAGAGGAACAGAGGGTAGAGTACGAGCCTGGGGTCACAGCTAAGGAAGTAGAGTAGGCAGCACCCCTTCCCCCACTTGTGCCCTGCCTGGCCTAGAGCCTCTAAACCTGCACCTGCAGCTGCTGGGAGTACCCAAGCAAATGATTTCACCGCTACTTTGTGCCACTGCTGTCAGATGACCTTTCCAATCCCACTCCTTGCTGCATCCGCTGGTTTCTCCCCTTCTCTGCTGTGTTTCCATTGATGCCATTAGCACTTCTTGTCTTTGAAGTGATCTGAAAAAATGAAAATAACAATTCTGCAAGCAGATCTTGCTAGTAATGAAAAATGGGGAAAAAAAATCTCCACAACTGATGGCCCTTGTGGTTGATCTGCGCAAATCAAAGAGGGAGTTGCAAAGGTGTGAATTACAACCAATCAGTTGACCAACTGAATTAATGTAATGCTCTGTAGTGTTCTGTATTACTCTCCTTCCTCTCTCTTGAGCAATGCTGTATCCCTTCCTGTGCCAGCATGGATGCTCATCTTACTTGGGCAAGCCATCAGAGGATGTCAGCCTGGCATAACACTAATCCATTAAAAAAAGTGAACAGTTTCTGCTAGGTCATTGTCTGGACTGTGTCAGCAAGAGTCAAACAGGCAGCAGAATCTGCAGTAGGAGCAGGAACACAAAGCTGTCGACGGGAGGAGCAGACTCACCTCCCAGACTGGCACTTAGCCATGGGATCTAATTAGCTGCATCGTGAAACCACACCCCGTGTTTACGAACCTTGTCTAACTGGGCAAGTAAAGTACTGCCTTAACTGGGGCACACTAAGGAAGCCCGAGGGCATTTGTATCTCACTGCTTTACCTGGAATCAAGCAACGATCAGTGTGAGGAAAAGCCCCTCCAGAGACAATGCCATTGATATCCACCAGACAGTAACTTTCAACAGTGACTCCTGGAGAAAATCCAAAGCAGAAGCAATTAATGAAGGGAGACACTGAAGTGGCTTCTAAGGTGCGGTCTGCCAGAATGCCAGACATGAACGATTGCTTTATGGATTGCTTCACCTTTTTTGTTCTCCCTGGCTAGCAGCAGTGTTACTCAGGTGATTTTCTGAGTCACACACTTGGCTTCTGCAGCCAGACAACCCATAAATACTCATTTGTTTAAGAGAAATCACCTTGCCCAGCTGCAGCTTAAAACTGGTTGTCTATGTTTTCTGAGTGGAAGTCCCAGATGTGGCTTGCTGTGGTTGCAATGGTTCCATGGGCTATGGTGGCAGCACATGGCAGAGTGGCTGTGCCTCAGGCCACCTTCCATCTCCCCTTATCATCTCTTTCCTTCCAAGCTGAACCCCATACGCTCCTCTGCAGCCAGCTGGGATGGCCTGCCTTCGGCCCACTCCCCAGGACAGGTATCAAATGTAGCTGTGCAGGGGCTAAAACTACTCCCAAAATGAAGAATGTGCTCCTTAGTCTTGCAGAGAGGTTAAACTGGATGAACCCTAGTGCCTGTGCAGGACAATCCCACAGGGACATCCTGTGCTACCTCCCTGCACAGTCAGCACCAAGCACTGCCACATCCAGGCTCCAGCACTGTTCTTCAGCCTCCTGCCCATACCACAGTCCTCTAGCTGTAAAAGCCCTCCTTGCTGATAAAAGGAAAAGTGCTCTTTCCAAACATGCTGTGTGCTGCAACTATTTTACAAAACTGTTCCATATTAACTATCAGAAGTGGATGTCCCTCTGTAGGTGTTCATGGCTTGATCCTCCCTCTTTCCTTTCAGTGTAAATCAGAATCAGTGTCACCAGTGAAGTTTAAAAAGGGTTTAAGTCTGAGAAGGATCAAGCTCTTCACTTCTATTGTTCTACGCTTACTTCGTTGCCCTTATATCTGATTGTTGTAATGAAAACTTTTTTTAAAAGGTTAAAAAATGCAAATGGAGTGTGTGGGTGCATTAATAAGAGGATATAAAAATAATGCAGAAGATAATATAATGACACAATCCTGAACAATAGAATATTTGAATTTGGAGGACCACATTCACTTTCAGGTGCCACCTCTTAGAAAAGATACAGCAATAGCTGCAAATGGAGGCTGAGAAGAATTCAGAAGCTAATGCTTCTGAGTGTATGTGAAAAGCAATTATCAGGAAAACAGATGGTAAATTTAGGGAGTGACACCTAGTCCATTAAAAGTTATCCCTGTATATTTCCCTTGCAAAATGTTCAAACCTGAACCCACTGATTCCTGGCACCATTAAAAGCAAGGCTGGCCCAGGTAATTCAGGATTTTCGCTACGCTGTGCAGTGTGACTGCTGTTGTGGGGCAGCTGAAGTTAAACCCAGGAGGTCTGTGGGGTCAGATGATGTGAGGCAGCAAACACCCCATGTGGCACATTTCAGTTGAAACACGATGGGCTGCTCTCCAGGCACTGGGGAATCATTGGTGTAGAAGATAAATTCTATAGACCTGAGCTCTGTCTGAAAGTCTGCTCTGCCAGGGGAGGGGTAAAAAAGGAAACAAGAAAAAGCCAAAGTAATAATAATTATGAATGTAATAGGCAAATGCTAATGGCAGAGCTCTTTGGGAAACAGCATTCGCTGGATGAGGAAACTTTAACTGTTTTCTTTTAGAGCCAATTCTAGTTAAGGAAAAGAGCCTCTGAGCACATTTGAGACCAGCACCTCACTATCCTTATCAACTGTAGGAGCAAGCACGAGGAGCAGGTACTCACTGGATACCATTTCACACCCCACTGACTCTGGTTACGTTACTGTTGATTTCCATGACGGGGAGTAAGCACAGAATCCTCTGCTGGTTTTTCTCTCCCAGTAAATAACAGCCTTTCACAACTTAGTTCCTTGCCTTATGGAAAAAATTGCACAAAATCAAAAAATACTCCCTCAACCCAAAGGGTAATAGCATCAGCCCACAGCCTGTAAGACCTGTGAGCCTTTTGACACCCCATGGTGACTCGTGGGTTTGTCACAGGGGAGCTGCCTTACTCTGTGAGAGACAACACCCAATAAACATCCTGCCCATCACACACATTACATTTTTCCATTTACTTTGCCCATTTGGCACAGAAAAAGAAGTAAATGTACTTTATTTTTGTAACAAACTGAATGGCACAAATCTATGGGAAGAAAAGGAAGAGGGGTGGTGAGATATACATACAAAAAGAAGATTGTAGAAGGAGGATTTATTTAGCCCTCAAAATACCAACACTGAGATGGACTCACTGGAGCAATTTACTGGCTGGAAAATGCAATAAAACTGGAGTCCCTTGCTTCATGAACTCTGCAGTGCTGGGCCACTTAGATAAGCCAGCCTGAAGCACAAGGCTGGTTAGATTCACCCTGGGCAACTCTTGTGACAGAGAGGAGCCCAAATTCCATGGCATCCCTCATTCCCGAGTCCTGCTGGCACTCAGACCAGGAGTGCACAGGTCTGATGGTGACCTTGATTAATCATTACAGGATTAATTGCTGGCAGCCCTCTATGCCCAGGCCAGCCCCTCAGCTAATATAAAGAGACACTGACAGTGCTGACCATGAAACTATGATGACTAAACTCAGATTAACCCAAGCCTAACTCAGGGAACATCTGACTTTCCACGGAGTACGCTGGGCATACAGCTGCATTTTAAAAGGAATAGGGTAATGTTGTGACCAATTAAAATATTTTGAGATGAACAAGGGACTTGGCAAGTTCAGTGAACTTCAAAAAAGAAAATAAAAAAGGAAAGACTGCTATCAAATTCAGCAGGCAGTGTGATGCTTCTTGTAAGAGTCAATCCAACTGAAGGCTTAAAAATACCAAGTGAGTTATCCAAGGATGAGGGAAAACTTCTCTCCTAAGTATAGCACTGCACAGGTATCTACAGCAATTACAGACTTGTTTGTATTCCTTAAAAGCACTGGGCCTAAGCTACCCCGAGAAGAGGGACATTCAAATCATAGCATGGAGGCAGCCTGAATAAGAAATCAAATTATTTCAAGGGAGAAAATTATAAAAGGCATTTGGATGAACTGATCCAAAAGGCCTCAAAGTAAAACCAAAAGGTTGGCTCTGCTATATCCACCCCAGTGCCCAGGTATGTGAACACACATGAAATTAAGAAATGGCAATCTAAAAATAGTCATAAACTTTTAGGTCTTTTCATTTCAACTGACTGTAAATAATGTAGAGCAAGAGCAGTTTCTAAGCCAGTGGGCCTTAAAAGTGTAAGCAAATACCATTTACTGTTTCCACTTATTTGAGTTTTCATATTTGGACTGAAGTTTCACCCCGTTGTTAAAGATTTATATGGGAGGTTTAAGAATGCCCTGTCATTAAGCTTTGGCACAAGCAGTGCAAAGGATATTCAGGGCATATTTGTACTAACTTATCTGGGTAAAGAGAAAGCTGTTCCTTTAAACTGTGTTTGCTGTGACTCTGGAAACTGAGCAAACAAAGTCTGAGGGAAACTTTACTCTCAAGCAGAACTGACAGAAAGGTACAAGGACTGAAGGACAGCAAACTTCTGCAGGACATACCTGCCTCTGGATCCACAACTGAATTGCAAATCTGCAACTGCTTGGGGAAGTTGAGTTAGACTTTTTGGACATACCTCATCCCGATGGCAAATGAGAGACTGGTTCAGCCCCTGAGTATCAGGTGAGTAAAATCCTGTTCTGGGGGGATACTGAAGAGGAATGAAACCTCAGGCCACAAATGAAGGTACAAATAGAGTGTCCAGGAAAGAACTGACTTTGCTGTGCGAGCAAAGCCCCTCTTAAGGTGTTCTGTGCAAGCCAGAGAGAGCAGAGCGGTGCCACTCTTGAATACTGCAGTGCTGACAGAGTGGAGAGACACCACTGGCACAGCTTGACAGGCCCCAAACCCCTGCAGGGAGGAAGCCTGGGCAGAGGGGAGCCCCGGCTGGCACAGAGCAGCACTAATGTGGCCAGCTCATTAATGAGGCCAGCAAACCTCCCCCAAACCAGCCAACCACACCGCGTGGCTTTTTCCAGAGCCAGGACAAGTCATGATTTTTCCTGGCAACAGTTTATATGTGATCTTGCTTTAAAAAAAATATACAAATAAAGACGGGAAATGTGAAAACCAGCCTGTTTTCCTCTTAAATCCAGGCTGATCCTTCCCCTTAGCCAATCCTTCCTTTCACTCTCGGGAGACCAACTGCTCTGAATCCAGTGTAGCTGTGAACTCTGTCCCAGCAATTATGTATATTTTTAAATGCACAAAGTAAACAAGGACTCAGATTTCATAAGAATCAGCCAGCTCTTGAGATCTTAAACTATCAATGGATTCCACCGTTTTAGTGGAACTGTCCCTTCCAGATCTAGTTGAAAGCAGGAAATTGCACTAAAATAATGAAAAGTATTTAAAATATTTCACTGGACCTGCAAAAAGTACTAAATGGCTGAGATCCATTTTAGGAGATGGGCAGAAATTTTATTCAGGGCTGATTTTCTCCAGATTCAAATTGGGAGTGATAAATCCATTCCACTTTTAAGACCAACTATAAATACAGGAGTATGTGTGAAACACCAAAGTAACTGCCAGAAAAGAAGAGCCCAGAGACAAAACAGCCATTGTCCCATATTGGTATAATTCGGAGAGGACATTTGCAAGACAATGTAGAGTGTTTTAACTATATAATTACCATCATCTGTCCCTGAGTATGTGGCCAGTGCCTGGGGCTTTCACTCAGATTTTCCTTTTGAAAGTAGCTTGTTCTATGATTTCTATAGGCAATTAGTATTTTTCCCACAATAGTGCCTGGAGGAAATATTTCATATTTCCAAGCAGCACCCCATGGAAGCTGCCCCATTAGATCTAATATAAGGAAAACTGAAAAGACTCAGTAAAGCCTAAAACAATCTGGAAATCCCATCTCCTCCCTGCCTTGTCTTTCCTATCCAAAATCATCTTTCAAATTTATGTCTATGAAAAAAAAACCAGGTCAAGCAGGTTACTCAATCTGCAAAACCTGCACTTTGCTGTTCCAAAAGGGAGCAATTCCTAAAACAAGAACCCATTTTTAGTAAGAACATGCAGCCAGCTCAAATGAAACTTAGGAAGAACAACAAGGACATTGAGGAACTAGAAAGCTAGACAAAATGCCTGCTTTTCACCAGGGGACTGAAATGTAGAAAACATCAAATGAAAAGTAATCAAAAAAAAAGAGAATTTTCAAACTGGTGCCTTTTTTCCTTTAATTATAGTATTGTCCAGGGCTCTTTTTAATACATCAGGCTATCTCATGTCATGCTCTTGTACTTACATTAAGCTCCTACTTAAGTATCTCAGAAGAAAAAATGCTGTGGAAGAAATATAGGAATATTCACAAACTATAATATACCAATAGCAGTCTAGAGATGGGGAACTAAGGCTCAGGAAACACTGACGTGCTCAGGGTTGCCCAGGGAACTGCAGAAGAGCTGAGAAACGGCATCTGCTCTCATAGGACCCAATGCTGCGGGATTCACTGCCCTTATCCCAGCCTTCCTCTTTCTGTGCTTAAAAACTGGAGGTGAAGAGGAGGGTAACAAGGGCTGTTAGGAGGAAAGATCCAACGGGGAAGGGTTTGCCAATCTTTCCCAGCATTGGGGTAGAGTGAGCCACAGAGGTACAGATGAGGACACATTAATTTGTCCCAAAACTGGAGAATCCCTATGGATGCACAGGCTTCCAGAGCACTCATGTGTCCCTCGTTTTCTGCAGGGCCACGCTGGCCAGGCCTTGAGCTGGCAAACCAGAGGCAAGTGGGGGAGGTTTGGGCGGCATTGCCGAAGCCCTGAGCCAGTCCCCCAGAACTAGGAGAGAAGGAGCTGCTGTCCTGAGCACTTCTCTTTCTGCTGGGTCCTCCCCTGGGGCTGAAAAGACCCTCCTGAAGGGGAAGTTTGCATCAGCCCATGCTGTTTGCTGCACAGTTTCCAGAGTTGTGTATCAAGTGCTTTTCCTGAGTTACTAAAGATATATGCAGTCAGAGTAACAGGCTTTAAGAATAGTATCAGCTTATGTCAGGTTTGAAATTAGTTGAAATTAGTTTGATGCAGTTGACAAGGATAGCCTGGCACAGCAGCACCCCAAACCTGCCTGGCTTTGCAAGCCAGCAGTAACCAGTTTAACAGGATTTTGATTTCATACTGACTTCTGGCTCCCTTGCAGCTACAAATTTGCCAGCAGATTCACCAAACAGACACTCCTTGGACTCTCCACCCAATAACCACTGAGGGAGGAAAAACTGAGAGCTCTACTATTTCTTGATCAACAAAATCAGCCTTCTCTTTCCCTGCTGCTGTATGGAAGCTTTCAAATAAAACCCCTGTGAGTTCTTACCTCTCTGCAGTTCAAACAACCATCCCTGCTCATTTCTTCCATAACAAGTGTCTCATATGCAACCAGCAAAGCTAGAAATAGAAGTGGGCATCATTATATTTTTCCCCAAGAGCAGTGCAAGTGTTGCCTTCTCAAGGGACACTGGGCCTCTCTGCTTACTAATGTGTCTATCTTGAAAGCTTCAAGCAAGACAACTGCTAATCTTCCTTTTCTAGGTATCCTGGCATTACTCAACCTCTCTGCTTTCAGCCAGGAATTATGCCCAGGACATTAGTTCTTGTACCGTTGTTTTTGACTAAACCTGGAGACTAAAGCTTCTATACCTGAGTAATCAAATTTTTTAAAGTGTGAGCTCTCTGTTGCATATACATTCCATGTCTAGAAGGCTTTACATAGCCCAGACAGAACAAACAAAAAGAAACAGGGACTCACAACTCCCATGTGCAACCCAGTAAAACAGAGGAGATCATCAGCCAGACTGCTGAGGGCCTTGTGTACATACTTGCACAGTACATTAGTGTCTTCTGCTGTGGGGCTTTGTCCAGTGATTGGCACCTGAGCCCTGAGCTGATGGTTGTGTACTCCCCTGAGCTCAGGAGATGCAGTGATTCAGGTTTAATTATTCGCTTTTCTTCCAGAGATAAGCCTGGAAAACCTCACGAGTTTCCAACCACTGCTACTTAGCAACAGGTTCACTAGAATCTAAGCAGAAATAAGGAATGGGAATGGCATCAGGGACAACAACATTTCACAAACAGCTGGAAAAAGGAAAGGGGGCTTTCTCTAGAGGCAGGAGTTCTTATTAGTAGAGAGATATGTCAGGGATGTCAGAGGAACAGGATGAGCTCTATCCATTTTACTTCTCAGGACTCTCTCAAAATCTTCAAGCAGAGGTGTACTTTCACCATTGCATGTGTAATAATTTAAGGAAAGGAATAGAAATAAGGTCAGATTTTAGTCTAATTAGTTCTAAGAGCTTATAATAAAACCAGAAGGGCTTGTTGATTTCCACTTCTGCTCTTCTGTATGCTTTAAAAATGAGGCTGGTTCCTCCTACACAGCAGGAGAGCACGTGTGTTTATATATGCATAGATATGTACATGTACACATGTGTAGAATAGCTCCATAGGGGGAATTCTTTAACATCTTAGCTATAGTCCATAGCTACATCTACTACACAAGACCTGGGGGATGAAGCATGGAATTTAAGGGAGTAAGGCTGGATCACTCTCTGAGATGCATGAATTGAGCTGAGATGACATTATTAGTGGCACACAAGAAAGCACATATTTTAAAATAATTGTTTTTGAATCAAAAAGAATCAGTAAACAGTCAAAAAGATAAATCATGCTACAGCAGAAAAATATGTGGTTATCTGGTGTTATTTATTAAGTATATGTTGAAATATATTAGTTAATTAACACAAAGTAGCTGCTATAAATAGCCCATGTTTCATGCAGAAGGAATTGTGTGAAGGCATGTATCCTTTTCTGTCATGTGTAAGTGACTGTGTACAGAACACACTCATTTTTTGTCTCTGTTTACATATGCATGCTTACCTCTATCCATAGACCTTCCCACAATGCCAGACTTAATTCTGGAAGCATTTTTAGATCTAACCATTTGAGTAATTTTTAGCCATTTTACATGTACTGTTTCTCTCCCCAAGCCCCATTCCCTTGGTCTTCATGGTGCCTTAAAGCACATGGTTTGGAGGCTATATTAAATGGGTCCAATGGATTTATTTTTAGTCTCCAAAGTGTTTCTAAAACAGGTTCTCTATAACGTATGTGCAAGACATAAAGGGGTTTTTTGTCACAAGAGTGTAATAAACTGCATAATTCTGTCTTGGTTTTGCTTGTTATAAATAAGGTACCAGCACTAAATCATGGAAATAGAACCATTCTGTTAACCTTCCTCACCCGAAAGACTACCTCAAAATTGGAGTGTTGTAGTTTGATTTTGTTAAGGATGCTTATAGAATTCAATCTTATTTACACCATAAGTACAAAATGTTTGATTCCTGGAAACACATGGGGTCAAACTATTTGATGTTCTTTTGGCCAGCATCCCCAAACTTATTGTGTAATTTTCTCTGGCTTCTGCTGTGAATCTCTTTGGTCCATGTCTCACTTTTTAGTCAGTCTCTTCTCACGCTCCTCCTTTTTCTCTCCACCCCTGTGCCTTAATCAATTAATACCTTGGCCTTGTACCTAAATAGTTGAAATTTCTTTGTGAAATGTCATGTACCTTGCTTTGGACATGGACATGTGCTTAACTGTCTTTTGCCACCACCTAAGAGAAAGGGTCAGGATTGTTAACACTTCCAAGGATGGTGATCCCGACCAGTAACAATGAAAACATAAATGGATGTGTGGTCAGGAAACTCAGGGCCCTGAGAGCTTTAGGGTAAGGTGTTCCCATGTCCAGCTGCCTGTGCATCCTTCTGCTGGAAGTCAGCTCTGCTGGAGCAGGGGTGGCTCAGCAGGACACGTGAGAGCACCTCGCTCAAAGCGGCTCCAAGTCTGAGCCCTCCCTAAACCACCGATGAGGCCAAATGAATTCATAGCTGCATCTGCTGAGAGCTAAATCTGCCAGAGCCTGGGGCTGAGTCTGTGGGTGTCACTATTCCTCTGACTCACACAGAAATAGCTTCCGATGCAAATGCAGACCTGAGCCTGTGCAGAGCCCGGAACCTTGGCAGGGCCCTCCCATGTGGCTCTCCTTGAGGGATTGGCACCCACAGGAGCAGGAGTGGCCCATGAGTAAGGCCTGCTGCTGGATCTTGGACTGTTCTACATCCTGGCACAGCTGGGCTTGCCTCATCATCATGCAGACTGAGAGAGTTTAGAGATGGCATTTGACTCCACTTAAAACCAAGGAAAATGGGAAAAATCAATGCCTAATGCATGAGCAGGGATGTAATGGGGGACTGATGGTGGTGGGAGGGAGAGCTTTGCTATTTGTTTTCCTAAGACTTTAAAAAAAGCGTTTTAGAAAGAAACTGTTAAGATGCAGCTAAATCAGTGTTTGCATGTACACTTAGAATTTATTTAAAGAAGAAATATTAAAGAAGCCATGTTATCTGTGAGGGTTTTAAGTCAAAATACTGTCTTAGAAGAGCTCCATCTGGTTCATCAAATATAAATTCAGTGTGCAAAACCTTCCAGATGAGTCATTAAGAGGGCTTTTATACTTGAAACAACTTAAATATATAAAAAGGAAGACAAGATTATAAGACCTTCTGCCTTTCTATAGCATAAACACCTTACAGCCAAAGCCAAGACAGTAATTTCTGCATTGAGCCCCAAAACGAACCCACCAGTAGGTAACTCAGTGCAGGGTTCATTGCCCTTGGTGCTGAAAGCACCTACCTGCATACTTTGGGTGGCCACTCAGACACATCAATACTGTTATCTTGTTCTCAGTAGTGGTGGGGACACATTGTACAATCAGGCAAGGGCAATTCATCTTCTGTGGCTGGATGTCCCTATATAGGCCAACCATGCAGTCAAGTTGTATTCACATTTCTTATTTCCTGCTTTGAAACATCCATGAGTTGCACAGCTGGAGATTTTAGCCTGTCTTACTATTAATTAAGCAATCTTCATTACACTTCCAAACTGGGCAACAGCACTGTATAACATCAGCAAATTGAGCAGTTTTCATTATAAAATCCTTACGCATTCTTTAACTTCCTTACTATAGTACCTAACACTTTTCAGTCAGACAATTCACCTCCCCATTTTAAAGGGGATTTAGGAATTTAATGAAGGACTGGATTCACTAGCAAGCAGAGCCATTAGTCTCATCCTGCTGCACCCCTTCCATCACAGGGAAGGCTGAGTGCAGGGAGCCAGGTAAGTCCCACACAAATGATTGACTTGTGGCAGTGGAAGGGAGTGACCAGAAAAAAATCCTCCCAGAGACAGAGGCTGTGAGCTCAGGGCCAGCACCAGGCATAGCAAAATAGCCTACCAAGGGCCACAAATTACCAGGGCCAGAAAAGCATCCAGGATCCAGCTGCCTGCTCTGCTGTGCTGCAGCTCTGGAGAGCTGCCATGGAGAAAGAGGTCCAGAGCATGTGGAGCAGCAGGTCTGGCAGGGAAGGAGGTGGCTCTTTCCAGCAGCTGAGACACAGCTTGCACTGCTCCTGTCTCAGCAACAGCTGAGGCAGCCCCCCTGACTCTCCAGAGCTGCCAGCCCTCAGCAGTGCCCGTGCCACCAGTGCCCACCAGGACCGCCAGCAGCAACAGACCACACAGCCTGCCCATGCCATGCAGCCTGCCCGTGCCACAGCAAATGCAGCTGTGCCCACCTGGCACTGCATGGGATGGGCAAACTGGCAATGATGCTCAAGCAGTGCTAGAATGTACCACCAGCTCCAGACTCCCAGATCAAACTGCCCAGAATAAACCCACCTGAAGGTCTACACAGCTACAATATCAGCTTTCAGCCTGCTAAAAACATCCTTAAGTAGAGCTAACTGATTAAAAGATATACCTTTCATATACCTGAGACCCTTTGAATCCCTATCAACCCACTCTGTACAGCAGGGGCCAGCAGTTAGTCACATCCACAGCCTCGAAAACACATCCAGTCCCACTCTCCACAGAGATAGCAGTGGTCCCTATTTCCTACACACATCCATGTGTCCAGGTCCATGTTGCTCTAGGAACCTCAGTCCCTTTTATAGTTTTTATTAGCATTTTACCCAACATCCCTGAGTTAACTGTTCTTGTACAAATCCATAGTATTTGCTGTAAGTGCCAGTTTTTTCCATTAGCAAGTAAAATTTCTACCCAGTCAAAATCCTGGAGGCTGAATTATGTGTGAGTTAAAATGCATATCTCTAGTGTTGCTGTATGTGCATCACATGCTGGTTTCACTGTTGCCATCTTTCTCTTTTCCCTGCAGACTGCTGCTTTGGTCTCCATGAACCACAGGGAAGTGTGTTTGCCTGCAAAGCACATCCAGGTGAGTCGGGACACTACAGCCATGTGATCTCAAGGTGGCATGGGAATATACTTGGGATGGGTTACTCCTGAGGCAAGACCTGACACTCACCTGTGTTTATCAGAGGTGAACACCTTCTTCAAAAATTTCCTGCGAACACTCAGACAGGGATAGTTATGGTCCACACCTGTCTGAGTCATTCGTTCTGTGTCACTGAATAGCTTGACTGCTACCAAAATAATATAATATTAAATTTGAATGTGTCCCTTAAATTCATCCCTAGTTTTTTAATACACCTAAAAACTACAAAAGCCAAGACTATTTGATATCAGTAAATAATTTCTCAAGAATTTCTTAAGAGTATGAGTTTTGGAATCAGAAGCATTGCCTTCAGAAATACATTCTGTTCTTGACCTCTTCATGAAGAAAGTAAAAACCCAATATATATTGTTTATAACCACCACAATAAGCAAGTGCCCCCTCTGCCTCTCCTAGAAAATATGGAAGTCTTTCTCTCATCCATTGCTATATTCACTTCTGGCCAAGGATCTTGTTTGTTAGGGACTGTTTGGTAGCCTGGCAACAAGCTGACTGTTTAGGATGGGCACTTTCACTCCTCTGATGGACCAAAGGAGGAGTATCTGGCAAAGATAACCACATTGGTTTGAGAGGGCTACTGAACACATACATCTTTGAGCAACCCACCTGAGTGCTGGGGGCTCCTTCTTTCCCAAGTTTCTTTGTAAAAGCACAGCAATGACATCCAGGTACTCTCATATTAACTGGGTAAGTGAAAGGTGAAAACAGTCTTCTCCATGCCTAATAATCCCTTTGGAGATTTGCGTGGTTTTGAGCATGCAGCTCCTGTGAAAACTGTAACTGGTGAGCAGCTCCTGTGAAAATTTTAACTCATTTTTGAAGAAAACACTAGCAGCAGTTTGCTAAGCTTCGCAAACTATGTCAGCACTGCAAAGGCCACGAGAAAGACAGGTCTCTGCACCAGTCTGACTCAAACAGACAAAGGGTGGCCACTCAAAATACGCAGGAACTTTGATATAGAGGAGACTGTTACATCTCCTCAAGAGACAAGCCATAAATCTATAGAAGATAAAGAAATCAAAAATTAATGCTTGTTAGAGTTTAGGGTTAGGAAGGAATACAGCTGTAATACTAATTTTGGTCCAGTTAACAGACAGCTTCCATCACAGTTGCAAGGATCAAACCTTTGGGGCTTTAGTCTTGTGACTCTAAGAAAGGCCCAGGAAAAGAAATAGCCTCTTCTTTCTTTTCAAACTGTCTCCAACAGCAACTGTTTTTATTTTGTTATTCTGCAGAGCCACAGAAACAAGCTTAGTGAATCTCTATACCTCAGAGTCATTTACAAACCAAACTTAGCACCACAACCAATAAACGGGTCCTTCATACACTTCCAGCAACACTGGAAACAGTCCCAGAGCAACCACCAGTTTCAAACAGTCCAAAAGTCTTGGCAGAATTGAAGTCAGGATCCAGATTTAGCAGTTATGAGCTGCATGCTGTGGTTCAGGTTATGAAAGGAGAAAGCAGCTCTGTAGAGCCCAGAGCATGATTTCAGGTAGTGACCCACCCTTTATAAGGATAAATCATACGGCCATACAAAACTTTGGAAAGCAGAGGATTCACAGATGACGTCCCAGCTGTTCCTGATGTCCCAGGGTCAGCTGGAGTGACCCTGGGAAGCAAGGAAGGGAAAGGTTTGTAGCACACATGTGATCATAGAGATTGAAGAAGACAAAGAATAAAAATGAAACATTTAATTTTCTAGGGTATCTTGTGTCTTGGATATACTGTAATGTAGCAAACCACTGATACGTGTAGCTTCTTAAAACAGCATCTAATGACTAATCCATAGCACCATTTTATGCCCTTCTCTCAGCCAGCTGTCAATGTTATATTCACATTTCCTACAGAGCATGTCTTTCTACTATTCATGATAGCCCCATCAGTCACAAAATCATGTTATGTACTCAGAAAGAATTTGACAGCTGTAAGAATTTAGCAGACAAAGGAGCAGTGAATGCTTACGTAATCAATTCCAATTTTACCCAGTCTTGCAAAGGCTGAAGGATCAATTGCTGTTTTGCTGTTGTAGTGATTTGCCTCCTAAAAATGCTGGGGAGCAGTGGCACGGTCCATGTACTGACACACAGAGAAGGGGGACCCCTGTGCTAAAGTCCCCAGTGTCACCAAAGAGGCACATTGGCACTTGAGAGCAACTCTGGGAAACTAAATCGAGTCTCTGCGTACATAATCTTTTCTCTTCTACCTTCACTTCTTGACAGCTATATGAACTTCACTTATGTGCATGGCAGGAGTGTGCACTCTTGATAAGTATTAGAAGGCACCCAGCCCTGTATAAAAGGCATTAATTCTTCTGTTACCGGGAGAAGTACACAGATAATAGACAGACTAACAGAATTTTCTCTTCAGCTTTCTGTTCAGTAAGATTTTCACGCCCACAAACAAGGACGTGACCATTACCTGTTATCTACTCTAGATCAACTAGTAATCTACTGCTCACAGCTGACAAAAAGGAGTGGTCATCAACAGAGAAAATTCAACATTTTTCCAGTAGCATCAGTAGCACTACCACATGTCATGGAAGGACAACCAAGAGCATGTCAAAGTGCTGTTCAGGACATTAGAATAAGGCTTGTAAGGTGAGGATGTCAAAATGGACTCTGAAAAAATGTCCTGGGAAGTCTACATTATCTTAAACAGATGATGTACTATGGCATCTGAACTAAACAGAACTTTGTCCTCTCTTCTCCTGTTTTCTTGTGTTTTGTTTGTCTCCAGCTCTAATTCAGATAAAGCTGATGGGGTTATGCATATTACCTGTCTTCTGACGCTCTGCTGCTGCTCCATGACCTCACTTGTCATAGAGACAAGACCTGGAAGCCATGAATGAGCATAGGAGTGAAGCTGCCCACAGGCTCTCTGCTGGTGGGCTCCAGCAAGGCCTTTCCCAGCAGGTACTGAGAGAGTCAGGGTCGGTCTCTGAAGGTGAGGAAGAGTCAGCAGGTGCTGACCCAGTGACCCACGAGGGGGACTTGCCAACAGCTTACATTGCCATTCAAAGAAATTCCAGGTACTACCGATCCATGAGGCTGCCAAACAGAGGAAAAAGAAAGACTTCGAGAGAGGCAGTGCACATGGGGCGTGCTACAGGTGGGTACTGACCCAAAACAGCATTATGCTTCCTTTTGCAGTGAGCTTAGGAAGTCTAGGGGTCAGTGGATATAGAAAAGGGACAGCTCAGCAGTCAGCACATTACAGTGCACCCCTGCTCTATGGCAGAGGTGGCAAAGGAGCGCTATTCTTCTGTGCTTAGCCTGGACATGTGTCATGGTTGGACATTTAAACACATGTTGTGGCAGAGAATCAAAACCTATGTGGGACTCTGCCCTGCCACTACTCTGCTCTCCAAGAGAAAAATAAACAGAGAAAGACGTGAAGCTGACAATGAAGTAGGGACTTCTTTAGCATACAGACAGAACATATTCCAGAGCAGTGAGATCCATACAAGTAACTGTTTGGATATGTGAGCAGTATATAGAGAAAACAGTCAGCAAAACCAGAGGAAACTGCAATGGGCTCTTATGAGGGGAGAGCAAAGCCTCTCTGAAAGTTCATTTGCTGCCACCTTGCATTGAAGACAGTTGTAAGAAACACCTAAGCCCCCTTTGAAGTGGGATACTGAAATAACAGGAACATAATCCAGAACATATATGCATTCAACCATGGCTTCAGTAGAAAAGGAATGAGTTGGCTTTCTCTGAGTATAAACGGTACAGAGCATGACTGCAAGGCCAGGCTGTCACTGACCTGGAACCTTGTCTGAGCAGTTGTTTGTGAAAGAAGCAAGAGAAAGATAAGAGAAGTAAAGAGAGCCAGGAAAAGAACTACTACAACACAATCACAAGCATTGGAAACAGGGCTGCAAGAAGAAAATTTAAGTGGTTTTAATCTAAGCACTAAACAAGAGTGACCTGGAACTGGGAACACAGACAACACCCTTTGCTTCATCATCCAGCTGCTCAGAGAAACTGAACTTTATAACTCCTTCACATTAAAGACACCTATACTGTATCTTCAGGGTATAATCTAACAGAACCAATGCAATGGACTCTGAACTTTGGATAGCTGCGTCAAAATGATACACCACTACTGATGTTAAAGGCACTGAAAGCTGTTGCTTTGTTATGCAACAGTAAAGCCACTGCTTCAGCCCCTGAAAGTAGACTAAGTTCTCTAAGAAAACAAAGAACAAACATCCTCCACTTCAAAATAAAAGGGGTTTGGGAAATGTCCCCAAGAAAATAGGTGTCTCCTGCCTGGCTTGCCAAGGGAGCCATGCTATTCCAGCAGTACAAAGGCCCATTCAACCCTGTGGCATGGAGAGGAGGAAAGTTTCCTCCCTTTTCCAAATTTCCAACCAGACAGCAGCAAAGCAAAGAGCTCCTGTTTAATATTCTGCTACTGTTTCAGTGAGGTTTGTAGATACACTGAGTGTCGACTGTGCCAGAGCAGGGCTGCTCTCCACCCTGCGAGTACAGACAGGACACCAGCAGAGCCATCCTCTCCCGGCCCTCCAGAGCACGGCTGCAAAGCAAGGACAGCACAGGCTCACCCTCCCTCCTGCTCCGGGCTGGCACATCATCCCCACTGCTGTGAGGAGGCCCTCATGCACCTTCTTCAGATATCTGCAGCATCACAGCATCAGGACATCGGCACAGGAGGACATCCCTCATACCTGGCCAGTGTCATTGAGGAAGGACAAGCTAAAAGAAGGGCTTCTCTCTTAGCAGCTCATTAGAGCATCCACAGGGGCCAACCTGCGCTTCTTTCCCACGCCCTCCCTGTGTTACTGCTGCTGAAACAGGACCAGTTCCAAACAGAGCTTTTCCTTCCATACCTGCAGTTGTTCAGCAAGACACACTGGGAATATTTCTTTTCTCCATCTGTACATCAAGCCCTGGGGTAGGAGTAATAGCTCTTCATCCAGGGTGACTGTAGCAAGTCCAGCTCAGAGCTACAGCTTTCAAATTCGGCTAGGATTGTGTGAACAGCTCTTCTACCTTCTCCTTCTACTTCACTGATTCCATCCCCTCTCCCTGAAACTGGACAGAGGGTGATTCTACACCAGCATCATTTGTAGCAGGAACTTCTGACAGCATTTGCTGACGTGCATGGAAGCAAGGGATGGGTGAGCTATTTTATCTTGCCTTCCAACCCATTTGAACAGCAGCTATCCAAGAATGTGATTCAACCACAAATGTTAGCATGTTCTCATTTTGCTTAGGGAATGACTGGAGGGGAGGGGAGGAGAAGGAAAGAAGAGAGGAAGAGATGGGAAGATACAGGAGAAAAGACAGAGTAGGATACAAAATGAAAAAAAATAAAGACTTGAGAAATGAGATCACAAAAAACAATTTAAAATAATCTAAATTCAGCAGAGGGAAAGGCTTTTATATAGACACCCTTTGCACCAGCCCATCTTTGGCTTATAGCCTAGGAGCTGTAAAACATAATGGATGTTTTCCTTTAACTAGAAAAACAGATGTAGGGATTTTTTTTAAGCAATCTCCTTGGACAGAAGGATAAAGTGTTTAAACTATTCAAAGCGAATAACTCAAACTACTGTTGCATAAGCCCTTGGCACTACTTTAGGAAGTTTTAAAACTTGGGATGTCACCCCTTTCTCCTGAAAATTAATTAAAAGGGTGCATCAGAAACCAGCCTCAGTCAGAGAATTGACCTGACTGTGCTGTCACCCGTTTGAAATGCAAACAGAATTATGACCAAGACCAAAATATTTCTAATAAAAAACAAGGCCATTTATCAACAAGCCTCAAACAACAGGAGGTTTCATTTGAAAAGTGAGATGCATCCTCTTCTGCCAAGTACTGCAGTAGTAAGCCATGGACTTAATACAACTTTGGCTCCCTGTGAAAGGATCAGAGGTTCATCTGAGGGAAATTGGAGAAGCAATTAAAAGTAAGCTCCTGTCTCACACAAATCTAACCTTGATTTATCCAGTAAACTGAACATGCACTCTGTGCCTGAAAGCAGAGCAGTAATGAAGCCTTGACTTGAGAAACCAAATATTGGCATGCACAGGCATACACAGATAAACCTTTTCTGCTTAAAGGATTGCATTGAAAATCATTCATGTTGGGACCAGTTTCCAGTGATGAGAGTGCTATTCACATGCATAAGAACTGACACCATGTCTCCAACTTCAACTTTCCTCATTTGCAGCAGTGACAAAGACTGTACCATCTTGCACTATGCCAGTTGGCGACACTTTGATCTTGTTTGAAAATCAAAGCTAAAATGTAGCCACCTTGTGTCTGGGGTCTTTCTGTTGCCTTTGGTGTAAGCAAACCACTAGCTACAGTAAAGGTAAATTAAAAACATAACAACTGTTTTAACACTCTCTTGGCTTTCTGTTATGTCACAGGTTCACTCAAAAACAATGAGCCTATCAAAGAGCCTCTGAATGTTTTATCTCACAAGGGATCACCATCTCCAGCAAACCCTGATAAGACAACATTAGACAAACTATGGATCCAAAGGTAAGAAGGTTCCCACGCAGGGTATTCACTGTGCCTCCACTGAAAACTACCATGAGAGTGGTGTCAGAGCAGCAATGCTTGTATGGGGAAGGACAGCTGGACTAAGCTGTAGCTCTGATCCATGCCTTCTCACCTTGTGGTGCTGCTTTCAGTCTTAATGATATATATTGTTCATTATTAGTACCATGGTATAAAAAGTCTTATCAATATGGGTTTGAAGAAGACAGTGAAAGAAAAAGAGGGAATAAGAAGACAGGAGGGAAGATGGGAAAAGGGGAGTGTGATGCAGGATTATCCAGTGGTATAAACAAAGTGAGCAGATTGCCTTAAGCAGCTTGTTAAGAGAATAAGGAGAGCCTGTGGGCATTTCCTTATGGAACATCCCAGCATCAGGGTGATCCCATTCTTGGCCTTCATAGAGAGCTCTCCTGAAGCCTGTTACACAACCTCCCATGGAAAAAGGGGTTTATCACTAAAGAAGTAGCTACAAACGTGTTTTCTAAAGTATTCTGATTTTCTATCTGCTGTTTACTTTGAAGAACTGAGAAGGAACAGAGGCTTTCAGAGAGCATAGCGTTTTTAATTTAAATCCCTCAACAACCAATGTCCAGCAAAAGACATTTATCCCACAACCTGTAAAGGTACATGCATTCAATAAATCTACCCTCACCCATGCTCTCTTGCCACTACAGGCAGAGAGAGGAGCAGCTACCTAGCCTTACGTTTTCATATCTGACTGAGGCATTCTCCTAAACTCCCTCTCCAGCTACTCACCTCTGGTATGTGTAACTGTGAGATAGTCCCTGCTGGCACTGTAGAAGATCAAGCTGGAAGCACTAAGCCCCTGCCCTCTAAGGGTGCATGCATCATGCTGCATTGTCTGGTCCTGGTTACTGACACCGGCTGTGTTGGTGTAAAGCCTAGTGCCTTCCCAGGCACCTTTCCTTATGGAGAGGACTTCACTAAAACAATTTTAGCCAAACATCAAGTTGAATTTAAATAAATTAATTGCCTTGGCTAAAACTGATTGCCCTTTGGCCATAAACTGAGCATATGAAACCAGACAGTCACAGTCTGCTGTGATGCCAAACCCATCTGTCTTCCTCTCCTTGTGGCATAATCATCACTGTCAGTCTCTGACATCCTGACACCGGCACTTAGGCAGCTCTGAAATGTGCAAATTCTGATTCTCCCTGGAACTGGAAACAATGAGCTTGTGCTGGGAGTTGGTTTTATCAAAGATGCTGCTGTGCATATAGCTTGACAGGTCAGTACAGGTTCTAAGTCTTGTGTCTGCCAGAAGCAGGCAATGCTGCTGAGTGGCATCGATGGCCTCTTGAAACTGAGCACAGAGATGTGATAGAGAATGAGACCAAAGTTCCAAATCAAACTCAGCCCATGTCCTCTACCCTTCTCCAAAGATCAGCTGCAATTTATAACAGAACCACTAGAAATCTGTATTGGGAAAGCCTGCAGGAGCCTAAGGATGTTGCCATTATTTGCAATAATCCCTATTATCCCTATACTATTGGAAAAAAGGCCATTATGCATATAAGACATCTGAAATATTATCACTGGTCTCAAGGCATGCTTTTAATCTCGCCCCAAAAGAATAAATCTGATACCTGTCTGCTAAGCATTCTTCTGAAAGTAGAAGCTGGCAGTTCTGCAGAAGAGGCAGTACAGGCACCTCTGACCAGCTCTGGGAAGGTCCATGGGGTTCTCAGGAGTGAACCACCACACTCCTGAGGGCAAGTGGGATAGCAGCGCTGCATCTCTTCACAGTCAGAAGCAACCCACAGCAACCATCTAAAGGCTAGGGCTGGGCAGGCACAAGCCCTGCTTGCATGAAGATCACTAGC
Organism: Xenops minutus; assembly: GCA_035221455.1. Taxonomy (NCBI): domain Eukaryota; kingdom Metazoa; phylum Chordata; class Aves; order Passeriformes; family Furnariidae; genus Xenops; species Xenops minutus. Next base: position 19,305,197 of record JAWWEE010000010.1, read on the forward strand.
ACATCTGACACAAATGGGTTCTTCACAGGCAGGGATGTCACTTCACATATAGCCATGCTGCATAATTCAGGACAAGTAAACACAGCTGGGGAATATAGTAAATGGCTCAGGAAAAGGAATTGTCATCTGCATTGTACTCAGAGGGGATACAGACTTTGATTCGAATCTGTGTCTTTCAAAGCTTTGAGAGTAGTAGAGTAATTCACAGATCTCAGAACACTGATGTTTGAAAACAAGATGTCCCCAAACAGTATTGTTGGTGTTCCAAAATCTGCCACCTGTCCTCCATAAGATACTTCCTAAGAGTGTTTTATGCATAACTATGCTCGGATGGTTTTTTCCCCATGACCTTTCTCCTATGCGATCTCCAGCTCCCCCTAAGCACTTTAGAGTTCCCCACAACACCCCGTGGCTCCCTCTCAGTCTTCCACTTTGTGCAAAGATCCAAATCCCTGCCATGACAAGCTGCTTCTTGACACCTGACTTGCCCTGAGCATCTTAGTGCTGAGCTCCTATCACAACGTCTGCTTTCCAGAGCAACCAGAGGCAAGGCCCTGGTAGGAACTGAACTTGACAAAAGCTGCTCTTGCCTGCTGTGATCAGTCCTTTCAGCTCCAGAGTGGCAGCAGTTGTGCAGACTGAGATCACAGAAAGCCACCACAGAAAAACGTCTACTTAGATGTCCATCCACAACTGTCAGCCTCAGCTGAAAGCAGTTCCCACAGAGACCAGAAAATTAGTCCTTGCAGACCCTAGAAAGGAGATTCACTAATCAGAGTCTACCTTATATTTCCAGCTAAGAGGATGTTGACTTCTAGTACAATACAGATATTTCAGCAGCAAGACTGCATTATTTACGCACCATTTCCTAAGTCAGATTGATATGTATTATGGGCATATCTTTATTAGATACATTGGAAGAGAAATTCAGTGTGAAATTTCACTTTGCAAAGTTCATGGTGAGATCATTGGTCTACCAGTGCAGAACGATCTACTTCTTTACGCTGCTTATGAAACCTCCAATCCAGAGAAATAAGGGTCATCTAAAAATAATCTGATTGTTTGATCTGAGCTCAAAGAATGGAAGTACTACAACAGTGAATAAAAATAGTCACCTTCAGCAGCAAAAGGGAATCTAAATTGTTTGAGTTCATGCAAACACATGTATTAGAGAGAAACAGTACACCTGTGAAATGGCATATCACTCTGAAAGGTGCTCATGTGAGTTTCGGTTAGCATCCCTTAGCCCAACACTCTTGGTCCTGGGCAGCAGAGGGCACTGCTTTTATAGCCTGATTTAACCAGAGAAACAGGGAAAACCTCTGGAGAGGCTGGGAGCTGGATTGTAAAAGGCCTCAGAAACTCATACAGTTTCTTTCTACTTATGAAATACTTTTCTTACAGTCAGCTCTTCTCTACGCTGCCAGTGGTGCTTCAATTTGCAAGTGGTAAAGTCAGGAATAGCTGGTGAAAACACCTGTTGACCAAGTCTTTACATTTTGTTGCTCCAGAACACCTTTTTGCTCTTTTAGAGATAAATAAATACAGATAATTTGGTTTTCTATCCCTCTCTCTATACAATCTGCATATTAAAAAGTCTAAGGGCACTTGTATTTGCAGGGAGAAGCATTTAAAAAACTAATAATTATTCAGTAAAAATAGCCACTGTGGGTATTAAAATGTCATTACTGTCAACATCTCATATTTCACAAGATACAGCAAGCAATAACATCCACAATTCTAATTAAGCATCCTTCCAGCATGCAGCCAATGGAGATCCCCATCCCAGTATGCCCACCTATTCCACACAGGCTCTGTTTGCCAGGTTTTTCAGCCCGCTCGCGTTTTCATTACTGTGCAAGGTCTAGGCTTTGCCCTCCAGGTCTCTCAATCTGATCTGCTTCATTTGGACCCCTCATGCCCTCAGTCAATCTCTTTGTTTCACTCCTTTTCTGTCAGCTTCAGCTTGTAATTCCCCACACAATTTTCTCAGCCTACTATTTCTCAGGCACATTAGTCCTCTCTCTTCCCTTCTGCAGCTCATACCTCAGCATCCTGTCATTCCCCAGGCTCTTCACCCTTTGGCTCCTCACACAATCTTATTATTCCATTGCTCCTCCTAGTTCCAGTGCCAAATTTTACAGCCTTTTCCAACTCACCATTTCCTGAAACATCCAGCTGTGTGTGAGTTCCTATCTTCATAGCAGTCTACTGGTCCAGAAATAGAACTCTTCATACTTGTCTTGCCGCTTCTGTTCTTCAGTCAAGTAGTTTTCTCATCATACTGACTGGACCCAGAACAAGGATCACTGAGGATACCAGAAAGGTCTTTATTTATATATTCATTTATAACTAAAGAGACCTTTATTCACAGAGCCTAGAACTGAATCAGGTGGCTTTTACAGCTACAATATCAGAAATCATCCTCTCAGCCCTCAGCAGAGGACATGTCTCTCCATGGGCAACAGCTCAGGGATTTTAAGTGCTAAAATGTAAGTCTGAAGTTAGTGTGTATTGCACAGAGTGGAAAAGGGCCTATAATTCTATGAATTTTCTTAAGTGTGGCAAAGACATAGTAATGGCAACCGCCAAATTTCAACTTGTGTATCAACAGAAACCACAGCTTCTGGAAGGACAGAACAGCAGGTTTTCTGTTTTCCTTTAATAGGGTTACAATAATATTTTCCTAAAATATTGTTAATTGTTTTTAATATATAAAAAATAACTTGTCTATGGCAGATAGTCAGTAAGTAAAAATGCAACCCTGATGATTCAAAGCACCTAAAGGTAAGGATCTCCTAAAAAGAATTTCTGAACATTCTGAACATTGGTAAGGCTGTCAGCCCCGATAGGTATAACCAAGGGATTTTGATGAAAGCTTAACAAGGTTCAGGAGAACAGATATGTTTCTTAACCTTTAGGATCTAAAAATACTAGGGATGAGGAGTTCCACTTATTTACCATTAAAAAGTAAAAAATCAAGAACAAACATTACACAGACACACCCCTTGCAAAAATCACTGCTAAAAACTACACATGACCAGAGGGAACCTGAATGAACCTGAGGTATGAAAATATGCTTGATAAGTTATAACATTATTCACATCTATTACTAACTTCACACTTCTCAATCTTGGTTAGTTCAGGTTAAAACAGTGCTTCTTACCTCATCTTCTGGCCTTTCTTGGTGTGAAACTCCCACTGACTAGAAGGGTTTGGGGAATTTTTCATTAATAAGATCTGCTGGACTGTCTCTTCTCTTTTTAGTTTCTAGAAGAGGAGGTCTAATTTCTAAAAATTCCTGTAAGAGAACATTTTAAAAATGTATTTCAACTTCATTTGAAAACAAGCTCTTTGCACATTTCTAAGCTTTATTCTAAGGATTGCTTTTGAGTTGAAATGCACATAATAAATCTTAATTCAAATGACTACTCATTTTTCAAAATTACTAGTGCCTGAAAATACAAACCAAGATTGGAAATTAATCCCCCAAGCATAACGTAAATGAGATAATGGTAATAAACTAATTATAAGCTCACAGCAATTATCACATTTTAACACAACCATGGACCAGGTCAGCCAACACTTAAAATCGTTTCCAACAGCAGTACAGTGAAGCTAGGAACAGTCTGCAACCATGTGAACCCTTTCTTTGCACAACATATGCAAGCTCAAACCCACTTCCCTTTGCCCATGGGGAGCTGAGCCATGGTCATGCTCCACGGCAATAGGGCATGGCCACCAAGGGTCATTTCCAGTGCCTGTGTGCTTGGGGATCCTAAGAATTCCAGAGACAGAACTGGGATTTGGTCTGTTGGGGCACTGTGTAACTTCTGTCACCAACAAGAGTACAGGACACGCAGCACCACTTGTGCAGTGTGAGGGTAGGCTTTTTAACCAGTTGCTTTAATGTATGTTGTTCTAGTAGTCAGATTCTTTCTTTCCCCTTACAAATAGACAGGGAATTTTAGGATGAATTAAAGGGATTTTGGTGAAAAAATTGGTTTGTCATCAGGAGATTGTACTGATTTTGATAACTGGGGAAAAGCTTTTTAGGCTCTGCATAAAATTCTTTTTTGTTACAGTGAGAGAAAAAAGAAAACCTCCTCCAAACTCCTACCCAATGGCTAAGATTAGATGGAGTAGGAACTTCTCCAGGCATGAGCCTGCTGTTCCACAGCAGTGTAAAAGGATCCCAGGTGGCACTGCCACAGTCCAACCACCCATCTGCATGTCTGCCACCTCTGCTCTGCTGGCACTCACTTTAAACTCCCCTTGTAGTGACACAATATATGCACACAAAGCTGGTTCTACCAAAAAAATGAATCATTTTCCACGGGTTTAGCTGCCCAAACCTGCTCACTGAGGAGGAGACAAGCATGAGTGAGTGCTGGCATAATCACAGAGGTAGAAATCTGCCTCAGGGGATCGAATGAGAAGTGGAACTAAGCAGCTAGGTCAGCTTAAACTGCACACAAAGTCCTAACAATTGTGGAACTACGGAGGAAGAAAGGGGCAGTTACGTTGGTGCTACTCTACTTCACATAAATAGTTCAGTACCGACTGACTTAAAGTGGTATTTGGTGAATAAGCATTTGCCAGGTTGAAGCACCTTTCACAGTGACTAGAGAAGGCAGAGCAGCTCCAGGAAGGGAGACTGACCTGACCTGGAACAGGCAATAACATGTGGGATGTGAGGGAGTGACACAGTCGTGCCTCTGACCTGGATACCCCAGGGCCAGCACGAACATCCCAGTCACCAGACCACTGTGACAGAATCACTTGTTTGCCTGCCTTTAGTTTGCATGACAAGCTTTACAAGCTTTTTGTCCCAAAACAGAAAAGCAAGATTGAGAAAATCCCAGCACATTTTGTAGGACAAAAATATCTCCTTCTTGCTAAATATAATTTTTTTTTATTCCAGTCCCAAGAGCACTGGGAACACTCTGTCACTTGGGAGAAAAAGTATTTCTCACGCACTTGTTCTGTTTATGGACATTCTCTATATGTCAACATAAAGAATAAGGCTGGAAAGGAAGAAAGAACATCTTTGAAAGACCAAATTGCAATTTAAAAAGGAAGAAGTTCTAAAGGAAGGAAAAGTAGAATATTGGTCATTGCTACACAGCGGAACAGCTCTCTGAGATACGAACATACAAGCTGCGGCCTCCCATGGCCACAGGGAGGATTTCACTCGCAGCTGGTGTTCTCACCTCTTCAGAGGTTCCGACGTTTTTACTATCATTAGTACTTCCAGTGATATTCTCAAGTTTTCATCGCAGACCAAAAGTGAAATTAAGTTAGAAGAAATGAAGGAAAAGAGAACACAGGCAGGATCAAATTACCAGTCAGTTATGGGATCATGAAAAGATGCTTTCTATTTCTGCATGTTTTTCATAGGATGACCCTTTTTCTAAAAAGAAATTTTAATTTGCAACAGATTTAACCCTTGGGAGTGAAGCAATGTGAGGAGTTAGAATCTGTTAAACAATTAAAGCATACTTCTGAAAGAATTTTTTCTCCTTAGTAAATACACCCAAAAGTTGTATTTAGATATATATTCATTCTAGCAGTGTCAGTAAGAGCTTATGCACTGATTTCCCTCTGCATAGAAGAGAGAACTCCCCACTGCTCTTGGCCCTTCCCTTTAGAAATCTGCAAACAGCATATCTGGTTTTTGAGATTTCAGGATAACTAAAGATAACTTTACTAAGAAAGAAGCTTTTTAACATCCCACCCACTCACTAAAACCCTTAACAATATTCTTGCCCTGGCAGCAAGCCATCAAAACATCAGTTGTTAGGCAGATGGCACAAGGTTTTGGCCACCCCCTCACTCACCTGTCTCCCCAAACCCCCTAATTCACAACGTTTAATGGCTGATAACCCACCTTCATCCTGTATTGACCATCTACCCAGTGACAATCTCAGCCCCAGCTCTCAGGCTCCCCTCCTCCTCTTTAAGTACAGAAGAGACTCCAGCTCTCATCCTCACCCTGGCATTTCCTTTTGGTTGTCTGGTCCTTCCAACCTCCTGGTCCGGGACTGGACATGAATTGGACTCACAGCATTCTCTGAGCCCTCAGTGACATTTTCAGTTGTTTTTCTTTCCCATTCTGCTTCTTAATGACTTAATGACTGAGCTCTCCAGTGGGCCAGATCTAGATCTAGTTCACATAAGCTGAAGGACTTTTTCTGGTCATATCATCACGTGCTGATTAAAAGCTATCCTGACATATCATTTAGCAAAACCAATATGAAAATGTTAGAAAGAAAAGCATTTTAAATGTACAGAGTAACACACAGATTTTATGTTGTTACATAAATTATTTTATTGCATACAGAAAAATCACGGTTATTTATGCAACAGGGAGAAAGTGAACACAAGGAATAGCTGAGCATTTTCCCTCTCTGTTAACTCCTCAGTTGCAATGTGGTGCAGATGACTTTTTTTGCTGAGAGTTATTAACGTGTAGGGAAGAGCTGCACCCAACCTGTCCACACGCACTGGAAGTGATCCAAGGGTGTAACCGTACTCTGGAGCTCGAGAGTATTTATTTCCGAGGCAGAAAAACAATTACATGAACGAAGACAGATATAGATCCTTGAGTACTGAGATACTTACTTCCTAAACGAGGCAATATATCCTTATGGAAGTAGCTATGCTAAGGAAAGGGAGACGGGAGCAATGACCGAGCGGGTGCGAAGCCCTGCCAGAGGAGGAGAGGCGGATAGCGGCCAATCCTGTGGGGTAACCAGGGGTGCACTTCCCGGCAGGAGGGACTAGGCTGAGTTTCCCAGTTACATTCCTCCATATCAGGGTTTCGCTCTTGGAGAAGAAATGCACCATATGCACCAGATCTGGAAGCAAATCAGGAGAGCCCCCCTCTCCCAGCCCTTTTTCTCCCTCAAAGCCGGCGCCAGCCGCACATAGGCAGGGACGTGCAGGGGATGGGGGGCAGCGCTGCTCCCCGGGGCTGAGGGAGGACAGGTCAGTGCCAGGGCAGGACCCCCGCCCGCTGCGGGGTTCCGTGCTCGGAGGAGAGGGGCTGGGGCATGCGGTGGGATGGGGTGCGTGGGTGCTCGCTGGAGGAGGGTGCCTTGCTGGGAAGGAAGGGAGGGGACGGAGAAGGGGCTTCCCTGCACCTGAGGAAGGAGCCTCTCTGCAGGAGCGCAGGGGGGATGGAGGTAGGGGTGCCCATGAAGGTGGGGGGCCCCTGGGGCAGGGATTGCTGCCTTCTGGGGGGGCCCTGGCGGAGGAGGGAGTCAGCCTCCCTGCGGAGGAGGGACCTGCGCCGGAGCGCTGGAGGGAGCCGGGGGGCTGAGGAGGTCTCTGCGGGCCGGGGGGCTCTGAGAGGGGAGCAGCGACACCACACCTGAGGGGACTGTGCGCTCGGGGAGGGTCTGCAGAGGGGGCTCTGAGGGGCTGTGGGGGAACTCTGGGGTCAGGGGGGCGCTCGGAGGGCTGAGGTTGAGGGGCTTGGAGGGAGCGGGGCTGGGAACTCTGCCGGACTCCGAGAGGTCTCGGGAGGGATTTGGGGAGGGCCGAGGGAGCTCCTCTGGGATGTGGCAGAGCTCCGTGGAGCCTCGGAGGAAATTTGGGAACGAGGAGAGGGGCTGCAAGGGGCTAGGGGGTCTCTGAGGGGCTTGCGGGAGCCCGAGTGGAGGCTCTGAGGGGAGTTTGAGGGGGAAACGCGGGGGGGGGCTTTGGGGGGGGAGTCGGGGGGGAGGCTCTCGGGGGGCTCTGTGGGGG
>JAWWEE010000010.1:19313048-19334222 GCA_035221455.1 Xenops minutus
CCCCCTCTCCGGGCTGGAACTGGGGGGTGCCAGGGGGGATTTGCAGGGCCTGGAGGTGGCAAAGGGGGTTTGGGGGGGAGTCTGAGGGGAGGCTCTCGGGGGGCTCTGTGGGGGTTTCGGCGGGAGAGCCCGAGGGGGTCTCTGAGGAGGTTTCGGAAGGCTCTGAGGGGCTTTTGGTGGAGAACCCCTGTGAGGGTCTGAGGCGATTTGAGGGGGCTCTCTAGAAATTTTGAGGGAGAGGCGTGGGGACGCCTGGAGGGGTGTCCGAGGAGAAGCCCTGAGGGGAGGGGTGAGGCTCCGAGGGCGTTTGGGTGCAGGGTGTCTCGGGGGAGCGGTGTCCGACGGGAGGCTCTGAGGGGTCTCGGGGGCACCCCGGGGGCGGCCGCGACTCCCCCTCCCTCCCTCCCTCCTTCCCGCGCAGGCTGCTGCCTTCCTACCCCCGTTACCGTGGCAACCGCCCGGGCTCCCCCAGCCCCGCGCCGCCGCCGCCGCCTCCGGAGCTGCAGGGCAGCCGCCTGCCGCCGCCGGCCATGGAGCTGCTGGCCGCGGCCCTCAGCGCCGCCTGCGCCCTCGACCAGGACGGCTCTGCGGGACAGCTCGGCAGGTGAGGGGGGGGGGCTGAGGCCGGGGGCGGGGGGCGCGGGCGGAGGGGCCGCTGTCCCGCCGCTGTCCCGCCGAGGCTCTGAGGGCTCCCGCTCCGCCTCCCGCAGGGATCCCGCCGCCGCCGCTGAGGACACCGCCGCCACCGCCGAGCCGCCCGCACACCCCATGACGGCCGACTCCTGGAGGAACCTCATCGAGCACATCGGTAAGGAGCCGAGCCCGGCCGGGCTGTCCGGCACCGCTGCGCCCTCACACAACTCCGCCGCCTGTCCCACCACAGCAGTCCCTCGGGGTGTGCCCTCGGCCCAGCCGCACCGCGTCTCCCTGAGCCCCCAGACCCACACCCGAGCCCCCAGACCCACACCTAAACCGAAGCGGTGCACTACTCAGGCGCAGTAAGGGGTTATGCTGTGGGACCCCAGCTCCCTGTCCTTGCTGGCACCCCCCTCACTGTCGCTGTAAAACACCATTATCCTGGCCTCTTGCCGTCTTTAGGGGCAGCAGTTTTGTGCGCTGCCTGGCAGGACTTGCTGAGCAGCCTAACTCCCGTTCATAACTAACGATTACTTCTTGTAATTGTGAAGCAATTAATCATTAAGGCTACCTCAAACTTTCTGCTAAAATATGATTTTGTATACTCAAAAGGCATAAGACTGAAGTGTTCTCTCACTCATTCTGTTGGGCATTAGTTGTATGCACTGGGGTTCACATGTATTCGATGTAACAGCCACTGTCATAGCACTTGCAACAGAGTAGTAAGTTATTTTATCACTTGTGGTCCCTAGAAAGGCAGAGTTGAGTTTGTCTGGGTGGTTGTGGAGAGGAGGACTGTTATGCTTTTGCTTTTGTGGTATTTTTTGATTTTTTTTTAAATGATTATTTTTTGTGGAATGCAGAGAAGACCTTCACAGCTTGTTTCTTTGTTTCCCACGTCAGAATTGTGACATTCCTCAGAGGGATTTGGGCAATGGCAAAGTGAAACCCCATCCTGAGCCGGGTTTTTTGGTGGGAATATATAACCTTTGTTTTTAAACAGTCCTGCTCAGTTTCAGGAAATGAAACAAGCACACTTGAATCTAGAGGCCAGGAATGCAGCACTTAGCTTGGGAAAATCAGGGAGATAACTCTCACGAACAGCAAAGCAAACTTCTCTTGCAGGAACGAGGAGGCTTCTCACGCTGTCTTTTCTGTCTGGTGTCAGGTTGTGGCAGGCAAGGCTGGTTCTTGGTGTGCCTGATGCCACTGGGACAGGCTGATGTGAACCCAGCAGCTTCCCAGCATCTACAAACCAATTGAGTTTGGAGCCTTCTGGAGGAAAGGGGTGAACAATTTGCATGAGTGTTGCCAGATCTATTACCTGCTTTTGGCTGTGTAGGTACTAATCTCCCAAGGGAGATGTGTCAAAACGTTGTCAGTTTAATGGGACTGTGCAGCTAAGAGGTTAGATAAAAATACTAAAGCCAGCAGGAAGGAGTTCAGAGCAGCCCAGTTGCTATATCCATACATATTTTTGTATGCTGTAAATCTGAGCGAGGCTGTGCAAAAGCTTTGCACACATCAGTGTAATTGCAAGTAGATCTGTTGCACCTTGACAGAGGAGAGAAGATTTTGAAAACCAGAGAGGCTACACTTGTCCCCAGCAGAGATGTTACATCAAATGGCTGGAGCACACTTGCTCCCTTCCCTCCCGCCTGCCTTTGAGGCAGTAGTGGACTTTTTGCCTGAAACTGGAGCAGAGAATTTCAGAGAAAACATCTCTGGGCCTCCTGAGATTTTACATAGGTTTCAATGTAATAACGTTTACTTTAAAAGTGCTGCTAACTCTCTAAGGTGAGGATTTCCACAATTAGTAATTAGTTTTTCAATTACCCTCCCAGGTTTTGAGAGATCTGAGAAGGGAGTCTGTGACAGCAAAATTAAATGGAATAAACAGAAAGAAAAAAGTCTGTTATGTACTATAAAAACTATGTAAATACGCCTTAGGAAGATCAGCCTTAAACACCAACATGCTCTGACCACAGGGTTAACCGTTAGCCAGGTCACAGTAGGGACAGCTGGGACAATAAAAAATGGAGTTTGTATGGGTCTCTGACATTTTGTACTTGTTCGCTTGCTAAATGTAAGCATTTACTAAAGCGTTATATCATCTGAGTCACATTCAACTATTCAACAGCTTCTTTCTACACATTCAGTCAGTTCCCAGATGTATTGTTCTCCTTTTAACATGTCAAAATCCTGTTCCCTGACCTTGCGTCTGCTACCTAGCCTGTGCGTCTCCTGCTCCATCTGGACGAGGCTTTGGCACAGCTTCTCTTCCTCTCATCTAAGTCACTTCTCTAGCCATTGTAACTCTTTACAGGTGTATGGATGGACCGTTTAGACGAAGACAGCAGGGGTATTTTTTATCCTTGTTAGCACAGCCCTCTTTGTTTCTTCCTGCCATTCTGCCTAAACATCAACCCACCTGCCTTTCATCTTTCTTCTGGTATCACCTTTCTGATTTCTCCCCATATTGCTCTCTGTGGTAGAACTTCAGCCAGCCTCTATTTCTCTCCTTAAAATGAGTTGCCTTGCTGTCATTTCTAGGTGAATCCTGTGTTGGAAGCTTTTCATCAGTCAGATCTCTCTGTGCCTTTGCCTACCACTAAAAGCTCTGAAGGTCTTATCTCTTTAGCTGATCAGTCAGGGAACCTGAAAACAAAATCAAGTTTTGTTATCTAGATTTTATCTCCTTAAAAGCAAGGGGGAGATAGTCTTGAGAGTCTTTTAGAAAGAGCTGCTCTCCAGATCTGCACAAGGGACCATACATCGCCCTTACACAAAATATCATCTGACTTGCAAGGCAGCCCCACCAGCACAACATGGCTGTACAGTCAACATTGTGAGCATAGTTATCTTAAATATGAGTAAAATAGATTCTATCTCAGTTTCCTAGTATATTTTCCCTCAAGTCAAGCACTACCCTCACTACTGCAGGGTGTTACTGCCCAGCTTGTCATGCTCTCCATGGGGCAGAAGGACCCAGTGCTGTACTGCACCAGAGTCCTCAAGCACAGGCTGAACACACAGATCAGTACAACTGAAAGCAGCTCCCGTTTAGCAGGCTCTCCACTCCATTCTTGGAGGAGCCTTTCCACCCCACTACGTCCTCAGCACCCTCACTAATGCTGAAAAACAGGCGGTGATGCTTAGGAAAGACATATAAGCCTTGTTGACGCAGAGAGAAATTACATAAGTGGCAGCAGCATGCAAAACTTCAGGGGAAGTCTCCTCTGCTCAGTATTGTGTAGGAAGCTGACAGAAGACTGCATGGTTTCCTAGGCACAGCTACCCTTATTGCTATTTTAATCCAGCGTTGAACATCTTTCCAGGAAGAACAGATAACAGGATCCACTCACAGACTGCAGCAATGCTGTCCTTGTGCCTGCACTTTCCCCCAGCATATTCCCCATATAGTTTTAGCAGTGACTGGTACAGACCCTTGTGGAAACTGGTCCAGAGTTTTAATAGGCAGCAACATCTAAATTTCTCTCCTCCCTAGACAAACTTCTGACCCCATTATCTGTCACCTTATTACACACAAAATCTGCTTCTGAGATCAAATATTGCAAGTGCATGTGACCAGATAAATTTTAACCCTTAATGAGTCAGACAAAGTAAGTTACGTGGGGTGAGTTTTTTTAACATCAAAGGCTTTCCTCTTTATTCATTCTTATTACACTTTGCAATTCAAGTATAAACCGAGGCAGATAATGTAATTGTGCTTCTTCAATTTCAGTAAGGGAGGAGAGTGACTCAGAACATGCTCATGCTCTCTTGTCTTTACGTATCTTCTAAATTATGTTTTATATACAAGAGATTATCTGGGTTCTACAGATGGTTCAGAAAGAGAAATGGCACAGCTGGAAAGCCCTCAGAGAGACCAAGGATGTTCTAAAGATGGCCAAGGAATTTCAGGATTTCTACCTTTTTCATGCTGTCAGTTGAAATCAGGGGTGGGGTCAAATTCTGTGCAATTTCATCTACTCCTGAAGTTAGTCACTGAAATTCAGAAGCCACCTCGTGTGGTAGATGTGCTGCCAGATGGTGTCAACTCAGAGCCCCATTCCTTGGTGCTGTAGTATTCAGGTACCTTTTGAATGTTAATTTTGTATCTTCAATCATAGAAAGTAAGAAGGAAACCAGGAGGATATTAAGCAACATGTCCAAGGCTAACCACAAAGTCAATACCAAAACAAACTAATAACTGTAACTTCTTGTCCCAAAGTTTCACCTGCCTTAACAGCAGCTCATGTTTCCTCATTAAGGATTTTCGTGGCCGTCATATTGTTCCTCTGAAGTAGTTTCAATGTAAGCAATATTTCTTTTCCAGACGCACACTTAACCATACGTATCAACCTACATAACTTGTAACGTAGTAATATAACAGAAAATCAAGGTTTGAAAGACATTGAAAAGCCTGGCAAATAATGAACCTCTTCTTTTAGGTGTTCTTATTGATCACGGATTCATCTGACTGTGTTACCAAATGTTTTGTGAGAGCAGATTGTTGACAACACTGTAGATTTGGAAATGGCCTTCCATTTATAGTTTCCACTTCTGGCTGAAATAGGAATGCCATAATTGGCTTTTCACTTGGCAAGGAAGGGATCTCTCTCACCTCTGCTGAGGTGAACTAGCACAAAGCAATTGTCCTTTCCCACAATACTTTTCTACTCTCTTGTTTAGCTGTCACCTCTCAGACCTGTTATGTTCCCTCCTAGGGCTCTTGTACCAGGAATATCGAGATAAATCTACACGTGAGGAGATTGAAACCAGACGACTGCAGGATTCACAGACAGACCCTGAGGAGACTTCACCCAGTGAGGAAACCCCATCTGAAGCAGAGCCTACAAGTACAACCGAAAACAAAGCTCCGCCACAAATCAGTTTGCTGAGGAATTCCAACTCCAGGTTCAACTTATGGCAGGATCTTCCCGAGATCCGGAGCAGCGGTGTCCTCAGCATCCTTCAGCCAGATGAGATCAAGCTGCAGGAGGTAATGTGGAAAGGCCGAGTGCTTAACTGTGTTGCTGCTTCAAAAAGTGAGAGTGAATTAAGTCAGATTATCAAGATTTAAAAACTAGAAGCTTTACAGCAGTCACAGACAAGCCTTGCCCTGCTCAGTATTTTCTGCATTGCACTGGTTAATACCACTCACTCTTTTTTGAAATTACAGGTGTTCTGTATGCTATATGTTCTATTGCTGCTGGACATTTCTGTAGCAAAAAGAACTTTTCCCTTTTCTGATTCAGCTTTAGGAGCAATTTACAAAGGAAGAGGGATAATGAGGAGGTTTTTACAATAGAGCTTTTGGTTCTGGTGCACATTAGTCCTCTTCTGAAGTTACAAGCAGGACACATACTTTCCTCTAGAAATCTTAGGATCATTCAACCATTAACTGTAAGGTTTTGAATAGGATGGCATTAATGGAAAGAGAAGAGATGGAGATTGATGAACTTCCTTATATTTAATTGTTGTAACTTGGAGTCTATTGCAGAACAGTAAGAAATAATGACAGGTATATTTGCATTTTAGCCATACAGTGCAGTGGCATCACTGTTTTAGAGTCACATGCTGTTGACTTACAGGGCTGCATCAGACAGTGAAAGGAGTGGGTGGGGTTAGCTGCCACAAGTAATGAAAATATCAGTTGCACAACAGTTTACAACTGGTTGCTATTTTTGGAAGTGTGAGGAGCCTGAGTGCTCTTTGTCAATGTGTAGCACTGCATTTATAGCAGTGGAAATGACAAACCTTGTTTGGTGTGTGATGTGCATTGCAATATGAGCAGTGGGCCTGCAAAGGCTCCATCCTGTGAATCCAACCATGCTTCTGCATCAAGACTGCTTCTGCTGAGATGGATGGTTGTGACAGTTCTTCTCTGGCTCATGTGTTTGTACCCAAGGTTCTGAAGAACATCTCAGGGTGTGAGCAGTTTGCCCTAAGTTTACCTGGACCTGCACAATCATCACTGATGGACACCTTGTGCATACAGTGCCAGTGCTGGACAAGGCTGTCTCTTCACAATTGCACTGGGAGGATGCATCCTGTGCACCTGGGGCTGTGATGGGCAGGGCTGTGCTACTCACACTCTTAGTGGAAGGGACCCTGTTTATACACAGTGCCTCAGGCTGGCAAGCACAGGCTATTAGTGAACCAGGGTGAGGGCTGAAGGTGATTGAAATGATCTGTTGCTTTTCCATGTTCTTCTTCTGTACTGGTTATTTCCTTATTGAATTTGTTCTATTTACCTGGCAACACATGGTACTTTCAAGTGCCAGCATTACAAACACAGTCTGGTATCTGAAAAATTACAAGCTTTTCTTTTTCCTTTTGCTTCAAAATGAAGAGTTTTTTACAGAGAAATATTTGCTTATAAGTGTTCATTATGGATATCAAAGCCTGCCATTTTTGTTACATTCATTCCTGGTAGGTGTTTTAAGGAAAAAATCTCTGTGCTACTAAACCCCGATTTTAAGTGTACCCAATTTTCTTGTCTCTGCTTAAAGAACAAGAGAAATAAAGCAGATGGAGAATGGGAAAGTGCAGCCTTAAAGAAGTGCTGTGCTTTCTCCAATGTTAGTTTATCATAGCTGAGGTTTTCTTCCTGTTTGTTCTGGGATTAGCACAGTAAGAGATTATAAAATTGCTTAAAGCCAGAAAGCTGTGAAATTGGCTGAACATTGAATAGATAAAGTGCAGAATTTGCTTTGTGAGGAGAGTCAAGGACAGAAAACACAGAGGGCTGGAGAAATCACTGAAGCAATTGAAGAGATGTTGAATCCAGCCTCGCTATAAGCAAACACTGCTTGTTCCTGCAGTGCTGGAACCCTGCTCAAATTGGATGTGAACTGTGAGTGTAAGCTGTACACAAGGGCTTGATTTAGTGAATGTAAAATGTTCAGCTTCATGAAGGAGAATTGCAGAAATTTTCCTGAAGTACAGCACAGCAGAAATTGGAGTTAACATCTTAAGGACAAACTCATACCTATCTCACCCATTTTATCTTCAAAGCTGTGGTAAACACAGGGACTAGGAGAGGTTGTAGCTCTTCAGCCAAGAAAGGTAGAACAAAATCATTATTTAGACCACAGGAGGAATATTGGTAAACAAGTGGAAAGAAAGTTGTTCACCTCTGTTCACAGCTGAGGAAGGGAACATCACCAGCTTAAACAGTCTGAGAAAAAGTCACTTATCTTCAGTAATCTTCAAAATGAGAGAGACTAGAACAAGAGGAGGAATCTGCTCTTCATTATTGATGATGGAAAATTACTGAGAAGCATATCAATGCAAGCTAAAAAATGGCACAGGTGTTTTTCAAGCATCAAAATGAAAAACTTGACTGGAAGAGCAATGGGTGCTTGAAAAGTGTAATGGAAGGCAATTTCTTATTGTCCCTATTGGAACAAATGAGCCATAAAATGGAGTTTTGGGAAGGAAAAAAAAACAAACCCCAAACCCAACCTCAGCAAAATTCACATTTGCCTTTCAGCAATTTCAGGAGAAAAAAGTTGCAGCAGAGCCCTGGGAACTCAAACAGAATTCAGGCAGCCATGCCCTCTACCACACCAGCCTTCTCCATCTGAAGCACAAATGAGAGTAGAAAGATGTGAAACAACTGGAAGTACCCCAGAAAAATGCGGTTGCAAATGCAATAAAAGGAAGCACAAAAGGAAAATTAAAAGATATGATAAAGACAACAGAGGTCAGAGAAATACAAAAATTATGTGCTATGGGCATAATTGTTAGAAGTGACTAAGTCATTGATAGGGTAGTTTTAATTACCCAGATGTGTGTTGAGCAAACACAGCTAAACATGGATCACCAAGGGTTTTCTTCTACCTCTCTAGGAAATGTAATGATGCAAGAAGAACAAGCCAAAAGGAATGCTTTTTGGGTTCTGACATGGAGTCAGTGTGGAAGGAATGACAGGCACACATAGGTAGCAGGAGGAAGAAATGCCTGGAGAGAACATTTGCCCTTCTATTACATGTGATTTACATTAAAACAAATTCTGTCCCCAAGACACTAGGCTCTGAGAAGATAGTGATCCATAGAAATAACATTTTATCAGTGAAAATTCTTTCAGCATGAGCCTAAATTAGGTACTGGCGTGGCCTTTTTGTGGAGCAGCTCTGTGGTTTGTTACTGCTTCCTAGTTCAGTTCTCTCTCTTTCAGTCTGTCCTTGTTTTATTTACTGTATAGTTTCTTCATTTTGACCTTTTCTGCTTGCTAACTGTATTGATTATGTTATGGTGGTTGGACTCCATCTTAGAGGCCTGTGTGTTTTCCAATCTAAATAATTCTATGGTTTTCCTACACCCTGTTTATTTGCTATGTTTAAGGAGATTTTGAGCTGAGTGAAACTCACAGAAAACAATTTGTGAATAAAAATAGTTTAGCAAAGTATTCTTTGAACTGAACCATTTTTGCTGAGATGCATGGGCTTTGATAAAAGTTTTTGCCAGGGATTATTTGGATTCAGATCACTTTGGTGTTAGAAAAAGGGGCAGAGACAGACTAGTCTGCATCCATGATGTGAAATTAGATCAGAACTGCTGCTCTGAAGATATTCTATGCTCGAGCAAAAGTTGTGTGCCCTGGTGGCAAGACCTGTGTGGAAGAGCACATGTGACAGGCAGGCATTCTTTCTTTTTTACTCTGTTTTCACAAAAATGTCCATGACATACTTAATCTTCTTCATTGAGTAAATCTTAGATTTCAAACCTTTGGGGAGCTCTTGTGCTGAACTTAACTGCACTGATCCTGTGAAGGCAACGAGTTCCGAGAGCTGATCACAGCCAATGCCATGGCACTGGGTCACAACAACATCCCTTCTAGACTAGACCAGGACTCCCTCTTCTTACCCTGTGGTTTACATGAAGAGCAGGGCCATCAGGAACAGGTATTTCCAATCTGTGCAACAAAACATCATATTGCCTAAGTGGGAATTTAGCCTGTAGGATTAATCTTGTCCTTGATGACTCGTATTTCTTCTCCTTTTTTATCTTCTGCATTTCCTTCTTCCTTAGGCTTCACATCTCTTTTCCTTTCTCAGCCTCTCTCCCAAAACATAAGCAATGAAAATTATTAGCATAGCTTTTACATGGTTATGAGATTTCATGAAGTTAATGACCCAGAGGACTGATGAACAGTCTCGGTCATGTGTCCAAGGGAGAGTTTCAGACTCAAGAAGATAGTAATATATCATCTGACATTTAGGTCAGATTTTTTCCTAGTATTTTTGCACATTTGAGACCAGAAGTTGATGCTTTTTTATTCTGATGGCTGCTTAGAGCCAGCAAAGTTCAGTTACTCCACAGGGATCATATCGCATCACAGGTAGATGTTTAGTGCCAGTTAGAAGGTTTGCAGCTGGTTCTTCCCATCTGAAATGGAAGCAGCTGGCTGGGCTGCTTGGAGCAGGTACTTTGGGTCTGCAGGGGACCAGCTGGATCTCCAAAGTTAGAAAACTGGCACCTTGCACGTGCTGTGAACACTTCCGGAAGCTTGTCCCAACCAGTGAAGATGTTCTTTACTTGCCTAGTATCTCCTCTAACTCAGAACCATGTGCATGGTTATTTTCCCTGTGAATGTCATTATTTCTTTAGGATGGCCTGAACTCTGCTCCTTCCCATGCAGATCTAGCACCCTCCACTATGGTGAACAGCAAACACACACAAATTGATTTCTCCAAACATAGGTGGAGGGAGTTCTAGAGACCAGGAAGCAACCTTCTAATGGGAGCAAACTGGCTGAAAGTTTAAAGGCTGTGGTAGAGTGGCAGGTCTTGATCTTGGCTCTCACAACCATCCTGCAATCAAACTTGGCAGAATAAAAATTCCAGTCTTGGAATGTCTCAAAGCTGCAATGCAAAATGATTGGAGGTGTCAATCTCCAGGATATCTGGGGGGCAATAGTTGGCTGACCCAACATCTTCTGTCTTATTCTTTGTTGTATCTTTGCCTATTTCCACTTGTGCCCTCATTTGTCGAATAAAAAGGTACCGTTAAAGCTGTAAAAGTTGCATTTAGGACTGAGCCAGTCATGCAGAAAGCAAAGCGCTCTCTCTCAGGTTCACTAGGTGCCTGGGTAAAGCTGTTGGGAGAAGCTGAACTGATACCCCTCCACTTTTCTCATTAGGAACCTGGCCTTGAAAAAAATCTATCACCCTCATTCCTTAAATACTATCTGTTCCACAGTTACTGACTGAGTACATTCATCTCTATCCATCTCCCTTCTGAGGGCTGAGCCTCCTTCTCTGGTGCAGGAAAGGAACACCTGTTTGACTTAACTGCCCACTGGGAATACTTCCTAGGCTACCAGCTCCGCAAAGAGCTGAAACATCACCTCAGCTGCTATTTTAGCAGCTCTGGATTGAGTAACAGTCCCTCCTTGCTGTGCCTGTCCTCCCAGATCTTGGACTGCAGCACACCGTCAGGGACACAATCCAGGTCTCTGCCTCAGGTTCTTCTGTGATGCACAGTGATATTCCCAGGAAAAGGCCAAAAACTGATCAGTGGAGAATTTCAAACCATTTCTTTAAAAAGAAAAAACAAACTACAAGCAAGCCACAAGACAGACACCCAGCTAATTCAGAAGCTATTTTAATGTGTGCACAGCACAGAAAATACTGCATGTACCTGCAGCTCCACTGGATGTCCTCGACTGTAGCTGGGCCCTGCAACCACTGGGAGAGCTCAAGGCCCTGCCCCTGCCTTGCCCCGCCAGTGCTCCTCTCCACAGGGTGCAACAGAGGACCCATGGGGGGAAGGGAGTGTCAAAGCAGCTTTAGATTCGAGGAAATGAGACTTTCACTGAACTACCAAAAGGTTCCTCTCTCAGCAGTGGCAGCATGAGCCAGCCCCAGGACAAGGAGCCCAAGACACACATTTATCAAGAGATGTCTGAAGGATCTAACAAAAAACACAGTGTCGAAGCTCTTGTGAGAATCTCCAGTTACTCTTACTTCAACTACGGGTTTCAGTAGTTGTATAACCACCTCTTATATCTGCCTCTGAACAAAGACAACCCAGAGAGTAAGGGACTTCTGTGTGGTAATAGTGGACTCTCCCTGTGGCACCTGCTGTAGGCAGAAGACTTTATATCTTCATCTCAGTAATTGATTTTTATCTCTGAACCAAACCACCAGTTTGTCTTTCTGCTTCCACAGACCACATCCTTGGCCTGAGGAGACCAGGCTTTGTTCCAGAATTTTCTAACAGGATAAGCAAAGACTGAAGTTTGGAGATTATGATTCATGGTAATAGTTAGGAATTACTGTGTCTCGTCCTGGTCCTCTGTGAATTGGGTCAGAAAAGCGTTTGAGCAGGGCTGACCAGGGAGCCTCCCTTTGGCAGCAGCAGCTCTATTTTGTTTGGGTCAGGGATAAAACCTTCCCCGTTCAAGTCACTATCCTGTGTAACACATGGCAAATGTGTTGTGGATTTTCCTCTCCCTGCACTCTGGGCTGGACGGTGGGTGCAAAGCCAATGACTGTGCAGCACAGATTTCTCATTAATGCCCTATGTGCATCTCTGTAGAAGGTACCCACTGATTTCCTTCTTTGGGATTCTCCCCCAGGCCATGTTTGAGCTGGTTACTTCTGAAGCTTCATATTACAAGAGTCTGAATCTGCTGGTGTCTCATTTCATGGAGAATGAACGTCTGAAAAAGATCTTACACCCATCTGAGGCACACATCCTCTTCTCCAATGTCCTGGACGTCATGGCTGTCAGCGAGCGGTAAGGCAGCTGCTGAATGGCAGTGGAAGCCATTCAGCTTCCACTGACCTCAGCTGTAGAGGGATAAAGGAGCTGACTTCTGGAGTTGCCTGGGACAGACAGGCCACAATTAATATGGGTGCTGGCTTTCTCATTTAGCTTCCTGTTGGACCTTGAGCAGCGGGTGGAGGAAAACATCGTGATTTCGGACGTGTGCGACATTGTGTACCAGCACACAGTTAATCACTTCTCTGTGTACATCACCTACGTCTCCAACCAGACCTACCAGGAGAGAGCTTACAAGCAGCTTCTGTGAGTTCTGGTCCTTGTAGCTAGATTATTTTGCAAAGTTGTACAGGCCACAGATTTAGCTGTTATTTTGATATTTATGAGAAAGGGCTGGATAGTATGGAATCAGGATTTCCCACTTCACTGATTTCTCACTACAGCTATAAAAAGAAAACACAATCAAAGGCTTTGTAGTAAAGATGGGATTATATAGTATGCAGGTAACATGGCAAGTAAATTCAGAGTCAGCAATTCCCAACTGTGGGAAATATTTATGGTATAAACAGAGCCACATGCTTGTCAAATGCAAGTATTTTTAAACTGCAAGTAGAGGCAAGAGATGAAAGGCCAAGAATATAATATAGATCTCTGATGACAAAACCAGCCACTGCTTTCCCCAAGCTTTTCAGTAAGGCATTTGACCTTCCTAAATCTGATAATTAATTATTTGTCCGAGCAACAGAATTTTCTTAAAAGGAAAAAAAGAAAAAAGCTATTTTTTTTACCTGCTGGTGTTACACATACAGACTTAGGCCTGAGGATATAATCCAAGATATTTTTGTAGTATTTTTCAAGTTTAGCAAGTCTTTTGGTCCAGTAGGAATGCTCTGATACCAGCTCAAAACAACAAGTGCCCTACAAGCTTGTCTTTGAGCAGTATTAATTTTTCTGTTGTTACAATGTACTGGATTCTTTCGGGACAGCCCATTGCATATGCTCTATTTTCTCTGGTAGCACCAGCTGGTTCAGGGGAGTGTAACAATCCCTAATCCTTTCCTTTCCCTGCTCTCCAGCTTTTAAGGGAAAAAACCCTCTTTAAGTGGCCTCTGTTGAGCTTGGCCAGCCATTCTCTCCAAACAGAGGGTACAGCAGGGTTTTCTTCTGTCAGAGGTGAGCAGTGCAGCTGCAGAATAGAAACAGTTTGCCTACAGCCATTAGCTAAACACAGAAGTGAAGCAGCAAAAGGCTGGATCACTTGAGCTTGAAAAGGACCTGTTGGAGATCGAGGTATTCCTAAGTGTGAATTCAGGGGGCGGTATTTTTTTGCCTGCAAGAATATATGAAGCAAATTGAAAAGAACAGCCTCCCTTCCCCAGGCTCCCAGTTAGCACAAGAATTCTGCAGCACTGGGCTGAACTCAAAGCCTGAGGTGTGTCACAGTTCCCCTACTGGTCTGTTCCTCAGACACAGGCAGGTGAGTCACACCATCACAGAGTACCTGCTGCAGCAGGGAGAAGCACTGCCAATGGCTGCTTTCAGATGTTGAGAGGAGCACACAGTACCGACAGGTTTTGCACCATTAGCAACCTTGTTGCCTCCATCTGGTTTCTGCTAGCCAGGACTCCTGCAGGGCAAGCCTTCCCCGGGGCCCTGTGACTGCAGGAAGCTTTGCCTTTGGCTGTGGCAGCTGGGCCTTCTAAGACTGCTCTGTGCAGCTGTGTCCATGGCCCAGCCATGTCCTCATCTCCTGGGAACACCATCAGGGAAGGCCTGGGCATGGCCCCTGACCTTCTCAGGCCAGATAATGATTTCTATCCTCCAGCTAAGCAGCAAGGAATATCCATGCTTGAGCTATTTTGTGGCTTGTCTTGTTCTTATGACTATGTGAATTTCACCTTGTCACAGAGTTCCAACTGTGTAAAAATATATAATTATGCCTCTGACTCATTTACTTGGACACACACCCTGTTCACACACACCTACGCATGCAGCATATGCTGCTGAGCTAGATATGAACATATGTGAACACTACCATGGCTTGTACATTAGAAGTCTATTTTTTCCCTCCCCCAACACTATAAATAGTTTTAGATTCAATCTAAAATACACCTAGGGGCATTCAGTCCCCTCCTCCTCTCTTCTCTCCTATGGCAGATGCTGTCTCTTGAGACCAAGAGGCTTTTGGGTCACCAACCATATACCAGAGTCCCAGGCACAGTAGAACACAAAGTCCTCACCTTCTCTATCTCTCCTCTCAGCCAGGACAAACCAGCCTTCCGGGAAGTGATCTCACAGCTGGAGCTGGATCCCAAGTGCAAAGGCCTGTCCTTTTCTTCCTTCCTGATTCTGCCATTTCAAAGGATCACTCGGCTCAAGCTGCTGGTGCAGGTTCTTATCTCTGTCACAAAGGTCTTCTGGATCACTCCTGGAATTTTCATTTCCAGTAGCTGTGAATGGGGCTTAGATACAGCCACGATCAACCCTAGAGCTGGATGAAGCCTTTCCACAGAGCTAGGCATTCTCCATGACTATAGAAAAAAGATTTCAGTCTCTCAGAGACCATCCCCAAATTAGTGTTGAATTTGCCAGACAGCTTTTACTGAGTGAGAGAGTTGAGGAGGAACTTTGTTGACCTTCTAGAAAAGGTAGCAACAGTCCATTAACCCAGCTTCTTGATAGTTAGGATGGTGACACACAGATGCAGAACAGCTGGAGGACATGGGGATGCTACGTCATGGTGGCTTGGACCAGACTGTCAGCCATTTGCCTCCTGTGCTTTGCCAGCTTGTGTAAACACTGCTGGAGAACATGCTTGTAGGGATGAGGAAACAGCTCAGTCCCAAATGGTCTTATCCCACTGGCATTACCAATAACATTATCTGTTAGTGCCAGCTCTAGCTGTATTAATTTCTTTTTATAAAATAAGAGTCTGCCTGTTGTATTTCTCTTAGATATAAGGTCAGATGGAAACAAATTTTAATGAGAAAGAGGAACCAGGAGGTGAGAGTCACTATACTTTCATCTCTTCTGTAATTTGGCTGATGGCCAGAAGTAGCCTGTAGGGTAGCAAAGACCTTACTGTGCTTTCAGATTGGGATCGGCATTAACACAGCTTTTCCTCCCCTGCAGAATATTTTGAAGAAAGTGGAAGAGAAATCTGACAGGGAGTCTACTGCCCTGGATGCACATAAAGAATTGGAAACAGTAAGTTTGAACAAGTTAACTGAAGACCATTAAGATTAAACCATCATGCTCGTTTCATGCACACACACCTCTCAAAAAATTACCTACCTAGAGACTACATTCCATCCTGAAGCTGTCTCTTTGAATCCTGTCACTGCATTTCAAGAGTAATTTTTTTTCTTAAGTCTGAAAGATGTACTCATCTAGCAGCACTTAGATGTCAATGACAAGGAATCCTGTGCTAACAGCAGATGTGTATGTTTCTACCATAGTAAAGGCCGGAGGGAATGTTTTCTGTCAGGGTCTCCAAGAACACTAGCTGCTTTTACAGATACCTGAAGGTGATGGATCCCACTGAGAGGTGTAATTAGGGGCAGCAGGCAGCAGAGTACAACTGTGTCAGGTTTCCTCCAACACAACACACTTCTTCCTCTGACCTAGAATAAC
This sequence comes from Xenops minutus, assembly GCA_035221455.1. Lineage (NCBI taxonomy): Eukaryota > Metazoa > Chordata > Aves > Passeriformes > Furnariidae > Xenops > Xenops minutus. The sequence goes on from JAWWEE010000010.1 coordinate 19,329,057, forward strand.
AGTTTCCTAATGAAGTGCCTAAGCCTGCATTTAGCCCTCTTCCCTGAAGCTGTGGTTTTCAGTTGTGCTGGTTACTGCTGTGTACAAAACAGCAGGAAGGCAGGGGGCTATTTTCCACCTGAGCTGTTCCTGACATGGTCAGATAGGATGATTCCACATCTGAATGGTCAGGACATAGCTGGCAGCTATGTGTGCTGGGACAGAGTGGTTGGAACATCTACTGACTCCTGCAGTTCAACATAAGTATTTGAAGTTGAAAACTCTGCTAGAACATTAACCTGAGCATGGACTCGCAGCTTCTGGCTGAAGCACTAGGGCTCTTGGATTTGCCCTGAGCTAGTCTAGGAAGTGTATGCTTGGAGACTGCTCGGGATAAAGACAGGGACCCTAGCAGTGAAGGATGTTCTGCATTGTTAGTGTTTGCAGAATCCCTCTGGATGTGACGGACAGCCAATTGTTTTTCAATTGGTGAGTAGCCTGAGCAAGGCCTGGTCCTGTTGCATGCTGGTGACTACAGGTGCTGATGGAAAAATGCTGGGTTTATATTCAGTTATCAGTTACTCTCATGTGATCAGTTTGCTGACTTCTTTGCATGGTTAAACACTGATTTGTAAGTGTTTAAGCTTAGATACCTAATATTCAGCTAGGTGCAAGCATCACAACAGAGATCATCTGTGCTTATTTTCTCTTTAGGTTTCCCGTTTGAGAGGCAAGAGATGGTGACTGTTTCAGTTGCTGATATTTGGGTGGATTTTGAGTAGCAGAAACAGAGCACAAAGTGGAACTTGTTCTTCAGTGTAATTTTTCTACCAAGCCAGTTCTCCAGAGAGTTGTTCCTTATGAAATAGACAGTGGCATCTAGGTTAAGGTCTCTGTAACAGGGTAGTTCCTGCAGTTGGTTGTGGGTTTTCAGTTAAAAGTTTGTACTCAGAACACAGCTGGGCTTTGTATGATGAACGTCTCTTTTCCTGGGACATTTCATAGCCTTGGCATCTGGTGCTGCTGGGCAGAACCACAGCATTTGCATTTTTGAAAGGAAGATGTTTGGCTTCATTCTCTTCTTGAAGATGGTACTGCACATGCTCCTCGTTTCAGTTGCTGGGAGCAGGAAAGATGAGATATATGATGTGTCAGGATCTGGAAAATGAACTGTTCCTTTTGCTGTGCAACCAGGAACATTGTTTTACACTGTCTGGTTCAGGAACTGAATGTAGCCATCTAATATATGGCTCTGACAGTCAGTTCCACCTGTAACATCTTCTAGGTGCTTGGGGGTTTTTGGTTGTTGGGGTTCTGAGGGTTTTTCCCCTTCTCTTTTTCATGCAAATACAGTATTGATAGAAGAGCTTAGCTTGGAGAATTCCTATTACGCCAAGGCACTTACCTGACTATGGTCAGGTCTTTCCATACTGTCCATTAACACTTGATTCAGGCCAGTGGAGGCAAATCTTTCTGCTCTCTTTTCCCAGGTGGTGAAAGCATGTAATGAAGGTGTCCGGAAGATGAGCCGAACAGAGCAGATGATCAGCATCCAGAAGAAGCTGGAATTCAAGATCAAGGTATAAACACAGCCTGGTAATGATATTAAGGGCAGATGAAAGCTACAAAGCAAAACACTTGAGAGCTGAAAAATACCCAGATGAAGACTGTCATGGCATTTTAATTCATCACTGCATTTATGCATTATGTACAGTGTCTAATTACCTGGTGCTGATCTATTTTGGCTCCACTCAGGGAATGACTAAATCAATATTTAGGAGTGTCTGACCAGATTTCATTTAATATGTACCATAAAACTCCAGTGCTGAGTATAAAGTTGTCAATCCTTTTCTGGAGTACCATGGAGATACTTTTTGGGTCTGTCTGCTTCATGAACTTTAAGGATCATATTTAACTTCCCAGCAACCTTTTTATGCACCTGAACAACTAAACAAAAAAATTTTGATTTTTCCAGAGCACTTTACCAGTGTGTCAGGACTAGACCACAGTCCACAGGACAGCAGTAGATTGGGGTAGCTACAAAGCTGCCTCCACTTCTGGTAAAGCTGAGGTTGTAATGGCAGGCAGGAGCTGGTTCATTCCTGGAGCAGATCTGCCTTGGGCACTGGCACAGGCAGGACCACTGGGGAGAAGAGTGCAAGGGAGTGAAAAGGCTGTGCCACCATGCATGTGGCAAACCCTGGAAGGGGGTGAAGGTGGAAAGAGTAGCAATTATATAGATATTTTTCAATATTTCAGTCAATTGGAAGTGTAGTGTTCTTCTAGAGCAAGATGTGTTTTGTCCTGGCCTTGTTTTTAAAACAATGTATGTTAAAACTCTAGCAGAAGTTCTGTGATGGCTCGTGGAGAGTACCTCCTCCTGGCTGGGACAGACCCAACCAGTTAAAACTCATTTAACCTGGGGGTTTTTGTAGCCAAAAGGTCAAATAGATGTTTTTGAAAGTCAGTCTCCCTGAGCAGAAAAGTTCAGCCCAGGTGATGAGACATGAGATGTCCCAGAGAGAGATCAGGGCATAGGCTGTTGTTTCAATCCAGCACTTGGCACTCCAGCATTGCCATCCCTAAGTGTCTGTCTGTTCTCTGGCCCCTGCTGTGCCCATGTCTTGTTCCATGCAGGAACAAGCAGCTTGTTCCTGTCACACTGGGCTGGGCTGTGGTGTGGATGGCAGAGTGCACTGCCCTCTCCTTGCAGCTCTGCTGCAGCCTCTGCAGTGCAAGTTGTGGTGATGGGAGGTCACCATCCATCCTTTTGTATCTCTTGTTGCTTTCAGCATCCTGACAACTTGCAGCCATGGACTTTTGCTCCTCTCCTGAACTTTGCCATCTTTTCATCCCTTCTAGTCTGTGCCCATCATCTCCCACTCCCGCTGGCTGCTGAAGCAGGGGGAACTGCAGCAAATGAATGGTCCAAAGACATCACGAACGCTTCGCACCAAGAAACTCTTCAGAGAAATCTACTTGTTTCTGTTCAATGATCTGCTGGTGATTTGCCGGCAAATTCCTGGGTGAGTGCAAAATTTGGATAGTACATAGGAACTTCATTAGTCCTGTTTGTCCCTGGATTTATCCAAGCTGTGGTGCTGTGACCCCATCCTGTCCCTCAGGCACAGGGAGGGCAACCTGGCCTGACCTGTACACCTCCCTCCAGCAGTCACCTTTCCTTTAAGCACAGCTGACTCTTCATGGGTGGCACAGCTCTGTCTGGGTGAAAATTTATGGCAAACAAGAGTTAAACAGATCATAGGCCGTGTCTCCCAGCAGGATAAGTGAGCATGTATCCAGCAGTTTCTTCAGGGGAGTAATGAGTTGCATTGACTGGTGGGCTGACCCAGGAGGCCTGCCTTCCTCTGTCAAGAAGTGATTTTTGACTCAGCTCTGCCTGAAGAACAGCTCAGATTTAGTCAGTTAAACCTCTAAGAAAGCAGACTAGAAGGTCTGAGCAGCAGGGAGGGGTATAAATTTAGGCCTGAGGCCAACAGATATATTTGACATGGTATAACCAGCCTCAGGAGGAGGAGGATGTCCTTGTGCTGAGAACTGAGTCTTGTGCAAGCAGACACCGATGAAACACAGCAGGAGAGAACAGCATGCTCTTTGTGGCCTGAACTAGGCCCACTGGTAGGGAACATCTCTCCTGTCCAATATTCCTAATAAATGTGTCGCCACAGTGTCTGTACACAGGGAAATGTTTTGCTTCTGCGGCAACTTGTATCCAGAAAACACAGAGGCATTTTATGAATAGGAATGAATTAAGCCTCACAGACCCCTTTGAGGGAGTACCATCTGTGTTTTATACATGTGGAGCTCAGAGCAAGCAGCTTGTTCCAGGCCTAGGGCAGAGCAAGGAGAGGGTTTCTTGCTTTATGGTGGGTTTTCATAGCCACCCATTCATCCCTTCCCACAGCAAGACATCTTTTTTCCTCCTGCCATGCAGAAGTTCCTGGTCTGTGTCCTCAGTACAGTTCTGGGTGGCTGAAGACAAAGTCTCCTGGGATAGCTGCCTTTTTTCCTAATCTCTTCTCTAACCTGTCCCAGGGACAAGTACCAAGTGTTTGACTCTGCTCCCCGAGGGCTTCTTCGGGTAGAGGAATTGGAAGATCAGGGGCAGAGTTTGGCCAACGTCTTCATCTTGAGGCTGCTGGAGAATGCAGATGACCGGGAGGCCAGCTACATGCTGAAGGCATCTTCCCAGTGAGTACCAGTCACCCTTCCAGCACTCAGCAGTGCTCTCCTCCTACACTCTTCCTGCACAGGGACCAGCTGTCTGGACTTTGCAGGGGCAGACAGGGAGGGATCCCACTGCTGCAGCTGGACTGGCCATACCAATCCCTCTGCCCAGCATCTCTCTCCCAAGGCCACTTTTGTCCCCTCCTACTGAAAGGCACTGATGAACAAGGCAGGTTTCTCTCCTGTACAGTGTATCTGTGGCATCTGGGATGGAGGACAGACAGGCAGTTTCTGTTATGAGACAGAGAGGTCAGAAGTCAGCCCAGGCACCAGGGTCCAGCTGATTTACTGGCTGCAGCATATTCAGAAAGTTAAAACAAGCAAGGTGTGCACTGACACGCTCCAACGCTTCTGTTGGCTTGCAACGATCAGGGCTGTGCCTGACCAGCCCTGTGAGGTAAAGTGTCTCCTGCTTGTAGAAGGTGGCACAAGAGGCTTCTTCCTCTGTGTCTCCAGAGCCAGTGCCAATCTTGTGCAACCCTTCTGCTGTTCAGGGCCTCCTTGTCTCCCTGGTGTGGAGGTTTGGGTTGGCTCCCTGCCAAACCCAACTGCCAGCCACACAGATTCACCCCCCAACAGAGAAGGGAAAAAAGTACCAAAAAGACAATTGCAGTAAAAGTATATATATATATATATTCACATATATTACAAGTATATACAGTCAAACACTATGAATGTACAGAACAAATCCCAAAGCAACCCCAAAAAGGAAAAGGGGGGAAAGGGAAAGGGAAGTGGGACAAAAATGGGTAAAAACAAACAAAACAGATACACACGCACTCGTAAACTCAGGGAAAAGCTCAATAAGTAATTAATACAATCAATTCAATCAATTCTCACCGAACTCCCCTTAGGAGAAAGTAGGTCCTTCCCCTCCGTATGGCTGGGACAGCAGCTTCTCCAATAGGCCTCAGCTCATAGAGATAAGAGCTGAGCCGA
>JAWWEE010000010.1:19334322-19426656 GCA_035221455.1 Xenops minutus
TGGAATACTTCCTTAGTTATGACATTGTTACCAAGGAAGGCCTAAACCAAAACCAAGAAAACTAAACCACCACACCTGGATACAGGGTTTTTGTCTCACTGATTTTTCACTTCAGGCTCTGAAAAGCTCAGACTGGGCAAATGATTCAGCTGCACTAGCACAGAGCCAATTGGTTTGGAGTGCAGGGCACTGTTTTCTCACTGACCTGAGCATTACCAGGCCCACGTTTTCTAGGCACAGCACCTGTGTCACCAGCTAAACAGCTCCTAGAGATGATGCACAACCCCAGCTTGATGTTATCTGCTGTCAGTAGGCTGGTGTTCGTCATCCATGTTCCTAAATGAGCACCAGCCACGGGGCTGCACCCTGACCCCCTAGGCACAGCACAGCACAGGAAGACAAGCCTCCAGCACAATGAGCAGCTTCTCCCCAGACATGTGGCTGCAGCTCTGCTGCACTGAAAATAGAGATGTCAGTCACGTTATGCAGGGCAAGCACAAGTCTGACATCTGTGAGGCTTGGCCGTGCAGAGATCGATAAACCAGGCCAGGGTTTGCCTCAGCTCAGGGAAGGCAGTTGCAGGTCTGCACTCTGCATCCTGTTCCATCTTCTAGGTGGCCATAGTGAGCATATGATCCAGAACATATGCTTGCCAACAGGTCTTGAGCACAGAAATGTGATATAGCAACTGCTGAAGGCTGCTGTTCCAGAGCTGCTGGGGTGATGGGGGCAGTACCCAGCACAGACTGGAAGACTAAAGAATTAGAAGGGATAAGTGTGTGCCAAAGAGACTCCTGCATCTGTTCCATAGCTCTTCCAGCTCTGAATAGGTATGGCAATGATGACCTGCTCAGTGGCCGCTCACAGATAACACCCTGGGTGGGCTCTTCCAGGAGCTGGCAGCTTATTTGGACAGAGTTGGTTGCAAGGATAGGACTGGAGCACAGGTGGGCTCCTTGCAGGCTGACAGGAGCTGGGCGCTGCAGGCAGGATCCTAAGAGCTGTGTGCAAGGCCAGCCCGTAGACAGACACAAGCATGGCAAGCCCCTGTGTTTCATCTCTACATGGCAGCTCCTCCACGCACAAGGCCCTCATCCTGCACATCTTCATCACACTATGAAGGTGTTTCCACTGGTCCTTTGTGTTGTGCTTCAGCCCTGAAGCACAAGGTATTACCAGACCCACAGATCAGCCTGCCAGCACTTGTCTTTTACACCTCCCTTCCAGGCCCCTTTCCTCCCAGAAGACACTCCAGTGGCTTTAGATGTGTGTCAAACTCAGGCTTTAAAACCATCTGAGGAGTTAGAAAGTTCTGGCTCCCTTGGAGCTAGGAGCACAGCTGAGCCTCTGGGCAGGAACTGAAGTCGGTGAAGACAAAGTCCCACATTTCCAAGTGGGGCTGAGGGAAACCTTGAGGGGCTTCTCTAGCACCTGAGATCTTACCCTTCTGCTGCAGGCCCAGGTTTTGCAGGTCTGTCTCATCCTCTGCCAAGAGAGCGATACTCTCAGTATCCTTGTGTGGAATTATTCTGCTCTGCCCTTTATATGTTCCTGCACAGCAGCTGCGAGAATAAATGGTTCCTGTCCTGCTTATCTCCAGGAAAAACTGCCCCCATTGGCCAGCCCAGTCAGGAGCTGCCTTTGCTTGTTAGATCTCAGAGAACACCAGGCCCCCACCACACTGTGCTGGCTCCCAGCAGCAATGCTGCTCCCCAAAGCAGGACACTGCTGCCTGTGGGGACAGTCAGGGCTGTGCAGCAGGGCCCAGAGCATTGTACCACATGTGACATCCCAGCCAGGGTGTGCAAGAATGGGGCTCAGCATCATGCTGAGTCTGGGACCCCTGAGGAGCAAGTAGGAAAAGGCTGGGAGAAAGAATTCAGAGCCCAGGGCTGGTGGGGCAGAGTCCCTACAACTGTCTCATGCTCATGGCCTCGGTTTGTCTATCCCATCCAGGAGTGAAATGAAGCGCTGGATGATTTCACTGGCCCCAAACCGGAGAACCAAGTTTGTTTCATTTACATCCAGACTTGTTGGTAAGAGACACAGCATGGGAGCCAGGAGCTCTTCACCCGTACCCCAGCACGCCTTATTCTGCCTGATGTCAGTCTAGCCACATATATGGGGCCCCTGCCAAAGCTGAACTCTCATCCTATGCTCCCCTTGTGTTTTTACAATCAATACCTGCTTGTCTCTGGGTCTGGCCCTGATCCTGCCCGCTTCCAACCCATGCTGGGCTGCACCAGCACTTTCCCTCCCACCCAGGCTGCTCATGGCTGGCACTGTAGTGGTGATGTGTACCTGGCTCCCTTCCCACAGAGCCGATTCCTGGGTCCCTGTGGCTGGGGCATCCTTTGACCTCCACAGGGTTCCTTACCAGATCAGAGGGACCATGCACAAAGCTCGCGCTGCTGCCCCCACCCGAGCCATGCTGTCCTGCTGTGGGCTCCACCCCAGTCCATTCCTCACACTGCCCTGTTCCCTGGCAGACTGCCCGCAGATCCAGTGTGTCCACCCATATGTGGCCCAGCAGCCTGATGAGCTGTCCCTAGAACTGGCTGATGTCCTCAACATCCTGGACAAGACAGATGACGGTATGGGGGGCAGGTTGGGGAAGGGCTGGGAGTCCCTGTGGAAGGGTGGGCTTTGCTCTGGGTAGGCAGCTGCAAGTCTCTCCCTCCAGCCAGGGAGAGACCCTGGCATTGACATCACAGCTGAGAGAGGTCACAGCAGAAGGAGGGAGTTCCTGCCTTCTCCTAAGGCTCAGACAATCCAGGCTTGCCCTAAGTTGTTGCAATACTGGCACAGCCACTCTGGCATCAGCTGTGGGCCATGGTAGGGCTGGCACAGCTACCCCAGATGTATCCCAGAACTGTTCTTAGCTTCATGATGCTTTGCAGCCACCCAGTCCTGCTGTCTGGGACACCCTTGTAGCTGGTGGCCTCAGCCACATGGAGTCTCTGCTGGGAACCACTCCTGTGGCTCCAGGGGCAGTGGAAGGCACTCAGTGGCAGCAGTGCCTGGTTTCTGCTGGCTTCCCTTGAGCCAGTTGTCCACACACAGTGTTGCTCAGACAAACAGGCCTCCTTGCTGTATGGACAAACTGGGTCTGCTCTAGCAGGCCTCTGAGCAGCTTCCGGAAAGCTCTGTCAGCGCCATAGGCTCTTTCCAGCAGAACTGTCCCAGTGCAGAAGCAAGGGCCTTCCCTGCTTATGTCTGTCTCTGTCTCTGCTCAGGCTGGATATTTGGGGAGCGTCTTCATGACCAGGAGAGGGGCTGGTTCCCCAGTTCTATGGGGGAAGAGATCCTGAACCCTAAAATCCGAGCCCAGAACCTGAAGGAGTGTTTCCGGGTGCACAAGTCAGATGACAGTCAGAGAAGGAAACTGGGCAGCAGAAACCGCCAGTGACCGCCAGCATCCCCGAGCATCTGGAGTGCCTCTGGGAGAGGGGCAGGAGACAGAGGTTGCCAGCTGTGGGACATGGTGGGGGACCTGTTGCACTGGATGAGGCACACGCACCCATGAACAACCAGACTGTCATTCCTGGGCCCCCCTCAGCACTGATCCTTTTCTAGAGATCAGTGCTTCAAACTGTAAAATAACCCTTTTCCAGGTGTTCTGTAAAGCCACAAAGAGCACAAACCCAACGGACACTGCCCGAAGGTCACTGGGTGCCAGCCAGCTGAGCCCCATTCCTTGCACATGTGCTGGCTGGGGCTGGCTCGGGCCATTTGGGAAAGGCACGTGGCCACCAACATCACTGAGTGACTCATGTCACCCAGTGTGAGCACTCACAGCTCATCGCTCCCTTCCAAATCCAGGGTGCTCTGGACACAGTCTCCCTCAGGGGTAGGAACTGCAGCAGAGGAGCTGTCTCACTGCCTCTCAGAGCCCATTTGCAACAGGCTGGGACAAGCCCCAGGACCTCCACCTTCCCAGTCCTGCTGAGCCCATTCCCACAGGCAGACCCTCAAACCGCTTCCACACCCAGTCCTGCTCCACCAGCAGCCCAGCCTCACCAGCCCTGACCTCTACCTACCTGCTGGCCTGGAAGCACACCTGGGCCCTGCCCCATGGCTCAGCCCCTCTTCTCCCACCTGCCTCCCTCCGCAGGCCCAGCACCATGGCACTCGGGGTCTTTGCTGCTTCCTGCTGCCGAGGCCAGCGCAGGGTGGCCATGCCAGCGTCTCCCCACACACCATCAGGACCCGCTGGAGCAGAGCAGAGCCAGGCTGCTCCACAGCAGGGAGTGCCCTTCCCTGGGAGCTGCTGTCCTGTGTGCTGTGGGAGGCCCAGTGAACGCTGCCTGCATGCTTGTAACCCCCAGCCCCGCTGTACAGGCTCTCCTCCATGTACATACACCAGGCCTGTTGCCTGCAGAGCTGGACCATCACTCCTGCCAGCTGTGGCACTGAGCACCGCATGAAGCCCAGGGCACAGCACTGAGAGCAGCCAGGGCATAGGACAGACTCACAGCACCTGCCTGTTGTTCAACAGTCCCACACATGGCTGCAGTCAAGGGCCTCTCAGCTGCAGGCTGGTCCCAAGCTGCAGCCAGCATCCATTGGGAAAATCAACTATTGGGCACCATTGTGACACTGCAAAGGATTGTCTTCCAGATGCCATGGCCCACGCTGGTGGATGCTTGGACAGTGCCAGAGTTGTGCTCCCAGAGGGGATGGAGAACAGCTGCCTGCCCACAGAGCCACACACCAGCCACATGCGCTGAGTCGAGGGGCACAGCCAGGCCAGCTGCAGCATGAGGAGGAAGGAGGATGCTGGGAAGCTGCTGAAGAGAGGATCCTGAGCTGGTCTTTGGACATGGTGCCCACATGACACGTGGGGTGTGCAGCGTGAGGCCAGACACAGCTGAGCAGGGGCCAGGGCTGTCCTTGGGGCTGCCTCTATTGTCACCACAGCTCTGACACAGTCAGTGCAGAACCAAACTGGTGGGAGCCACAGCAGTGAAGAAGGGGACAAGTCCTTTGATGCTTAGGCCAGCTCAGTGCCATCACATTAGCATGTGACCACAGTCACCTGTGGTCACAGTCACCCCTAGCAGAGGGCCCCTGGGCAGCTCATACCAGCCAGAGGCTCCAGGCCACCATCCAGTGCCCAGCCCAGAGCTGGGATCAGGAAGGACCTTCAGCCTCCAGTCTGCTGCATGGAGCTGATTTAATGGGGACACCCCAAGCCAGGCTCCGCAGGAGCACCCCACAGTGAGCTTTCTGAGACAACCAAACCTACTCAGGGTCCAGACCTTGCAGCAGCAACAAATTTACTAGTGCAAACCCCTCAGGAGTTCCAGCTCTAGTAAGCTGTTAAAATTACCTGAGAAATCACCATATCCCAGATCCTCCAGCTTTGCAGCCCAGCAGTCAGCCCAGCCAAGGCATTGCAGCGGGTCTTCAGTGGATTTCTCCAGGGAGAGGGTTGTTGTGCCCTGTCCCCTGACCCACCACCAAGCCCTGGGATCGCTCCAGCCCCTCCTGCTCTGTTGTGACTCTGTAGGACTCCAAACCCCAGGCACCAGCTGTGCCACTGTCAGGCACCAAGTGGCACCCTGTGTAACTTCCCCAGCCCCAGCCCTGCACGCCCCCATTTCAGTGGTCTCCTGTGTTGTATAGGGCCAGGCTTGGGGCCCACGATCATGGGCTGGAGCCCCCCAGTCCCTGCCAGGCTGCCTCAGCAAACTGAGGGGAACTTCTTGTTGTCTCGTTTTTCCTTGTGATGAAATGTAGCTGAGCAAGCCAGCGCCAAAAAACTTGTGTGTCTCCTTCTTACCTCCCACTGATCACTCACCTCCTCTCCAGCCTCCAGTAATGCAATTGGTGGGGAGCAACTGGCCCAAACACAATGGGTGGAAGTGGGGTTGAACACATGAACATGGGATAGTTTATGTCAATGAACAACCCTTCCCAAGGAAAGCTGTGCAGGGAGATGCCTGACACTGTTACCATCATCCAGGCTGGATGCAGAAGGGCCCCTTTGATCTCCCAGCTCAAAGCCACACACTTCCACAAGTCCCTTTGGACCAGGAGTGACAAGGCCTGTGGTGGTGAAGCCTTCCAGGTCTGGGTGCACCCAGGAGATATGCACACTAAGAACAAAGAGCACTCAGGTGCAGCCTGGCTGCTCAGCACAGGGCCTGGAGTGGTCTCTGCTGTACCCGTGGCAGCATTTCTCCAAGGGCCTCAGGCACGCAGGGAGCAGGAGCAATTGACGGCTGGAAACAGACTTATTGTGTAATAGAAAAATCTTTTATTGAGTTCAGGAGGCTGAGAACTTTCTCAGCATGATGATGACCAAGGCCACAAGCACAGATGTCCCCAGGAGGGAGGCGATGACAATGGCACCGATAGCTCCAGGCCCCAGCGAGCCTGCAGGGACAGAGAACAAGGTGTGAGGTCAGCAGAGCCAGTGGGCCCCAGATGGGAAGGGCTGCAGGGATCACCCCACACCCAGCACATCCACAGCCATCGGATCACACACCTGCCCCAGAGCTCCCTGCACTGGCCATGGTAGGTGGTCCTGTCCCTTGTCCCCAAGCAGCTGAGGTGTGGCCCTGTGTCCCAGCAGCACTGCACCTTTGGGCAGAGGCTGTAGCCAGCCACTGCCACCTCAGCCAGGTCCCAGTGACAAGGACAGCTGACAGAAAAGCAGGTCTGTGGCACACAGCTTTCCTGTTAACCCCCATGAGAGTTCCTTTGCCTGTGGCAAGACTGCATCCCAAGAGGCTTTTGCTGGGGAAGCTCCCTTGCTTAGGGAGCTCCAGGCACATTTTGCCTTGAAGAGCCCTTCCTGTCCTCAGAGCACTTTCTGCAGGTGCCTGCCATGACAGGTCAGACCTGGGGCAAGAGTAAAGGTCTTCAAGCTGCTCTGGGGCTGGCCAGTGCTCCAAGTGGAGGCTTTTCAGTAGGGAAGTTTCCCTGAGCAGGAGATACAGGCAACCCTTCCCCAGCGGTGTGACTGGGGACAAGCCACCTCTGGTGGCTTCAACACCTCCTGGAAGGTGACAGGCCCCCAGAGAGCCAATGCAGTGACATCCCGTGGCCTGTGGGAGGGAGCCGCGGGTGGCCCATGTGCAGCCACATACCGTCCCCAGTGTCCAGCCGGTGCAGGTGGGTGGTGTCCTCGGGCTCCAGCTCCGAGGTGTATGGGGGGAAGGCAGTGGCGTCCGACAGCCGGGCTGTGGTGGTGGCAGCATCGAAGGGACCGGCTCCAGAGGGCAGCTCGGGCGGCTCGTTCCAGATGGTGGGGACTGGGCCCTGTGGGTACTCTGCTGGGAGACGAGCACCCATGGGTATGGGGGTGTGGTCTGGCTGCTGGTGACAACCACAGCTCAGCAAGTCCCTGAGCTCCAGCTGCCTGCCAGCTGCCCGTGGGCTGAGAAACCCAGTGGGCACAGCCCTCCCCAAGCAGGGACAACACTCCACTCAACACCCAGACCCAGAGCAGCCAAAGGCAATGTCTGTGCCTCTGCTACAGGCTTTTCGGGCAATCTGGTATACACACAGGACAACAGGGAGCTCCCCACACTGTGCAACTTCTGCTTGCACATATACAGGCCCCACATGAACATCCACAGCTGGTTGGTGCATGGATACCCACAGGACTGAGCTGGGAGGGGCTGCCGTGTGCCTGAAACAGGCATAGGCCACCTGGCTACCTGTGCTGGCCCAATTCACAGCATGTCACGGCCTTTCTGTCCTGCACCCTCAGTCCGTGCAGTGCAGGATACCAGAGGTGCTGGCACAAGGCAGGACACAGCTCCCCCAGACAGGACCTCAGAGCTTCAACTTCCCTCTCCCACACCTCCCCTTGCCCCCGGGAGGTGAAAGTCGGGCCAGGCTCTGTTTGATGTTACCACTTGTCTGCTGTTATTCCTTCCCCTTGTGGGTCAGGGCCCAAAGCAGAGAACACTCCCTGTCTGTGTGTGGCTCAGCCGAGCATTCCCTGTCAATGCCCAGCTTGTTCAGGTGGGCCCTGGCAGGAGCAAGAGACATTCCACAGCTCCCTGCTGAAACCGCTGGGAATGTTGCACTGGGATGGGATAAAAAAGCTGGGGGAGAGGAAAACAAACATCCAGAGCCAGGGCCCACCAGAACTGACACAATGGTTATCGGGACTAGGAAAGAGGGAGTCAGAGGAGCCAGAGCAAGCAGCCTGGGCATCCTGGGGTGAGGCACCCCCCCTCTGGCACGTGAACCCTTGGTGGACCAGGGGAACTTGGAGACTTGTCCCAGGCATTCTGTGGCCTGGGAAGAGAGGTAGCAGCAGCACATCTTGGCAGTGCCAGCCCCAGCTTTAAGTACCTGGAGCCCTCCTTTCCTCCTGCAGAGGGCAAAGAATCATCACTAATGGGCTCCACCATACTCTGTTCTCCCATGGGAGCCCTGCATCCAAAGGAACAGGAGTACCAAAACAGCTTTCCTGCCTGTACAAACCCACTGAGAACTTACTGCAGGCCTTGCATAAAATTGTAGCTCCCACCATGCCCAGAGCTATTCCAGGCTGCCCATAGTCTTGGGGACACAACAAGATCCTAAACTAGTTTTGAAAGCCCTTTCTACAGCCAGAAAAGCTATGGGATGTTCAGTGAGGCAGCTACCGGGGGTAAACTCTGGCCCAACAAGCATGGACAGAGACAAGTAAGTACCCAGTGTGTGGCCTGTGCCAGTTAGGCCAGGCAGGGACCCCAGCACACTCCCGCTGGCTGTCCCTCCCTGGGAGGAGCCCCGTGTAGCAGTGAGTACCATGTCCTCACACACTTGGTACATCTGTGATCGCTGCTGCCCCATACAAACACACAAGGGTTTGTGTTCCATGAGGGTTTCCCAGAAACACCTGAGCTCTTGCAGGGCCCTTCCCAACCTGTTCTGCAAAACCAACCAGCAGAGCTGAAGACTCACATCCCATCCAGAGGCTCTTCAAGAAACTGTCGTTTCCAGTGGACCTCTTCTATAAATCCTGGGGTTTCACTACCAGAGGATGGAGCAGGAGGAAATACAGAATTCAGTGAGTAAATGTAGTTAAAACAACAGGGAGAGGAACCAAGCAGAGCTGGGCTAATTAGTCTGCAACAGTGGCATGGAGAAGCTGTTGGTTTAGGAACAGGCCAAACGTAAGGAACCATTTTGAAGCCCTGGTTCCAGGCTGCTTTTGCAAGGGGAGAAACCCCACACAGAAGAGCCACACTTCAGCTACGACCTTGCTGACTGTGTCAACAACCATGGGGTCAGCACCAGCACTGCCACTGTCCCCACCTGGCAGAGGAACACCGTGCCAGGAGGACAGCATTGCTGCCTTTCCCATAAATGTTTTTTCTCTCCAGAGCTGGGCATGCCCCTCACATCTGACCAGGGATAGGCATGAGCTCTGGTGATCTGTAACAGATGCAGCACCATCCAGGGGAACTGTAGGACCTGGACAGGGTCTTCCCAGCTCTTAAAGGCGTGAGGAAGGAGCACTACTCCTTCCAGCTGCAGTGCAAAGGTTCTTTATCTAACCAGACCCACAGGTCTCAGAAAGTCTCTCCAGTCCCCTCTTAGGATGCATCTAATTCCTGAAAAATTTACTGCGGCTCTCTTTAAGCAAGGCATAGAGCTTATTTCTAATAGTCAAGTACAAAGGAAACAGACTAGTATGTTTATGATCTCTGATTTTTTTCAAGATCTGGATGCTGCTAGATATGTATTCGGTTAATTCCCCTCATCTAATGCTTTCACAGTTCACCCACACAGAAGGGGCAGAGTGTACGAAACATGTTTTCTGTCTGAGTTCTTATGGTTTTTACCTTAATGACACTTCAGCCAAGGGAAATACAACCCCTTTCACTCAGCTCTGGTGCCTCACACACAGGGCTGTCAGCTCAGAGACAGCAGCAGCAGAGTTGTGCACAGGCATGAAGTGAAATACCTGCAACTGAATGTCACCAGAAGCCAGGGCTTGCTGCTGGTCCCCTCCTCAGTTTCTGCTCCTCGCTGCTGCTGGAGCAATGCCTAGAGCCCTGCCCCCGGCACACAGGTGGGGAAACACAAAACCCACCCCCGAGAATTCTGCCAGCAGGCAGGTCCCTCCAGAGCCAACTGCTGCAGCCTAGGAGAGCACCAGCTCATAGTCAGCACCTTTCTTTCTATGGCTCACCTTTGATTTTTCCTCCTAAACCAACAGCTCATGTCCCCACATGCCTCCATTCCCATGTGACTGAGAAGTTCAAGCACCCATCCAATCACTCTCACACATCCAGCACATTTTTTTACCAATTAGAGGTGTCAGAAGTGTCACACCTGCTCCCAACAGTCCCAGTGAGTCCCAGCCCTGCTGCCGCTGGCTGGGAGTGGCAGATGTAACAGAGCTGCATTAAATGCCACACTCCCACTTCAGTCCTCTGGGGAAAGCAAGAAAGGCAAAGGGGAAGGACAGAACTTGTGTCAGGTGCCAAAACCCAACACACACACATTCTATTAATAAGGTCTCACACATCTCCAAGTGAGACATGAGGGTCTCTTGCGGTCACCTGTTGGATGGAGGCTGGACAGGCTCTAAGTCCAGGTGCGGGACCCGAGTCAGGAGCTTCAGTTCTCTGCTCTGCTGCCTGCATTCTGGGGGAGCACCACATGTCCCTCTCACCCTCCTGGGCTCAGTTTCTCTGCACAAGCAGGAGACCAGGAATCTAAATACCATCTCCAGGGAAAGCAGCACCAGCTGCCAGGCTTGAACACCCACACAGTTACTGTCACCCTGAGGGCAACCAGGGAGACGTGGTCTGTGACTGAGCAAACACCTCAGGGACAGCTCTGGACCCAACAGAAGCCTTTCACAGGGAAAGGGAAGTTATAGGACACCTCCACAGCCGTGGGACAGGAAACAGCATTTCTCAGTTGTGAAAACACCCAAACAAGTTGTCATCTCCCATGAGGAGATGCAGATATCAAAGGCAAGGTGGTACATGGCTTTCCTGTACACCCAAGAACTTTGTAGAAATAAAGAACTAGCAAGAAACATGCTCAAAATACATCCTCCTTCACAAGACCAGATGTTTAATATCTGGGTGAAAGCCATGCATTAGCTGTGCTGTCATCAGTCTCGGGACCAGTTCTATCTCTAGAAAAACCCATCTGGCACTCTCACATGGTTTGTTGGCCCCACAGGGACTCAGCAGGGACAGCAGGTGGGCACTACTTGGCTGCTGATGCACAGGGGTAACGCCATGACGGCCGAGGCTTTGTGCCTCAGTGCTGGGCGCTCTGACAGAGGGAAGCCTCGAGTCCAGGCACAGAGGAGTTCTTCCCCAGCATTAGCCCTGTCTCAGCACTAGAGCATGGGCTGAGGGCAACCGCTGCTCCACAGACTAACGGTGAAATCCTCTTTGTGAGAAATACAGCTGGAGAGCACTTAGGAGAAAGACACACAATCTTACTGGGGCCTCACTGGGCAGAGATAGAACTGGACAAAATGGACTAAAAGTATTCCAATGCTTTCCAAGGGGCCAAGTGGATGATAGCAAGTTCTTCATTCCCATACACTGACACTACAAATTATCTTATTTTAGGGAGATCTTTCTGCTGCACTGTGTCTTTCTTCCTCTCTCCAGCACAGGTTATTTACAACTGAGGCCAGGAAAAGGGAAGAAAATATCAGAATTTCTGTTAAGAAATCCACCATAAGTTTTGTGAGTGATGCAGGGACCTAAGGGGTCTCCAGCCATGTGGGCTGTACAGAGATCCAGAGGGGATGACACCAAGGGCAACTTGACCAAACTGCTGTTTCTGTGCTCAGAGAGAAGAAGGTGGGGTGAGCTGCCAGCACAGTGACATGGTGGCCAGTGCCCCAGGTACACAGTGACAAAGGTAAGAGTGGAAGAGTCTTCACAAGTGATAGCTCTTGAGGAAGCCAACCAAATCTGAGGGAACCAGACCCTTCCAGACAGGCAGACTGCAAGACCTCAAGGCTGGCAGATGTGACCACTTCACATCCTCATCCCTGAAACTGCTTGCCAGTGACCAATACTCTTCCTCACACAAGCTGGTTTCAGCATCCTCACTCCCCACCTCCAACCCAGCAACCCTAGTCAGGAGTCAATACCAGTGTCAGTAATTATAGAGTGAAGGTGCACAGCAACACTAAGTAATGACCTACAAAGTTCTGCTGTAAGTCTGGACAGATTTGTTGGAAGAACCACATCTCTTCCAGAAATTTGCCTGACAAAACCTATTTACTGCTACTCATGTTCTCATACTTGAGCTCTAAAAACTTCCTAATAATATTTTTGTCTCCTATAGTTGAAAATGAGGACACACAAACCACTACAGAGACATGTCTTTGGTCAAGGTGGTCTCCTGTACATTTTCCTTTAGCACACCTGCCCTGCTGCTTCTTCCCCCCAAACTCATTCTGATGTGCTACTACAGTACAACATATTTCCACACCAGCTCAAACCAAAGAGACTCACGAGCCCCTATGTGAGTTTAGATAGCAAATATATACAGGATTCAGAAGCCCACATCTTGCAAAGGCTTTTTACTAACTTCCACTTCACTTGGAGCTCTGAATCTGTTACAGAAATTGAAACTGGGTTTGCTGATAGGAAAAAATAAAAAAATCTGTTCTTTCCAATCCTCCTGTGCACCACTCAGGTTTGGAGGAAGCAGAGAAGGTCTGGGTCTGTAAAATGTCCTTGGAGAGAGCTGTTTCCTCTTGCACCTACATGATGGGGACAGAAGGGGCTAAAGATGTGGTCTTGTTTTCCCATCTTTGACAAACAGGATGTTGGGAAGAGCTCAGTAACCTGGAGAAGTTCAGGCTTTCCCCAGTCACAGAGCCCTGACCACACTGTCCAGGAAACCAGTTGGGCTGGGCAAGTGGCCACATCGAGGGGCATAACTCGCCAGCCCCCCAGGAGTGCTCTGACTGCCAACACCCACATGGGAACCTCAGCTGCCAGCAAGGTCCCTCACATCTCTCTGACCTCCTGAGCACTCCCCCAGGGCTCCTGGCACTAGGCAGCTCTGAGTCCCTGCTGCAATACAAGCCATCCAGGGAGAAAGGGAGGACTCATTCTGGAGCTGAGGTCTGCATGGCTGGCACCAGCTGCAGCCTCTCCAAAGCAGTCCCCGACCCTGCTCCCCTGGAGGGCTCTGCTGGGCAGTCAGAGGTGCTGAGATGAGAGGGCAGGGGCTGGTGAACTCTGAGGCCAGCGCCGGGCTGTCCAGCACCAGGTGGCCACGGCGGGCACAGGGCCAGGGCAGGGATGAAAAGAGGCCTTCACCAGGAGCACAAAGGGCATCTGTGACAGGCGAACACTGCAGCTCTGGTGTGAGTGACACGGAGCAACACGGAGCGCTGCAGGCCTGAGGAACCCGAAGTAAACTTGTTTATGGAGAGGCAGGGCCTCGTGTGTATGTGCTCGCACCACAGGGCTCCCTGTGGGCCCTTCCCCTCTTTGTCTGCACCAGGCAGGAAATTTCCTTTTCTAATGGAGCAAAAGGCAGAAAAAATTCCACTGTGTGCTAAAAGCACCTGTACTGGGGGCAGGAACTCTCCCTGTCTAATGCAGCAGAGTCATTCTGCCCCTGGGATGCCTTAGTGTACAGGCTGGTTCCCGTATGTCCTCTTGGAGAGAGCAAGGAACAACTTGGTAGAGGTCTTAAGCAGAGAAAGCACAAAGTCTCTCCTGCACCCCAGGATCTGAATGCTGCATTTACCAGTACAAAGATCTTCAAAAGCTACTGGCCTTGCTCTATGAGCACAACTCACTCAGTAAAGGAATCAAGTAAACTTGGGAGGGTCTCACAGGAGCAAAGGGACACAGGGAAGCAGCGACAGGGCAATGCCAGAGCAGGCAGACAGGAAAGCTGGCAAGGAGGGAGGCAGAGCAAATATGCACCAAATACTGGAAATATAAGCAGCATAGAAGAAATCCCCACTCAGAGAGGAAGGAGACTGAATTCTCACTGGAAATGAATCACATTCTGCAGAGTGAAATACTGTTAATGATGAAGAAAAGATCTTACCTGGTGCAGGGCAAGAGCATGGTCACTGCTTCTGGGAGCAAGAGCAAGGCACAAAATTAAAGTGTGCTAATGTGATTAATGTCCCACTGTACAAAACCAGATGAGGGTTTGAGAAGGAAGTTAACCACTCTTTAGTGCTCATTTCTTAGTTACTTTAAAGGTTTCCCAGCAAGGTGCCTTCCATGGAGAGGATACCAGCTGCAGCAATTGTGTTCCTGCACCCACGGCTGTTCCAGCCAGACACAGCAGTGAATTTCCCTATGCCTGTGAAAGCACCCTTAAAAAGCAGAGATTTCACAATTTCGTCTGCTAGACAGCTGGCCAGGATCTCCCTTCCTAGGCAAGATGCTTGGAATAAACTGGGAGGAAGTGATCAGCCTTGCTCTAGGTCTTGGGAAGCTGGAAGGGAATTCTGGAAAACAAATGCTATGCTCCTGCCTGTTATCCTGGTCCCAGCCATCCCTTCAGCCTCAC
This sequence comes from Xenops minutus, assembly GCA_035221455.1. NCBI lineage: Eukaryota > Metazoa > Chordata > Aves > Passeriformes > Furnariidae > Xenops > Xenops minutus. Next base: position 19,348,813 of record JAWWEE010000010.1, read on the forward strand.
CTTCACTGAAAAAAAGGCTTTGAGGGAAGCAGTTTCCACCTGTACGCTCAGAGCCCATCAATACAGTAGGTTTGGAAGCCAGTTTTCCCTCCTTTTTAAAACCCACCTGAGCCCTGCAGCCTTGGAGGCTGCCTGTGCTCCTCACAGCCAGCACAGCAGGGCCAAGGGCAGGAGCAGGTAAGGCTGAAATTATTAATGGACCCCTTAAAAACAGTGCCTTACAGAACAGGCATCTCACCCATTCCTACTCCCACCACCTCACTGAACACAGGGCAGAGCCTTCCTAGCACTGCCTCGGGACCCCCTGCTCCGGACAGACCCCCCCAAAGATGCAGAGCCTGGCTTTGCATGGAGGTTTTCCCAGACACTTCCCTATTTCTGCCAAGAGCAACTGTTGCAGTTCTCTGCTGTAGCAGAGTACAGAAGGAACCAGGAATGACCACACATGCTTTAGCCAGAGAAAAGCATTTCTTTTCGCAACTGCAACTTCTTCCTGCCATGAAAAGCTGACAGCCAGCCTGTTCCCTCAGCTGCTGAGAGGTTTTCCATCTCCTGTGACTGATGTGACCACTGATCTCCAGCCACCAATGCTCATCTAGGTGCTACTGCTGTTCTGCTTGGGAAAAGTTACAAAAGAATGTTCTCCATTTGCCCCAACAGAAACTTGGTCTTGGGATAGAAAATAAATTCTTACCACCAGCCACTGACTCCAAAGTTGATTTCCATTAATCAATTATAATTCAACACATACTCATGGATGTTTTCAGGGAAGGGAGAGGAGAGAGAGGCAGCATAGTAAAGGATCTTCCACGCTTTTGGACTTTGAATGTAAACAAAGCTTCCTACCTGCCAGCACAGCAGGGACCAGGATGCCACACAACATCAGCGGGACCAGGCGAAGGACTCTGCGGCAGGGCATGGCTTCCCTCAGGAACGGTGTCGGCAGGAATCCTTAAACCTCTTCCAAGGATGAAACAATGTCGAAATTTCACTACTGTAATAAAATTTCTGTCCAGACAGGTAAAAAGAAATAATAATTTCCTTCACAACAGCAAGTGTGTTGAGAGTGCAAAGCTCAGCAGAGGCTCCCTCGCTCTGGCTCAGGAGCGCAGCTCCTCCCGACAGCAGCCCCACCCTCCCAAACTTGTGCCTAAACCCCACAGGCAGCCCAACCTCAGGCAGCATCACCCCGCCAGGCCAGTGCACACAGAGCAGTTGTTGGCGAGCCCCAGCCCTTCCCAGAGGCCACGGGGATGCTCCTAGGATGCCCTTCCCTCGGGCCATCCCGCGGCACGGGAGTAACACAGGAGCCATTGGGGCAGCGCAGCTCATACACAGCAGCCCCAGGGCTCTGCTCTGCCCTCACTGTGCAGGTGTGGGGGTACTTCAGGGTGGGCACAGCAAAGAACAAGGGCCTCAGTCAGAGCTAAAATGCTCTGACACAGCCAGAGCAGCTTCATGGCATCCGCTTCTGGGTGGAATACTTACAGAGGTGCACTGGGAGCAGTGGGTGGTCTGCACTGCCCGTCAAACTCTGCAGTCTTGCAGGAGAGTCAGCTCTGAAAGGCAGGGCCAGCAGCCTCCTGGGGTCCCAAGTGCACCACTCCTGCCAGCCTCTGCCATCGCCCCTGCCTGCCTGGGGGCTCGTGGGAAGGTCACAGAACAGAAAACAGGCTTGTTTCAAAGCACATTTGCACCAACAGAGACTGGGGAGAGGATAAGGTGTGTAAAACAGTGAACACTGCAGCTTATTGTCACAGAAGAAATTCATTACCATTTTTAACCTGTTGAGGATGAAATACTTCATGTTTTCCCTTCATGTAATGAAGTACACAGACATCCCCAATGTCGGTACTTTATGCTCTGAAAATATGACACAAGTATTTTTCTGCTAAATTTCAAATACACATTTTTCTGCTAAGAGATCTCTTTGCTTTTTGGCTTTCTCTGACAGGCAGCCACAGTTCAGGTGTCCCTTTAAATCACTGTTTGCTCAGGCCTTTGCAGAAGGACCTGGCTGAGAGGGGAAACAGCAAAAGCAGAGGGAACAGAGCACTATCCCTGCAGTGCAAAAGGGAGCGAGGCAGTAACCTGAGGAATCGTGCTCCAAAGAAACCTCAGACACCTCCAGCATTGAATTCAACATCACCTGTCAAACCTGGACCAAAGCCCCATTGGCTGCCCAGGTTCACGTTCTGTCTGCAAAGGAGCTCAAAGCGCAGTAATAGATCCAGCAGCAGGTAAAATGCTATAACTCCTTTTTTTTTCCACTCATACTGATTCAAACAACTCTTGCTACAGAAACAGGCCGTTTTCACAGAAGTTGACGAGACAGTCACTGGAGCACACGATCTGCACATGCCAGCACCTTACCTTTGTACTAAACACAGAAAACAGCATATTTCAGTACCAAGAACAAGATCTTCCCCACTGGTCCATTATCTGCAAACTCTGAGAAGCTCACAAAGATCCTCAGGGTTTGACAAATTATTGTATATTTTCCCTGCTTGCATTTTTGCATTTTCATGTAGCAATCAAGGAGCTGTTCCTTCCCTGCTCCCCATCTGAGCTGGAAATGAATGGGCTTCTGTGTATTTGTTACAGGATGGAGAGCAGTCCAAAATGAGCTTGTAGGAATTAGTTCATACCATTAAAAAACAGAAAGCACTTATGAACCAGACACCTCACATGCTAAAAAAAATAAAAGAGAAGATACTACAACAAAGTCAGGTTATCAGCCTAAACACATCCTGTTCTCTGAGACATCAGCTAAACATCATGCAATGCACTGTCTACTTTGGACCTTAGCATACTTACTTTTTGTGGCCATGTGAATGGCAGGAGGACATTTATCATTACCTTTTCCTGGGATTTTCCACACAAAAAATAAGTAGCAAGTAAAAAAAAGGGAAAATAAGTCTAAAAAGGGAAACCTATGAGGTGTCCGTGTGGACTTTAGGCTGAGGGGAGAAATCAAACCTCTCATTGAGGGCAGCGAACCAGAGTGGGTGGGGGGGTCACCGACTGCAAAGGCATGAGAGGGAGCCAGCCATGGCTTGATCTCCCCTGCACAAACACCACCAGCGTGAAAGTACATGTTTCACTACAGAGGTGGGGGGAGGAAATTAAAGCCTTCTTGTTTCCAATCTCAACTTACTGGTGTTTATTTGAACTCTAAAATTATCAAGCAGAAAAACCCACCAGTATTCCTCACCAGGGAAGAAATAAAGCAGCAGTTGTAGTTCCATATCCTGTGTATTTGCTTGTTGCTTCTTGATGAAAACTGATGCAAGTCGAGTTTTGGGTGAGTCTTAGCACCAGGAATTATCTCAAAACTCAGCTTTGACAAAAGCAAGCAGAAAGTTTTCTCTCAGATATAATACAACCAGGTTTTATTTAAGTTCTCTCTTTTTCCCCCCCACACTGGCAAAAGTTCAGAGGGAGTTTAAAGTTTTGTAAACATTTTAACTACCCCTCTTCCCCCTTTCATGAATTTACAAAGCAAAGGAGATAGGGAGACCAGATTTGCAACAGTTCCAAGTCTCTCCATGCTATTGGATCCAAAAACTATATACAAGTCTGCAGCAGTCTCTGTATAGTTACTGTACATGTTTGGGGGCAGGGGGAAGAGAGAGGAGGAGGAGGGGAAGGTGACCCCAAAAAAAATGAATAAACCAAATGAAATAAAATCCAAAGCCAAACTGCTCTTGAGCAACTCGAACTATTTTCTTTAGGCAGTGATGACAAAACAACAGACACCTTTATACAACTCCACCAAAACTGCAGCGGATCTCCCTCGCAGGTTATAACCCTCTGGGGACGGGAGATGGGACCAGGGGGTTCAAACTAAGTGCATTTGGCAGTTTTCCTTCTCTTTCTTTGTGGTGTGTGCGTGTGGGTGGGTGGGCAGGCAGGTGGAGCAGGGAAGGCATTAATCTTTCGGTGAGAGGAAGGTTATGATTCCATAAATACTTGGAGATTATGGATCCCAGTAAAGGTGCATGAAGTAGTTTAAGGTGTAGAAGATAAGCAGGGCCGTCATTGCACAAAGCTTCGTCCTCCAGTGTCTCTCTTCACGACGAAAGGGCATCCTCTGCTCCTTACCTAAGCACTGAAAAGGCCACCAGCTGAGACTGCCAGGGCACATGTCTGAGAGCCAGCGTCCACCCTCTGCAAAGACTACAGATCCACATGTAAAGATCCCACTGTCTCTTAAACGAGACAAATTTGCAGGAAAGAGCTCAAAATAAACTGGTCCTAACCCTCTGAAGGTAGCATTTAAGGGGTAAATTCAACCTGAAAGAAGAGATGCCACTCCCCTTTTTTCCCAGAGCAGAAGCCCCCACTTGTCCAGGAAGGCTGGAGTACATCGACGAGCAACTCCACCAGGTCCAGTATCACCACCTAATGAAGACAGACTCGAGCTTTCCCTCCAAAAATAATGTGCTGAGAAGGGCTGGCAGGGGGTGTGCAACTTCAAACCAACTCAAGCTAAACTGCGCCCGCCACCGCCCGTCTCGTGCTGTTGCCAGTTCTAAGTTAGCTTATGAATGCAACTCCTGGCCTGGGAGAGCACCTTGCCCTGATGGAGCGCCCAGGCAGGATCCATGTGGCATTTCGGGGTTGACCAACATCTGTTAACCACAAACTCTCACTCAACCTCTCTCTCTCTCTCTCTCTCTCTCTCTCCATATGACTGCACATGTTGAATGTGATAAGAGTAACCAGGAGAGGGAAGCAATGGTTTGCAGAATCCCAATTGATTTTTTTTTTCCAGGTATGTCAGCAGAAGGAATCACAGCACAGTGAAAGCTTGCTGCCCAAATCAGCCTTGTTGTGAACAGATCCTAACTCCCACCCTCCCAGGACTCTGAACAACGTTCACGTGGCTCTGGGTTGACAGCAGGAATAGTGGCTGTGCAGTCCTGGGCACAAAGGGTTTGCTGGGGCCAGAGGAAGCAGCCTGAGATGATTGATCCTGTGATTCACTGCGAGGTGAAGAACAACACACGGTGGAGAGCACTGTGTCCAAACGGAGAATCCATGGTTAACAGATGCAGGAAAAGCCAGTTGATTTGCACATGCTCAGTAGTCTTCCAAAGTCTCTATTTCTCCCATATTGAGCCGCTCTGATGAGGCATTCACTGAAAACCCTGTGAACCAAAGAGGACTGATGTTAAAAACCTGGCTGGGGGATATTTTATTTGGTGGAATAGATCTGGAGTGTGCAGCAGCATGTGCAAGACCAAGTGCATCAGAAGCCCCAGTGGCGACGTGGCTCTGCAACATCCTGGAAGGGAGCACGTCGAGTGGTACTTGGAAGCCGCTGTCAACACTCTCCTTACATGGTCCAAGCAGCAGAAATGGACCTTTGGAGAACTTGGAACCCAAATGTGGAATCATGCCCAATGGTTTAGGGGTTGTAAGCAATTTCACCTTTTACTTTAAAGTCTATATACATGTACCTATGAAATCTGTGAAATGCTTTTTTTACAATCCCCTATCTCAGGAGTATAACATGAAAGTTACACAGGGCCATGCAGGTGGCTCAAATGCACCCAAAGCTCTACCCAACCCTGTAGCTGTGAAGTGCTGAGGACATGATGCACATGAGAAAAGCATAAGAAAAAGTGGAAACACTTTCAACAAGGAAAGAATCCAATATATTATATGCAACTTTCCTACCAAAATCCCATTTTTATGGCCATGCCAACCCAATATGGAGTATGAGAAAAGAGAAAGTTTTCTGGTGTTTTTACTAAACATAAAGTTGACACCTCATTGTCTGGAGACTGCCATATAGGCTGCTCTGTGCTAGAGAACCAACTGCTCTTCACAGTCTTATTTTCAAGAGGTAGGAAATGCTCGGTTCAGTAGATTTAGGGAAATAATTCTGGCTCCCTCTCGTGGCACAGTGTTACTTACAAGGACTGGAAATGATTTTGTAAAACAGTGTACTTATTTTTAAAAATTTGTATGTGCAACTTCTAAATTGTATTTAGTGACTTCTTCACATTGCATGAGTTGTTTTTTTAATAAATTCAGCTGAGTCCCCAGATCAGACTCATCGGGGTAGTCTAAGTCATAATTCCACTGAAAATGGAAATCACTGATTCAAGTGAAGAGAATTGGCTTTGGTGAGACCGAAAGACGTAAAGAAAGGCAGGGCTCTGTCAGAGCCTTAATAAAGCAGTGACTTCAGGTGGCTAATACCAGGCTGCTTTACATGAATGTGGGCTAAGAAGCCCCAGCACAACAAGCACTGGCCCAATGCAGTACCCTAGTTTCCTTCTGTCCCACAGAGCACAAACGTGAATGCGTTTATTCCACATAAATTGCACCCCACAGTGCTCACGGACTTACATGATGCCCTTAAATTTAAGGAAACCTCTCCATCAATGCTACAAGAACTGGTTAATACCATCCTCAGATAAAAATTAAGACAGAGAACATAATAAATAAAGGACCGCTAATGATTTCATAATCTGCCTCCAACTGAAAATCTGCAACCATTTCCACCCTTGCCATCTTTTCTGCCTAGTGTGGTTAGGTCCTTTTAGAGGGTGGGAAGGCATAAAGGCAGCCTCAGGAAGCTGCTCCTCATGCAGGAACAGAAGATGTGCTTCATTAAATCAATAAAATAGGCACAGGTCAACTCACAAGAGGAAAGGCAGTTTAACTGACATCCCTGAACTACTTAAAGGTTACCAGGTAATAATCAAAGAGGCCTTTATATGAGGGAAAGTTTGACAAAAGCTTCCCATGAGGCTCGCATGGAATTTTTCAAATCACTAAATAATAATAATAACAGCATTGAAACAAATTCTAAAGACACTTCCAAATTTACTCAAATTCAGTATTACCATTTAAGGTCAGTAAGAATTCTACGCTCCACAAGGCAAACTCCCACTACCAAACCAAGCATTAATTTCTGCAAAGGAGGACTGACCTAACAAGCTGGGATCTGCCCGAACCATCTTCTGTTTCTTCTTTTTCTTCCCGCTCTGCACAGCCTCAAAGTTTGATTGCTGGTTGTTGCTCTGGTTGGTCTGAAAGACCGAATGTAGTGAACTGTGGTTCATCCCCCACACTGAATCCTACAAAACACATTCAGGACAAGACTGTAAAGCACAATTAAGCTTGGTTTATTTATACAGAAAACATTCAAAGAGCCCAACGCACTTCCTACATCACATGTGGCAGCACTGGCCACTGCTGCATCCACCTCATCACTCCAAGGCATTTCCTGGATCAGCAGGCAAAGACACCATTTGATCCACAGCTGGCCTCAACTGTTATAAAGGAAAAATTCTGAAATCTGCTTTATTGTCTGCATTTCAAAAGACCTGTAAAACGCTGCTCATCTGTGCAGCAGGAATGCAGCCACTGCAGACTCCAACAATCTCCACGCACTCCTGGGGACTGCAGTGAGGAGGATTTACCTGCTGTTGCTGCTGTTGCCTCTGCTGACTGGCTTTCTGTTTGGCACGGCGCTCAAGAAACTGCTTGGCAAACTCCTTGGCCTCAGGAGTGTCTCCAAGGTAGGCTCTGATGTAGTCGTGGACCTCATAGGGAGACTCCACTTCCTTCAGGAAAGAAACAAATGTGGGAACTGCAAGAAGAAGGCAGAGATGAGGGAATGAATGCATATTGATATGCAAACACACATGCAATAAACACTACCTCTGGATTTGTGTGTCACACACTTCCTGATCTAGGAGCCATAGCAAACAGCCTGCCCTTCCAAGTTCCCTACTGATAAGGCAATAGGCCCTGTCATGCAACACATGATGAAACTGGATCCTCATCTCTGCCTGATAATGCTTCCATGACCACCAGAAACCCTCAGCAGGCTCTGGGCGGCACTTTAAAACTGGTTCCAAGCCCCACTGATTTGCTGTAGTTGGGACAACTAAAACCATGGAGAAGATGAAGCAGCTGGTTCTTCAGGCCACTATTTAACAAAGCCATTTTGAACAGTCCTTTGACGTCATTCCAGTCCCCCAGAACTACCTGGTCAGGAAACACTGGATATTGCTCCTCACATTCCTGCCCACCTCTTACCATCTAAGTTGTTGGCTGTGTTGAGTGCATGAAGCATCTGTTCACACCACTGAGTGAATCCATCCTGGGCTTTATTAACCCCCTGGAACAATTTCAACAGCTTTTCCTCTTCTTCTACCTTCTTGTTTTGTCTACTTGTAATACCTACAGATTTACTGAGGTAAAGAAAACATATATTAGGTTATCAACTACCACACTTACCCACAGTACAGTGTTAAAAGACTCTCTATTTTATAAGATGAAAACACTTTTTAAGAACCAAATAATTTTCTAAGCAGATGACAAAATAAATTGTGAATGATCACCTATTAACTATTTTTGTTGTCAAAACAGATCCTGAGTAACACAGAAAGAAAAGGAGAACACAGGAAGATGTTCTGACTGCTAAGTGATCACCTCATGAAGGGCAGGCTTTCTTTGCAACTGCTCCTTCCCCAATTCCTACCTGAGGCTGGCATTGCTTTTGTTTTTGTTGGTCGAGTTACGAGGTCCCACTTCCTTCACTGCATCATCCCAGAAACCCATGTTGGAGTTTTTGGTATCGGCATTGCTCCAGATGCTACTGACCAGGTCAGATGCCCACTGGTTGCTGGGATTAGTGTTTAAGGAGCCCCACACTGAATTCCCAATGCTGGTGTGCAGGTTAGAGTGCTGTTGAAACATAACAGAGAGACCCTGGTTATTGGCCCTGGCAGAGCAAGAACAGACAGACACCGGGATCTGGCTGTTTCCCTCCACGAGGAGACACACAGTGCACGTACCGTGGTATTTCTGACTCTGTTGGGCTGCTGGTGCTGCTGTTGCTGCTGTTTCTGCATCTGCCTTGCCTCCTCCTGCTGGATCTCCAGCAGGGACTTGGCGGTGCCTGTTGGTTTGGTGACATTACCCCAGCCTGACAATTTTTGCTGCTGTTGTTGCTGCTGTTGCTGGAGGGCCTTCATTAGTTCTCGCTGCTGGCGCCTTTGCTGTTGCATGCAAGACAAAAGTGGTTGTCCATATTGACAGAAGCTCACTATTATTCAGCATGCTAACTCAGAAACTGGTTTTAAACTAATTTCGTTTTCTTATGGAGAAGTCTGGCTGACCTATTATTTTTTGGGCCATTACAGTTGCTCCAAAAAGGGAGGCACTAAGTAACCACGAAACACAAATTGTTTGTTAGCCTAGGAAAGACTAAATTTATCAAATCCTGACTGCAGTCAGCTAAACATTTGGGGTCTTGGAAGAATACCTTCTCTACTGCCATCACGTACTCCCCTGCAGCCCACCCTTCCTTCCTTAAACTGCCCTGGTCCTGGGCATACCTGCAAACATATTACAGATGTGAAATAATTTCATACTGTTTTGTGAATATATTGTATTAGGAAGCTAATACCTCACCATTCCTTCTAAAAATTTAAGTGGTAGCTAAGCAGCCACATGGCTGAGGCCACTGCAACAACTCAGAGCCTGCTCCTGTTAGTATTTACCTCTTCTCGAAGCTGCCGTTCTCGTTCTTCTTCTAACTTTTGGATTTCTGCCAACGACAGTGTGGTCTGGGATTGACAAGCTCCTGAATTTGATTGCTGACCCCATGTTGAAGATGAAGGGAGCTGGGCCAAAACACACATTATGAGGAATTACAGAACATTTTAGAGAATACTGCTAGAGTATAGTCACGAAAAAATAGTATAAGCCCAACGGAAAAGAAAGGCCACCTTCAAAGTTTAACAAAACCCTGGAAAGTATAAACTGGTATAATTAAGTACAAAAAGGGACCATGTATAAACTGTACATTTTTTTTAATTGCCCTCTGATGTATCACAGTGTATCAAGAATAATGCAATGCATCATTCCCTGAAAAACAGCAATCAGTTTAGATTTTAAATACTTCAGGAACTCCAAGCTTTGCACTGGCCCTTGCTCACTGTGACAGAATAAACATCCCTACCCATCTGTGAGTCCCTCCCAGTGTGCTTCTATTGACAGAACCTTTCTCTTTTCATTTGTAACTTACCTTAGTCTTCCCATCACTTTCACACTCAACTATTTGCCCTCCTCCCTTTCCAGACAGTTCATCCATCCTGTCCAAGCTACTACAGACAGCCCTGAACCCAGCTGTGGTTTTCCCACACGGAACCTAAGGAGGAAGTCAAACTGCGGGAGCACTCTACCTTCATTTGTGCAAGTTGCTGCTGTTGCTGCTGCTGCTGCAGCCTCCGTAGAGCCTCCTGCTGCTGCTGCCTCTGCCTCATGATCTCCTTCTGGCGCTGGAGTTCCAGCTCCTTGCGCTTCCGCTCCTCCTCCTCCAGCCGCTGCCGCGCCGCCTCCTCCTCCATGCGCAGCCGGCTCTCCTCCAGCCGCCGCTGAGCCTCCTCCTCCTCACGAGCCCACTTGGCAGCCTCCTCTTCCTTCCAGGACACAGAGAGGAATAAAGTCAAAGTACACTTGGGAAAAATTCAAAATACTCCTACTCTGAGGTATTGATACTCAGAGAACAGACAGAGGCCTTTGTACTATAATCTGGTTGTTTATTCACCTTTATATTTCTCAGGCAAGAAAGCCCAATAATATAGCCTATATTCCCTAAAAATACAAGCTTCCCACTGCCCCACCAAGAAACTTGGAAGAGAATGGCATCTCCCTAGTTCAGATGAGCTCATTTCATACTATTTTCTTTCTAGGAATCATACACCTTTCAGTCTGAGCTTCCACCTGCTAATCCTGCTCGCAGTGCTGCCACACTTTCAGTGGAATAGAACTCAGCAGAAATAACACAAAAGAAACAGATGACAAAGAAGGAGATGTTTGCTGGAGTTACTCAACACCAAGTTGCAGAAAGGATGCTTCTGCAAACAAAGGAGACAACTGTGCAGTGGGACAGAAACAGGGATGACATCTTACAAGGGAGGACCCTGAAAAGGAATTTTTAAATACTAACTGGGATTTCTGAAATGGACATGGAAGTTAATGTGAAGCCAATCATGTTTCAAGACTAGTTTGACTTGAAGGACTGCGACAGTATCAATTAGGGGGATGAAAGATGAAGTACCATATGGACTTCTACAGCTGACCCGAGGGAGAGAAAAATGCTGTAAGACAAGAAAAGGGAAGAAAAAACCCCCTGAAACTCTGGTAGTAGATACAGTCTTGGCACTGTACAGAAAGACTGGCAGAACTGATCATCTCAGGTGACACAATTCTATAGTCGAAGATGGCAATTCTACAGCGAAAGCCCAGAGAGTGGTAATTCAAAACAAACTTGCGTTTGTACTCTGGTACTGTACACTGCCTTTCCCTTGAAGAAAGGAGCAGAAATACCATCTGCAAAGCCATTCTTAAAGCTCAGACATGAAGGAAAACATGCACTCAACCCAAATCTCTTTTCCAAAGAACAGATCGAATCCTGATTTTGTCTGAAATCTGGATACAGGTAAACAACCTTTTTGTCATTCTCCTGACACTGTCTACAAGCTCTGCTTTCTTTCACCAAAACTGATGATCTCAGCAGGGATGCAAGTGCCAGAGCCTGTTTGTTCTGGCAGGCCCCAGAATTAAATACAAGTCCCTTTTGCCATTTTCACCTGTTTCCGAATTAACTCCTCTCGCTGCCGTCTCTCCTCCTCTTCTCTTCTCCTCTCTTCCAATCTCCTAAGTGCTTCCTCCTGCTGTTGCCTCTCCTCTTCCTCCCGCTGCCGCCTTAGTGCAATTTCCTGCTCTCGTTGTCGCCTCAGGGCTTCCTCCTGGAGTTGGGAACAAAATCTCAGTCTATAAATGCTGTTTGATTGATAAACCACATCAGAACAGAGATTACAGTACTGTCTGGCCAAATGAATGGCCTCAAGAAAAGCTCCCTGGCTCCAAGCTAAGCTCTACCAAAACCTTGCATTGAACACTACAGACCCACATGGCAACAAGTTATTTTGATGCAATGTGCATCTCATACATAATTATTTTAATGAAAAAAGAAACACATGAAATCATTGCCTATCTTTGGTTTTAGGAAGAATGGCGTTGAGAATGAAAAAAGGGTGGGAGTCCTCTTTCCACTATGCACTCAGTATTTGAACCTTAGATGTGTATATATTTTAGTGTGTGGTATCATTAATTCCTTTTTTTTTGGGGGGGTGGGGGGTGGGGTGGGGGAGTTTCAGCTGTAAGTTGGAAACACTAACTATTCAAGAGCACTACAAAACTCAACCCACATGTCCAGAGAGCAGAGAGAAGCTGAAGCAGCCCAATGCATTCATAGACACTGCAACTGTGGAAGTTTCAGAGATGTGACTCTGTGACAGGGCTTGGACTGGGCTGTCCCTATGCTATCTAAATATTATGGCCAACAAAAGGTCTCTTGAGGGCTTTTATTTTGGGCTATCCCTAAATGATTTAAAGAGCTTCCAAGGAATTACATTTTGTTCTCCAAGTAGCAAAGCTATTTACTCAGCTCAAAAAGCAGCACCCTTCCCCACTGCTCTAAGATGATAGACGTTTTTCCATTCTGCCCCTTGTGTTTGGAGGAATAGGGCACCACCAGCCTTGGGCTGACTTCCTGGATATTGTTACATGGGAGCACACCTGAGGAACTTTTCCCCCAGTTCTGACTTTCCCTTGCACGAAAAAGCCTTAGTTTTTGCAGCCTTTTCTGACCTCTGACATCAGACAACTGAGCTAAGGCCACCCTGCTTTTCATTCTGTTTTCTCTCCACTTTCTGACTTATCCTAACAGCTCAACCTGAAGATCCTACTTTTTGAATAAGAACATTCTTAAGCATTTTCCTTTCAAGATGACCTCTACTGTGCAACTGTTCTCTTCCAAGCTTTTTATAAGTAATACATTACTCACCGGACAATGGGTGCAGCATGGATGTAAGCTCAGATAAGTTGGGGAAGTGAGTTGGGAAAACTAAAACCCTTTTATTCAATCTGATACCAAACCTTCATGTCTGCACAAGAGAGATAAACTGCACTACAGTTCCCTGAGCAACTGGCCTGGGTTTTGCTCTGACAATGAAATTCAGATGTCTGCTCAGAGCTGTCAGTAGACAGAACATCTTTGATAAGCAATCCTATGGCACTGAAGAGCTGCTGGTTGCAAGCTCACAGTTTACTTGTATTCCTGTGTATCACTGAAGTGGTTTAGTGCTAAATGGAAGTGCAATAAATGTTTTTCTTCCACTAACCAGACAGAAACCAATAGCCTGTGATTAATTTTCTCATTAATCAAGCCCTTGATTTGTCATATTCGCAAAAACTTCAAGCACAACATGCACCACCCAAACACTGTTGTAACTCGGGCCTGTAACTGAATTAACTGGACTCGTGCAGTCAAGTCACAGGAATCAAGTGTCCCCAGTACAAGTGCTGGAAAATTTCTGCTGCTTCTTTTCCTGAGCCGTCTCCTGAGGAGGCTGGGGGTGTGCCATGCTCTTCTGTTTGGTTGGAGACCACAGAGCAGGATCTGGGCTTGGGAGGTCCAGCTCCCCCAGGCTTTGGGGCTGCCACTGACTGAACACGTGGTACCTGAGATGAACCAAGCCACCAGTGAACAGCACTTAATTGACTTCCCTGCCCTACTTTGCCTTTGGGAACGAGGCTAGGATTGCCATCAGGAAAGCTGCAGAGATCTCTCTCTTGCTCAGGCATGCTGGGAGAGACGCTGCTGAATGACAGCAATTAAAAGACTTCTCTCCCCTACAGAGCTGAAGCCCAACAGTGTTGTACCAATAGGAGAAAAAGACCACCTATAAGACTCTGAAAAGCTGGGAACCACATGGCTGACACAATTCTTTTTTCCTACTCTTCACAGCTATAAAAAAGGTGATCTTAATATTTACTTCTGTAGCTCATTATTCAATGTTTTTATTTGAGTGTGTGACCAAAAACCATTCAAACCTCTCCAGCTTCCTGCCACTGAATTGTATGGGAAACACTCAATCCTTTGGCTCCTGCTATTCCCATGTTTGTGGCTTCCTGCTCCAAGTGAATCCCAATGTTCTTTAGCATCTTCATTAGTCATTATTTTTAAGCACACACACCTTGGTGTACAGACAGCTTATTTCAGACCTTTTAAAATATCTGTAATGTTACAGAAAATCCTTAAGCAGCAATCCCCAGTTCAACAGACTCTGGATTCTTAAATAAAATAAGGAATTTTTTTGCAGTTAGTAACACTTGCAATTCTGCTTGTCTCTATTACTGGGGCTTACAAATCTTTTTGCTCTCATCTTTGAAACAAGTATTTTAAAGGGAGCACTAAATATATAATTCAGAGAAAATAGTTAATGAAACTCCAACTTTGTTCCTGAAAGCAATCAATCATCACAAAATAGAAGACATCAGACCAGAGACAAAGAAGAAATACAGGAGCTACACAAGCTGGGCATTACTGTTTGGAAATCCACAGTGCAAAGTAATTGATGAAAACTACGAACAGAACTGAATTCAACATTTGGTATGACATTTCATCCTACAGAATTTAATTTCTATTAGTTTTGTTTTTTTTTATTTAGAATTCACCATCAACAGCATATTTACTAACCTTATATACTAGTCTTTTATGCAGTATTACATCAAAAGCCTTCCTGAAGTCCAGGCAGATTAAGTCTACTGCTTCACCCCTCTCAGCTCTCACTGTCATCTCCTCAAAAGAAGTTAATCAAATTTGTTAAGCATCATCTCCTCTGTATAAATCCATGCTAATAAATCAGTTCATCCCTGATTCTACAATGCCTTCCAGTACAGAAGTCAGATTCAAGTATTAGACCAGTTTCTTTTTTTTTTTTAAAATACAAAATACAATGTCTCTTTCCAGAGAAGTGCTTAAACTGTGTTACCTTTTCAAGACATTCCTGCTCAGCATTCAGCAATTATTGCATTGGTAATGAACTAAGATACTTGCTGTTACTGCTTTTCAACCCCGTTCTGCTTCCTCCTTGTAAAAAGTTATTTCCCATGGCATCTCAGAAAGGGAGAGTCAGACTGTTTACTGTACAAATCCAAAGTGGACAACAAAACTTTGGAATTTAACAGACATGGAGTTATACACAGTAGAAAAACTGTTACACTGAAAAGAAACAACCCAGGTCTACTTGAAGCCACCATGGATGACACACATTGAGTTACCAAGTGATCAGCTGAAAAATGAGTTGTTGTTAAACCAGATCTAATGCGATCTAACTCAAAAGTTACACTTTTGAGTATATTATTGCTTCAATGCCACAATTTGACCTCAAGCAAAGGATGCTTTTCCACTGTACACCATAATGACTTCCTGTACACAAAGTAGAGAGATTAAAGCAAGGAGCCATTTGCAGACTTGATTCCGAAAGATTCCATGACAGTTACCTACATGTCATACTGTGTCAAATAAAACACATCTTCAGTGACCAAACCCAAACCCTGAGTCAACTGAGGTCTACAACTAACTTACAAATAAAACTAGAGGTTCTAGAGGCTTCCTCTGAAGTGTCTGATCCTTGAACCAGGAACGTGTTTTACAACTGCCCACCTAAACACACAGGAAATATTATAGAAGACACAATTATTTATTACTTTTGCCTATAATTGTTATGGTGCTTTTCAGGGCATTTAAACTCCTTAGTGAATAAGCTCAGCCATGTGCTTGCCCTTATCCTTCACATGAAGAGTGAAAACCTTAACTTTCACTGTCTTTACCTCCTACAACACTTAAGGAACTACATTTTCTTCCATGCAGAATTCAGAAGTAAATGCTAAAAATGCCAAACTTGTAATGCCTTCATTTTGTATTTTTGGAAGATTAAGAACATACTACAACTCCCGCATTCATCTCCTACTGCTATGTTGATCACATAATTCTTTTTAACAGATCTGCTTGACTAAACTACATCCCCTCCTTTCCCAAATATAAACTCAGGAAAAAAAGCTGACAGGCTCTATTACTAAGATAATAATTCATTCCAGAAATTATTTACTAACTTTAAAAAAAAAAAATCAACAGGGGAAAAAATTAGCTGAATGTCATATCATCTTTGTTCCACTATAGCCCTCTACCTCTTATTCATTAGAAATGGCTGCTCAAGCTCCATCGACTCCAGGATGTGCCCTGACAAAACACTAGACTGCATAAATGACAAATAAAGATTAAACATACAATAACTGGGCAACTAACTAAAGTCTAATATTGGCACTAACAAGTTGGCAGGAAATATTCCACAAGGAATAAAGCCCCTCTGCTGCCAAACAGGAACCTATCTTAAAGTGAAGCATCAAAGCCCATTTCTCACATTGCAATTTGGGCTCTTAAAATCAAGTACAGGAGAATCATAATTTCATATAGTCACACGAAAAATATTAAAGCTGTCTTCACACACACCTACCAAAGATTAATTAGACCCCACAGGATTCTTAAAGTGAGTTTTATAAAGTATTATAATTAATTAGAGATTAACTACATTGAGGAAACTCACTTGCTTCCTGCGGGCCAGTTCTTCTTCTTCCCGTCGTTTCCTCTCATCTTCCTGCTGCCTCCTAAGTAGCTCTTCTTGTTGCCTCCGAAGCTCCTCCTGCCTTTTCCTCTCCTCTTCCTCTCGTTTGGCCCTCATTTCCACTTCTCTCCTCTCTTGCTCTAGCTACAATTCACATAAAACTATACTCAGATGCAGGTAACGTATTCCTACACCATTTCTTAGGGCAACTCTGCTGAAATCATAGTAACAGCTTAACAGACGAAGCCTCTGACAGAAACTCTTCCTTAACTGGCATTTGACCTATCAGCTGGCTGCCTACTGGGGCCAGATTCCTCCAACAGTCTAGAACAATTTTGGACAATTTCTGATCAGTCACAAACACCAGTTCTCTAGGCAGTCTTTCTACATCAGGTCCTCAAAATACCCTCTGACTTCAGAAGCTTGTAGTGAGTTCTTTGCAGTCATCATTAAATAATCATTTTCAGGTAACGTACGGAATCAAACAGGTTCAAACTTACAAAAATAATTTAATACTAGAGTACATGTGAAATAACTCTGGCAAATAAGACTCTTACTGATTTCCCAAACCACTGCTGGTTAAAAACGCATGGATTAAGAGAACAAGTACCTGCTCCCAACTCAGGGTTTGGCATGACAGCTCATGATGATCTCAGTTTAAAACAGAGGTGGCTAATGAAGATGTTTTAATCGCAAATGTAGAACACAAGCACTGTGTTCAGTGCACTGTTTCAGAGGTCGGTAGTGCCTCCAAAGAAATGGTTTCCACAAGCAGTCCAAAAGGGTTTCATGACTGGTTTTTATAACCCCTCTTTATGGTGCCTTCCATGAAAATCTAATCAAAATCATACAGATTGAAGAGCTTGGTCTTCCTATGTCTCAAGAACCACAGTTACATTGCAGAACAGCAATCCCAACTTCTTACAGTACAAAACAGTTTCTGACCTTTGCAGCTTTGGCCTTCTCGAGCTGCTGAAGTTGTTCTAGAGCTGGTCCCTGAGCTGCAGTATCAATGGGCAGATCCCAGACACTGCTTCCTTCCCAGACTAGACAGTGAAGAAAACAAACATTGACAAGCAAAGATAAGCACATCAACAAACACAACTGAAAGGGGAAAATGCTGTTACTATGTTTTATAAACTAAAATCAAGATGTTAGTCTTAGTCAGTAGAGGGCCACCTTATCTTTCTGCAGAAAAAGGCTTGTCCATGACTGAAGTAAGGCTGAGCTTCCTACAAAATTTACAGAAAAACCAGCTATTCAAACTCTTCCCATCATCACAGAACACCCTTAGAGTATAACAACCCCTTCAGATCAAGGCTTCCCGTAACCATCAAAAAATTACCATATTCTTCACAGTTCTCAAATGGAACATATGCTGCAAAGCAAAACAGGCTGACCCACTTGAAAATAATGATGCACAACTGATTTCCCCAGGTGTCAAAAAGGGAGGGGTCATCTCAAAGATGCTGACTCTTACTGCATGGACTTTTCTCAACGGTCCTGACACAGGCTAAGCCTCTTACCTGTAGGCTGTGAAGCTGACTGAAGTTCCCATATTGAGCCAGTGTCCGGCACTGACACAGATCTTGTTACAGGTGGCATCATGTTCTGTTCAGATATTCTGTAATACCAACAGGGAGAATCAGCATGCCACTTCCAGGGAGAGGAGTGCTCTGAACATGCATGAGATTCAGCAAATTCTAACATCCTCCTTTCCTTCCATACCTCTATTTAAAACAAAAATACCATGTGGACAACACTAATTGCTTGTACAGTTCTTGCTGATCTCATCCCTGCTGCCAAGCCAGCTACTGCTACAGTTTTGCATCTGCTGCTTAGAGGCCAGTTTGAGGAACCAGCATCCAGTACTGCAGAACTTAACTGGCAAAGCCATTCTGTACCAACACATCTGTCAAATAGGTACAATTTCAACTCTACAGTTTTTCCTCCTCATTCCCATAAACACTCTTTGAGGCAAAGACTGCATCTATAAAGAAGTACTCAGCATCCTGAACTGTTTCATATTCTTCACGTTCCCATTGCAATCTCTAAAATATGTAATGCTCAACTCTGAGCAAACTTGACTAGGACAGACTGCTGACAAGATGTAATTACTGTTATATACAAGCCAGAACACAGGAAGAATGGAATTCAGTTCAGTCCTAGGCTAACTCACCTCATCTTCAGGGCCTGAAACTGTTGCAAGAGGATAGCGAGCTGCTGCTGCTGCTGGGATGAGAGGGCTGCCTTCTGCTGCTGAGCCAGCATCTGTGCATACTGTTGTCTTCAAAAGAGAAGAGAGTCATTGGTGCTTGCTCACTTATGCCCAGGTTACAGACAGATGCATACTTTGGGACTAATGCCTACTGACCTATACAATGTACATGCTAAACACTAGAAAATGAGGGCTGGGAAAGAATCAAAATACAAGGATACAACCCAGTTGGCCCACATGAGCAGAACCAAATTGCTCTTTACTCTCAACTATGTCACCTGGCTATTACTACCCAATGCCCCTCTTGTAAGCTTGAGCAACACTACTTCCTTTTTTCTATAAATTCCATTAAATCAGCTCAAATTAATTTGGCTTTGCTCCCTGCCCATCTACCATCAGTCTCTTCTGCAGTATGCCACAACAGTGCCTAGTACAAGGGCAGGTTCTTGCCTCATCAAATCATAACCAACAATCAGTGTTAAATTATAATCCCAACACATGCCTTGAGGACCCCTTGAACAAGTAGTCTGATTGTTTGCTTTCCTTCAAGCTCCTAACAAAACAAGCTGTCAGGAACTTGCCAGAACTGAACAGCTGACAGCTCTGGCAAAATGGATGACAAACTGCTTTGCCCAGCAGTTACCTTCCACTGATCTTCAAAGAGCTGAGTAAGCAGACCAAAAGAAGTTCCACCTTCTCCATCTCCAGTTCAAAAAACTGGTAGCCTTGTCCTGACTCCAAAACATCTGAAGTGCATTACAAAGACAGCTGGGATTCAGTCCAACCGTAACAGGTCTCACCCAAGTAGGTATGTGTGACACAGAAAACTACTCTGACAAACATGCCTGAGGCAGCCACACTGTCCTACTCCTGCAGGCTGTGGACATCTCTGCTGTTTGGGGAAGCAGCTATTGCTGTTGGAGGTGAAGCACTCCCAGCCCCACTGCCCGAGGAAATAATGACAAGAAGCTGAACTCAGATGACCACAAATGCAGAGCAGAACGCAGCCACTGGAACACCTTGGGTACCCTGGGAAGTCTTACTGTATTAAAAGATGCTGATACTGGAGGTGCTGCATTTGGATCAGAGCCAACTCCTGCTGTCTAGTCAGTCGCTCTTGGTCCAGCTCACCCTATGTTTAGGAATAAAACATTTCATTACAATACATATATAGTAACAGCAGCACATTGCAAAGACAAGTAATGGAAGAGTTGTATTTTGAACAGAAAAGTCAATAAAAATGGAAAAATCCCAAGAGATTGACAAAGCTTGTAGCATGGTTAGCGAAATACAGAGCACTCGTACCTATTACAGGGCCAAGCCTCCCAACCACAGACAGGGCAAAACAAACATTTTTAAACTGAGTGTCTTCTCTTACAAAGTCAATTTAATACTGAGTTCAGCCTTGGTGCTTAGAACACTTGCAATTCCAAGATGGAGCAGCCAAGACCTAAATAATTTACTCCCGTTCATTCCAGGACTATTTGAATACTGTAACTGCTGCACAATTACCAGGTGTGGAAGTGGTGCTGGGCCTGGAGTGAAGGGGACCCTGCCCCACATTTTCATGATGTCTCCAAGTGGCTGGAAAGTCTCATCACAGGCTCTCTTAACCAACAGCGACATGGTGAAGTATCCAGCCTGGAACCACTCTGCCATCTCCTGATTACTGAATGGACCTGAAAGAACACCAACCAACACATGCTGTGGGGAAGGAGAAGCAAGGCCAAGTCCAGCATGCTGGAAACAAAGAGAACAGTGCCTGCTAAAGTCACACAGTACCCAGCACCAGGCAGTTCTGTCTGTCTCATCCCTTGTCTGAACATACTGTGCAACCAAGGCTGGAGTGTCAAATCCATGGGTCTGCATCTTTACAGGGGCTACAGCTCTGCCCCAGAGAGTCTCGTGAAAGTCTGGCTCTTGGCAGTACCCATGAGCTGACAGTGCCAGAACCACAAGTGCTGCTTTCCCCACATGCACTGCACAGGTAATTAAACAATCTTAGCCTGGTTCAACTCCTGCCTTCAAATCAGAGGAATTCCTATGTTTTACAGAAGTTTTGCTCCTGGAACTCAGCAGATGAGCAGATTCATCTCTGGATGGACAATTACATTTTTTAATGTAATAAGGATCCAGTTTCTTTCCTTTCTCAGAAAGCTACACTTTTCCTTCTCTTCCTCTTTTTCCTGAAAAAACTTTAGTAATTCCCTTCACAGGAGGGCTCCTATACTAAATTTGCATCTCCAAATAGATACAAAGCCAGTATAAAAAAATATTGTTTAACTGAGCAAGAGCCACATAAATAAGTTTTGCAAAAATGTCTTCTGAAAAACAAGAACATTCAGTAACTCTTGCCTCCTCTGTAAGGAGTATCTCTAGAAGGCAATTCCTCCCAGGGAGTATGAATCCACCAGAGGTTATTGCAAGAAAGAAAATTAGGTGGGAGTATTTACTTCTGAAGGTCACATGCAAGGAAGTACACCCAGCAGTGCCTGACACACAGTGTAAAGCACACTGAGCAAATACAAACACTTTATGGTTAACATCCTTTAAACTCAAAGGAGTGAGAAGAATACCCTAGGGATGTGCAATACATGCACACAAGAGATTGGCACAGATCCCACAGATAACACCCCCACCAATCCTATCAGGAGTTCACAGTTGAGAAGTCCTTTACACTAAACAGCGTGAAGCACAGCAAGGGAAGAGTTCACTGTTTAACTGCATTTTTGGGAGGCAGATAAGCAGCTGCTAAAACAGAGCCCTGAGACAGCCAACAGAGAAGTACCTTCTGAAAGCAAAGATGCAAATATCTGTATGAAAGGCCTGCTCCAACTCTGACTGAAAAAACAAATTTCTCCATCAAAAACTGCAAGCATGAAGGAAACAGTTTATGTGTATTTTATGAACTAACACTGAACGAGCTGCAAAGTGTAATTGAAATTGAGATCCTGCGTGAGCACTGGCTTGTGGAAACTTGTTTCCTCTTTGCTCCAGATTCTAAACATATTACCCTTCCCCGAATACTCAATGTCTTGAGGCTGAACATAGAAAATTGATTTCAATGTTTCTCATGGATTCTTCAGCAAGATACTTGAATGGTCACATTCTTGGTTTGTTTCCATTGTTATCTGGAAATCTGAGTGACTCCTGGCATGAAAAACTGGTTTGAGTCTAACCTGAATTTACAGAACCATGAAGTGATGGCAAATCTCAGCTGCAATAAAGCCTAGCTCTGGACATGAGGCCTGCTGAGCTGGGGGGGGAGGGGCAGTGATGGGTTGAAGATATTTTCAGAACCCAATTCTTCTAGAGTGGTAAAAACAAGCACCAGTATCTCTTGGTGGTAATTCTGTCAAACAAAAGAGGAAGTGTAAAGGGCACAGACCTACCCTGAATTTCTCCTTGTGGATCTTTGTAGTACCACTTCTGCATGGCTTCATGAAACAGTGGCATTGAGGAACCCTTTGCTCTGTGCTCCTGAATTTTTGCTGCTAGTCTTTCATCATCAAGGGCACTGTCCTGCAGGTATGCCACCATCTTCTCTGCTTGCTGCAGGAGACATCAAAACCAGCAAGGAATACAAGAGTTCGGTGTGTGCTTACAGATTTCCCAATGAATGTGCCAAACACAACTACCTTCTGCTACCCAGTGCTCAAGGGCAGGCCAAAAATGACAGGAGTGACTGCAACACAAACCTTGAGCTCTGCCTACCACACTGTCAGAGCTCTGAACAAGCACAGCTCACCCGCTTAAGCTAAGCTTTATATCAACTTGCCAAGAAGGTCCCATGCAATATCATCATGAAAAATACGTATTTTAAACATACTGAATGTACAGCATTTCTCAAGGCAAATCATGCTGCTACGTGACAGTGGTCATAAGCACCAGGGCCTCAGCTCTTTAACACGGCATATGGCACCCTGATCCACATTACATAAAATACTACAAAAGCTTGAACTATTCTCCAAAAAAAATAACTGAGAGAAGCAGCTTTCAGTACACATTGTGGAGTGTAAAATCTCAGCTGCATTTCTGACTTTATGGGCTTCAAATCTTGTTTGCATTCCACATTCCTCCAGTCTTACAATTGTTAACATCAAAGGAATTTGAGAAATTTTACCTGCTCTAGGTGTTTGAGGCCCTCTTCATCATCTGGATCAGTGGGAATGTTGCCCATGCCTGGAGCAGCTGTGACAGGTGTTTGAACTGGCCGCAGAGCAGGATTTGAATTGGAAACAGGAGGAGAAAGATGAGCAGAAGAAGCTGTGTCTGCAGAAATCTGTGGCAGAGGTTGACCAAGAGAAGCCAAATCTAAAGAAAAACGTTAAAGTTAGTTAATTGTCTTTAACATAAATTAAAATTACTTTAAAAAACTTACTGTAGAGAACTTTAAACAGCTCAAATTTAGCACCAAAGCAAAAGTATTTTCAGATCTCCCTGAATGTACTGTTTACAGCACAGGCACCCAACCTAACTCCAAGGAACAAAGAGTTTAGTTTAACAGCGCAGAACTCAGCACATCTCAGCATATCCCATCCCCTGGCCACACCATTTGTCCAGACTGATCTGCTCTCTCAATGACCCACATTCATAAAACTAGGTCGTGTTTCTCTGCAATGTGAAATACTAGTGCACTGCAAGCACTTGGCATGGCATATCCAACAAATCCCATATTGATAGACCAGTTGATCAGTTCCAGCTTTCCACCACCATAATCCAGTCCTTGCCTCTTTTAAGAGGCCAAGACTAACCAACCAGTAACGGGAACTTACTAAATTTATGTGTCAAGTTTCTTACCTTCCCCTCTGTTGGACATTTTGGCTGGCGGTGTATTCTCTGGTCGATTCTCTTTATCTTCTGTTTTTTCTGTTCTTTCTGGCACACACTCTTCCTTCCTTTCAAAAAGGCTTGTCTGCAGCGGGTCTGGAGGCTGGGATTTTGGTGGGGTGTCTGACCTTGCAGCTGAAGATGATGCCTGGACTGCTTCTTCCCCTGCTTCTGTAACATGGCACAGTTCTACATAACTGAATTAACGGAAACTCTACCCCGGCAGTTGCACCAGAAGTCCTCCTTACCTGCTACTACTCTTTCTGTTTTCTCCCCCTCCTTCTTGGTCTTCTCATGATCTTTGGCTTCTTCATTGTGGCTCCCTTCAGAATCGGATCTCTCCTCCCCTTCCTCCACAGGTCGGAAGTCCATCTCCTGTTCCTCAGGTATTGGCTCCTTCTGCACCTTCTGCAAAGGCAACACAACCATCCATAACCCATCCAACACCCCAGGACGTCTGGTCACAGTGATCGAAGGGCCCAAAACAGTTTTTTACCTTTAAAGAGAGAAACGCCCCCGAGGAGTCAAATGTTCCCATTTCCTCTTCAGCATCTTCTAAGCACCACTCAGGGAGGCTGTCCCTGTCGTCATCCATGCTGCCGCTGCCGCAGCGCACCCGCCGATAGCCGCGCTCATCGTCACGCTCCCGGAAATCGAACTCGAACCTGCGCCGCCGCTCCATGTGCTCCCGCCAGCCTGTGGAACGAGGGCTGGCTCAGGGGACCACCTCAGGGACAGGCCCTGCCACATGGCCCGGGGCAGCAGCTCCCTGGGACAGAAACTGGGAGTGCCCCTCCAGGACACGGAATGCCCCCACCAGCAGGCAACTTTAGGGACAAGGGAGGGAAAGGAACAAACCAGCCAACAAGCTGGACACTTTCAAATACTACACATTATATATATATATACAGACATTATACTACCACATTATAAACTGTATTTATGAGCATTAAAAACCACGTAAGGCTAAGAAAGCTGGGCTACATCATCTAAAACATGCAGTAAAATAAGACAAGCAACACTAGTTGCTGATCAAATTTTGCAGCCATCATTGACAATCTTTTCTGGTACCTTTCTGTGTAAAAGATTTTGTATTTGCTTTCAGGCAATCTGTAGAAGTCACATCCTGAACAAAACATCCATGCTTTTTGCCTCTTGCCCTCAGAGATGTTTTTGTGCATATACATGAAAAATGGAGTGACAACTGTTTAAATATGTTTGAAAGGACTGGAAATAATCTTGAACAGTAATTTTTTAGCCATGGAATACCACAACTTGGAACAATAAGAAGAGAGGAAACTTTCAAAATTCAAATATAAATTTTATATTCAGAAGACACCTTCATTCAGCCAAGCTTCAAATCCTCTGCGTGCAATAATGCTATTTAAACTGTAAAGAACTTGCTGCTGAGGAAAACAAATTGTGAGTGAAAGGAGTGTACACAGCTTCCCATGCAGCAGAAGGCATATTTACCAGAAAGGTGCAAGGCAAAAATGAAAGCACCTTAATTTCTAGTGGTGGCTGTTCTTTTCCGGAGAAAAAAAATAAAAATCTTTTTTTTGCTCTCAATCTGTGCGATCAGTACAGTCTCACTGTACCAAATGGTTCCCCAAAAAAATCACAGTAAAGGGGAGAAATGCTGTCCTGTTTCATATGACTGAAGAATGTTTCCACATTGACATTAATATCGTAAGTATTAAAACTGGCCGTGCAAAAAATCCACCTTTGTCTCACAACTACAGGAAATGTAAAACAAACTGCGTCTGGAAAGATTATGAACTTCAGTGTTAAATTTTACCAAGGAAACACAAAAGGTTAGACTTTAACAAGGCCTTCACTATACCATCTGTGCCTATTTGCAAATAATTCCACTGGATAACAATCTATGCTTCTAGTTATTCCTTAGAAAGAAGTAGGTATTAACCCATCAAATCAATATACGGAGGCAACCTTTTTAATGTCATTAAGGAAGGAGATTGAAGTGTGAGAGGTTGTGGATAACCACCTGCATTTTTGATTAAAGCCATGGCCAGACATCTCTTTATCACAACCAGCAACATGTGTGTCAGGTTTGCCAACACATGGACGATCAGAGCCATGGCCAGAGCCTGGCACTGCCATGGCATATGGATTAACCCGCTCAGCCTGTTTACCGTCCCGGGGCTCACAAATGGCTGAGCATCAATTCTCCTCCTCTCTTTTGCATGGAGTACAAAAATCCAGTATTAAGAGTTCCCTATACAGCTGAAAATGGGTCATGTAAAGCACCTGAATTAGAGAAAACCTCTATTTTTCCACAGTTCACATCCCCACAGCATAGGCTCTTCACAGTGAGACGCAGAACCAAGGCTCTGAAGGTAAATACTAAGTATTTTGTTAATTCCAGCTATCTTCAAAGTTCAAATTAGGAACCATTTCCTCTGCTTCCAAAGATTTGGTCACAGCACCTCTTATAGCCCCAAAATTTTCAGAGCTGGGTGGAGCAGACACATGGCCTTTTTCTTAATAACAAAATGTGTCTGTAAAAGCCTAGTTAGAACACAGGCAGTAACTCAGGTGTGAAATATTGGACTGCCAACCTTTAAAACGAGCCCAAAGTAAAGATAAATATTCAACTCTTACCTCAAGTTTTTAAATCAACAGTTAGGACACAAACATAACTTTAAATTCACCTCTATGGTATCACCAGGCACTAATTTTAAGATCAAGATTTCAGGACATAATTTTCAGCTTAATTTATCCCTTGCAATTTATGGTTATTGCCATTGTAGGTACAAGACAGGACTACGGGCTGCTTCAGGAAAGCCAAGTACACATTAGCCTCAATTATTATTAGCTATTTGTCTCTTTAAGTTATATTCTCTAACTTAACAATGAAATTTTCAATGTTTACTAAACCAATACTAAATACTAAACCACACTAAATACTTAACTAAAGAATAGTACACATTTCTGGCATATGTTGTATATAAACCTAATTCTGATTTTGCTCAATTTTAGAGCAAGAATTCTCCAATGCACTTCAGCTTCTTCACAGTATTTAAGATGCAAAAGGAACAATGCCCAAAAATTCAACTCTACTTGAACTACATCAACTCATCAACTGATTCTGAAAATGGAGTGATCAAAATGATTTGAAAAGCTTTTCAAAAAAAACAGCAACCAAAAAGTCTTTATATGAAATTACAGCCAAAGGACTGTCCCAAATGCTTTTCAGGAAAAAGACCTTAATAGAGCTATTTCAGTAAAGGCAAAAAATTGTAACAGACAGAAATTTGAGGCAAGAAGAACTGAGTCACATTCCTTAAGGACAACTTGGTAACAAAAACATCTATATAACAAAAACATCTATACATCACTCACTAGTTCTGAGACCAAAACAGGGTTGTATATGTACATGACAAAATGGACTCTCCTTGCAAATTTAAAGGGCAATCTTTGTATGAATGCAAGGACTGGAACAACAGAAAGAGGGACCTTTTAGGTATTAAAAGATGACTAAAAATTAAAAGAGAAAAAAGAGCTAGGAAGCAGCCAGTGAATCTAAATCTATGGTCACACCCTTCTTTCAGACGGTTAACGCAGTCTAAAGATCCCAGCATGGATATACAAAGCCAAGCCAACGGAAGATCCAGCTAAACAAATGACAGTCCTCTAAAGACATTTCATTACTTTCAGCAGGACACACAATTAGTATTATTACCTGACACCAGAATTAGTACAAAGCAGCAGTTTAAGCCACGCTAGTTTGAGTTAAACTCATTGTTTAAAGCAAAAACGGGATTAAAACCATTTTGATGGTCTTGTGGCTACTTCTCACAGGAGAATTCAAACAGCTCTGACCAAAGAAGAGACAGGACAGTACAGCTGTCAGCTCAGGTTGTCTCAAAATTAGCAACTTCTCTGCACAGTCACCGAACTCTTAGAACAGGCATTCAGCAATACCTGATAGAACTAACTAGTAAGTGAAGTTCAGTTAGCTGTTTCCTACTGGAAAATCAAATAAGCAGCAACATTTTCCATAAGAAGATGAATTTTCAAAACCTTCCTCAGAACACCTTTCAAAAATGCTCAAGACATGAATGAACTTCTGAACTTTGATGTCTATGCCTCCTTTTAAGTTAAAGCATGTGGGCTTGCATTTGCACAACATTCCATTCCTAGTCTCCGTTCCTAGTATGATGCTGCATCTGACCATCATGAGGTACTGAACTAGGTCTGAACTAGGCAACAAAGTAGCAGTGTCTAATGAACAACTGTAACCACACACTCTGAAAAAGAAACCTACATTCTTCAAAATTTGCCCGCTAGCTTTGCTCTAAATAGAAAACAACTGACGATAAATCAAGCCTTGGGTTCGCTGCTACATTTTAGTACAGTCCAAGAGAGTTTGAAGGCAGAGCAACACACAGCTGTGGAAAGGGCTTGGAACAGAGCTGATGGTCACAACAATTACAGTACTGAAAGTCCTCTGGGATGTTCTAAAGGGCAACAGACTCATTGTAAGAACAAACCAAAAGTGTCCCACACTTCCTTTGCTTTCCTATCAAGCTTAGCCTAGAGAAAAGGCAGCTGAGGGGGGACCTTATCACCCTCTACAACTACTTGAGAGGAGGTTTAGGTTGGATATTAGGAGCAATTTCTTCACTGAAACAGCTCTCTAGCATTGGAAGAGGCTGCCCAGGGAAGTAGTGGAGTCCCTGTCAGTGGAGGGGATTTAAAAGACATGCCAGATGTGGCACCTGAGGACGTGGGTTAGTGGTGGTCTTGGCAGCATTGGGGGAACAGTTGGACTCTGCAACATTAAAGGTCATTTCCAAACTAATCAATTCTACAAAGATGTAACAGTAGAAGAGCCAAACTCTTGTACACCAGGAGCCTTCCGTAGCCAAAAGATAGCCAAATCCAGGATCCCACAAACAGGTATGACTGAATCTTTTCCAAACAGAGGGAAAAAAATAAATACATAAATACATGTGTGTATACATATATATGTCCTACTATATATATATATATATATAGTGTGTATATATATATATATATACTACTACCCAAATACCAATTGCATTTCTCCTGCAACTCTGGCAATGCAATGCTGGAAACAAGTGAACAGACTTACCTTGTGAGGTCAGGGAAGGGGAGAGTGACACCAAACTGGTGCCTTATGTTTATCAAGACATCCTGTAACTATTTACAAAGTGCACAGAGCAACATATTTGGAGATTTTCCAAAGATGCTTCCTAGCATTGCAAACATATCTGGAAAACTAGAAAAGCCAGTGACCAGGATGGTTTACTGTCAGCATCACTCCATAGCCTCAGATATGCTGCCTAATATGGGTGATTTCTCTCCTCTCATCATCACAACCACAAAGAAACAGTATTATTAAAAAAACCCTGCTTTTACCAGGTACGTACACACCTGGAGCACAACAGAGACAAGAGTACACCTGCAAAACACTGTTCCCTTAAGTATGTAAGGGTATTAAAGATGCTAAGAAGGAAACAAAAGGCACAAAAGGTCATTTTGTGACCAAGACCCCCTGGATGTCAGAGCAATATTTAATGACCCAAACCACATGAACCTGACCTAGTTTTGTCCTGAATTTGGCATCTCTGTTTGCTCATGCCCTGATTTTCCCCTGCCCTTCCCCTCCAGCAGGGCTGCCCTCTCACCTGGGCTGTGGGGACGCCACCTCTCCCCATCCCTCCGGGACCCAGCCAGTCGCCAGCCTCCGTCATCGTCCTCGCCGTTCTGCTCCTCCCTGAAGATGCGCCAGTTCTCGCTCTCAGAGCGGATAAACTCATGTTTCCTCCCCGCTGTCACTGTCCCACCTTCCTCGAAGTTTGGTCTCACTGCAAAGCAAACACAGGCCAGTGAACATGTGTCCTGTCTTTAGGAACACAGAAGCAAAAGGGTTGAAATATTGCTCCCCTGGAGGCAAAACACACCAGAAGTGGTTATAGGAACCTAGAGAAGGAATGGACGTTTCGGAAGGAATCATGACGGATTTAGGAAATCCAGGTCCATATGTACCTTGGGATAGAAAGACTGAGGAAATAAAAAACCCACCTTAAGCAGGCAAAGCAGATAAGAAATAAGAACATGAATAGGAAAGACAGAGGAGAAAAAGGAAGTTTAAGAGATGTAAGGAAGTGTAATAGAAAGAGAAAATAAAGAATAAAGCGCTCTATCATGAAAAGTCTCATGCTAAAGGCAAATGGGAGAGCAGTAAACTGTAAACATCATATAAACAAAACATATTTGCTTCTTCTGTAACAAAAAGAATGTGAGCTCTATATATTTAAGCCATCACAATGCACAGCATCCTTGCAATGTTTTAGAAAACACTGAAAGCTTAAGGTAGGATTGAGGAACAAGAGGAAACTTAACACTGTTAACATAATGCTGTGAATCCACCTTCTGGAGAGCCTGGGTCAGTGTGGTAAGAGAAGAAATTATGCTCAAGGACAAGTCTAGCAGAAGTTCGGGAGATAGGATAGTCTTCTAGTTTCCAATTTACATCATATTATATTTAAAAACAAAACAAAACCCTCAAGTGCTCAATGAAGTGCAAGACAGTCAGAAAAGGATGATACAAATACTTTTATAAAAAGGCTTGCCATTATAGACCAGTACATCCACCACAGCACAGACTAGCAGGCTAAACATAGATGATGCTTTCACTGCTGACTCACCCTGGCAAGATACAGCATCCCTGAAACAACTGACACCAGCCTGAGGACTCCTGGATTTTCTCTCTCTTTCACTATGTTTAGCACCAAGCTCTCACAGAATGATGCCACTTCCTCACTGATACTATTATGCAGTGTTAACCTGAAATTGTGTTATCTATAAAAAAATTACTCAAATACTAGAGAATGGTATACTGAATTTTCCCTCTTAAGAGTCTTAAAATCTAAAACTGTAAGATGGTATTTGGTGAAGACTGTCTACTATGCCTGCTTGCTTAGGAGAAACAAAACAAAGCACGATCATGCTCTAAGATTCCTGGGGTGGAAAGAGACATTTTTAAGAATTCAGTTACAGAAGGACAGCAGAATGCATTTCCCTTTCTTTCCATCAGGCAGCTTTTTCAATGAAAAAAAATTAAGAAACAGTATCTGAAATTCTATGGCATATAAGACCTCTATTTAGAACTTGAAAACTCTTCCTCCCTAGAGATATTGCCCTCTGGAGACAGGAAACACACACTGGTTTTGGACTTGGCACATATCTTGGGGAAAAAACAACATCCCTTCTCCACCAGCTCAAAACAGTGGAGGGGGAAAAAAAACCCCAAACCTTTTCTTTCTCCAGCTCAAAATTTTTTTGAATACCTTTCTCTCCTGTTGTTCATATCTGAAGAGCCAAAGCACACTGGCTAATTTAAAGCACACACCAGTATCTAATTTAAACACAGCCCCAGTATCACCAGGCAACCGCAGCTATGAAGCCCAAGGTAACCCAGTCACACCTTTCTGCACCAACAGGGACAGGATCTGAAAATTCCTTCTGTACTGGCTGGGCTTTGAGAACAAAATCCTTCCAACAGTATTTTGGGAAGTCTCTGGTGACACTGGCTCCAAATAAAACGAAACTGCTGGAGGCACTCAATTCCTTCCATTTGGTAGGTGCAATGCTGATAGTTTTCTTATTTGGAGTAGATAAACCATTACAGATGAAGGTCAGCCACTCCCATGCTCCATAGAAAATACAGGAAGGCAACAAGCCAGATGAAATCTAAATCTGGGAAATACTGGTTTTTTCACTTTAGGTATCTCAACAATGTAATGTAGACAAAAGTAACAGGAAGTGCAGGGAAGCCTCTGACCACTGCTCCTTGGATGGGCTTCACATGGTAGAAAACCAGAGACAGAGCTACAGAGCCAAGTCAGCTGAAAGGGAAACACAGATAGGCCCAGGAGAGAGCTGCAAGCCCAGAGCCTAAGGCCCAAATGAGGAGGAATATGCTTCATTCTTTCTAATTTTTAAAATGCTACAAGGAGGAAGAAAAATACATTTTTTCTCAGCACAAGACACTCATTTCATCTCACTAAAACAGTTACTGAAAAAGTTATTCAAACCACTATTTTGAGACAAGAAAAACAATTTTCCAAATTTATCTATTATTTTCATAAAAATTCACAGCTATTTCTTGATGCTTATTCAGTAACATTAATTTGAGAGATTTTGGACTTTATCAATTAAGAAAAAAAAAGGATGTTATTCCTTTCCATTGTTATCAAGTTCAGTTCATTCTGGAGACTGTTCTTTGACAACCTATCAGCTCACAGGCTCTGTTCTGCTCTTCTTAAAGCTCTGGGGGGAAAAAAGTCACTTCAAGACTCTTGTGGAGTCTACTTTGCCACTGTATATCCACACACTTTAGCCCCTCTCCACATATATGCATGCTACAGGGCATGACCAAGGCAACTCAGGTTCTGTTAAGAGAGCTCCTTCTGCTCCAAAAACTGAACCATCAAAGCCAGGTTTTTGTATCGTGAACTTCCAGAAATGGGGTTTGAAACACATCTCTGCAGAGGTGACAAAATATCAAATGCTGTTTGCCAAGATCAGACAAGTGGGATCCTGCCCCCCTCTGATTTTAAAATCTACAGCATTAGAAATGTAGCAATGGAAAAAAAAAATCAATTAGAAGGAGTCAGTTTTATATTCATCTGAGCATGGGATCGCCTATGATTCCAAAACCTTTTCAAACACATCAGCACTTCAGTGTGCCACCTCAGAGACTGTTCTGATGTCACACTTCAGTGGAATTAAGAGAGAAAGTGTAGTGTACATGACATACTTCGGTTTTCTGGTATCAAAATACTATAGCAAGCAACAGTCAAAAGACAGTAAGGTATGTGTCAAAACAGGTCTGGCATGAGATGATCCTGAAGATTAGGCAGACCAGCCAAGAAACTAGTTCTTTACAAACACAAACCGGTCCCCGGGTTAAGGAACAGAAGAATCAAGCTACCCAAGGGACAAAAAGACTATGACCAACTGAGCAAAGGAATATTCCTACAGCTTACAGCTGAATTCCAGCTAAATTCACAACTTCCAAAGTCCCAGCATATTCTCTGCAAACTGTTCCTAGACTTGAGAACAATCGCTTCAGCTAAAATGACTCAGGTCAAAGAGTCAATACTTGGCAGCGTTTTAAGGATGAAAGAAACCAAAATGCAATCTCCAGTTTTGCCTTGGACTAATTGCCTGGACTTCCTGAAGAGAAGGAGCAGTAAAAGGGCACCTCTGTTCAAGCCTGTCACAAAGCCAGCAGTGATGTTTACAGCAAACTTCAGACAGAGGCTGGTAGTATCCAGCCAAAACAGCCACAGCTGTGCAACACTGAGTGAAGGGATCCTGCCTGCAGGAACAGCACTGTGATTCCAGGATGTGGCCCCATGGGAATGCACTTAGGAAAGGAATTACTGACAGAATGACAAATAACTCCTGCTCTCCAGGCTCAGTCCACGTTTCCTATGCAATGCTCGCTGTCTGGAGAGAACAGGAAAGCCATGACTGACAGCAAGACTGTTCACTCTGAAGAGGGGGAAAAACTAGGAGAGTCTATTAAGTGCTTTCACTTCTCTCTGCTGCATGCTACACACTTCAAGAGGAAGATAAAAACCTTTGCAGCCAATGGTTTTAAAGAACCTGAAATAACTTGGCCTAGATGTGTAACTTGGTAGCTCATTTTACAGAAAAATAAAATAAATCGCCGTAAGATGATGTTTCTAAAGAAATACTACTTTAACATTAGGACACTACAGGCATACAAACACCAGGAAGTGACTCTCAGTGAGAGGGATCAGAAGTTCTGAATCCCATTTCTTGCTTCACTTTCTCTGTCTCTCCATAAAACCTCAACCTCACCAGTAGATCTCAAAAACACACTACTCAAATATCACTCTATGTTTTTTCACTACATTGACCATTATCCACTGTCATGAGTATGGGTGAACCATTAGATTCAAAGGAATTAACAAGAGCTAAATTCTCTAACATACCTGGAAATCACATACTGTACCTATTTCATCTGCTGCACAATTGTGTCACATGTTCAGTTCATTCAGTTAAACAGCACTGGAAAACCTGTGGCCAGACACCAGTGTTTTCTACAGTACAAAACATGGTTTGTACAAAAATACTGCTTGCAAAAAGAATCCTACTTGTGAATAAAAGAGACTGGCTGTAGGGGAAGGTCAGCTTTGCTGGAATATATGGGAAGGGTGAAGGACAAGTGACATTATCCTATTGGGTTGCCAGAGTGGTGGGAGCCTCCTTGCGCTACATTATTCTGGTTCTGAAGGTCACACTACTATGCCTATCACAACTTTTGGTGCTGTGCCTGAACATGTATTAAAATATTCCATACTAATGAAGCAAAGCATTAATGTTTTGCAATTTAGGGCTGGGGGAAGGTTAAAGAAGTTAAAAAAAAATAAAATTCAGGAGGATTTTGTTTCCTAAGCAGGAAAGTCTACATTAATAATTTTCCCAGCAGGCCTTCAGTAGTTTTACTGCAAACAACCACGGCCTTTGTTTCTCAGATCCTCTTACATGTGACGTTCAATCAAAGCCCTCACACCAGCAGCTCACCAAGGGGAAAAAAAAGAAGTGAGAACTACTCTTGGGTTCCAGAGCTGTCCTCAGAGCTGTTATAGCAGAGCTGGTTCAGCAGTGCAGCTCTGCGGGGCCGCTCAGCTAAAACACCACCCAGTAACTCTTCTCATCTGACAAGCAAGAGCTTAAGTGAAAGTGGCTTCGTGTGCTGCACGCCATCAGCAAGCCACCTAATCTGCCCTGCTTCAGTCCCAGGCTTTACCAAGTCCTGTGACTAATCCCTAGCTCTCACAAAGGAGCAGTGTGGATGTGGACTGTGGTTTCTGAGAGCAGTAGGTGTTCAGAACCCCTCCCGGGAGCAGCAGGAACTGTAGCCCAGCCTCCCAGTAACGCCAGCACTCCAGAGCTCAGGACCAGCAACAGGGGAAGGAGTGACACTAATGTGAGACCCAAGAAACTCCTCACCTAAACAAACAGCAGTTGATACCGGTTAGAGAGAAGGTATCACACAGCAGTGTGTGGTTTGTCAGCAGCAACATGGGAACTTGTCCATTCAACTTTTCCAAGGGAATTTTGGCCTTTTCAGCTTTCATGCAAAACCTTAGTATTATACAAACGTAAAAAGTGATCTTGATGAAAGAGGTGAAGGGGAAGGCAGCCCTTCTCCAAGTAAGTGTTGGAGGATTTCTCCTTGGCTGCTAAGGGTTTGTGTTGGGTAAAGAAAGGCTCCTAACAAACCAGCATTCTTTTCCACATGATCAGAGCTAACCTGCCCCCCTGCAGGCAAAATGACCAATCAAATCAGCTTCAGATGAAAACCAACCCCCAGCACTATAAACACAGGAATGAGACATACAAACCCATTTTTAAAGGGTTTTGGTGGGTTTTGCTTTTTTTTAATCTCTACCAACCATTTGTAGGAAGTTTCTTGCCAGCACTGAGACCAATACACTAGAGCAGCCCAGTCCCTCTCCTGGAGCCCAGGCTACCCCTTCTTCCTGCATACAAACCCTTCAAAGACTGGTAAGTACACAAAACCATCTTTTTTTTTTTTCCTTTTCCTTATTGTACAATCTGAAATTGTTTTGTCATTCTTAAATCAAATAAATCAAAGTTGTTTTCAGGGCAGAGTTTTATTTCTGAAGTCTGCTATATTAAATATCACCTTTAAGAAAATGATTTGACTTCCCCCTGTCAAAAAAAAGAAAGTGCTTTTTCAGGTGACCACAGTCCTAAGAGGACACAGCAAAATTAAAGGCATTATACAGTATTTTTTCAGAACATTTTTGAGATAAGCAGTGCTGGAAAGACTCTGCAACCTCTGCAGACAGGGAGAATTTGCAAGTCTACAGTTCAGATAGCTGGGTGTTATGAGACTGGTCAAGCCTTATGAAAAAGTCTTTCTCACTTTGCTGCATTCACGGTAACTCAGCATTTAACTTCAGTTCCCTCACAATTTAAAAGAAATGAGCTTCACCTGCACAGGCCTGCTTTTATCATCTCTAATTGTATCTCAGCCTTTAACAGTTTTCAATCAGTGCATCCCTGTGCTCATGGACACACTGTGAGGCAGCACAGGAAACCACACACAGGCATGCAGGGAACTCCACTGGCCTGGAAACCCCAGTCCTTCCAGGCAAGCCATGGGGAGCTCTGACTCATACAGGGCAAGACTGCTCCCCAAAACCAGCACATTCCATAAAGTATGGGTGGCAGCAGACTTCTACTGCTACAGCTTTACATCACATAAAATCTTCCCTCACAGATGTCAAATGGCTCCTCCATTGGCAATATTTCATTTTGCATTTCAGTTTCTTTATAAGGAATCAATACATATCAGCATACTTCAAAGCCTTTTCCAAGACTTTGCTTAAATGTTGTTTTTCTGCTGCTCTAATGGTGGCCGGACTAGTTGGTCCACTCAGATGCTACTTCACAATCAACAATTAAGTGTTCATAAGGGTCCTCAGAGGACTAATGTGAAAATACATTATATACAAAATGGAGCATCATAAGTCTATAAGCAGCCTTGTTTTCTGTACTATGAAAGGAGACTACTCTTCTACTTTTCTTTAAAGTGCATTCTGTAGCAAGCTGTCAGAGAAAAGTCAGAAGTACTAGCTCTCACACTCTGGACTTTGTGGCGCTTGCTTTGAAAAAATGTGACTGGGCTCAACAAATTCAAGTTCCCGTTTTTACAAGACCTACTTATAAATGTACCAAGTCCTGAAAACGGTAATCTTAAATTTGCAAATTGCTCAGAAGTAAGAGTTTTGTCACAAACTACTCCCATTCATCTCAATGAGGCACTAGCTAATAAACCTAAAGGACAAACATGTTTGGAATGTTAACTGTCCTACTCACAACAGTAGCATAAGCTTTCCACCAAAAGTTAACTCAAACTGAATTGCTTCCTATATTTCTAAAATTGTCCCCTACTTTAAGTTATATGATCCATCCATACTGAAAAAAAACTTCATTTCCTAAGATTAATGTCAGAGTATCTCAAAGGTTGCCATTCAGTCAAAAGATAACAATATACAGTAACCCAAAAATAGCACTATACTAATAACCATTTTAAAGCACGAAAGTGCCTTTAAAAAACTTAGTCTTCATTTGTTCTCACTGAAAAGAGCAGAGGCAACAATACATCTGAGTCATCCCAGCTCAGAGCAATGTTTAAGTCTGAAACCTGTACACGATGACACAGACCAGGTCAAGTAAAGCAGGAACATACCCATTATTGCCACAGGGCCCTGCTGCCACCGCCACCTCACTTCCAGTAAACCTTCCCATTATGCCGCAGTTGAGAGCACTTCTTGCAGTCACCCCCAGCAAAGAGCAGCTCCTCTTGACTACTCTGCTGTCAGCATGGAGCAGCTCAGGACAAACTGCCTCAAACCCCTTCCAGGGTCACTTAGAACAGTTTGTTAAGGGTAGAAGCCAAGCAGGCAGAGCAGCAACTCAGAAGTGTCCCCTGAATACAGCTCCTCCTAAAGGCATCAAGGGTCCAAAAAGGACCTGATGCAGGTGCATCAGTGTATTGAGCTGAAAACAGCTGGAAGTGTCACTTCAAATGCCTTCCACTGAGAAGGCAAATGAAAACAGAGACAGTTCTGCAAATTAATTCCTCTACAACCACGAATTGTAATAGTTAAGCTGCCAAGAGAAAGGCCAAGCAAGAGAAATGGAAAGCAATATGGTGGCATGGAACAGGAACAGAATAAAAATTGTTAACAACACAAGGAAGAAGATCTCAATCAAAAGGGCAAAGCGTGGAAGATCAGTGTGCTGGATCATGAATTTCAGAAATTCATACCTACAGCCTAGAGCTGCAGGGCAAGGTTTTATTACACATAAATCATTTGCTAGCCAGGTCAGTTTAGAACCTGTCCCACTGCTAGGTGCAGGAACCTGTGACTTTTTATTTAAAAAGTCAGTGCTTACCCTGCCTTCACTGGTTTTAGAGAAGTGTATCAAGAAAGAAGCAAAGATGAGGAACAAGGTGGTAAAAAGACTGAAAACCAAAAAAAGCTAAGAACTGACACACACACTGGCCTTCGTGATAATTCAGTTTTCAACAGACTGGCAATAGGAAGTATTAGGGAGCAAATGCTTGGTAAAAGACTGGTCAACATGCCAAAAGAGGTCTAGAAAAGTCATTTCTGACAGTCAGGGGCTATCAGCTGAGAGATGGAGGGACAAGGAACATCCCAAAGCTACAACAGTTGCACAAGTCAGGAACCAGGAAAAGTAGAACCAGACAAACAGCATAACACAGGCTGTTAAGAGATAGTACAGGACCAATCTTGATTAAAAACAGCATGTGTGTACCAGTGGAGACAAGCATTCTCCAACAAAAACACAGAATTGTTCTTTGCAACTCAAAGTTGAATGGCTTTCCTAAAATGCACACTGTTTGAGACTGGAATTTACCTGGGGACATCAGGGACCATGCCAGGCAGGGCATCAGATCAGGTGTTGGTTTGTTTTACTACAGTGAGCAAGGAAAGAAGCAGACAGAAGACAGTCATTCTTTTTAAATTCAAAGTCACATCCACTCTTAAGTGGTCTCTGCTTTAGAGAATACAGAGGACTGATCCTCCAGCCTGGGAAAATGATTTCTCATAGGGCAGTTGATTTTTCACCTCTCACTCTCACCCAACTGCATTGCTCTCAGAGCCTGTTCATGGTTTCTTACTCATTTTCCTCACCCCAACAAGCTGAGACTGATGGCTCTTAATGTTATCAACAGTGTTTGCAAAAAATCAGCTTTGGAATCCGTATTTCCAACGCTATCACTGCCGCTGAAATAGATACATAATACTTTACACAGTCCTAGACACTAAAAATCAGGTCTATATCAAATGAATCAGTGCATAACCTGGTTAACCTCAGCAGGCAAATTCCC
Organism: Xenops minutus; assembly: GCA_035221455.1. Taxonomy (NCBI): domain Eukaryota; kingdom Metazoa; phylum Chordata; class Aves; order Passeriformes; family Furnariidae; genus Xenops; species Xenops minutus. The sequence goes on from JAWWEE010000010.1 coordinate 19,387,355, forward strand.
CTGCTGGGAGCCTCAAGGAGCAGACACAGGACGGTTCTGAGATGTGCTGCTGGGAGTAACGGAGGTTCTCTTTCTCACATACCACCTTAGTGCCGTGGAGATCCACAGCACAGCCCAGAAAAACATGCCATACTATGCTTGTATGTGTGTATGGAACACTGCAGAATCAGGCACCCATCAGTCAGTATTAAATTCATTCTCACATGTGTTTGTTTTGCAAACCTAAATCACTTGGAGGCTACGAAGCAGATGCTGCCCCCTCCAAGTACCATGAGAATTTACAGAAACATACAAGTTTTGGATTTTTTGCTCTCAGTAATGCATGATGTTTACACCCAGAGGCATTTTGTTCTCTAAGTATTCTCCTCTGTTCACAAGTGTTTCTTGTCAGTACTGCTTAATCTAAGACAGTAAACCCAAGGCATTGTTCACAGCTCACTATGAGCGTGGTTCCCACCATTATTCCCATTCAGAGATGCCCATTTTCCATCTCCTACAAGGCATCCAGAAGGGCTCCTCTACGTTTTAGCATAAAGACTCCCCTCTGCAGACAAGACACTCATCATCTGATTACTGAAGCATTTCTAATGATATTCAGGTCCCTGTAACTCTGTAACAGTGCGGCACAGGCTGTCATTTAGGAAGCTATGCAAACTCAGGGAAGGTGAATGGACCCTGATCAGAATAACCAAGAAAAGTGGCCTGGTACCACAGAGCAGGAGAACCTCGGTAGGTCCACTATATTCTTTGGCATAGGGAGCAGTTTTGAAATATTCCTTCTAGATGTGAACTGAAAGATAAAAATGAGGGGAAAACCAGCAAATTCCACTCAGGCCATCACCTACTCTACCTCCTTTGACTAGAGCATGGATAAAAGTAATAGCTGGATGGTTTTGAGAATGTATAGAAGGAAAGCAAAATGAAAGTTTAGCTAGATATTCACTGTGATGCAAATCCTCCTACCTCAGTAGGCATTAACCACAAGACAAAGCAAAAGAGAATGTTCTTCTGTAATTACTAAAATCTGGTATGAAGTAACAGTCATGGAAACTGTTGGCTTATGGGATCAAAGATCGTAAGACAGATTTTTACCTTCCATAAACTTCTGAAGTTCAGGATTCTTACATACGTATTTCAAGAGAAAACTAAGATGGCACTCTTGGAGGGAAAAAAAATCCAGTTCCTCTAGGCTGTTTGTAAACTTGCATTAAATACTGAAATATTTTAACTTGGAGAAAGGCCAAAAGTGATAGGAAACCAAAACTAACTACCCCATGTATAATTACGATTTGCAGAATTTGGATGTAGTTTTAAATCCTCTGTTGTTCTACAAACAAGTTTCCTCACCACCTTCTTTAAGCAGGTGGTACACATTATTAATTCTACTTTACATAAACCCCAGGTGAACTATAAACATCCAGTATATATAAAATGTATGGATTTGAGTGGCCAGTGTATTTTCAAAAGACATTCAATACCTCTGGCAAATTCAGCAAGCTTTGAGGTTTAAAAGGAACCAAAGGAGCCTAACATGTCAAATACCTACAGGTACCCACTCTGCTTCCCACATTTGCAATTCCACCTTAACTCCCATACTCCTGCTCTCCCATTTTCTTGCTTGGTCACTAATAAAAATGGCACTGCTCAGGCACACTAGACTGCAAATTATGTCCCAGTATATTTTCTGCATTGGTCTCCTGCCCTCCTTTTACCTGATCCTTACATAAAAAGACTCCCAGAAGCAGCTCTGCCCTGAATACTGTAGTTCTGTTTAACTGGACACAGTGGGTGTAGACACCAGACTTGTCTAGGGCCAGGGAAGTCTGAAAGGCTGCTAACTAAACTACAGCATTCCTCTACGATGTATAAATATCTTAGAGAAATAATATAACGAACAGTATTTCCATAGTACTACTGTTAGCAGTATTCACAATAGTATTGGTAAATTATTATACTCTGCTGAAAAGTTACAAAACTTGGTATAATCAGACAAAATCCAGTTTCTCTTCACATGCAGTGTGCTAAGCACATCACACTCACCCCTAAAGAATTATATCATGTGACTTCAATGTACATTTAGGAAGGTAAAGTATGAAACATATTTAAACAACTAAGCAGGGAAAATTTGAGAAGCAGTCAGATTTCTAAACTTAATCTTTTTTAGCAAAGTATTACCACAAACAGTGGTAAATTCCTCTCCAGGTTCCTGACTTAATCTTCTCTGGATTGCGATGTATAAGCCCTCCTTTGTTGGCTGCAGTATTTCAACCCCTGCTGATGTGTCAAAAACTGTGAGCGTTAGGCAAAACACAAATATGCTGCATTGTCTCACTTCTGTTCCTTTTTTCTCCTTTGTAGATGATGACAACAGATATGATGGAGAGCAACAACACCAAGCCCAGTGCTCCCCTCCTGACTCAGAGGCACCTGCGGATGGTGACCAAGGATGGACACAGCACTCTGCAGATGGATGGTGCCCAAGGCAAAGGCCTGGCCTACCTCCGCGATGCCTGGGGAATACTGATGGACATGCGCTGGAGGTGGATGATGCTCGTCTTCTCTGCTTCTTTTGTCCTCCACTGGCTGGTCTTTGCAGTGCTCTGGTACCTGCTGGCTGAGATGAATGGGGACCTGGAGCTGGACCACGATGCTCCACCTGACAACCACACTATCTGTGTCAAGTACATCACCAGTTTTACAGCTGCTTTCTCCTTCTCCCTGGAGACGCAACTCACGATTGGTTATGGCACCATGTTCCCGAGCGGGGACTGTCCCAGTGCCATTGCACTGCTGGCAATCCAGATGGTCCTGGGACTCATGCTGGAAGCCTTCATCACAGGTAATCCTCCTTCCCATTCCATCTTTAAACACAACAGTGGTAACAAATGGATTTGAGAATGGAGCTAGAAATACTGATCATGTGGATATATGAAAGAACAACTAAGGCAGCCACTGCAAGGATGACGAGACTTCAGCTATGCAGTACTAAAAGTTAAACATCTTTTTTTAATTAAAGACATGAATTAGGTGATACTAAGATCTGGACTTGAAATTTCCACTATTCACTGAACAATACTTGTGACAGAACACTGCTTATCACTCTCAATCACTTATTTCTTACACCATTATCTCTCCAAGTTTTTTTTCCACATTATTACAATATTTAAAGTATATTTGATTTTTAAGGTATGCCTTTGTCTAGCTGAACTATTTTTGTTGGTCTTTAACTCAGTGTTCTAGTATGCTTCAGTACCCAATGTAATTAAGATTTTACAATGTCACAGCTGTTTCGAGGTATTTTCAGTTATTTTTAAACCTGACAATTATTTAAGTCATTCAAACTACTTCAAAAATACACAGGTTATTTTACTGTGCATTAGAAACAGCATAACACACCAAAGTCAGGTACTAATATCAATTACAGTAATTTGAGGCAAGCTGACAGCTCTTCTTACAGCTACAGCTCACTTCCAAATATAAGTGAACATAGCTTAAGAAAAGGAGCATTTTAGGTCACTATACTTTTTCTAAACCCAAGTGGGTTAGTGTGATGCCAGCCCAGCAGTTCTCAAACACAGTCTTTTCAGGCTGCATGTCCCCTTGAGCCTGCTCCTGCTCCTTAAGGCTGTCTGCAGGAGCTGCAGGAAGCACCCCAGGCCCTGTGCTGGCACTGAGTTTGTTCTTTCCCGTGATCCAGGTGCCTTCGTGGCCAAGATCGCCCGCCCAAAGAACCGGGCGTTCTCCATCCGCTTCACACGCTCCGCCGTGGTGACACACCATGAGGGAAAGCCACATCTCATGTTCCAGGTGGCCAACACTCGCTCCAGCCCCCTGACCAGCGTCCAGATCTCTGCTATCCTTTACAAAGAGCAGGAGAACGGGCAGCTGCATCAAACGAGCATCGACTTCCACCTCGACAGCGTTACCGTAGCCGAGTGTCCTTTCTTCATCTTCCCACTGACCTACTACCATTCCATCTCTCCATCCAGCCCGCTGGCTACTCTCCTCCAGAGAGAAGCTCCTCACCACTTTGAGCTGGTCATCTTCCTGTCAGCTGTGCAGGAAGGCACAGGAGAGACATGCCAAAGGAGAACCTCCTACCTGCCCTCCGAGATCATGCTGTACCACCACTTCGCCCCTGTGCTAGCCCGCAGTGCCAAAGGTGAGTACCACATCAAGATGGAGAATTTTGACAAGACTATTCCTGAGTTCCTGGCTGCAGCTGACTCAAAGAGTCCAAGGAGGACTGACAAGGAGATCCGCATCAATGGGCAGCACGCTGACAGCTTCCAGCTCTCCGAGACTGGCCTCACAGAATAGAGAGAACAGACATCGAACTCTCGGCTTTTTTAATTATTATTACATTAAACTTTCAGGTTCCATTTACAACCTTCCCTCCTCACCTGCCCTGCCATCTTCTAGTGATCTTTCTCTTGTACTTCCATTGTTTTGATTACAAAATGACACAGAGTGAAGAGAACTTCAGTATCCCTGAGAGGCTGGATGAAGCACCCAGGGCAAAGTCAGGACAAGAATCACAGTACTAACTCCTGGAAATTAGAAGAGTTACTGGGCTGAATTCCCCAGACTACGATTAAAGCAGCACTGATCCCAAAAGGAGAGATCTTCTAATCTCCCAAAGCTGACCGAAGTCACAGTTAACCAGCCTGTGACAAAAATGGGCAAGGCAAAAGGAGAGAACAATATGGGGTCACTCAGTTAATGCATTAGTTCTGATATAAGTAACTCTGTTCATCCAAGATTCCAGTTTTTCTGTTCTCTTAACTCTTTGGGAATACAGTTACATCACTTTTCAGACAGCTGAATTCACTCTTTGAAAGTCCTGAAAATATCTCATGGCAGTGAAAAGCACTCCTGCTGCGCTTATTAAGCAAAATTTTAAATACTAAGTGTAGTTCTTCATTCTGCCAAATAAGAGAACATCTCATTTCCAGATAGGTCTACGAAGACACTATCAAAAAATTTTGATGTATATGACAAATGCTGCAGAGGAAATTTTTTCATATTTGGAAACACTGAATAAATTATTTAGCAGTGGCAAACGGATGTACTTTTTTTTCCCAATGCCTATACATTCCACACGTTGTCACCTTTGTGCTGCTTGTCTCCAGTACCTGACCCAGAGGGATGCACTATATGTATGAGAAGTAGAACTGCATCCATTTATATTTTATGCTTTTTAACATCAGTATTTGCCTGCACACACAGCACAAAAATGTTTAGAGACACTTGGATCAATTTTGAAATAAAAAATTAAAACAAACAGTACAAGAACCTTCTGTATTTAAGTGCCTCATAAACCTACTGCACGTAAGACACGGTTCTGAAGCTCCTAAATAATCTAGGACACTAAAGGAAAAACAGAATGATGGATAATTATTTCCAAGCTCTCAAAAAAAGCAGTGCCTATTAGGTGTTCATACTTGGTCAGTCAAGTGTTAAAGTTATCTTTCAAAAGTAGAAGACTTTTCTCAGAAACCCAGATGGCACAAATCACAGCTTTCACTGACAAGAGCATAAGGCACTACCAAATATGCCTCATTTTAACTTGCCCCAGTGGTCAGCAGCAGGAACAAGAGTCACAAGCTGTCTGAGGAGGTTCTGTTTAACCAAGCTCTTCTGCTCACTGAGGTGTGCTCACAATCAGAAGGGGCAAACAGAAAGCTCCTTTGGCATAGGGTTTGGGGGAACGAGGATGGCCCCACAGCACCATTCCACACAAGGCAGGGGAACAGGGCAGAAGGGCCATGCTTCTCTTGCAACTGAGCTCTCATTCCAAAATTGTCAAAGTATTGCCTCCCCCCATTCCAGACCTCAGACACAACTGGTTTATCACTTGCAATCTTTTTCAAACTTAATTTTATGGACAAGTATTCATGAATATTGTGGATCCTAGAGCGCAGCACACCATCAAATTACCCTGCTTTCATCCCTGCTTTTCTGGGCTGTTGACCCACATACAATTTAAAGATTCCTTTTTCGTGTCTGCACCAATAACTTCTAAGTATTTCTTGCAAGTTTGTTTTCCACATTCACTACCAATATAAAACACTGATAAGAGTCCTACAAATTAAGACCCAATGCAAGAGCAGTAGAACAGATACCTGTGTGAAGCCTGAACTAACCTCTTAGGAAAAAAGAGCAGTATGCTGTGTGAGGTATTGACTATTCTGTTTGACAGCATTCTGGGTGAGGGACTGTTTTTCCCATATATCACATACTCCGGTCTCAGACAAACCAATTGTTCTCAAATTCACACGTATAATCCCAACAGGACAGGACTATAATCTCATGATTTAGAGACAAAGCTATTTCTAACTTCAATTAACATCTAATCAAAGTGTGGGCTGCTTCATTTGATTTCTAAATTATGTGATACTTTAAAGTTGTCCTGTTTTTAAAATAATTTTCTATTTATAGATTTCGTTTAAAAGGGGATACAACAGCAAGTATAAAGAAAAAAATATGTCTAGTCCATGCTGAGTGCAATCTCCTCATATTCTGTTTTGGAATGTAAAGCCAAATAATACTAAGGAAGCAAATGAGACAGAGAACTGTGTAGTTACTTCAGAACAGGGCGTAGAAAAAACATGGATATTGCTTTTACAGTTCCAGGGAACTGGTGAACCATGTCTATCTGAAAGTGCTGGAAACATGCCATGACCCAAACTGGAAGCAAAGCCCAGGGAAACTGCTGATAGGCTCCAGTGCAACAACACAGCACCCTGTGCTTTAGCATAGCAAGAGCAAAGTAGTGCCTAGCCTTCGTGGGTGCACTTCCTGCCACAAGGAACAGGAGGAAAACAAGCCAGGCAGAGCAAGGGCAAGTGCAATCCAAAGAAATTCAACATCCTTTTCTTATTGCCACTTCAACACACTTCTGATAGTCTTCCTAACCTAACCAGACCCCACATGTTAAACACAACTCAATCAGGTTCCAAAACTGACTTGCCAGAAGTTTTGTTTAATCTACATTAACAATTATTTACCACCAGTGTGTAACTGCTGGTAACAAATCAAATCCCCTCAGCTACTAAGCTGAGTATTAGTCAAGAGGCTGCACAGAAAATTAAGCAGCTTTTGTGCAAAGACAGACGTGCTCAAGAAAACAACTTGCTCATTTTCTTTGCTAATGGCCTCAGCCTTCCAAAAAACATTTGGATTCTCAATGAAGTCTGTCAGAACTGTGACAATCTGCAAGAGAAACTCACAAATACTTTGTGCGTCTTCAGTTTGCGCACTGAAACCAGGGACAGATACTGTTTATGTTGAGAATCAGTCAAATGTGACCTTGCAAACTGCTGGGAGAACTGAAAAAGCAATCATTACTTTTTAAGAACAGAATATTGATCATTTTTGAGAAGTAATTCTTTGTTGAAGGTCTGTTACTTTTTTAATCCCATGATTTTTAATTGAGGAGTTTTTGCATTTTCATCCATAAGTGCTTAATATGTGATCTCCTATTAATACTGTAGCATGATTATCCAGAACAAAAAACATGAAAGAGTTGGCAACTCAGTAAATTATATAACCTGAAACTAACCCAAGGCCCTATGAAGGAGCAACAAAAAAAAGAAGCACAACAAAATTGGAGAATAAAATCCTAAACTAAGGAGTTTAACCAGGGTAACAGAAACCAAGGCATCTGCTAAAGCACATTAGCCTGAACTCCAGGCTGCATGTCAATGCTCTCCCTGACTCTTCTGCTTCCGTAGCTTGCTGTGGACACTAGTGTGTGCCATAACTGGGACTTCTGTTGGCACATCTGTTTCCCTACTCACATTCAAAATATTGTGTCACTGAAAAGTCTTTACAAAAGAGTAACTATTTGTAATTAATCAAGGCTTGAGTCAAATAGACCAACACTTTCTTAGTATTTCTGTACTCTCCACCTTATTTCTCTTGGAAGGTAAAAGGGAGAGAAGTGGTCTTCCCACCTACTGAGACATTAACCTCTAACATATCAATACACAAACATGAATTGCTGTTGTGAAATCAATGTTTTTATAATAAAACTTAAAAAGATTGCAGGTCTCCTGCCTGTATCATACTGTGCTAGAAAGCTTTTAGCCACAGAAATTAAGAAGCTTTTGGTAGCACAGATTGCTCCTCTTAAGTCTTGTATTGTTTCTCTTCTAGTTTGATTTAAGAATAAACATGTCATCCCTCACAATCTCTTTCCAACGAATCACACAGGGACACCATCTTCTCTAGGAAATGGTTCTTGGTAGATATATTCCATAGTCCTGATCAGCAGGAGTTGCTACAAACAAGACATGCTCTATTACTAGCTGCAGATAATCACTAGTAGAACTCAGCTTCAGTAAGGACAGGACATTGTGCACACCGTAAATTCTTTTCAGTTTCAACTGAGAGACACCTCATCCTATACTGACTGAAATATTTTTATCAGTCTTTATCAGAAATGTGGTACATTCTATAGTATGGAATTGTAAGTGCTGTAATTTTAATTGCAAGAACATGAAAGTGGTACTACTTTTACATCTGACTGACTTCTGTAAAAACTGCAGTCCTGAAATCTCAGTAGTGCTTAGCTTCTCTTTTTTTTTTCCCCCCCCAAAAAGGTCTCTGAATATAAAGACATACACATGTCTTTAGAGTCCAAAGTTTCAGTGCTGGCATTTCAAAATGGACAATGTCAGACTAATCTCAACTTATTTTTTGCAAGTATTCTCTTTTTAAAGGAAACATTGAGGAAAACATGCAACATTTTAAGTTGAATGTTAACAAAAAACTAACAAGCAGAAAAATAAAAGCACTGTTTAAAACCTATGAACATCAATTCCTACATGGAAATAGGACTGGGAGGGCTTTGAAAGCAAATATCATAATTTAAGACTCCTTTGGCATGTGCCATCATGCTAATCTGGAAAATCATAAATATGGCAATTTAAAATACTCTCACTAAGAATACTGACAGCTAAGCAGGGATTACATTTCTGTCAACTTTTCATTGCAACTGAATCTCCTAGGGTTTGTTTGCCTTTATATTCAACCTGCAGTTGTCTCTCCTGACCTGTGCTTTACAAGCATGTTCACCACAGACGGTACCAGCCTTCAGCAAAAACCATGAGTTTCTCTGGGCCCCAAACAGACAAGGCTCAGGAGCAGCAAGCTCTTACTGTACAAAACCTGTCACTAGACACAGCTGTGGTCCGTGCTCATGGAAACATCCATGGAGAAAGAGCACAGTTCTACCAGACAACACACAGTGCATGAGCCCACACAGCAAACATGCTGGTCACTGCAGTGACCAGAATGCCACAACTTCCTGCAGTATCCTACCCCCTCTCAATACAGATTTTACCCAAATGCCTGTGTTCCATCCCCAAGCTGACAAACCCACTCCAACTCAAGCTGAACATTCAAACAAAAGTGCAGGGCCACAATTAAGGATCCAGCATGCTGCCTGAACATGGCCAGTGTGCAGCACGTCAGAAACAGGAGAGGAGAGGAAAAGGACACAAGGGACCAGATGACAACCTGAATGAACAGGAGGTTCATCACATGACTGACACTAATCTGATCCACAGTAAATCCATCAGCATGGGCGCCTCAGGACGCTGGGATGTATCTCACACTAGCAAGCATTCAAAACAGTAACAGTTCACAAAGTCAAGAATTCCTGGGTGCGAAAAGAGCCCATCCCAGGCATTTTGCAAATCTGACTTGAAAATGGCTGTTGCCACAGCACATCTGTTCACCAGCACAGGCTCCTTTCCCAGAGGTGCAGGAGTTTAGTTCCAGCTGCAGACATCACATCTCCACTGAATAAAGAGAACCTCCTTACAGATTTTTCTTACCTACAATATTCAAATGTCCAGTAGTGAAACCAACACAAAGTAAGAGCACCAACACTTGGAGAACACATTTAGGTAACCTAGCACAGTATCATGAACCCTGTATCAACAATATACTTGGAGCAATAAGAAAGGTTTATGTATGTACAGATCCCTTCCCAACACACACCCTGCTCCTCCCTCCCACTTTCTGCCCACACAGTAACAAAACCATACCTGGATCTTTTCGCCCTGGTTTTTCAAAGCGTCTGTCTCCCCTAGAAAGGCAGAATAGAAGTTTCAAATAAGGTTTTGGAACTACTCCACTCATTTTAGGTATGGGTCATGTTGGGTTGCTTTTTGGGGTTTTGTGGAGGGGACTTTCTTTAAAATCAGAGCTTGATGGACAATATCTTTAGAGGTCCAAGTGACAAGTGAAATTTTCAGGAACAATGATACACACACAGCCTTTGGCAACTGGGTATGTTTTGAAATGTGCCCCTAAGTACTGTCAGCAATGTCAAGACTAATACTGAAGCGAATCCTTCAGCAATCCATAGTTTCACCCATCATTTCCACTGCAACTATCATAATTTACATTCTCTTAAAGTAGTTCCTTCTTCCCAGGAACTCAGCAGAAAAAGTCATTGCAAAAAATGCTCTTTTACTTGCTCCTGAGCCCTAGAAACATTACTGTGTTGACTCCATCTCAGAAATTCTGATGCTCCACTCACAGATACAACTAATCATCTTTCCTAAAGTGTTTTTATGAAGTCAAAAGGCACAAATGAAAGCTGAACAGATGTGTATAAAAAACTTTAAGGGCTAGAGTTCTGTTACCTTTCCTCCCAACTCTGTGATCTGTGCATTTCCCTGCCCCCTCCTCGCCCAAATCCACCCTCCACTTCATCAAAACTTCTTTGGTAGAAACCGCTTTCTCCTCGGCCTCTGCCTGAAAAGACAAAAAACACAAGTGTTTGTATAAATAATAATAGAACTTGAAAGAATAAGGTAGGTTTTCCTTTGCTGGTGTCCCTGTGAACTAATCTTGCAGCCTTAAGTCCCAGAAATTATCCGAGGCAAAGGGAAAAAAGAACAGAGACTGAAGAAAAAGTCTTGTGTAAAACTTCTTATCAAGAAGTGCAAGACCAGGCAGAACAAGCAAACAATTCTAAAACAAATACGATGCAGAAGAACACAGAAAACAGATACTTACCCACAAGAAAGCACCACATAAGGATGCATTGTTAACACAACATCCGCACTGCACATGTGTACGTCACACTTAAAAACCAGATTCCTTCTAGCTGCAAACCCCAGTGTCATGGCACTGCACTGGAGATGTACACCTGGTTACTGATGTGAAGGGTCATATAGGACAAGGAAGCTTCACCACTCTAAGTTCTAACGATTGCCAGCAGAAATCTCTCCCAGGAGCATTGGGGAGAAAAGAAGGATTACAGGATGGGTACAGGCAAATCAGAATGAAGAACTCCACTAGCCACAGCTTAAAAAGCACCCTACTCGCTTTTTCAATAAACCATTCTCCATAGCAGCTACCAAGTACCAAGCCTCAGGCCAAAAAGTTACAGATATGCCCTCAAGCGAAGCATCTCAAAGCACATCTTTAGTGCTTGAGAAGGTGTGGGGTGTTTGGGTTAAAAAACCAAACCAAACAAAAAAAACCCTCTGCACAACAGAAAAACAACACCCACACATCCCCAGACCTTCAAGGCAGCTCCCAGCACTGGTGAGATCAATGGCTGGGGGGAATACTTCAGATCTACAAAAGATAAACACTGCTTCACACAGTGCTGCAGCTCAAGAATCAGCTAAGTTACCATTTCAAGGATATCACGGCAGGAAGACAAACGAGTGAAACATCAATCAGCCAGTTGTCAGGATAATGTCTTTCCAACATACACAGTCTCCTACATACACAGTCTCTAAGTCAAGCTCTAGAACCTAAAAAGCACCTGATAACAGGAGTTCTTGGCTATGAAAGTACCTCAAACATCAATCCTTTCATATTTCTCTCTTCCTGGCTTCAAGGATAAAAACCACCTTGCAGCATGAGGTGCCAACCTGCCCAGGGATCTGGAGGAATAGGAGAGAATGACCAAATGAAACAGGAAACAAACATCTTGAGAATGGCCTGCAGTCCCTGGAGCCTTCTGAAGAAAGTAATAGTAAAAAGCCTCTACATGTAAAATCTAAAGACACATGGATGCATCAAGGAATCACACCATATTTCAGTGTCTTATGAAAAAAGGCTCTAAAACAGTGGAAATAATTAAGACAGGTGCAACAGTTTCTCTACTATTCTACACCAAATCTCTTGGGGGAAAATAAAAGTTGCTTTCCAGGGAGAGAAGAAGAAAAGTGATCCAAAGATAATCCAGTCGGGCTCTTCAAATACAGACCTGACTTCGTATCAGGCAGAACAGGTTGCAGGGTGCATAAGTAACAATTTAAACATCCTCTGTGGACAAAACTATCCTGTTCTAGCACCAAAGCCACTGAGTGGCAGAAGTCTACGTCAGAGATGTGGCCTTCTCCACCAGAGAGTTCTGGGTATGCTTCAGTTCAGATGTAGAGTGGACAAACTCAAAGATAAACAAAACCTATATTTATTAACACAGAGACCACATCTGGTTCAGGAAATACACTGGGCTGCAAACATCTGGAAGCTGAGACTCTTCACCTTTGTATTTTTACTCAGTCCTTATGCTCTTGCCAAAGTGCCTTCTTTTAGCTGTTGACTATAGAGCTGAGCCAGCCCTTGCCAGATTTGATGTAGCTGTTCTTACAAGAACTCAGGGGGAGGCAGAGGAGCTGACTGAGCACCCAAGGCAAGAGAAGAGAGATTAGATTACTATCAGAGCTATGACTGTACTAGAAACACAAATACCTTCACTACAGCAAGTGTGATACCACAAGGTCGACCACAGTCATGAGTGCAAAACAAGCTGCAAATGCAAGAAACAGAAAGATGGGAAATAACATGAAAAACAGCATGAATTTTATCCAGTGAAGGCATCATGGATCCCCTAAAACCCTGGAAAAGGACTCCAAGCTGTTATTCTTCACACATAAAGCCCAGGAAAGTTTAAGCATCTCATGCAATAGCAATCTTTGCCTAGTCTCTTTACTCCAGGAAAGCTCTCTTCCTTCCTCTCACAAGAGATAATAAAGCAAAAACAGTTCAGAGAGTCAACACAGAACAAAGGCACTGACTCATCTCCTGCCTCTGAGGTAGCAGAGGAGGAAGGTTGCATACACTTTTCCAACAGAAGCAAAACAGGTTGTCCTTTTCTGGTTTTCACAGCGAGTAGCAGCAACATTTGCAGTGTGAGCAGGCACGAGTGCACACTGACTGCTGACAGCCACACACCAGCAGGGCCAGAATGCTGGTAATACGGCAAATCTCACCGGCAAATAAAGCAGGAGTCCTGGGTAAGAGCAGGAACAGAATCAGCTGTTAAGAGCAGCATGGCTTATTGCTTCTTTAAAAGTATGTGAAACAACAGCCTGAGAAACCTCTGCCTCAGTGCCACCCCTGCTATCAGAGTTCATCTACATTTCAGTTGTGCTCAGCCACCTAAATGGTCTCAATTAAAAGATAACCTTGCAAAATGTTCTAACAATTGATCTCAGCCATTCCGTTTATGGCTGCCCGTGAGGCCACGGTACTCAGCTCCCAGCTGCAGTGATACCCCGCAGCACTGGACAGGTTCTATCCAGGCCACCTGTGCCCTGGCTGTGCCACCACCCTCTTCTACTGCCCCCAGGGGCACCCTGTCCCCCTGTGTGGGAACGGGCCTCTCTGCAGCACCCACAGAAACCCAGTACACACGGCGTGGGACGCACCAAACACATCCTACCAGACTACAGAGCAGCAGCTGCCTGTCAAGGAACACCGTGGTGTGCAAAGGCAGTTACTCAGAAAGTATTATACACATGGGTCTGACCTGAAAATGCACCCCAGGACACGGCTAGCAGTGCTAACAGAATGCACAGAAAATGCTTGCAGAGAGGATAAAAAAGGACATATAAGCACTGACATTCTGGTTCTGCACTTCTTGGCTTATTTTAAACAGAATGCCACTTCTGAAAAAAAAAAAAAGCCTGGCACATGAGCAGAAGGTTTTCTAAGTGTACATATTACACAAAGTACTGAATGCACTATCAACAGATGTCAATAAACCCTTCAATTTAAGAACCAAGTGGAGCATCTGTGTCATTTGTATTTTAGTAATTCCTTAAAAACCTCGGCATGAGTATATCATTTCACTGGATACTGTAGTAGCAGCCAAAAGTCTCTAACCTGAAAAACAGACCAGTCTGAATTCAAGCAAAATTACAAATAAAATACAAGAGGGCAAGATGCAGCACAAGGTGTCATTCTGTCATTACTAAATTTAAAAAAAAAAATCTAAGGACATAACAAACAAATTGTTGAAATTACAGCATAACTGAAGTTTAGGGTCTACAATCACAGCCATAATACTGCGTGGGAAAGGCAGAATAACTGTAGTTCAACTACTGCAGATTAGATATGAGAACATTCCACTTTCACACCATTTACAGGCTTTCCAACAGCAGCAACGGCAGATTAAAAAGGGCAAGGAGGGTGGGAGGGGAAGGAGTTCTAACGGGGAGCAAAGGACCCTTCTTAAGAGTATTAACCAAAAAGGAGAACAGCTACAAAACAAGGTGTCTGCGAGATTACAGCCCATTCCAGGGGCTATTTAAATCTCTCCTCATCTGAGGCTCTTATTCATAAATGTTGACATTCCAGTCCTGCCAGCACAAAGCACAGGGCTTAACTGCACACCACAGGGAGCTCCCGGGAAAACAAGTCAATTAGGAAACAGTCACGTGCAAGTACTTGGTTTCTTTAGAGACTACGACTTCATTTTTAAAACACAAAAATCAGCTTTCACATAGGGATCATTTTCACATCATCTGAATAAAATGGTCGTCAGTAAAAGCTGGGGCAAACCCCCAGAAAATATTTACTGTTACACTGCAATTTTAAATCCTGGTAAGTGAATCCCGTCTAGAATTTTAACCATAACCCTCCTTTACCAGCAGTTTTTCCCTCTGCCAATCTGTCACAGATTGTCTCTCCTGCTCTCAAACGCAGAACACAATTCTGTGACTTGTGCCTCAGCGAGGGAACTTAATTAACAAATCTAATCATACATGCAAATTCTGCTCCCAAGTTGCTGTGCTTCGAGTCCCTTCCCGACAGCAATCCTGTCTGGGGAAAGCTGAAGCCCACACTGAACGGCAGCAGCTTTGTTGCACACAGCAACATAAAGTCCAAGAAAAACATCAGATAACTTTTTATACTCGGGCACTTCTGTAGTGCAATAAAAACGTTCTCCAAATGTTAAGTGAAGTAGTTCATTTAGTGAACAAACTCCAAAGAAATTCCAAGTTCTTTTCACTGTAACTTGAAAAAAGATCTGCACTGAAAGCTTGCTACTTGTAAGCAACATGTTCTTCTTCTAAGTCAGATGTCAACAGCCCTATACGAGCTTTTCATAAATAACTATGAAAACAAAGTCCTTAATTACAAGAACATAATGTGTATAATTATGAAAATTGTCCAATTCTGTCCTGGCAGAAACCTCAACTTCTTTGCTGAGACATAGAAACTTTGGGAGACTCATCATGCCTAGAGCCCAAGACTAATTGCTCATGGGAAGAAAGGGGGAAGAGGGGAACAAACAAGCAGCAATCAGGATCAAGGAAAGAAGGCAAGCTCAGGAGGCTGAGGAAATTTTCTGGAGAAATGGATCCTTTACAGTTTAGCAGAAGAATGTTACAGCAGCCTAACAATTCCAACGAATTTAAAGATAAATGAGAATGAAACAAAAAAAAGGTGAAAAATAATAAACTTTGCAAAGTTCTCACTAGTATTTCTTAACATATATTAAAAATGAACCACGAAAAACCAGGAATACATGCAGCAGCTTTCAAACAGTCTTAATACTGCATACATGTTCAGTTCTGTCCACTAAAGTGTAAGGAATCAAACTTTACTGCCAAACAAAACTGTCATGTATACAAATAGATTCAGTAATAGAATTACTGGATTAGAAGCCATATTCTACAACATTTAACCCTCCGACCTCGTTGAAACTAGTGTGGGCAATTAAAAAGCAACCCACTGCTCACTGCAGAAGGATGACATTCACTGTTAATGGTGCAGCAAGAAAACAAAGGGAAATTTGACAAAAGAAAGGGTTTGCCAAATTCGAAATGGTCAAAGTATCTTGCTATTGAAACTAGAGAGCACACTAGCGGTCATAGGACCTCAAATCACCACATTTTAAAGTACCATCCGTTTAATTTGCAGAATTAAGTCTCAATGCATCTAAAAAAACAGCTAATACATGTATTCCTAGCAAAAGTGAAATACAGATGGTAGCACCACACACATTAAAACACACAGAAAAAAAAGCAACAACTTTCAAACAAGTAACAGAAATGTAACAAGGTCCATATAAGTAAGAATGCCCCCCCACATTTATGTATATGCACACATCTTTTTTTTAAATTAAACCCCGAGCATTTGTGCAACTACAATGACAAATGAAGAAGGGGAAGCAAGAGGAAAATCCAGTCTGATAAAGGTTTAAATTCATATGTCTTAGCTGAGAAGCAAACACAAGAGAACAGACGACAATCTACAAGCATCTGAAAGACGTAAGATAAAAACAAAGCAGGATTAAGGAATGAGAACAGAAATGAGAACACATTAAATTAGAGCAAAATTCTGGTCAAGCATTTAATTATGTATGGAACTGATTTCTGAAGATTTTCTTGAATGTATCACCAGTTAAGGACATTCAGAATTAAATTAGAAAGGGCTTTAGGACAAACCTCATCTAAGCACCTGCAAAGACAGAGGTTACAAGATGAATTACTCCTATTATTTCCAAATTATTAGCTTCTTACTCTTCTAAATGCAACCTATCATATTGATATATAAAGCCCAAAAAAAGGTGTTCACAGAAGTATGCACACTGAAAGGGAACTGCTGAGACAAACTGCATTTAACAATTTGGTTTAAACTGGTGATATGGCTTAAGGACATTTTCTCAATTCATTAGGAAATGTTTGAAGCGATCCTGGATGAGACATCAACTACAGTGAGGCACTAAACTTGGCAAGACCCAAGTTTCTCCCAAATTTAATTATGTCATTCCATTAACCTTCTCCTGTCTATGCTCAGCGATGTTAACAAAAGAAGATGATTTTCAGAATATGGAACACCATCTACTGCAACCTTCATGTTTTAAATACATACGTGGATTTTTCTCCCCTTTCCCTATAAATTGGTTTTATACCTTTAATAGTTACTTCTAACCATTCTGAACCAATCAATTTATATTCCACCTCAAAACTACCCCCCCTTTTGCCTTCCTCACTCCCCAGCTTGACAGAGGCACATAACACAGGTATGTGCACTGAAGTGTGCAGACCCATCCCTAAACACAACGTGAATTCTCTAACAGCACCTCACTGGCAAGGTTTCAAAGTTTTAAGGGAAAAGAAACGGGGCATGAGAAAACTTGGCCACAGCCAAACTCCATAGCATCTCTCAGCAGCTTTAGCCTGGATCACCTGTGTACATCGCAGCACATCCCACTGGCAGCTCACCTCGACCTCGAGAGGAACTTCGACCTCGAGGAGCCCCCACCACCGTTCCTCCTCCACGTCCCGTCAGCCGCAGGACGGCAGCGCTGTTTACAGACATGGAGAAATTCCTCTGCGGGAGAGAGGCAGGGGAGATGGAGTCAGACAGAGCAAAACCAGAAACACGTTATCCGAAACTCAGCTTACTACCAGCTTTGCTTTCCTCGCACCCAGGGCAAATTCACTATGACTAACACCAGTAAGAAAAGGGAATCCCTGGACACAGGAAGCTATACAAGGATCTTGGTCAACATCAGTGCTTGCACGTTACTTACCTGACATTTCTGTGCTCTAGAGGTAGCAACTGAGCTTAAGTCCTTTATCAGAGGATGCCAGCACTGAAGTTATTAGAACATCATCAGTTTTAAACACAGACATCCTGCTCCAAAAAGAGACTGGCACCTGCCTACACCTGACACCACGAATTAACAGCAGTTCAAAACTTCAGTCTTTAGCAGAGCAGAAACATGTAAAGACCAACAGAACTGGAATAAAGTTATATTCACCACTCTCCTCGGCAGGAATAAGCATTTCCCCTCCCTCCCCCCTCCAAATATATGATAGGAGTAACACGCTTTGGGGAAAACTAAGTGTACTTAAGCCTTCTGAAATTTAAGTGATACTCCTTTGAATAAGACAAACACCGGTAAAATTCAACTTTATTTTAATATGAAACAACTGCTAAAGAAAAAGTTATTTCAATAAAGAATGGATAATTATAATGAACTTTGGCCCCATTCTCAGAGCACAAGTAGTTGGAAAACCATGCCAAAGAATTCAGGAGCAAGCTCAGAAAGAGTAACAAGCAAACCTGAATTCATACACACTTCCTGAACACAAATTTTAAACAATTGGAATGCAAAGGATTCCAAATAGCTGTTAAACCAGGCTTCTTGACTGCAACTTAAAGTAGGCAAGTCTCTCTCATGAACTCTTCTGAATTACTATGACTTTGAAGGTCCTCAGAGAACAATGATACAAGCAATTATATACTATTTAAAATCTAGATGGCTAACATCAAAGCTAACAGGCATTTCAAGGAGTTCTAACCCATTTCAGAAACTGTTTGGTATGTGCTTCCTACAAAAGTAGATCTTCCTTCAAGAGAGAATTAGTAACTAAGTTGACTTGGGGGGAAAGAAAAAATGCAGTCATGCATGGCAAAATAGCAAGGTCAGCTTCCAGTAAATCTGACTATTTTCCCAGCTAGCTCTTGAAGTTTAGGGCAACCATTTCAACAGCAAGTCAAAAGAAACCCACTTCATTCACCTCAAAGCAAATCACCACCTTTCCTGTTGTTGATACTTCTGAAAGTAGTGAAGCAATGAAATATTTCCCTACAAAAACATCTTTAAGCTATTTATCAGATTCTTTGTCTTGCACAGGAGATTCCTTATTTTTCATGTCTTATTCTTCCAGTAAGGACAAAATAGTAATCTCACTTCCTTTACCAAATATTTTTTAAATTTGCCATGTCTGCTATCCCTCCCCTCTGTAGAGGCCACTGTGGTGAAGGTGCAATCATTGTCCTGTGCACATGGAAAGGTCACATAAAGCAACAAAAACAGCAAAGCCAAAAAAGAAAAAAAAACCTCTACTATTGATTAGTATATTCCTTCAATGTTCACCCCAAAAGTGCAAAGTTGCCCCAAAACTGGGGTCAATCAATGCTTTAGGAGAAAATGGAAAATGTCTTAAGAAACAGATGTCAGGGACATAACCAATTAGGACACAAAAGTATCTCCATTACATTCAGCAAGAGCTTGAGCCTCCCTAACTCCACAGGCAGGTAAGATTGAGACCACTGAATTTTCCTATTGCACACAGGAATAAGGGGCTGCAGAGAAAGGCAAAGGAACATCTACTCCATAGGGCCAGTGGTCTGGTGGAAAGCTGTGTTCAAGCAATCTGCAGAAACCTTTCCTTCAACAGACACCTCCCTGGAAACAGATCTTAGACAAACCTATGATATTATAGAACAAAAACCCACTACGAGGTGACTCAGTTGAGCTCTAGGCTAAATTAGCAACTCTATCATCAGAAAAGTAACATTCTACATAAAAAGAACCAGCAACTCTATCCAAAGCAGATCCATGCCCTGTAGCCTTAAGTATCTGACTAGGTAAATTCTACAGGACTAAGCAAATTAAAGCTTAAATTCAGAGCTGACATGATCTACCATCCATCCCTAGATAACCCATCATTCAGTCAGCTTGAGACAGTTCTTCCCAGACAGAGCACACATAGAACTGCAATGCCACTGGGTGCACAGTTCAGGCTGCAAGCAAGAACTGCTCTGACTCCAAGCCCAGAGCAAAAGCCTGACAGACCCAGCTTCCCCTGAGCCCTATGCCAAAGCACCCGTGTTCTGATCAGCCTGTCCCCTACAGCACTCCCAAATCTCGGCCCTCCAACCTGCAAGACAATAATTCCATCTTAAGTATTCACAGAAGGGGTAAAAAGGTCTTTTAAACTATCTTGTATCAATCTTAATGGTCAGAACTTTCCCACACCAGGACTAGCTGCAAATCCATTAATATTCACCTCACAATCACTTCTGAACATGATTCTTGATGATGATGTTTATTATGTTATGGGGAACAAACAGCAGGAATTTCTGGTAGCTTAAATCAGTCACAGGGGGGGAAAAAGGACATAGAAAACCAGATTGTTCACATCCTCTGAGTCCCCAGAAACCACTAAAGGAAACTTCTTATAAAGAGAATAAGGACCTCTTCTTTGAGATTAAGATTTTTATAGAGATTGCAAAGAACTGTTAAGGTGCCTAAAGGCAGGTGAAAAGGAGCAGGGGAAAACAGTGATACAGTGCACACCAACCTCTCAGGACCTTTCAAGACTGGTGAAACACTGGTACTGCAGCAGAGGACCAGGGACCCCTGATACCACCTCACCTATACCAAGAGGCCACTCAGCACACTTTCAATATCAAGGCCTTAAACTCCTATTATTCCCCACAGAGTATCTTGACAATCACCAAAAGTCAGTGACTCCCCTGAACTGTAAAAGGCATGTAGTCCTCTCTGAAGGACTCCACTGTGTACCAGCAAAAAAATATGTCAAGTTATTTACACCAAGGTTCAATGTTCTGGTGTGCTACTGTCTGGCAGACCATTTCTTGCTCCTACCCAAAAACAGGAGCTGGGCTAAGATTGCCCATAAAAGTGTATTGTCACTCTCAGTTGCCTTTTAAGACTAACTGTGACATCAAGTGCTTACAGTGTATCCATCAAATATAATTGCTGATTAAAAACTAAACCCATCAGCACCTTGTGTCAAAGGACAGCATCCTCCAGAGACAGGAAATACGAATCGACTCTTAAAGAGGAAGGAATTACAGAGGATGTGAAGAGGATATCAGAATACCCAGGCAACAAAATGAAATTAAGAATTCAAAAACACAACAGCACGGGACAAAGGAGGGAGGATGCTCTGATATCTTAAGAAACTAATAGTAACACTACCCAGTAAAAATACTCAACTTTCAATTAGAAAAGTAACCAAAAAACCAAACCACAGTATGATGAAGTGCTAAGAAACATGACAAATTGGAGAGCAACTTCAAAATCAAAAGTTCTGACAGCCATAAAGAAGAAATCAATCTAGAGTCAAAAGTCAGAGACAGTTATCCAGAGTGGGGCAGGCAGCTTTCTCTACTAGGAATCAAGTTTAAATCAAGGGTTTTTCAAACTACCCAGATCAGTCATCCTTGAAATGGAATCTATGGACTGCCTGTTCTCATTCTGACATTGTTCACCAGTTAACTATATAACTATTATCTCCTTCATCTCCAATGAAGGAGATAATCAAGCAACTGCTTACCTACAGAGTAGTTAATAGTACTGTATCTAAGAAATGCTAACAGTCAAAAAAGTTCAACATTTCTCCAGAGAGGACAAAGTTGAAGCTACAGAACTCAAGACACTTCTATGACTATGATTAACAAAGAGAAGGTGGCCCAAAAACTGTAGAAAATTGTACTGATCTGAAAGTGGTGCATACTCAAAAAATAGGCAGCACTTCCCAGATGGTGATCGTGGACTTAACAAGGTGTCTGCCATCCACAAAACACTATGACAAAATACCTGTACAAATTTAAGACAGTAATTGAGCATAAATGAAACTTTATGTTGACACAGTATGCTTCCATAATTTCTTTCTCCAAAACCTACTAATCTCAAGTTTTATGGTTTTTCTTAATGGAGGTGTAGTCTTTTGTCTTTACACTACTGACAATATAATGATAAAAAAAAAAAAGAAAAAAAAAGAAAAAGATACCCACCTGTTCTTCTTCTGTAAAAGGTACAAGTGCCAGTGGTGGCAGGGGCTCCTCTTGTAAAATAGGCAGGAACTCCTTATCCAGAAGGTCTGATGGTATCTATATGAAAGTAAAACAGCATTCTACTCATATATACCACACATCCAAGTATTTCCACTTCAGGGATGGTGCCACATACACTGATTCACAAAAAACCTTATCCTGCCAACTCCCGTCTCCATCCACCCAGCACACCAGTACTTCTAATTACATTTATCAGGGGTGGGTGTAACTCCACTGCAAATTTACAACCCTCAGAAAAAAAAGTCTTAGAGATATCCAAAGCATCCCCCATGCACAAGATCACAGACATAAGAATACAAATTTACAGAGCACTGCAGCTCAGACCTGAACCAAGTGAAATTTCATCTGGTAAATTTAAAACTATTGCTTTAACTTCAATGCACTCTATGGCCAGATTTTTATTCAGCGAAACTACCATGTATACCACAAAGGTTGTATTTGATTGGAAATCAGCAGTTCCAATTTACAACTAATCAGGAGTAAAAAAGCAAAAAAAAAAAAAAAAAAAAAACCTCACAAACAAAAAACCTAAGTAAAACAAAATTCTATGTATAGATTAGCTAGAGAACACTGATGATTTAAATCAAAATAAATTTTAACACTAATTTTGAATCAGAAGCTCCATCAGCAGATGTGACCTTAAGAATGTGGACAAGAAGCTGCAATTACAGCCAAGTGAGCTCTAATTATGCCACCAGAAAACTTGCAAAAATATTTAGTTCGTAATACTAAAGACTTTATTTTTTCTTTATTTGGGTACATGCTAGAAGTCTTCCTGCTTTCAAGCAGTGTATCTTTTCATGAGAGAGGCAACTCTGTCTCATCTTCAGCCAGCAAAGACTGAAGACGACCCAGTGAAAAAGGACAGGGTACAAGATACAGCTTAAAAACACCGCATTGAGTAGTTAACTAGAACCACTGTCAAGAGTCCTCTTAGTCCTGATAACTAGGATTACTCAGCACCATGGAAATACATGGGTACCAAAAGCAAGACAAACTTTAATAATAATGCCTTTCTGGCAAACACACAAAAAGAAAATACTCTTCTGGACCATTCATAAGGATCGGTGAACTTCCTGTAAGGGTATTCCAGGGTTGTTCTGAATCAGTCGCAACCGCAGTGGCCTCAGCACCATCTGATTTACTACACAGCAACTAGCAAAAAGCAACAACCTCTGACTGGCTGACTTATTGCAGCATAGCACCAAGGCTTAAATCACAGGCTCCTGAAGCAGAGCAGGACAACCCTGCATGTTAAAGCATGGCTTTAAGCTGTAACACACTTAGAAAACATCGTTGACATTCAATGCCCTTGAATCCACATGTAAGCAGTGTTAAGTCTCCCAGAACTGTGTGAGAATCTCAGCACAGCCATGGCAGGGCAGGAACACAGAGCTGTGCGTGCAAATCTCCATGCCAAGCTCAGGGCATAACCAAACATGATTTCTTGCAGACCCTCCCCCGCCCAAGGGTGAGACTCTGGAAAGGATTCAGATTTCCAAGTCACTATGTGCTGCTGAAACAATAAACTAACCTTTGTCACCAGCTGCAGAAAAACTCAATGTTTACAAATGCAGAATTTATGAATCATATGCCTGAAAGGATCTCTGAAATTTTACATCTTTTACACCATCAAGAGCCTTTGTTTGAAATGAAACCAAGAAGGAAGTTCTTGACTTTCTACACTGTTCTCATGCATTTCATGTACCTGACTGTATTTGTGTCCTGATTCCCAGAGAAGTGAACTACCTGAGGATTGCTCTCATTGGGCCTGTTACCTGCTAAAATGAACTGCCTTAATTTGGGATAAATGCAGATCCCTTGCCTTTTTCAGATGATCTGCTAATATGACTTATTGCCTGACTTTGTAGCTGAATCAAATTATTATGCACTACATTGAATAAAATCCTACTGAGGCAAGCAAATCTGCACAGCTGCAAGGAGACTTTAACCCTCAGTCATCTCTGACAGTGGGACTGAATATGGCAATCAGGTTTTTTGTTCTCCAGGGTACGGGAAGTTGCCCCTAAAGTGGCAAAAAAAAGAATCAAACATAATGAATTCAGTAAGAGTAGATTCAAATAAATACACACACAAAAACAGCCCCCCCCCCAATCAGAAGTCTTCAGTCTGGGATACCAAGGGATCCATCATTTCTCTGTCCACAAGCATAAAATACAAATTCCTCATCTGAAGACTCGTTAGGAATACACACATCAGGCCTTCTTTGTCTTCCTGCTCACCTTATTATCCTTTAGAAAAAGTGCCAACATTTCTTCTCTCCCGTAGCGATAGTCTGCTAGTTTGTACTTTGGCAAGGCCGGAGACAGAGGAGGGGATGTCACGCTCCCGCCACTGGACAGAGCTCGCAGCCTGGAACAGAGACAAGCCATGGAAACCGAGCTAAGGATGTGTCTGCAGCCGTGTCACCAGTCCCCTGCACACCCACACCCCAGACACCAACACGAGGAACACAATACTGAAAGTGAAGACACCGACAGCTTCACTTCAAAACTTTGACAAGAAGAGTGAAAGAGCTTCCCTCATTTTATCCACAGCCAGGAAAGGAAGGAAAAGCACTCCCATGAGCACATCAAGGAACTGAACTAGCCCAGGAAAAATGCTGACCATAAAGCACACTGGTTACACCCTTAAAGCCTTGCCTAAGCTATTTACACTGGCTGCACACAAGTCAGTTGTACATCTTCCACAGATATTCATGACAACAGCCTCTTTTTACAAGAAAAATTCTTACCATGCTGGGGACAGCACAACCAACATTAACCATGAGTTTATTCAGATGTTTCACAAAGTTTAACCGTACAGCACAGTAAATTTTCCAATGAAGTTTCTTCTTGTGTCTCTGGAATGTTTCTTTATTACAAACCCCTTTCCCAAAAATTAAAGAACCGACACAGGTAAGTTACTCAACTTCTTGCAGGTAACATCTTACCATTGTGTATTATTCCCACTCTGCAGGTGAACCAATCTTATTCCATACAGTCACTTCCTCAGCTACCCAAATATTCTTTCTATTTCAGTTTGAGGAATGTTTTACAAAACTGTGTGTCAAGAAACCAAACTCTGACCATTTTCCTACATTCTCCTTAATGTGCATCTTAGGCAAGTAAAATAATAAAATCTCAACAACAGAGAAATCCATGGAAAGGAAGGTGCTCTAAACTGTAACGGTGATTCAGAGGCTACGTTTCACCTAATTATTGATGAATGATTTGATTTGTTTTATAGTTCTTTAAACAGAAAGGAAGAAGTAATTTGCAAGCCAAATGTTGATCTTATTTTTTTAGTTTGGTGCCACCCCGTGGCAGTTCCTTTACATACCACCTCCAAACAAAACATACCTGGGGAAGTATTATTCCAGGGATTACATGGCTCAGTGCAGTGTTCAAGTCCGATCCAGATCAAACGGACCCAAGGTTTCACTGTTAAGTGATACAGCAGCTTACGTGACAGACATGACTATACCTCAACCCAAAAGGATAATTATAAATCTTATATTCCATTATTCTTGTAAAAATCCAGTAACTCACTGAAGGATAACATATGCTTCCATACATAATATAATCTGGTTTTCAAACTAAATGGGGACTGAAGTCCCCTCACTATGACACAGCAATCAAGCTACTGTTGAAATATGTGCTTTTTTTAGAGTTGTCTTCCCCCTTCTCTTTAATATAACTTTGGCTTCCATCCATCAAGAATCTAATCATGTCTGTCTCTTACACTGAAGAGCACTCCAGCATAACATATCTTCCTGGTGGGGTATTTATAGATAGTGATAGAGTCATTCTTTAACCTTCTTTCCATCCTACGAAATAGACTGAGCTCTCATTGTTTCCCAGGCCGCAAATCATGTCTTACTTCTTTGCTAAACACTCTCTAATTTCTGTACATTGTGCAGAGAAGTGTGTCAGCAAAAGTGAAGATGTTATTCCAGTAAGTCTCATCACATGCTATACAGCAATTATATTTCCTACACGTACTCCACAACCCCTTTACACACTCCAGGATCACATCCCTCTTCAGAAACACCGCTATCCATAATTCTTGTCTAGAACTGAAGTCAGCAACACTTCAACAATAAACTGGAACAAACACTGAATAATCACACCTGTGCAATTATCCCTTAGTAAAAGCCAGGACAATGCATGTCAGACAAGCTGGAAAACAAACAGCTGCCAAATTATACATCACAGATTCCCTTTAACACAACAGCTTTTCTGACACTTCTCAGTGCACATATGACATGAAACTCACTTTCATCATATTCCATAATAAGGTTTAGGTCTTTTGAAGAGTGGGAAAAGAAAAAGCTTTCTTAACTACAGATTTAAGTTCAGTGAGGAGAGTTTAAGAACTTTGATACTAACACGCAGCACGTGGAAAGACCAAACAAGCACATCTTCATTTACTCTGTGCATACCTCTGAGATCATAACCATTATTCCTCCCTCAAATACTTGGTAGCAATGTAAATATTATGCATTAACGTAACAGGAAACCCAACTCATTTCATACACAATGCCAATGCACAAACTGAAGACTAGTAAGATTGCTTTCAATCCCAGGCCAGGGACAGAGGTGAAGCAGGACAGAACAACAGAGGCATTATATCCCATCCAGTCTTATAACCAATTCTATTCCAAAGGACAGAAATTAATTTCAGACAAGGTTCTGGAGTCTCACAAAACTGACAAAACTTACCATTCAGGCCCAAAGTTAAGTGTCTGAGTTTCTGCTGCCATTTTTTTCCTGTTCTATTCCTCTTTTTTAAAAAGCGTGAATCTGAAAAACAAAAATGTTTACTATGAAAACACCTGGATTGATACAGTCCTTCATAAATTAATTTGAAATACAAAAGCACACCTGGTCATGCAAAGAAATAAAAAAATTGACATGGAAATTTTTCTTTTAAGGAATCCATTTTAGTTCTCCAACATAATTAATATACTAATATAGGAGCAACTGCATCAAGATCTCTTCCCTAAATCCCTCTTTTAACAGCTCAAACAGGACTCTGGATCACTGTGTCTGAGGAAACAATTTGTACAAACACTGAGAACTTGATGCATAATCCTCTTCTGTAAGAACAGTAATGCTTAATTAAGAGAATTGCTGCTTCCTGACAATTACAAGAGGATAAAAACCTACTAGAATTACAGCAAGACAGATTTGCCAGCTGAGTGGCAGAGTATTCAAGAAATTTCCACTGCTCATTCTTGAAAAATAAGTCTTCTAAAGATTTAATACATCCAGTGGTATGGCAACCTCCAAAAATCTGCAGGCAATGGAAAGTATTCCTCTTAGTTTTATTAAGAAAGGGAGAAAGAAAAAAAAAAAAAGCCTAACTTAAGACTTCAGCTACTTTCATTTCCATTAGTCAAGGTCCTGCAGACACAGCAAAGGTCAGGTCAAGTTCCTACATATCCAGAGTGTGTGGACAAGAGCAGATAAAGTCATACAGCAGGGAAGGAACAAGACTAAGGGAAGGCTGTGAAGTTTTGTCTATCAGAGCCAAGTCCAGCCTAGGCAGTTCTGGAGAAGCGTCTTTTGCAACAAATACAGCTCCTCTTTCCTTCCAGCAGCAGCAAAACCCAAATCTGCAGAGGAAAGTGGTTTGGTTTTTAAAAAAATCAGACACTGCAGGCAGAGGCCAAAGACAAAAGGATCTGAAGCATTACCTACAGATACTGGCTGATTAGACTGGAAGAACCCAGAAAGACAGATGGTAGGGAGGGAACTCTCATGTATCAGAAACCTATTCCTCAACAGACCCAAGGACTAAATAAGGAGCTTCAGGAGTCTATCTATACTTTCCATGGAAAGTTGATGAAAAAGAAAAACAATATGTGGGAAGGTGGAAAGGGCATTAGTTACGGAAGAAAACAAGACAAAACCAAACAAAGGAAACACTTTTTTCTTACATACATGCTACAGAACTAATGATATTCAAGAAAATAAATCAAGACCCTCAAATCTAGAAAATGACAAAACATGCTAAAACCAAACATGCTTAAAACTGCTTGAGCAGATTTTACTCAAACATTTTGGGTTTAAGATTACAAATAGATACAGAACTCCCTGCAGCCTAAACCTACCAACCAACGTTTGGCTTATGTATTTTCACTACATGGCATATCTGCTTTTTTCCATACACGGTGTAATTGATATAAAAATCTTAGTATTTTTATTTTCACAATAACCCTATATAGCGAAATGGAAATAACCCCACTACCTGCACCAAAAGCCAATACAAAAATACCAGCTATTCTCACAGGCCTAGTTTGAGATGATTTTGATCTGATTTGAGTTGCCTTTTTGAAGGAAGTGACAGCTCATTACAATGCTCATCATGTATCATTTATAATTCTTCCAATCAAAATACAAGGTGAGATACCCAAAGAGGACATAAAGGAGCCACACGTGGAAATACTGCAGGTCAATTCAATCAAACCACCATGCACACTCTGGCAGAGACAAGCCTGTAAAACAGTTCCTAGTAGCCTTAACTGGATGGTTCTGCCCCTTCGCTTCCCACAATGCCTGTAATCCTGCTGCTGCAGGGGTGGAGAGTTTTCAGGTGGACCCATGTGGATCACCAGGGAACCTGGGATCTTTAACTCCTAACATCAAAGGTAGCTTAGGATCAGTAATACCAAAAAGACTGGCACTGAATGTTAGACTGCCATGAAAACACAGCTGAAAAGCATCAATTACAAGGATAAAGCACTAAAAAATAGTAAGAATTGAGCTGTTTACTGGGCCTAGACTCACTGAGCCCCACCCTCTTCAGCTTCTGCACTTCATTCCCAAAAAAACGAGGATGCTGTGCCATCTTTCTCTACCAGACTCCTAAGCACCTGAGTACCTACATGAATACTCAAAGTCTTCTAGCCTTATCCCAGTGAGCTCCAAAATGGTTTTCCCTGACCCCCATTTTGGCCATCATACTTCATTTTGAGCTCTCCCTGCTCTCTTACACCCTCTGTATTGCATTCAGTTAGGCTACTTCCTCCCTACAAGTTCTGATTATATGGATTTTGAAATGACACACCTGTAAGGGAACGAAATTGTAACTGAACAGGCCCCACCAAAAACCCAAAACAGAATAAAACACAGATGTGCAGATGATTTAAAGAGGTTTAACAGGCGAATTCAATAGGCAATGTTACTCAGAAATAAAACACACATGAAAAAGAAATTACAGGCAAAGTTGAGAGAAAACTATCGGAAAAGACACTCTGGAAATGAGCAATGATTTGGGAGGAGGAGGGCAGAGAACAGGGAAAAGACTCAAGAAAGCTTAGACAGAAAGTGTGCCAGAGGAATACGCTGAGCCTTGTCAGAGCAGACGAGACAGGAAAAGCAGAAACCATGTGCTGCTTCTCCTGGTTCCCAAGGCACAGAAAAAAGGAGAGCATGAAAGACAACAGGGAGAGGAACCTCTGACAGGAACTGCACAACACACCTGGCTGGTGTGCAAAAGAGAAGCTGTACTAACTGGAAAGGTGAGTTGGGGTGGACTAGGCAGCACTCACATCACAAGAGGAAAGAGTCAGGGTGGAGCAAGAAAAAAGATGAAGAATTAAGAGAAGGGAATGAATGATCAGGTCATGAATTCAGACATCTTGGCCAAGGAATAAGCATGAATTTATTGCTTTATCATCTAGACAATTGTCCCGTGTTTTAAACTTCAATACTGGTAACTGAAATGTTGAATTTGGTAATTTTTATCAAGGCTGCCTCTTTATGAATCAAGGATGGCAAATAGCAAAAATAATATATAACTAACATTTCCTCCTCGATATAATTTGATGAGGGAAAAGCTCCTTTCTGAACAGCTGGTTTTGTGAATCAAAGTTTTCTACACATTGATGGTTATTGATGGAGGAATCCTCAGGCCACAGGTTTTAGATGGGCAGAGAGCACATAGGGACAGTGCCAGGCAGCAGTGAGAAACAGGCACTCTTCTGATACTTGCCAGTTAACACCTCTGCTTGGGCAAGAAGGTTGCCAGCTGCTTCCTCCCAGTCTGCCCAAGAGCAACCTTTTCTCCAAAGTTTCCTTCAAATCAGGTCAATCCTTGATCAAGGTACCAGTGTAACCCTACAAATGGTGGCAGTTTTCCTGCATATTCTGGGAAAAACTGAATTGCTTCATAAACTGAACCGGGACCCCATTTTCCTGCGGTGATACCACCAACCTGCTATCAGCATGCAGAGTGGAAAAGAGATCACATCAAGCCACCATTAACCTGTGGACTGGCAAGGGCAAAACCACCCTTTTATTTTGTCACTTGGTTAGCATCTTGAAAATCAGAAGTCCATCCTCCGAACAGACACAAACTGTAATCCAATAACATTAAGCCCTCAAGTGGCTTTCACTCACAATTAACAGGTAATATTACAGATGCACAAGTTCCTATCGGTAACATCCATTTCACTAGTTCACTTTAGGTAAAAGGGTTACTTTACCAAGCTTGCAGTTTAATTATTTTTCAAGCTCACTATTTAGTACCTGACAAACCTATTAAAGCTCCCAGAAACATCTGCTACAGACACAAGTTGGAACTTGATTCTGCTGGCCAGATTTGTGCGCTAAAATGTGTAAGATGTTTCAGTTGGAGGTCTATAATTACTGTGGCACATTTTGCCCACAAGCTCTGGTATTTTAAAACATATATATAGCTAGCTAACAAATATCCAGGCAAAAAGCTGTTTTCAGAGACTCTGAAAGACCTGAACTACCATGCTCTACCAGACCTTGCTCAACCTCAGAATATACACAAAATTGCCATTTTAAGCTTTATCACTTACTGACAGGCACCAGAGTTAAGATTTTCAGGCAATGTTAAACTCCTCCATTTCCATTACAGAATTCTGTCAGCTTGTACCACATAGCAATCTGTCTGTTCTCCTGTTATGGATAGAGACACGCTGATTCTTAGCATTCCAAGTTGAGTCTAGGCAATGGCTGCATTCAGGTCTGTCCATCTAATCTTTCCTACAGACAAACAAAAAAGTAAAGATTTGGACTGTCACTGCAATTTTTTGCTTCAGGGCTGCTGCATGCTTAGGGTTTTTATTAACTCTGGAAACCTAAACCTTGAAAAAAAAGGTATACCACTGATCCTTCCTATACACAGCTATTTTATTTTGAAATTGTCTACTCTTTGATCAGAGGTGTTTAGGAAGAAAAACATCCTTTCCTTTCAAGGTAGTTCTGTTACTACTGAAGGTTTGAAACAAGTCTTTTAAACCCAGAAACTGGCTAAGAATCTGAGAACCAAAGAACATAACAGAAATCTAACATGAACAGTTTTAAGTGCAAGGAATTGGATTCTACCCAAATAAGCATGCAACAGGAATTTAACAGCAGTGCTCCACCATGCAACAGCAACACTACATCAAGACAATAAAACTTCACCTACTACAAGCAAGAACACATTCCACAAGCAGCTACTAAAGCTGGCTAATGTAAGTGCCAGAAGCTCTGTTTTTAAAAAAATTAACAGGTTGACTGAAAAATTAATACTGATTTTCTCTAATTCCTGAAATATTAAAGAAAATCCGTAACTGTACGCAAGCCACTTTTTAAGCGCAGGGGTAAACAGGATGACTCAGGTGGCTACCCTACCTGTCTGTTTGATATTAATCATTGGCTAAAGCAGACAACACTGATTAAAGGACACTGACATAATTAAGGCCAAGCAACATGGATTTATGGAAGACAGTCAATTAAAATATACTTCTGTAAGAGTAGAAATCTCATTGCTTGAGCAAGTAGGTGAAATAAATTTTAAATTCAGCAGGACATTTCAATTCAGCAGAACTCTAAAAGGGACAAAATCATTCAGAACCACACAAAAGTCTCAAATCATCACAACCTATTTTTTCTTTTAATCCTCTCTTCTAAAGAATATACAACCAAACATCTCAGAAGGAATAAAATTCATAAAACCAACTAAAAGGCAATAAGCTTTCTCCAACTTCTACAGAGTCTGTAACACTGGCCCACAAAACTTCTAAAACCTAAGGATGAAAACATGGGTATGGTAAATAATGGAAATGACACATCATCAATAGTGCCATTATGAATTATTCAACGACTCAGTCCAGTATAGCAGGCTGCACTGAATAAGGCCAAGTCAAAAGACTCACAAGCAGAAAACACAGGTGATACACAAAAAACGCAAGACTCTTCAGAAAAAACACAGTCCTGAAACCATGCTGAGATTTATGACATCAATCAGCTGAAAAGGAACATATGATACAACATTGACTGGAATAGCTGACAGAAAACACCTAACACAGGAATAAGGAAACACAGAGTGTATATACACACCAAATTTTGTCACTAAAGGGATAACATGTCCTGTTCTAAGAGGCAAAAGAGCTGATAAATCAGGTGTTCAAAACTTGATAGAACATGACAGATATGCCTTACAATGAGGAGAAAAAACATCATCAACATACTGAAGCTCTATTTATTGAGCTTTGAGAAAAATGTAGGTATTTTTCTCAGTCTGTAAATGATCCTGCAGGTAAAAAAGGCTGAAGACCGAAGTTTATTCAGTGAAGAAACTGAAGTAAGCCATGTAGGGATAAACAACCAAGTTGTTCTCAGGTCAACACTAAAAGATTTTCTAAAAACTATGTTCTAGGTCAAACAGAAAATTAGTCAGAAAAAAAATCCATTAGTCACATTACAGAAGACGCCAGACAAGTCACAGGAGTCCCTTCTGGCTTACCAAACCTTATTCCTGATAAAGGCAGTGAATTTTCCACAGCCAATCTACCCATACACCAGGAAGCTTTTCCTAAGGGAACAATGTCCAAACTATCCACTTCTCTAGAAACTACGCCCCTATTATTACTCTTACATTTTTAGAGCTCCTCAAGTCTTAGAACCTTCCTGTCTCAAACCATTGCAAAAGTGTTTCAATCTCTCAGCAGTTTCTGGTCAAAAATTGCCCATGACTACCTCCAATAGCACCTCCAAGCTGCCACTCCCCTGCTCACTCCGCACAGATCCACCTAAAGCTTCGTGGAGCACTGCAGCTCCCAACACACTGCACCCCAGTCAAGGATGACAAACACATGCAGGCATTGAATCCCTTCTGGGACGGGATGACACAAGAGACTAAGAGACCCACAAACCTAACAAAATCCGAGAGAAATAAAGGAACATTAAACAACCCAACTCCAGATGTTTTCCTCCTTTCCTACCTACTGTTGTGAACCTGGTGGCTGGAGGCAGCTTGGGGAGCTATCCACTCCTTGCTCCACCTGCACATGGACAGACAGAAATGCTTTCCCCAGTCTCCCCCAGAAAGCACAGTGACCTCCACCTTCATTACCAGTCTCCAGCCAAACACAGACACCAGCGCTTAA
Source organism: Xenops minutus (assembly GCA_035221455.1). Lineage (NCBI taxonomy): Eukaryota > Metazoa > Chordata > Aves > Passeriformes > Furnariidae > Xenops > Xenops minutus. The sequence goes on from JAWWEE010000010.1 coordinate 19,420,662, forward strand.
GCTCCAGAGTCAGGGAACCACACCCTTGGCCTTGCCACTGGCTGAAACACAAACACTTCTCGTTCCAAATCCTATCTCAAAATCCTGCCAGCACTCTTGTTTTCCAGCTGAAAAATCACTTCCACATCTGTGTACCTTGTACATCGAAAACTTCTAGTGGTTTTAGTAATATTTACAATAACAATTTTTAGTACTATTTAGTCTGTGCCATTCTAATAGGGATCAAGATGTCTGGTCTGTCTACTTGCTGCCCAGCAAGATCAGTAGCCAGACTATGAACGCAACCAAAGGCAAACACAAAGAGGTGCTGCAGAACCTCCCTCACACAGTATATAGCCCATACACACATATAGAGTGGAAGAGCACAGCTTCAGACTACATTCACTGAAAACATTCACTGAATTAACAAATCTGGCTTGTTGTGGGGGCTTGGGGGTTTTCACATGTTATTTACATAAGCAGCTTCTTTGGGCTTTGTGGAAATTCTTTCCACCCACCCTTTCTTAAGGTTTCCTACTCATGCAGTTCTGAGACGTCCTATACTCCAGGAAATAAATATTCAATACAGAGAGTGTGTCTGATAAAGGGTCCTACCAGAGAGAATTACACTGTCTATCAGATCACATATGTTCATCAGCCAGCAAGGCAAAAGGTAACTTGTTACTATATATGAATTACAACACTTTTTAACAGCTTACCACTTTTCTTCTTTTCACTGCTAAAGAGACTTACCTATTTGATCTAAGGACCATCTCTTTTAAAATCGACTTGTGATGTTAGCCTGATCCTGCCTTAGTACTCTTAAAGCTCAGCATAACAGAGAAAATTACATATACAGATGATTCAGCATTAACTAAGCCTACTGTAAAAGCTTCCACTGGTTTTAATGGTAGTTTAACTGGGTCTCTAATTTATGAAATCAAGTTATGAGATGCTTTTACTTAAAAATCTTGCCATATGCTACTTCCATGATCAGGCTCACTCACTTTCTATCACACACAGTCTAACACTGACGTCAACCCTGCTTCGAGCAGGAGGCTGCAGCAGACAACCACCGAAGGCTCATCCAACTAAACCATCCTCAGAGTCTAACACACGTGGCTCAAAAAAATCAGTTTATACATCCATTACTTGCCAGTCATACCAACTCCTTGCCACACAACACTGATTCTAAGGCTGAAAGAACCTGAATTCAGCTATCCATTTATCACCATAAAACTTCATCCCTAGTCACCTCCACAGTATCCAAAGCACATTTTCTTTCTGTTCCTTACAGTCTGAACTGACCCACCACCACACGTAGGTTACATTTGATTTTACCCAAACTGACCTGCTACTCATGGACATCTACAGCCTCTCAATCTCCCAGTCACACAAGTCAGTATCTTTATCACAAAATACTATCAACAGAACACAAAATATTTACATTTGTTGTCAGTGACAGAAGGAATTTTTTAAAAAAAGTGTTTCATTGTAACCACAACCTGAAACAAATACTTCTTTACTGAATAAAATGGACAAAATTTCCAGCAAGCAAACATTGCCTTCACAAAGTGCAAAGCATCATGTTTAGTTTCACCAGAATAACAGCTATTTAACAATACAAAAATATTTTCCTAGCTAGTTTTTGTAACATGTAAGCTTTTTTATCTCTTTATAATGACAAACTACATATACAGGAGCTACTGTTAAAGCCATCAAGTAATCATTCTTTACTACCCCACATTTTTTTAAACATTTGGCCAAAAGAAGAGAAAAATGATAATTCAGAGTTTTAATAACTAGCTGAGGGAATCAAAAAATGGTGACCCAAAAGGCACTGTCAACAACGCAGTATTTTAAAACAATTCTCTAAATGTCCATCAAAATTTCTCACTGACCTACAGACTCTACAGCCTATATGCAGCTCCTGGTATTCCTTCTGCTTTTCTCTATAATCCTGGGGTCTACATATCCAGCTTCTATATATTCCAAGCTTTAAGGATTACAGGAGAGGCTCACTCCTGAAAACACACACTTTGATTTCACGCTTAACAAAAACCTCAGATGCATCAGAACAACTCTAGACATCCTTTCCATTAAAAAAAAAAAAAAGGCAAGAAGGACATAAAAATTTCAATGGCAGCTTAGTTCCCCATGCAATATCAAATCATCACACAGTGTCTAAATTCAAGCAATGTTTAAACACCTTTAGAGGAGACAGACTGACAGACCTCCCTCTGCAAAAAAAGAGAAGTGGACACACTTTATAATCAACGCACTGTGGCAATCTCAGCTACTGACAGGGGAATGCAGAAACCTCAGCCTGCTACAATCCCCAGCTGCCATCTGAGCTAAACATGAAAAAATAATGGTATTAAACATGTCCATGATGAACTATATGGTTATACATATCTACACATATTGGCACCAACCACAAGAGGGCCAATGTTGTACAGACCTCCTCATTCAGAGTACTTATTTTTTCTTATTTCCACCTAGAACTTAGGCACACCTGTGGCAAACTTGCTGAGTTTTCTCAGCGCTGGCAATTTTCAAGACAAAGCATTTGTGCAACTAAAGAAACATTCAGGAGTTGAGAGCAAGAGAGAAAAAGACAGGCTAAATGGGCAGAAAACTGACTTTGTTCCCATAAGAGCAAACCCCAGCCGCCGGCAGCATTTCACACACCTAGGATTTCAAATGTCACTGGATGAATTAAAATAAATTGATGAGAAAACCACACAAAGAAAGAGTCCCTTTCAACACAAATGCTTCCTCAGTAAGAGAGATGGGTTTCTCCTTACTAAAGCATCCAATGAATCTCTAGTAAGCTAAGCAGGCAGGAAAAGGCAGATCAGGCCTGTGCTTTTATGCCTGTGAACAAAAAATTTATTGCTCTGCCCCTTAGCTCTGTCTATAATCATGAATAAAATATAGCTTATCTCCACTAAATCTTTGAGCAGAAGCACTGAGAGGGGAAAAAAATAAAAACAGAAAAATTAGGAAAAATGCTAGGAAAAGGATTCTTTTTTCTGAATCAGACTATGAGAAGATTTAATACCATACTTTAAAAAGCCCTAAGGAAGAATTTTAAAGACCTCAGTGAAAGGACAACATATATATATATAAATATGACAATTACTTGAACTTAGAAGATCAGACACAAGCAGGTAGAATCAAATTTCATATTCTTAGTATTTCAAATAAATAAATAAATGAAAAGCTGGAGGTCGGAATTACTTTAAAGAGGGGGCAGAGAGGAAGGTACAGACCATGGTCCAGGTGCCCAGCCCATCTCCATCAGTTACTGGGAACCAGCCTTTCCCTTCTAGGTTTCAATAGAAAGATCTTTCAGCACAGACAGATACCAGCAAAGCCCTTCAGCCAGTCAGCTGCCCCAACAAGGTGTTCCATGGGACTTTGATATCAAGGGTTGTTTTCATTTTAATGAAGTACCTATAGATCCTAAAAAACCTGCCATTTTTTTTCCTACATTCAGGTACAAGGAACTCCAGTTTGTGACAAAATTTCATTGAGAAAACTGGCCTTAGCAGAGATGCAAGGATGCTTAGCCTCAATTCCTTTGAAACACCCAAAACCTTCTTTGCACTCCTTTTTTACACATCAAGCTTCTTCCTCAATTCAGGAGTAAAACAGTAGGGAAAAAAATAATTGCAAAGCCCTCAATGATCTATTTGCAAGCAGTTTTTTTCACTTACATCATCATAAATATTTTTAATTTCCTGTATGTTTTAAAAAGGCAGGAAAAATGCTAATAGAAGCACCTGAGGATATTTTACCTCAAGACCAACATCTGTAATTATAAGACGATTTGCAAGAGTCCAAGTTTTTACTGTGGTATCAAATTTTTCTGTAAGCACTCTGCAAAAGAAATTGCTCCTGCTACAGGACTAGTTTGCATTTAGTTCTATGCTCTCACTTTAAAAGACAGGTTCAAGAAACCCTTCAGAAAAGGCCTCAAAAGAAACACAGTGATCAGGCACTCCCGTGAATGTTCCTGTATTCAGGGGCTGTGAGAGCCTGAACAGCCCTTAAAATCATTAAATCCCAGGATTTACACACAATATTGTCAGACACTAAAAGGGGCTAGCAAGGCTCAACACAAGAGGTGACATCCAACTTCCAGGGATAAACCTTTGCCTTCCCTTTAATCCAGCTAACTAGTAAACAGAATATTTATTTTTTAAAATCACAGGTTCAGTGAGAAATTAACACTGACACACAGCTGCTGACATCAGCTGAACTTGCAGAACTACAGGAACCTGGGGAGCAAAGCAGGTGCAGAAGGGGCAAGGGACACTCCAACATTTCTGCTGGCACACCCAGGATCGATTAGGGCAGGTTTTCACCTCAGCACCAGCCAACTGTTCAAAGGATCCCTATTCAAGTGAGTGGCAAGAAAACCAACACCTCATAGTAGTAATGCTCTTATTATCTATTGCAGCCACCACCCAATAACGAGAGCTTAAAAATACCAAAACCAAGCTTTTGTTGGTGACAACTGCAACCAATTTTGTTTACAAAGGTTCCAAATTATCACACTATGCATCAACCAAATATTCCATTCACAAAGCAGCAGATTCGTGTTTATTAAAGAGTTTCTTAAGAACAAAAGCAACCAGCATCATTATGGGAAAAGGGAAAAAAAATTACACGTACTTTCCAGGAACTTGCCCAAGTCAGCTCCTGAAGCAAGAAAATAGAATGAGCAGCAAGAAGTTAGAAGAATATAATTAGAATTCAAAAGTTCTTTCCCCACCCACCCAAGCAAACAGACACTTAGGAATTACAGTAACAGCACCACACCACGGACGTTAAACTGACGATTACAGGGGAAAATGTAGGATTTTATTCCAGAAGCAGTACTTGGCAGCACCTCCTTTTGGCCTATACCTTGTCGCACTTCAAAGTGCAACCATACAGAACTGAAAGAGCGGAAACTGCTCTGTTGACACTGAAACTACTTGTCTCGGATCAATAACACACGTACACAATGCTGATCGATGCTCTCTTCGGCCTGCCAAGGCCTCTCCAGTCAAACAGCGCCGGTCACCGCCGCTCCCCGCACCCCGCTGCCCGCGGGGCAGGCTCAGGGCTCGCTGCTTCCCGGCCTGGGACACCTGACAGGGCCGGCCGTGCTCGGAGCGGGGCTCGGCGCGGCGCTCCCGTTGGGCTGCGAGGGGACGGGCGAGTTCACAAGGGTCAGTGCGAGGGGAGGCGGCCCCGGAGGGCGTGAGGAGCCGCGGGAGCCCCGCCGCCGCCTGACAGGCACCGGGGAGCCGCCTGAGGAGCGCAAGGCCCGCTCGCCGCAGCCCCCCGAGCCCCGCAGAGGCCCATGGGGAGCGCAGAGGGGCCCTCCGGGCGCGGCCCCCCCAGGGCGGCCTCACCTCCCGATTAGGCCGCGGGGCGACTCGGGGCTGCGGCCCCCGCGGCGGGCGGGGACGGCCGGCAGGGCCGGCGGCAGGCGTGGGGCGGGCAGGGCGGCGGCGGCGTTGGGACAGGGCCGGGTCAGGCCGGGCCGTGGCGGGCGGGCGGCGTTACCTGCGCTCCCGGGCGGAGAGTCCCTCACGGCCGCGGCGGCTCCTCAGCCCAACAACACAAGATGGCGGGTGCGCCGCCACGCAGCGTCACGTGAGGGCCGCGCCACGCCCCCCTGCCCCGCCGCGGCACCCGGATGAGCGCCCGCGTGACGTCACCGGGGCAGGCCTGCAGCGCCCCCTGCCGGAGGCGGCCCTTGGCCCGGGGGGGACATGAGGGGGCCGCGCCCCCCACCCTGCCCCGCCGCCCTCAGCCTCGCCCCCGGCCCTCACAGCGCGGTCCCCCCTGTGCTGGCCCTGCTGAGGCCCCTCCAGGGCCGAGCTCTGGGCTGGGACCCTCAGGCAGGAGGGACACGGAGGGGCTGGGAGGGCTGAGCCTGGAGAAAAGGAGGCTCAGGGGGGACCTTCTGGCTCTGCAAGTCCCTGCCAGGAGGGGGGAGCTGGAGGGGGTCGGG
>JAWWEE010000010.1:19426974-19447594 GCA_035221455.1 Xenops minutus
GTGGCACTCAGAGCTCTGGGCTGGGGGACAAGGTGGGCATCGGGCACAGGGTGGGCTCCGGGGGCTGGCAGGGCTTTGCCAGCCTGAACGGATCTCTCTGTCTGTGCTCTGTGAGTTGGAGCTGTCACTGTGTCCCCCTCGCCCCGCTGTCCGACCCACCTCACAGCGCCCCCAGCACTGCGGTGCCCCAGCTCGGCTGGCCCCTCCGTGCGGGTCCCCGGGCGATCGGCCCTGCCCGGCACACGAGGGGCCGCAGGGAGCGGTGCGGGCTGTTCTCTGTGCCGGGGGTCCCGCAGCGTCCTGCAGGGCTGCTGCGGGAGTGACCCCGGGAGGCACCGCAGCAGCTGCTGCGGGCACAGAAAGGGTGGGAGATGACACTTATTTTGACTCTTCCTCATGGAAAAAAAACCCCAAGAGCTCAGGGCAAAGTTTTTTTCAGCTAAAAATACCAGTTTATTTTTAGTCCCCAGACCCATATTAGTCCATGATGCAGAATAGCCCCATGTGGTTCCTTCAGCCTAAAAAACTATTCTCGGTTGTTACGCACTGCTGAAGGTAGAACCGCTTTCAGCTGAAACTGTTTCACTCCAGCCCTCATGTCAGCCACAACCCATGGAGCTTTCTTTCTCCCTCCTCTTCTAGGTGAATAAATACTTGTCATTGTACACTGAACGCCAGCCAAAAATGATGCAGCAGTGAACACAAGTGATTCTTCTGAGCTAATGGGCTGAAAACCTGTAATTCTTGGGGCTTATTTTTAGCTGAGAGCAACATACGACTACCTCACCCAAAAACCTCAGAATGGAATTTCTCCTTTAGGAGGCTGGTATGGAAAAGCAAAGCTCCCTAGGAAAGGGCTGGCCACTGACAAGCTGCATTCGATCCCCCTGGTTGTTGTCACACAGCTTGAGCCAATACTAATAGCGACGGAGGGAGGGAGGGGGCAGAACTGCATTTTAGGCTGTCAGTAAAAACTTCCACTGCAGAAGCAGCTGTGCCTTGTTATTCTACTTATCAAATGTGAATTTGAGCGCTCAAAAAAATATTTTCACATGCTCTAAGACAACCTTTATTTGAGATGGGAGATGTTTAGCACTTGTGAAATTTTTTTTATCTCAGCACAAACATTATATTACTGAGACAAAAAAAAAAAAATCAAGAAGAGAGCAACTGAAACATACCTCATCTGCAGAACTTGGCATTTCTGCAAAATACCTCAAGGAAACTCAGATGACAATCTTTTGGTAATAGCAGATGCATCTTAAATCCCCCACAACACTCATTCAAGCAGAACTGGGAGAATCTCATGAAAATTCACGACTGTACCCGTGCAGTAAAATTTCTGCATGGCTCAATTACACAACTTCAGCTGATATTGTGTAGGTGTGAAATCACCCCAGCAGCCAGTCTGGGTACCAAGGGCAGGATGTACTTCAGAGCCCTGGATTATGGTGCCAATTCATCCTCACTATTACAAATCCAAGTGCAGCAATGCAGCATTCCTAGCAAACTGTAAACCTACCTTATCAACCCATTGTTTCCTCCCATCCTGGCTCAGAGGCAAGAGTCTGCCCCACTGGGTGCGGTAGTGGGGCTACAAACACAGCACAGCTTTGAAACGATAAATAAGGGTCATAAAGCAGCCCAGAAAGATGTGTCCCAGTCACATTCGCCCTTGCCCCCTACACGTTTTTATTGGAAAAGGGGCTCCCCTATTTGTTGGAATACCAGGGATTTTGTCTGGGAAGAGTCAGTGCCTTCTCAGTAGCCTCTGTTTTCCATGTCCTCATTTGTCACATCCCTAAAAATAATGAAAACATCAGCAAAGCAGACAAACATCCAACTGCAGTTTTTAAAGTCAGTCATTTCAATGCACCTGTCACCTCAGGTGGCTTATGCTGAAAGACAGAATACCACAAACAAGCTGCTACTTCTGCAATACTCAATTACTTTTAGATGTCTTTCCCACAAGCGGCAAGCTGAGTTTGCAATGCAACAACCATGCACTCCAGTTACTCCAATCCCTCTTGCAAGGGATTTATTTGGATGTTCTCATAAGGCTAAAATATTGTTTGGTCGCCTTAATCCTCACAGGTAAACCCGGAACCCTCAGCCATGAAGGGCCTAATCACACTCTTACTCTCCACTGTGTTCACACCAAGCTCTTTAGAGGAGACTTCCTGCCACCACAGGCTATCCCCTGCAGCCAGGGGCAATGGCTGTGACAGGAGCATCCTTGAGAAATCCACTGTGATCTGAGCATCCAGACAGGCTCAACAGTCCACCCTCCTTGCTGGTAACTTCTCTACTGTACTTCTGCTCTGGGAAACATTGAACAAAACAAAACCCCCTCAGGGACCAAGGACTACCTGGAGTTCCCATTCTAGGACATGAATGACTTGAGGCAGGTCTTTGTCCCTTCTGAGAAAGACCCATAAGTGCAACAGGCTTTTCATCAAACTCCTCTAGTTGGCATCACAGGCTTAAGAGTCACTTTGGGCATGTCAGGAGCTCCAGACAGGTATTGCTGTACCAGCTGGAATTGCTGAAGACAGCTGGGATTGCCAGGACCTCTGAAAGCCAACCATGGTGACATCAGGCATAAAAGGACAGAACATCAAGAACTGTAATATATTAGTGGTAGATAAATACAATTAAATATTGTCTCACGTATTAGGTGGGAGATATAGACAATTTCTTTCTAGTATTTCTGCATAACCTAATGACAGTTACCCAATTTGTTGCCAGCAAAACAGAACAATTTAGAAAGCAATTAATTTCCCAATGTCAGTTTTTGCAAAGCTAATTTCAATATGCACATTGCTGCAACTCCAAAATAAATGTACATCCAAAAGCACTTACTACTCACTACACCAAAAGAAGGCCCCAGCTAACAGCCCTATATGAACAAAACCTACAGACAATGCTCATTTCCTTGTTGAAACCTGTCAGCTGGAATTGACTCAATTGTGTTGAAGTAAAACCACTGAACGGCATCTTTCCACTCTCTTCTCCCGCAGCCCTGTGCTCCCCACCCAGCTGCACATGTAAAGCAACAGAGTCAGCAGCACCTGCGACACCGTAGAGGAAAACCAGGAACCAAGGAACATCCAGAGCTGCAGTGTCACAAGTTTCCTGTGGCAATAGAGAGCAAGGAACCTTCCCCCTGGTTTTACCTGACCCCCGGGCCCGACGCTACCAGACAGGCAGGGCAGGGTAGAGCCACACGGGCTGAAACATCCGTCCTTCCGTGTCATCGCTGGACCTGCAACAGCACATGGTTACACCTCCTCCCGAGCCCCTGCCAGGCTGGCCATGCCAGCAAAGCTTAGCACACCAGCAAGAGTAGAAACAAGATGCTTGGACGCATTTTCAGATGTTCACGTATTTTTTTTCTTTTTCTTCCTCCCTTCAGTAAAGGCAGAAAGAGGGAAATGCAGCTGAAGCAACCTGCCCTACTCCCAGCTGGGGCACCGCCAGGGCTGAGACAGAGCCTGTTTTAGGATAAGGGAAGGCTGACAACCTTCAGATGTCAACACTGAGCAGTATTTCAAATATTTACACAGTCTTGGCCCTTTCTGAGGAATTGCAAACATTAGGGCTTTCTACACAAGAACTGCTGTGCAGAAGGCGAAGTGCTACCAAGAAGGGGCTGAACACTTCCCCCACTCACCCAAGTAAGGATGCCAAGCTTTGAGGATCACTAGTGTGATTTGTGAACTAAATGGTATATATTCAGAGACCTGAAACAAACCACAGCCAAGAGTGAAGATAACAATGCTTTATTTGTACATTTCAGCAACAGGGGAAATAATCGAAGACGAAATTATCTGCTTTGTTGTAAAGTATAAAAACATTTAATTATAAATATTTACCTAAAAAGCGTGATTTATAAAATATAATCTGTGAAGATATATACACAGTTTAATTGTTTAGCAATTCTTTCACCTGACATTGAAGACTAGAGGTTTTTCTATTTATTATTCCACGCTCAGTTTAGTTCTCACAGTTTAAGAAGCAAAACAGACAAGTGAAAAGACGACTGGTGAGTTTCATTCTGGAAAGAAAAAAAAAAAAAAAAGCACTAACTGGGGCAAGAGCAGAGGCAGAATTTGAGCAAATCCATGTCTCAAGAGTGGTCTCTGAGGGAACACAGCTTCCCTGCCATGACCTACCAGACCGAAACCCAGACAAGCATCTTAACATTTGTGGGCAAGTTTGCTGTGTCTGCAAAAGCAAATGGCCAATAGTGTAGTGCAAGCCCTCGGAACTCAGTTCAGCTCCACGTGCTCACCTCCCTGCTCCCTGAGCAGCAACTGCTCAGTATGCTGTGCTGGTGTTCTCTGGCGTGGCTCTAATGAAATCCAACAATGTCACCTTCATGATTCAGGCTATGAGCAAACTTCCAAATAGAAAACCCCAGTGTGCCATCCAATTGCATTGTCTAGCTGGCAATATCCCTTAAAAACAGATACAGCTGCCTAAGGCCAGAAAATACAGTGAAGCTGTACAGTACACTAAATGTGATGGAATGTGAAAGAAGAGAAATAGTCAGGCAACTCAGTTTTCTATTCCTTGTTGAAGGGAGCCAGCTTCCTCCCGTCGAAGTCTTGGGAATCTCGCCTCTTATGGAAGGGTTTGTTGCTATGGCACTTCAGAGAAGAGAAACTGGAAGACTCTCCAACATACTGGGCGGCAGGAAATGCTACAGGAAATGCTATTGAGTTTGACCCACATCCCTAGTAACTATCTTTCTCTCTTCACAGTGTTTTCACAGTGCCTGTGGCACAGGGCTTTGAGGAAGAAGATAAGGGTGACAACACCCAACAGAAGTACAAACGTACAGGAAGACAAGCTGTACTTTGTACACCCTGATTTACACAAGACCTCACTACTTGCCTGTAAGCAAGGAATGAATTAATACAGGATTAAGAGCACAAGGATATATAGGGAAGAATGAAGTAGGCAAACATGACGCTTGTCAGTGCTCACCCATGATTTGCTACCTGCTGTTTCTGATTCAGGGTGATGAGCTCCTGGCAGCTCAGAGCAAACAGCTCTGAACCACTCACAGCGTTACGAATGCATAGTAGCTGCAAGAGCTGTGCCCTTAGAAGCTCGGGAGGATCTTCAGGAGAGGAAGGCTAGCAAAGCTGTGATGAGTTTTAGGCAGGATCCAAGCAGTTCTTTCCAGGTAGAGCCCTGATCTGACGTACCAAGTCATGTGCAATCTCAGAGTGCATATTGGCTGCTGGGTTACTGAGTAAATGCAGACTTTAACTCCCTGAAAGCTGCTCGGCGGTGCTTCCTTTCCTCCTCTTCCCGCTTTCGCTCATCCTGCTCGGCTCTTATCTCTGCTTCAAACTTACTGGCTGAGGAGAGGGCTTGGGCCTTTATGAGAGAGAGAGAAAATAAATGATTGTCAAGCCTTGCATCAGAGGGAGAGCCAGAGCCTGAGCTACGCCCAGATGAGCAACACAGCTAATTGCTGTACCTCCCAGTGCCTGCTGGGATGCTGTGTCAGGATGGGCCAAGTATGAATTACACTGCAGTGCTTGGGTATTTACACCCAATACCTGTTAGCTTGCTTTATTTTGACATCAACAAAAGAAAGGTCATTTATTAATAAGTCACTAGCCAGTGACCAAACAGTGTCATCAGTACTGGGTCACATACATAATTTCTGTAAGCAGGCAGCAGAGCATAGGTTGTGAGTATACAGTGGAAGAAACTACTGCAGAAAACAGATCTGAATCACAGCCAAATCTGAGAACATCATACTACACCATGGATAATCTGCAGATCAAAGAGACATTGTTTACTTGCTGGCTATTTTTCCAGCTTTCATCTCAGTACATCTGCTGTGCAATAGCTGTGTTATGCTCCTGGGAAAAAACTTCTTATATAAACAAGCAGGATTATTTTCTCTCCGAAAGAGCTTTCAAAAAGGGTGCTTTGTCAGCTTTGAATGATGCAAAGCTCTTTCTGCCAACCCCAGGACCCTGCAGAATAATTTTGATTCCAAAGGTTACAGAGAGCTGCTTGAGAAAGAGATATCTGAAATCCTATACTCCAAAACACTCCATTCACCACTGAACTCAGAGTGTTCTGCTTGAGGGAGGTTTTGTAAAATGGGAAACTCTGTCCCTATTACAGTAGATTTCAGGATGCTTTTGTCTTTAAAAGCTGGCCATTCCCTTGGAGCTCCCAGCCACAGGGACACAGGATGGCCAGGCAGGTCCACCAGGGTAAGACGCAGAACAGACAGTGCATTACATTGTGCCAGTGTCAACTGATCCATAGAAAAGGCTGTAGCCAGAGCCCAACAAAATAGGGAAGGGTAAAGCTACGACTGAGTTTTCTCCTGTGTCACACCATACCTTAGCTTCAAAGAAGTTCTTGGCTCCTTTGACTCCCTCAATGGATACATCTATCTCCGAGAGCTTCGCAAGAGTCAAGAGGCCACTGTCCTCCTCGAGCTCCCCAGCTGCAGCTTTATGGAAAATCAGCAGGAACTAGCAAGAGAGAGAGGAAACATTCAAGTTTTTCACTGAGGAAGGCTCAGACAACTTAAAATACAAACAACACAGTCACCTGGAGGGGGCTGGAATTCACATTTCTGAGCAAAGGAAACCAGGTCAATATAAACCAAACAGCACCATGGAACTTGTGCTCCCATACACAGACCTGTTATAGACTAAGAGCAGTAGGAATCTCACAGAAAAAGGAGGTTTCCTGGGAATCAGAGCCCTGGTAAAGCACAGCTCCTACCAAGCCCAGGCTGCTATGTGGCCAGAAGAAGGAGGCCACCTCTCCACCCACCCAGTACAGCCACATGATGGGCTCAGACATAGCTCTTTATGTCCCCACACTCTAATGGTGTATTCAGAACCCCCCTGTCAGTTGTCCCAGCATTTTGGGGACTCAGATCATGTCCCATGACCATGAAAGCTGGGCAAAGACAGCTCTGGTTCAGCCCAGACTCCCTGAGAGGAGGCACCAGTGCATTCCCGTGACAGAGAGCAGCAGCCCAGGTGTGTGTGCGCCCTTGTGACAGAAAGGCTCAAACAAGTGTCCACAGAGCAACTTGGTGTGAAACCTCTGTCCTGCACTGGACCACAGACCCTTAACAAATGCAGAGTCACTACAGCAGAGTGTATTCTGGGAAGTCAATTGCAAAGGGGAACAAACAAAAAATGAGTTGTATTTCACTGCACAAAAGCACGCTTTTTATTTGTTATTTTACAGAAGGAACAAACGCTGCCTGCTTAACAACAAAGACCTCTGCACCACCTGGCACCTGCCAGGTTAAGCCGTGTGAGCTCTGGGAGAGGTCCTGTAACTCCCTGCTATTCTTGGCCACCCCAGGAGGTGTCTCCGTGCTTGGAACAGCGCAGAGAGAACAGCGACAAGGACGAGCACCCGGGTACAAAAGGAGCACAAACAACACAGCTGCGCCCCTTCAGTCCGGGCCAGGGGGCTGCGGGTGCCAGGCAGGGCTGCCCTGAAACCCACTGGCACAGGAGCCCTCCGTCCTCCTTCCCACGGGGAAGGGTGTGCAGGTGACAGCAGCACTGTCACCAGGCAGCGCTCCGTGCCACAGCCAGGGAACTCTGCCCCCTCCGAACACACTGCAGGGCTGGCCCTGCCCGGGGGGCACCCGGGCACCCCCAAAGCTGCTCTATCACTCCCCTTCTTAGCTGGACAGAGGAGAGAAAACTCTTGAGTTCAGGTAAGGAGAGATCACTCACCAAAACACTGTCATGGGCAAAACAGACTCAGCTTGGGGATATTAATTGAATTTATTACTAACAAAATCAGAACAGGATAATGAGAAGTAAAATAAATCTCAAAAACACCTCTCCCTATGCCTCTCTCCTTCCCAACTCTACCTCCTCCCCGCCAGCAGCACAGAAAGAAGGGAATGGGGGTCACAGTCAGGTCATCACAGGGTGTTTCCATCCCTGCTCAGGGAGAGGAGATCCTCCCCTGCTCTCCACAGGTCAGCAGGTCCCTGCTCCAGCACAGGTTCCCCATGGGTTCACATCCCCCTTTCAGACATCGCCCTGCTCTGCCGTGGGCTCCTCCAGGGCTGCAGCTGGACCCCTGCACACCCAGGGCCCTCCAGGGCTGCAGGGGCACGGCTGCCTCATCCTGGACTGCTCCACGGAATAGAGGGGAATCGCTGCTCCACACCTGGAGCACCTCCTGGCCCTCCCTCCGCACTGCCCTGGGGGGCTGCAGAGCTCTTCCTCTCACTCTGCTCTCCTCTGGACCTAATTACATCTATGCAGTAGTTTTTTTCCTTCTTAAATATGTTAACACACAGTGGTTCCCACCACCTCCGCTGGGCTCAGCCTTAGCCAGTGGCAGGTCTGTCCTGGAGCTGGCTGGCATTGGCTCTGCTGGACAAGTGGGAAGCTTCTGGCAGCTTCTCACAGCAGCCACTCCTGGAGTCCCCCCTGCCACCAAAACCTGGCCACACAAACCCAACACACACATATAAGAAATTAAATGGTGCTCTGATGAATGGGCAAAACATCCTGCCTGGAAAAAACCCAAATCCTTCCCAAGACACCCTGTGCTCAGATCCGCTGGGCTCTGGTGAGTTCCCCTTCATCACCACCAGGCACGGTGACACAGAGGGCTGGCAGCTCAGCTAGAATTAGTCATGATTCCTCCTCACGGTTTTTGCTCCACCCTGTAAGTCCCACTTCCTGGCATTAGAAAAGAGCAGCAGAGGCAGCACAGTCTTGAGGTGTGGTGCACCCATCACCTGTGGAGGGACTGGGTCATGAGTACAAATGAGCATGAATTACCCTGAAACCAGAGGCAGCAATCCTCTAGATATAGGCTGCCACAGCCATGAAGGGTGGGCTGAGTTAAAGAAAACCTGGCCCAGAGCCACCAGTTGGGGTGGACACAGCAAAATATCAGGCCCAAGGACCTAGCAAGGTGGACTGTAGGGCAGCATACTGGTTTCCACAGGAGCTCAGCAGCAACCCCTCCTCATGTCAGTGCACAGCCTGCAGCTCACCTCACCAGCTCTTTACCCTTGAGGCATTGGTCCTCACTAACTAGAGAATATCAGCAATCTTCCAGCTCCCATTCCCAGCCTGTCTCAAACCCTTGCTGGGCCCAGGACACAGCACATGCCCCTGAGGCTCAGGGAAATGTCAACAAAGAAGCAAAAGTGAATAATGTTGGTACCTTTTAAAGCTGTTCTCTCATAGAGAGACCCACACTTTCCACACTAACCTCCTGAGTTGTACCTGCTCTTGCATCCTTCATGATCCAAGACCTCCCCCCGTGCCAGGCTGGCACAGTGCAAGGTTAGGTATGGACTGACAGGCAGCAGCAGCCTTGTCACAACAGCATGCCAGAAAAGCAGCTGTGGTTTGCACCCACTCTGGAAGCAAACACGTGATGTGCGTCAGCATTTCAGCTCGCGTGGGCGTGGGGGACAGAGCGTGGATTTTGTGGGTTCTAGATAGCACTGCAATTAGACATTACTATTACAGCAATTAACTCTGGTTTCCTGTGGTAATGACAGAACTAGACAGTCAGAGGTGTGGAGTTTTTTCCTCCACTATACCTAATCTTTTTAAGCCTAAATTTCATACTTGAGTCACAGAGGGAGTCTTGTGCAGTTAGTTGTTGATGTGTTGGTGGATGCTCAAAGGTTGATGGTAGGAGGCAGCTTTGTTAAATGGGGCCAGCAGTTCATCAGCAGCAAGTCAGAGCCACACAAGTCTCCTTGCCAGGCAACAGCTTATCTGGGATGGGAGGACACAACACTGCTCAAAGCAGCAGAAAAACGTGACCTATTGCAAATGAAAGAGGTCCCTACCAAATCTCTGGCCACACCACAAGAAGAATGTCTTCAGGCATGTATGTCAGGACTTGATACTCTCTGGAGGGGCAGACAGGAACCCTACAGTGCCTGAGTTACACCCCCCTGAGTTCAGACACTCATTTAAAACAGGTTTCTCCTCGTGTTCTCTGAGCACCCCAACTCAGCTTAGTCACTCTCCACGTGCTTGCTTCACCACCACCACACAGCAGAGTGGGACAGACCTATGGGATGGTTCAAGCCTCCTCCCCCACCAGGAAATCTGCCCCCCTGCCAGCCCCCTGCCCAAACACAGCAGCTAGACAGGGCACATCTGCGAAAAGGCAAGAAGCATCCTGCTCCTCTTAGCCACAGAAAGCTTTGTGAATGTGCCAGAGCTGCTGTGTAATTTGTCCCCAGAGTTCTGCCAGTGATGCTCCCTCGTTCCAACCCACAGGCCACTTAAGCTTGTGTTTGCTTGACTGGTTTTTTTGCATCTGGCAGGAAGCTCCACAGCACCAGCTGCTGTGTGCCACGTGCCAGGGGCTGGCAGCACAGGCAGCCCTGCCAGCCGACAGGGGCTGGGGGCTGTGCTCCAAACAGGTGGTAGCAGAAGTGGAGCTGCTCTGCCACTTGTGCTGTGCCACTGGTGCCAGGACATCATAGCATCTTTCAGAGCCTTGAGGATAAAGGCATTTCTCTTCCACAGGAGAGGGCCCCTGCAGCATGCCTGGAGGCTGTACCCAGCTCTTCACCCAGGGTGATGGATGGCCCAGGAGGCAAGGAGAGAGGCAGAGGGCTCCTCAGCCCATGCAGTGATTTGGCAATCAGTGACCTGGGGCAAACGACACAGCACGGTGCTCTTCCTGTTCCACTGGATTCTTTGCTACCCCCAGTTCACCTCTGACCGGGCACATCTCCTTCCCTGCACAGAGGAGCTCAGGGACAGGCTCTCACTTCCCAGATTTGCATGTCTTTCCCCTTCTCTTAAAGAGCTGGTCTCCATAGCCCAAGTCTGTGGCCTCTGTCTTTTCCGGATGCCCCCCTGCAGTGAAAGAAATGCAACAAAATCCTTGGGGCATGAAAGCAGGGGGAGATGGTGTGATGTGCCAGCACTAAGAGATGGTGCAGCAGCACTATGAGCTGCCAGTCATCCCTCATGCCCCATCCAGCCCAGCCCCAGCCCCTCTCCCAGGCACTGCCAAAGCTCTCAGCACTTCCACAAAGAACTAAATGTCCTGACCTTTGGGGAGCTTTACACCTCAACTCCACAAACAAGCCCCAAACCCAGAGGTGGCACTGTGAGAGCACAGCCCCTGCAAAAACAAGAGAGCCGAGCTATTCAGGGCCCACACAGCCAGCCTGGGGGGAGGAAGGAGGCAGGACAGCAGCACAGCCCTCACAGCCAGGGCAGGACACAAGCAGCACCAGCCCTGCTGATGCCTACGGGGCTGTGGGTTAATTCAGAAAGCCCCAGTGTGACGTTCACTTCTGACTGAACCAGCACTGACCATCTGGGAGGAGGAGATGATGAAAGAGGAGGTTTTGGCATCTGGGTTCCCCCTTCCTGCTGATGATTCAGGTTACCCCTGAGTGCATGCTGGTAACTGCTCCAATTCCCTCTCTTTCTTTGCCTGGCAGAGGATCCTGGCCTGCCCACACTGCTCCCAGCTGTCTTAGCACAGTGGTGACAGACAGGTCTGTTTGAGGTGTGTCCCAGCTGAGCCAGTGTGCAGTACCAAACTGCTGCATCCCCACCTTTATTCCTTGCTGCTGGGAGGCAACCACTTCTCATGAAGTTTGCCATGGCTGGTCACTGTATGGTGTAGAGAGGGACCCAACAGAAACTGAAACAGAGCCTCTTGTACCCCTGAGAACAGCTGCTATGAGCAGAGCCCCTGCCCTGCACCAAAAATGAAGCCTGAGCTGCTGTACCACAGGAGAGTACACAGCACCTCCAGCTACAGCAGGGAGCTCTGTGAGCACTCCTGTGCAGCGGCAACAAGGCTCAAATGTACTTCCAAAGCAAGCAGGGAGGTTGGAGAGCTTTGGCATCAGGCACTATTACATGATACAGAGATGGAGGTTGACAATGCTCCGCACCCTTGGCATGGGGAAGCTCACGGGCTTCTCCACTGCACCCCACAGCTGGATAAACACAGAGGAGAGAGGGCCCCCTACAGCCAGAGCACTGGGCCTGGCTGCTTCCTCCCTCTGCCCCACAGCCACACCCCTGGATGCTCCTGCACCCACCCTCACCTCACGAAAGCTGAGCTTCCCGTCAAAGTCTTCATCCACCTCCTTGATCATGTTCTTCAGCCCCAGGTGGGTCTGTGGGGCTCCCAGCTTTTCCATCATCAGCTTCAGCTCCATCAAGTCGATGTATCCATCCCGTCCTGAGTCATACCTGTGGGGTGCAAAGGGGAGGGGTCAGCCATCATCATCCCCATATCCATCTTTCCAGAAGAGGAACCATGCAAAATGGATAGAGTCTCTGTGTGGTTCAAAGCTCGGGACAGAGCAGAAGCTGCATGACACAGTCAGTGCTGAGATATATTAAGCTCAGGGAAGTAGCTGTCAGCTTTCAGAACTGTCTCACCAGATGGAGAAGTGCTCAAGGGAGCTCAGACCAAACCACCCACACAGAAGAGCCATGAAGGAACTCAGCTTATCTCAGTGGGATTTCCATTTCACCCACTTGCCTGTCCAGCACAAAGGTTATTTGCATGCAGCTTACACCATGTACCAGTGCAATGAGGCAAAGGCATGCCAGAGCCAGCTGCTGCCAGGTCTCCTGCTCATTTCAAGGAGAAACAGGGAGCAGAGACCAACCAGAACCTCTCCTCAGAGAGCAATCTTTCTTTGTAAGCCAAACACACTCCCTCTGGCTGTTAAGATCTTTCCTCTCCAAACTCCTTTGTACTACACAAGCACCATGCCTCAGGGCAGATGTTTATTCTGCCTCTCCAGGCAGAGCAGAAAGGCAGTCCCAGGGCAGCACAGCAATCCCAGCCTGTGCCAGGGCTGCACCCCAAGGCCAGGCTGGCACAGGAAACCAGTGCCCACTTCCAGGAACAAGACTAGAGTGGGACCATGCTCCCAATAGAGAACAAGGGGACTACAAGGACTTCACATGAGGAAGAAGCACACATGTAATGGGAGGAGTGCTTTAGGGACAGGGAGGCAGAGTGACCTCCTGAGCACAGCCTGGGACCGTGCACCAATTCCTCCCAACATCTGCTGTGGGTGTGAGTGAAGCATCCGGCCCACGCAGCAACCACGACCTCACACCCACCAGTGCTATCACTGGCTGTCCAAGTCCAAAGGCCAGAGGGATGGGCTCTCTGCTGTCAGACAGCCCTCTCTCATCCTGGTCCTGCCATCAGCGCTCAGCACAAAGCTGGGGGGCCACATTAGAGGGTGGGGCAGGGTCTGCCAAGTTGGGCTCAGCCTCAGTCACAGCCTGTCACTGCCCCCTCAGCACCACAACCCTGACAGCGTTAAAGCCTTTCAACCATTCAGAAAGGAAACTCTAGGCACAGCACTGAAGCTCCCCAGTGGGCAGCAGCCAGTCAGCTCCTCTCACGCATCACCTTTCATTGACTGTTAGCTCCCTTCCCAAAAAATGAGGGCTGTGGCCATCCCAGACAGAGATCTGCACAGTTGTGGTTACCCTGGCAGAAAGCCCTTTCCATCCGAGAACCCTCACAGCCGCAGAGGAAGCTGTGGCAAAGGCAGGCACGAACAAACTGCTCGTGGGCAGCATGAGGCAGGGCTCAGCCAAGAGCTCTGCCCCTGCCTTCAGGGGCACAGGCATAGTATGCTTATCCCCCAGATTAGGCTTCCACAACTTTGTAGAGTCCCACTGCCTCCACAACCATTTTTTATACTCTCTGTGCCTCTTTGTTTCTAAGGGTCCAAGGACCAAGAGACCCCAAATGATAGGGATATCACCACCAAATGAGGCTGGAGACAGCTCTTGCTGCCAATCTGCCTGCACACTGCACCCAGCAAACCCATGAGCCCACCAGGCTGGACAGCTTTCTGAAAAACTAGGAAAGAAACCTCCATCAGAGCAGAAACCAGGTCACAGACCTGAGACATCACGGGGAGGAAATGCAGCAGGTTCTTCACAGCAAGGAAGGTGTCAGTTAATTAAGGCACACATTCACAGCATTACCCAGCCCCGTGCTGAGACACACTTCCAGGACATCACAGAAGCATAAGGAGTGCAGGATTTAATTGTCAACCTGCTTTTCTTTCAAGTTCAGGAGAAAGGGTGTGGGGCCCTTCCTCCAGTATAAGGTGGCTGGGGATGCAGCACCTTGGATTAGACACAGAAGCAAAGTATACAATGGCAGAGAGGCACTTGGGGGTCCAGTGAGCTCATACTGCTCTTTGCCTGGGTGCAGAAGCAAAATATAGCAAGGTCCCCTCCAAAGGCTGCCCGTGTGGGGTTGGGACACTGCTTGGCCCCACAGGGAAGCTTTGGGTTATGGAGCTGAAGGCAGAAGGAGGGTGCAAGCCCAACGCATGCCTGCTGTGTTCGTCTCAGCCTCCTGTTATGGACACGACCTCAAATAGTGGCCCCAGGGCCAGTGTGCTGCCCCGAAAGGGTTAAGCATGGGGTACAGCTTCAGGGCTCGTCATCCCTGCAGAGAGGCAGCACAAAGCCAGGATTGTGAGAAATGGGGTCTTGCCAGCAGCAGGCTGTGGCAGAGCAGCACACTGTACCAGCCACACAATGGGTGTTGGGCACGCTGGGCTGGAGTACAGCTGGCACTGAGATGCTCCCAAAAATCAGGTTACCAGTCCCCTGCACTCAGGGACAGACAGACAGAGGGATGCAAACCCAACAGCAGCATCCTGCAAACTGCTGCATTCCCTCCCCACCCCCCTCGCCTCCTAAAACAGCCCAAGTATTTTAGGACCTGGGTACGGCCACTCGGCTGCTGCACAGCCAGACTATTTAGGGAGAGGCATATTTATAGGGCATGAGAGACGGAGCAGTTCATTCCCCACCACCCCACAGCAGCCACAATGGGGCATGACACAGCCTGCACCTCACTGGCCGGCTGGTGCTCCCAGCACACCTCACCCTTACCAAGAGATCCCACTGTCTGCTTTTTGGGAGTCCCCTTTCAGGGCCCCGGGCTCAGCCAGCCCCCGATACCACTCACAGCCAGCTGCAGCCCAGCCCTCGCAGGCAGAGCTGGACGAGGGCACCAGGGCAAGTTTGGTCCCTAACCACACCCAGCAAGAGTACACAGCATTCGGGTGCCCGGCCAGCCCTGCTGTCCTGCTGTGACACCAGCGCTTGGCTTCCCTTGGGGTCAAAGCTCCCTGGGGCACAAGCCAAGCCTCGCCCGGCTGATGTGCAGGCATTACAGACAGGGAGCATCTCCTGCCAACAGGCACAGACCTCTCACGTCACAGGCAGGCAACTCCAGCACAAGTTGGTGCCGTGGCCACGGCAGGTGCCCCTCGGGACAGCCACGCCAGGAGAGCCCCCCAGCCCGGCAGAGCCGGGAGCCGCAGGCAGCTCGGAGCACAGGGCTGGAGCACCAGGGCCCCGCCGCAGCACACCAGAGACAGGCAGCAGCTGCCAAAATCTGCTGCAACAAGGATGCGCCCAGATTCCCACGCTGGCTCGCTTCCACCCGGACTGCAGAGCGTGCCTGGATGGGAGAGGAAAGAAGGAGCCAAAGCTGGGGGAAAGGAGGGAATGCTTGCTGAAGAGACTTGCTTAAGAGCAAGAAGTGCGTTACACACAATTACTGCCCAAGTACAAGCGCTGCACTGGTGCCATACAACACAGATGGGGGGGGTCCCTCGCGGAAGAAAGAGGGATCAGGAAGGGAGGAGAAAGGAAATGCCAAGGATTGCATCACCTGTAGTGACTCCGCAGTCACTTTCCAGCTGCCTGTAAAACCCCAAGTAACAAAAAAAGGACAGTTGAATGAGAAATATCAAATCCTGAAGGATCAAAGGCCAGTTTCTAAACATTCATGTTTCTTGAGAAAAGCTGGAATGAAAACTAACACCCCCCCCCACCTGGTACCTGAGCTTGCTCCACATGCTACAGACACTTGTACTTTGATCTGCAGTTCTTGCATGCTGCAATGGCCTAATACAGGTTTTGAAATAAAACAGTTGGAATAATGATGCTGAAGTAATAATAATCTCCTCTTAAATATTTCAAAATCCTTTCTAAGTAGCACTTTATTCCCTCTGAGCATTGTGTTTCACCTCACACGGAGAAGGAGGTGCTTATTTCTTCTCCCTGATATCCAGTGATAGGGTCAATGGGAATAGTTCAAAACTTTCTCAGGAGAGGACCTGACTGAACCTGAGGGAAGCATTTCTTTCCACCTGAGAGGGTTGTCAGACCCTGGACAGGCTTCCTAGACCCAAGCCTGTCAGTGCTGGAAACATTTGGACAATGCCCTTAACAACAAGCTCAACTTTTGGTCAGCCCTGAAATCATCAGGCAGTTGAACTAGATGTGATCACTGTTGGTCCTGTCCAAATGGAATTTTCTATTCTCTTGCCGAGAGCTTTGGAAACAATTCTTTCATACTAGGGTGGGGGCAGGAACAGGCTCCTCTGCCACACACAGCTCCATCCTCCCCAGCCCAGGCTAAAGGAGCTCTCCTGCCTTGGAGGGACACGAGAGCGAGATGAAAGTCTTTTCTACTAAGATCATCTCCAAGACACTGGGCAAAACCTGCAGGCCCAGGCTGGGTGGCTGAGTCCCCATGGGATAACCCCCTGACCCCTGGGACTCCACAGGGAGCTGGTCACAGACCAGAGGCAAGTCTGGGGACAGCAGGTCTGCTGTAGCATCACAGGCAAGGCCAGGGGCACCCAGCAAATGGGCTCCAGGAAGGCAAGGGCACATCACAGCCTCTCCCACCATCCAGACACAAGGCACTTGTGCAATATGTGGGCAACACATGGAATTCCCTAAATACAAAAGCAACAAGCAAGACAAATTTCTCCACTCCCTCGCACCCCACAGTTGAAGCCAGTGTCTGTTTTCCTCCCCCATACGTCTCTCGTAAAAGTCATTTCCACCAGACACGGCCTCACTGCCTGGCTTTCACACTCCCCTCTGCCATTTCCCTGGACAAGGATGGCACCAAGGGGAGCTGTGAGACTCCAAAGACCCTGAGAATTCACTCAAAAGACTCAGAAAAGAAAGGTTATCATGGCTACCACAGTCTTCACACATTGTCAGAATAGGCAGCTAATTAGGTCACATAATTAGTCAGAGCTGTAGACTTCCTGGTCCCTCTGCCAAAAAAATACCCTCCCAAGAGCTGCCTGCACCCAGCACCCCCAGCAGACATTTGCACCCCATCTCCGGCGGAACAGGGCTGAAACAGGAGGATGCTGACAAGAAGAGGCTTGGACAAGAGCAGAGGAAAAGCGAGCCCAACCATGGCAGCCAGAACAGGGAGCATCATTTCAGCTCTGGAAGGATGCTCCTGGCACAGCCTGGATGTACACAGAACCTGGATGGAGCACTGGAATTTGGGAAGTCCCACATTCAGGTAAGTCCTTCCCTTCCACGCTGGTACAGGGCAGTCACAGCCACCATCCATACCATGGGATGCCCTGACAGACACCAGAGCAGCTGCTATCACCAGGACCTCTTTCCAGCTGGGACACCATGACCCAGCCCACAACATGCACAGGACCCACAGGCTCAAGTTTAGTCTGAGCTACACATCTACAAGTCCCACTAAACTGATGAGAAACATTTTATTGGATAGAAAGTTTCATAGTGAAAACCTGGCATCCCATGGAAAGGAGGTGATACTAAAGGAAAAAAATAAGCCTTGAAGACAGGGATGTAAGAAAGACCCTGGGTTGTGATGGCCAGGGCAAATAAGTCAGACAGAGAATAAAAGCCTTAATCACATTAACTCAAGCTTTGACTGACAGGAATTAAGAGGAACATTTCCTCTCCTGATGAAGCACGTGGTGTCAGCCAACACTTGAAACAGGTCACTGGCAGCAGATGGAGCAAAGACTAGATCCTCTGCCACTGTAAACCTCAGGCACCTGTAACAGAGCGAACAGCAGCCGTCTGCCTGTCCGGGAAGCACAGGAGGGGAGCACACAGCCCACCTTCTCGCCCTTTAGGCACGAGCAGCCAGCACTCAGCTGCGAGAGTCCTCGCAGGGCATGCAACGCTTTTCAGCTACATTGACCAACTGATTAGCATTCAACTGCAAAGCCTAGGTTTTTCCCGCTTATGAGGCCGGCGTTTAATGAGCTCATTGTTGAAAAATTCGGCTGCAATTCAGCTCTTCCACTTTTTATTTCCCAAACCACTGCTGTTCCTTTCCATCTCCCTATTGAGGCAGTGCTGCTGCCCACTCCAGGTTCTCACCCACAGCTTCTGGGCACTGCAGCTGCCTGCATTGTTTGTCCTCCAGTCCTCACAGCACCACGTCTCAGCCTCTGCAGAGGGGATCCCCTTCAAGCATGGTCAAAAGGGACACGAGAGAGAGTGGAGCAGCAATCTCGCCTGGACCACCTCCCTTCCTGCACCTGCTGCCAACACAACGCTGTCCTGTGCAACAAAGGACTCTGAACTCCAGTAAGCTCACAAAAGCCTCTTGCCTGCTCTCCTGTGGCAACAGCCCCAGCTGGGGACAGCAACACCTCTCAGCGCTGGGAGCTGGCAGCATTCAACCAGCCTCTTGGTCTCCTCATACAATCCAGGATGCCCAAGGCAGCCTTCAGACAGGAAAACAAGGACCTAACAAGTTACAAAGCCCACTGCAGTTGCCTCCATAAGCTTAAGTACATCTTTGCACCTTGCTGTGGCAGCCGCTGTGGTCCTACCAGCCCGTGCCCAGCAGCAGCTCAGCTCCAGTCTGGCAGCCTGTCTGACCCCTCTCTTGGGGCTGGGAGGACACCCGTCCCCAGGAGCCCAGGGCTTTGTGGTGCCGGAGGGAAACACGAGCACAATCACAGGTACCCAGGCACAGCCCAGCTGCAGGAGCCAGGACCAGGTCTGGAGGAGAGATAAGAGCAGAAGCACGACCCCAGGGAGGGCCGAGACTTTCTGCTTACAGAACCAGCTCTCCCTGTTGCTACCAGCACCTTGACTTTAATACAAGCCTTCCCGCTAGCAGAAGAACCCCATCCTAGCGCCCAGGAAGGGGGAAGAAGGAGGAAGCTCAAGCGCTGTTTGGGTGCCGCGGCGGGAGCGCCGAGCCCGGCAGACGGCACGGTGTGCAGAGCGGGGACACGCCAGGCAGAGCCGGCAGAGCCGCTCGGGTGCTCAGGGTCGCAGCGCCTACAGACAAATGTCGAGAGGCGCTGCCGGGCCCCGGGACACAGACCGAGCCGCCGGGGTGCGGGGCAGCGGCCCCCGCGCTCTCGCAGCCCCCCGTCCCATCCCGCAAAGCCTCGGCTCGCGGGTGCCCCCGCGAACGGGCAGGGCAGGGCAGGGCCGTGCGCTAAACACGGGGCCGAGCCCCAGCAAACCCCAGGGCCCCCCGCACAGCCAGGGACAATCCGGGAGCGGGCAGCGCCGGGGACGCGCCGCGCTCCCTCCAGCCCGCCCGCAAAGCCGCGGGGCGAGGCGAGCGCAGCCCCTGCCCGGCCGAGAGCGGAGCCCCCCGCGCCACTCACAGCCGGAACATGCGCTCCATGTCCTTGATCTGCCGGCGGCTGAACTCCTTGAACTCGGTGTAGGGGTTGAAGACGGCGGCCCGGCGGGGCTGCGCCGCGCCCTCGTTGATGTCCTGCCGGCGGCACAGCTTGGCGCTGAGCTCGGCGCCCGCGCTGGCCGTCAGGCTGCCCCGCTCCTCCTGCCCGCACGGGCACGGGGCCGGGGCCGGCTCGCCCTCCGCCGCCGCCCCGCTCTCCTCCAGCTGCAGCCGCCGCTGCAGCTTCTGCGCCAGCTCCTGCGAGGCCATGGCCGGCTCACCGCACCGCACCGCACCGCGCCGGCAGGGCCGCCCGCCCCGCACCGCAACTTTATCCCTCACTGGGAGGGAGCGGGGCGGGCCGGGGCGGGCGGAGGCCGGGCCGGGGCGGGCGCTTAAGGAGGCGCGGCGGGGCTGTCCGTGCTGCCCCCGGGGCTGCCCCGCACACGGGGCGTGCCCGTGCCCCGCAGACTGAGCTCTGCCCTCCCGCACGGCAGCCAGCCCCGCTCCGCTGCCCCACAGACGCTGCCTCCCCACATCCTCCTGCGGGGAACCCCCCACCACGTGGGCCCCTGCCCAGGCACCCCCAAAGGACAGGGTGCGCCCCAGGGGCCCCCGCACGCCGGCCCAGGGCGCTGCACTGCACCCCCCACATCTGCACCCCGCACATCTGCACACCCCACAGGTGTACAACCCTACGGCGCTGTGCACCCCACAGGTACCCCACGGCGCTGCCGGCCCCACTCGTGGTGTGGGGCCAGACAAGACCCCCGGCCGGGCAGGGCTGCGGGACTACGTGGGCTCCGCGGGCGCCGCCGAGGGCCGGCCGAGGCCGGGGAGCCTCGAACCGCCTTAAGGCCCGCCATGCGCCTCCCCTCTCTTATCTGTTTGCTCTAAAATTAACCCAGGACAAAGCTCAGCTCAGCCCAGCACTCCCCCCCCTTCAGGGCGCAGGGAAGGCGGGCAGCCCGTTCCCAGCTCCGCTCCCCTCCGCGGGCAGTGCGCGGCGCGGTCCCTGAGCTGCCCCTGCCCCCCGAGCTGCCCTGCCCGCTCCGTGCCCTGCCCGCTCCGTGCCCTGCCCGCTCCGTGCCCTGCCCGCTGCCCCACCTGGTCCCCG
>JAWWEE010000010.1:19459718-19470852 GCA_035221455.1 Xenops minutus
TGGGAGCTGGTGGTGCCTACGGCCATACCACCCTGAGAACGCCCGATCTCGTCTGATCTCGGAAGCTAAGCAGGGTCGGGCCCGGTTAGTACTTGGATGGGAGACCGCCTGGGAATACCGGGTGCTGTAGGCTTTTGCAGCCCTGCTCCGCTCCGCTCCGCTGTGCTGTGCTGTGCTGTGGGGGAGCGGCCCTTCTTTAGCCGGCCAGGGGGCGGCCTTTGGGGGCGCTGAGGAGCGAGCACGCTGGCTGTATTTTGTTGTGCATGGTAGTGGCAGGCATGGAGCATCTTTGTCAGCACTGAGGGCATTGGGGGCACTGCTTTGTGACCGTGCTGCGGACCCATGGAGCACCCTTTCTTGTGCCGGGCTGTGGCATTCGGGGGGGGGCGAGGAGCGAGCACGCAGGGGTTGTTTGGTGTGCGTGGTCGTGGCAGGCGGGGGTCGTGTGTGTGGGCACGTGTGGGCTTGGGGCCAGTGCTTTGTGGCCGTGGTGTGTTGCGATGGAGCGCCCTTTCTTTTGCTGGGGGCTGGCATTTGGGTGGGGGGAGGAGCGATCCTGCCGGGGTTGTTTGGCGTGCGTGGTCGTGGCAGGCAGGGGACGTGTGTGTGGACACGTGTGGGCTTGGGGGCAGTGGTTTGTGGCCGTGGTGTGTTGCGATGGAGCATCGTTTCTTGTGCTGGGCCGTGGCATTTGGGGGGCGTGAGGAGCCAGCAGAGCTGCCTGTGTTTTGCCGTGTGTGTGCTCGTGGCAGCCGCGGGTTTCGATGGGCCGCATGGGGCATTTGGGGCAGTGGTTTGTGACGTGTGATGTGTTGCGATGGAGCATCGTTTCTTGTGCCGAGGGCTGGCATTTCGGGGGGCGAGGAGCGAGCACGCAGGGGTTGTTTGGTGTGCGTGGTCGTGGCAGGCGAGGGTCGTGTGTGTGGGCACGTGTGGGCTCGGGGGCAGGGGTTGGTGAGCGTGGTGCGGCCATGGCTTTGTTCCGGGTGAGCAGTGGAATTTTGGTACGGGGGGAGCGTGTTGTGCGCGGGGCAAGAGCGGCGCCGTGGGGACTGTGGGTGCGTAGGGCAGTGTGGGGAATTGGGAGGTGGGGGGCGTGTGCGTGGGCAGTTGTGGTGTTGGGGGCAGTGGTTTGTGAGGGTGGTGCGCGCGTGGGTTCGTTGCAGGGTTGTGGTGGGAGGGCTGGAGCGTGTTGTGCGTGGGGCAAGAGCGGCGCCGTGGGAGCTGGTGGTGCCTACGGCCATACCACCCTGAGAACGCCCGATCTCGTCTGATCTCGGAAGCTAAGCAGGGTCATTTCTCATTAGTTCTTGGATATTAGACTTCCTCATAATACTGGGTGATTGTTCTGTTTTTTTATTTCAGTTCTGCTATGGTTTCTGTGTCGTCCTAACTTTTTTTTTCCGCAGCTTTTTCCTTTTATTGCTCTGTCTTTGCATCAGTTTTTCAAGGAATACCATCTTTTTGTTTTGGTCTTATAGATTTTATTTCATTAAACTTCCTTGGTTTTTTATTTTCTGTGCTGAGGCTCATTTATACTGTGTAGTGATATATTGAAGATCCTCAACTCTGATCTGCACTTTGCCAGTGTCCGTGTGATTTCAGGCTCTGTTGTGAGATGCTGTGGTTTATGCTGTCAGGTTTCTGTCGCTGCTGTGATGTCTAAGTGTTTCCTGTGGTACAGCTTCCCCAGTGGTTTTTCCTGCTCTGCTGTGACATGGGTTGTGCCTCCGGGACAGTGTGCACTACGCAAGGAGCCCGTGGGTTTCTGCGATTGGCCGTGCCATGCTCTGGAATGCCCACTGCAAGATTCCATCCCACGTGCCCTGTGCGACAGCCCCAAGCGTTTAGTTTCCCTTTCCTTCCCCAATCCCCCCACCCTGGGCTCTCCAGTCACACATGGGTGTCCTATTGCCCTGTGTCACCCTGTGGGTCACACCAGAGGCATTGTCTCCCTTGGATGGACTCTACCTTTTGGTGTCCCACAGATTCTTACCTCACCCAGGAGTGCATCGAGCTCATCCCGGCTCAGCACAGGGTCACTGCTGAGGGCTCCTTCCTCAGCCTGTGCAAGGAGAGATATCCTGCCAGCTCCCTTGTCTGCTCTCTACCCGCATGCCTCTTGGTCACGGCTGGTAACCAGGTTCTGTCTCTCACCTGCTTCAGCCTCAGTTCATGTTCCCCCAGCACAGCTGCACTAACTTGCCTCCAACTAGTGTTGTCCCTTGCCTCCCCCAGCCTGAACCCCCATTCCTCCAGCCCGCCGGTTCCCTGGCACTGGTTGTACTCACCTTGGCTGCCGGGAGCGGTTGGTCTCCAGCTGCTGTGGTGGTGTCCAGGCTGCCCATGTCCGGGGTGCCCACGCAGGAGGTGCAGAGCAGCAGCCCCCTGTGCCATCAGGGGAGACACAGACTGTCAGGGCAGACCCCTCCAGCTGGGATCTGAGGGCTGATGGGGGCTCACCTGGGGTCTGCACTGGGAGCAGGACAGTGTCGGGGTGCGGGGATCCGGGTGAAGCAGCGGCTACAGACACTCCCATCAGCTCCACTGAGCCGAGTGTCACATTCCTCCTCCCTTGGGATCTCGGAGGGTTGTTCCACAGCTATGTCTGCCTCTGGCAGCCGCCCCGGCTCAGCCACACTCGTCACACAAGAGCCACATCGCCACGTCCCACTGCACAGTTGGAGCAGGGCAGTGAGGGACAGCGAGGGTGCTCTGGGGTCCCCACAGCCCCCTGGGACTTACCTGGGGACACGGGGCAGTGGGGGCACCAGGCAGGTGAGGTGGAAGGCCCTGGGGCAGCCATCACAGCAGATAAGCTCCCCACCATCACCGCATGCTGCACACTCGTCCTCATTCTCCTGCCCCGGGGGAGTGGGCACAGAGTCACTGCCACCACCCACCAGGTGGAAATCGTGGCTGTTGTAGGGTCTGTCAACCCCCTCACCCTTCACCAAACCCACCAGCCCCTTCAGGGTGCGAATTGCTGTCTCTTCAGGGTTGTAACCTGGTGACCTGCCCCATAGTTGAGCCCTGGGTTTCCTGTGTTAGGCCAGGCCAAATGGACATGCCAGGGACACCTGAACAGTTCCTCTCGGGGTGCACCACCTGTCACACCCAGGGCTCACCTGGTGGGGCACAGGGTTCTGGCTGTACACAGTGGGTGCTGCCAGCCGGTCCTGGGGGTGCAGGTGTTGTTCCCTGTTCTATGGGTGAGAAAAGAAAAGTATTGGAAAGGCAGTGCTGGCACAGGGGGTCACTCCCAGGCCATGGCCATGATGCCATGCAAGGACAATGCCCTGCGACAGCCTTGGCAGCTGCACAAGCCAGGGTGAAAACAGGTGGGGGGTGTCTGTACACTTTGGGATGCTTTGGGCCGGGCAGGGGGCTTCAGGCTGTGGCTTCTGCTCCTGGCCCCCAGCTGTTCACAGGTGTATGTCTCATCCCCAGCTTTGCTGCCTGTCTTGGAGCTGCCTGCAAGAGAGGCCAGAGCCAGCTCCAGCTCCCCCTCCTCATTACACTCCTGTACAAGGCTGGGTCCTGAACTTGGGGGCTAGACTGGGTGGGAGGTGGCTGGGCTGGGCTGCACCTACCCGGCTCCAGCACGTGTTTGATGAGGATGCCCTCGATGGCCCCACGGCTGACAGGCCCCTCACTGCCCGCCACGGCCACCGCTCTCTGCACCGAGGCAGCCACTGCCTGGAGGGCTGTAGGTGAGGGGGTGTTAGTGGGGTGAGCAGCCCCTGCCCCCGGGCAAACAGGAGGCACAGGCAGATGCTGCCCTGGGGGTGCAAGCACTCACCGCCAGCACGAGGGGTGCTCTCTGGCTTCTTCACAGTCTTCGCCTTCGCCAGGGGCCCTGCAGCATTGAGAGGGCGGGCGTCAGGGCTCGCAGCACCCCGCACACCCCATCTCCTCCCCGCTCTGGGTCTCCATACCCGGACTGACGGCGTGCCGTGGGGAGGGCTGTGCTGCCCGGGCCTTGTCCCGCTCCTCGGGGGCTTTCCTCTTGCCCTGAGGTCTGTGTGGGGCCGGTGCCGTGGGGCTGGGGGAGAGGCGCCTGCCACGGCGCTGCCGCCCCAGCTCCACCTCTGCAAGAGGGACAGGCGCTGGCACAGGCGCAGCCAGCCCTGCGTGCCAGCCCTGCCCGTGGGCAGCCCCCGGGGTGCCGGTGCCTCCCGCGCCCCCCGTACCTCTGGGGAAGGCGCCGCGGAGGGGCCGGAGCCGCGTGTACCGCTCCAGGTTGTAGTCCTTGAAGAGCACGGCCCAGAAGTCGCGCATGGCGGCGGCGTCGCGGCCCAGCAGCCACGTGAGCAGCGCGTGGAAGGCGCGGTGCGAGCCCTCCCGCTCCGCCCGGCTCAGCGTCTCCTGATGGTGCCACCATGCCCCGTTGGCACACGGCCCCGTGCCACCAGCCGGCCCTGGCCCCCATGACACCACCGTGTCCTCCTGCTCCGCAGCCTCACCTTGAAGACGTGCTCGGGAACAACGTCGTGGTCGGCCAGGCCGTGCAGCAGCGGGAACACGTCGTCCACCGCCATGGCGATCTCGGTGCGGTGCAGCTTCAGCAGGCGCCGCAGGTCCCCGTCACCGCCTGGCCCTGCCATGCCCGGGGACAGCGATGGAGCCCCGCAGCCGTCCCACGCTCCCCTTTAATACAGCTTGGCCGTCGGCAGCACAGCCCTCACAGGCCACACTCATTTCTGAACGGGGCCGGTAACCCGAGCCCATCCCTCCCACTCCGCTGTCCCTGCTTGTGGCCAGGCCTGCCCCCCGTGCCACCAGCACACCCAGCCCCGGGCTGGGGGTCCGGCTGCTCCCTGGCCCTGGCACCAACAGCTGGCGCAGCTGTGCAGCTGCTGAAGGACCCCCGGCCCCACAGGGACCCCACAGAGAGGGGGTCAGTGGGGTGCTGGGACAGGGCTCCCACCTCTCTCCTCCCTGTGGTCAGCCAGACGTCTCTCAAAATTTCTGGACTTTCCACAGCACCTGCTTCTCTCATCCAGAAACTCAGCTGCAGGAGCACGTGGGAAGTAACAGCCTGACAGAAGGGATGTGATACAACAAAAACCAGTCACTTTGAGTTTGTCCTCCACCCATACCACCCCCCCTTACCTTCCCGCTGTCTCTGAAGGGCAATGCAGTTCCTCACAAGACAGGAACACCCTGAGGGTACTGCAGAAGGAACTGTCTGTGAGCTCACATAATTAATGCGCTCCAGAGAGGGGGAATCCAAGATGTGTGTGATTTTGGTGCACATTGGCCTGCAAAAGGGTATAAAATGCTGCTGGAGGCTGGGCCAGCTGGACTCCTGAGGTTGCAGGCAGCTTCTGCGGGGCAGCAGGAAGCCCTGACACACAAAGAAACTCCACAAAAGATATGTTGGGGTACAATTCAAGTGAACAGCTTGCCAGAGCCATGGCAGTGCCATGAGCAAGCCCAGGGATTACCTGGGCAGGTGCTGCCTGCAGCTCTGTCCTCACCCACCTCCCAAAACTGGGCAATAAAGTGATTTCACTGGACATATGCAGCTGTAAAAAACTTGGAGTCAGGGGAAACTGGCTCCGTGAAAGCATCTGACATAGGGAAGTCTGGGAGCCCAGCTGCTGTGTGCCAGGTGGCTGGGAAAACTCCAAAGCTCCTACCCCAATTCCCAAACATTTGGATTTCCCCAGGATCAATTTGCAGCCTCCCTCCCTCTGGAGATGTGCCCCTGCTGTCCAGCAGGCTCAGCCAGGGGTGCTGTGGCTATGCAGAGCTGTTCCCACCCCACCTGGCACCTGCTGTACAGCACAGCCCAACCCCAGCAGGACCAGAAAGGGTGCGAGAGGGGACACTCTGCGGGGCAGGGCCAGGCAGTACGGGTAGGAGCTTGGATTATTAATTCTTGAGAGACTAGAGCAGTATCTGCTGGCTCCAAAGCCATGCCAGGAGGAAGCATCTGCTGTCCAGAAACTCGGGAAGAATAACAAGACAACACCCTCTGCGAGAGCAGGAAATACCCTTGCACATGTGTGGTTAATGAAGTAACATGCTTGCCTATGGGAACGCTCATCCTGCAGCTCCTCTCAGCATTCAGGGTGACTTTTCCCATGGGGCCAGCAGGAGCTGCAGGATGGGGGTCGGGCAGGTGTCATGCTGGGTTCCTGTGCCCCACACCAGCATTTCAGTGCCCAGCTCTGCCATGGTGGGGACAGCTTCACCACTGCCCGTGCCACACGTCTCTCCTCCAGAGCACAAAACGTGAGTGTCAGGTGAAGCAGGAAGTTCATCTCCCCTCCCAGAGCTCCCACCAAGCCCAGTCACAGGCGCTGAACACACTCGTGACACAGCTTCACAGGTCTGCTCCATCCTTCTCAGGAAAACTGTTTTCCCCAGAGTGCCACAATTTTCCTGTCACCCTGTGTTAAGCTGTATGGCAGCTCTAGGACAAGCGTCTGGCGCTTCCCCCTCCTCCCTGTGCCCATCCACCTCCTTCGTGGCCAGGAACTGCCCAACATGCCCACAGTGCAGGGCTTGGACTTGTTTTAAATTCCAACTTTGTGACTCTTTCTGTGCTGACTCACAGACATTGTTTTCTACATCCAGCCTGCTCAGTAGTGCCATGATTTGCATTTAGGGTTGTTTTTTTTGCTCTCCTTCCTCTTTCTGAGCAGGGCAGGAGGAAGAGCAGTGGCTGCCGGGTGCCACATGAGGTGGCACATCCGTGCTGGGAGATCAGGCAGGGATTTCTGTACAGACTTGCTGAGGGCTGGCCTGAGCAGCTCTAAGGAACTTGGAAGGGCTGTGAAAAGGTAGCTTTTGCTTGCAGAGAGGTGAAAAACCCTCCCAGGGGCTGGCACTTGCCCTGCCGGGCTGCCAGGGCCCCAGGCTGGAGTGCAGGGGTTTCAGGGTACCCTCACTTTCTACTGCTCCCCTTGCAGAAACGAGAAAGGTTCAAGGTGCAAAGGCTGAAGATGTTTCTCCCCAAATGCCCAGTTAAATCAGCGACTCAGCGCCCAGCAGAAGCGTCCACAGCCTCTGGATGCACATTGGTTCCCTCCTGCAAAAGCCGTTGAAGCAAGCACGCCCTTTCCAGCATTTCCTCTTTTACTACTTCCCTTCCCCGCTGAGGTCCTGTGGTGCAAACCATGGCCCTGTGTGTCTCTTGGACACTCCCTGCCCCTCACTCACCTCCCACCACAAATCCCTGAGGCAGGAGAGAACAGGCAGCAGTGGGAGGCCCACGTGTGGGGTCAGGCAGGGAGCCCCCCACCTGTGTCTCCGATGCCGATCGCAGCACACCTGAGGCACCCAGAGCCCAAATGCCACCACATGCAGAGGTTCTGTCCCTCCCCCCTTACCTTGGGCTGCGCCAGGCTCCAGCATTTTCAGGGAAAGAGGGCTCCAAGTGGGGCCCTGTGCTTGATTCCCATTTCCAGCAGCTTCCCTACTGCTGCCCCACACAGTCCACCTCCACACACCACAGCAGCTCCTGCAGGGCCCATGAGGGAGAGCTGAAGCAGATTTATTTTAGCTTCAGTTTCCTCTTTCCTCCCCCTTTAGAAAGAAACAAAAGCCCAGAGGTACGTTATATTAATTTATTTGGGACACACCAAAAAGGAAAGTCAACAACTGTTAACATACAAAAGTACAGAATCCTGGGACAAGATTTACTGTCCTGATTAAAAAGGCACCATGGTCCCAAAGAAGAGTAATCAGAATACATGATTTAGAAATTTCCCCCGTTGCAGCAGAAACAGAGCCAGGCTTTGGCTCTATCCACAGTCAAACCCAGTTAAAAAAACCCCAAATATGATTTCAATGCAATAAACACTGCTCAGCCTTGTACAGATGTTGTGAAAAGAATCACAGCCTAGAAGACGGTCAGACTTTTGGTTCTTTGCTTCTTTTTATTTTTTGAAACAGTGGAGACAAATCACTAAGTAGGTAACGAGGGAGGCAGCAGATTGCTGACACCTTCTGCCCGACCTTCTGTCAGACACGTCAGTTCAACTGAGACCAGCAGGCTGTGTGGGGCTTCTGAATGAAATGTAATTCCCTGTGGTAGACAGGAAGTCAGATTTGACAACCTTAAATTCCCTGAATCCCTGAAAATCATAAAGCACTATACAGCTGTGCTCCATTTCCGAGCCAACCCCGGTGGATTTGCTTTACACACAAGCATTTATACTGTCAGCTATATATGTAATACAAAGGGGGCTTACAGCAGTTATTAAAAAACTTCAACTTCGTCGAGGTCCGAGCTTGGCTATATTCCCTGCTGAAACAGAGCTGCTGGTGTTGAGGCCCAGTAAGAGGCTCAAGTCCAGCACCTCAGGGCTGGAAGGCAAATAGTTTAAACGTGACATAATTTGCACGGGGAATTCAGTGAAGCACATCAGAGAGGAGAGGGAGGGCTGTGAAGTGTCAGGCAGCAGAGGCGGGAGGCGCTGCAATCAAACCTGCTTTGAGTGATGCGGAACACACGGCGGGCACTAAATATCCTGGAGCATCTCCCCATGAAGAGCTTGTCAGAGACACGGGGCGAGGGCCCCGGCCCTGCCCAGCCAGCAGGGCCTCGGGGAAGGCACCGCAGCACACAGGGCCGGGCGGGACACAGGGCCTGCGCTCGGCCCTGCCACAGGACCAGCAGCTCCTCTGCACTGCACTCCTCCTTTGGCATAGGGCTTCAAGGCAGCCCGAGGACTGATTCGTCAAAAGTAAAGGAACTGTCAAAATTATTTGTACATGCATTTATTGTTAAAGGGAGCAAAAGCCAAAGAATGAAAGAGCACGAGTTAATGTCAGTAAATGATGTGCAGGACGGAGAGGAAAGAAAATGGGGAAAAGCTGAGATACTGGAGTGGGAAAACCAACATTCACACTGGAAGGTAAATTTTAAAACCAGGCAAGTTTGCACTTCTTCTACCAGAGATCTTTTGCGGACAGAGACTTGGGGGTTTTCCATCTTCGGTGTGGTCTGGCAAGATTGGGGAACCTCACCAGAGAGATCTCCAGCACTGGGTTTCACTGGAAGTTCAAGTCTCTCATCTTTAAAAACCAGTAAAGCAACTCTAACTAAAAAAGTCACAGACACGTCACTGCTCAGGATGTACGTGGGCAAGAGGGTCACACTTTGTTCAAACAATCTCTGGGTGGAAAACTACTATGTCCCCACTGCTGGTCTGCACGACCTCGGGAGTGGAAAAGCAAGTCCAGATCCGGGTGCCTGCTGCTGGGAACACCACAGCTACCCACACCTGGGAAGGCTTTTTCTTTCCTATATCCTAAAAAGGTAGGATAAGAGTTTATAAAATTATTCTCATCTTAAAACTAAATAATGAAATTTGCATTTCCCCCTATATTGTCCCCCTCCCCCCAAAGATAAAACATTACCACTTCATTTAGGATTCACACCTCAGATCCTGTGTTAGGGACTTCATGATAAAACTCATCCAGTTACGGGAAGGTTTATCCTGATCAAGGAAATGTCATTAAAATAGAATCTAGAATACAACATTCAGAATCACCAATGCTTTTACAGCCAAAGCACTCCACTGTCTCCTGATCTCTCCCCCCACCTGGAGCAGGAGAGCAATGCCCTCCCAAGAGCACAGTGTGCCTCTCCAGAGCTGGGTGACACTCGCTCAAGCCCCACTTCCTTCCTGGCAGGAGCGCCGAGTCCTGCGGGAAGGGCTGAGCACCTTCCAGCCCACTGCAGCCAGGGCTTCTCAGCACGTGGGCTCTCCCTTATAGCAACAAGTCCAAGTTATTACCCTGCAGCAAATCCAAGTCCTGATTCGTACTGTTGGGCCGCCACTGGCTCAGAAACACTGAGAGACCTCCAAACTCCACGGGTGCAGACAGGCCCTTGGAAGGAGAGGCTTATGTGCTACGTAACCTTGGATCATCCGCCGCCTTTGAGCCTTGGCATCGCTGCCCACTGACAGCTCATCCTTCCCAATCCACGTGGTTTAGTCCTTGCCATTGTTGTCATCATCCCAGCTCTCTTCCCTGGAGGCAGGATGTTCCTGAGCTCTGACTTGGGGATCTACAACAATCACTTCCAGTGGGTGGTGGGGTTTCAAACTTGCCTCCCGTGTGCATTGCCCCGGCACTCCAGCAGCTGTGCCCGCTGCGTGGTGGGTGCTAGCAGTTTTTCACCTTCTCCACAGTCTCATAGAAGCCAGGCCGGACCCTGCGGATGCTCATCCGTAGGTGCTCACCCTCCAGGGGCGTGTTGGTGCTGGCAGCAGCCGGGGGGCAGCGGCGCTTGCGCCGGCCCCGCAGTGAGAAGGCAGGGGCGCCACCGTTCTCCTCCTCCTCCTGCCCCGCGGGGTACGCCTCGCCCACACTCGTGCCCTCCTTCGACTGCTCCTCACCCCTGCACTTCTCCTTCGCCTTGCTGCCCTCCTTCTCCTCCCTGGCGAGCTTCCTGAAGTGCTCCAGACACTGGATCTTCTGCCTCCTCTCCATCATCTTCAGCTCCTGCTTCTCTGTGAAATCCTCGTAGTACATTTTCCTCTCGCTCCTCTGGTCTTCCAGAAACTTCCACTCGATGCTGGTCATTTTTATCCCACTGTACTCCTCCAGTTTATCCCTCATTTGTGTGTCTGTGCAAAACACATCAAAGAGCTTCTCCGAACTCTCATTGAATCTGTCGGCTCGCTTGCAGAAAGCCTCGTTCTGTCTCTGCTTCCTGGTCTGGTACAACCTGGTGAACTCCTCGTACATTTTGAGGATGAGTTTCTTGATGTTCTGCGTGGCGATGGTGTGCAGGTTGCACACCAGCCAGTGCTCCTGCAGGTGCTCTGCGAGCAGCTGGGCCGCGTCCTCCTTGGAGCGCTGGGCCTGGCCGGCCCTCTTGGGCTGCAGCAGGTACAGCATGTTCTGCACCACATCCTTCCTGGTGGGCAGCACGCCCTGCGCGAAGCCCGACGACTCCACGTACTCCACGGCGCCCAGAGTCTTGCGAGCCCTCACCTCGCTGTCCAGCGCGTCCATCCCTGCGCCGGGGCCCTGCGGCTACGACAGCACCTGCAGGGCGAGGGCACAGAGGGGCGTCAGGCGGGCCGGGCTCGGGGGGCGGGAGGCGCCTCCCCCGGCCCCGCCGCCACCGCGGGGCGCCCCCCGGGCCGGGCCGTGCCCGCTG
>JAWWEE010000010.1:19471732-19484736 GCA_035221455.1 Xenops minutus
CCCCCGCCCCCCCCGCTCACCGGCAGCGCGCGCGGGGCCGCGCGGGGCCTGCGCGGGGCCCAGCCCGGCAGAGCCGCCGCCCTCTTGGGCAAGGGCAGCGCCGCCACTTCCGCCGCCCGCGCCGGAAGCCACGCCCCCCGCGCGCCGGGCCCGCGCGCCGCAGCCACGCCCCTTCCCTCATACAGCCCTGCGCCAGCGGAGTGTGAGTGGGGCCGGGGGCGCGGATTGGGCGGTGGGGACGGGGTAGCTGATTGGTGGGCACGGCGCCGGGGGGCAGGAGGGAGGGCGCTGATTGGTCGATACAGCGTCGGGGACAGGAGGGAAGGCGCTGATTGGTGGATACAGCGCCGGGGGCAGGAGGGAGGGCGCTGATTGGACGGTGTGCTGGCCCGGGCCGGTGCCCCGCGTGTCCGTGTCGGCCGTGCCAGCGGCGGGGACAGCGGCGGGGACAGCGGCAGTGCCAGCAGCCGCGCCAGCCGACATGGGCGCCGGGACGGAGCCGGCCGAGGCCGAGGCGCGGTGTGGCCCGGCCGAGCGGTGAGCCCCGCCCTGCCCCGGCCCCCGGGCCGTGCCCGCCGTGCCCTCACCTGCCGCCCGCCCCCAGCAGGGTGTACCTGGACCACAACGCCACCACGCCGCCGGCCCCCGAGGTGGCCCAGGCCGTGCGGGACGCCCTGAGCCAGGCCTGGGGCAACCCCAGCAGCGCCCACCCCGCAGGTAGGGCCGGGGCCGGGGCCGGGGCCGGGGCCGGGGCCGGGGCCGGGGCGGGCCGCGGGAGCTGCCGGGTCTCCTCCCGCAGGCAGGAGGGCCAAGGAGCTCATCGGCAGCGCCCGGGACAGCCTGGCACGGATGGTGGGCGCCCGGCCCGAGGACATCGTGTTCACGTCGGGGGGCACCGAGGTGCGAGCAGGGAGAGCAGCGCTGCTCGGCGGGCACGGCGCCCCCCGCGGCCCCGGCCCAGCCCCGCTCTGCCTCTCCGCAGGCCAACAACATGGTGATCCACACGGCCCGCACGCACTGCCTGCAGAGCCGGCCCGTGCCGCACTTCGTGGCGTCCAGCGTGGAGCACGACTCCATCCGCCTGCCGCTGGAGCAGCTGGGCAGGGACAGCCTGGCGGGTGGGCACGGCCACGGGGCGGGCTTGGGGCTGGCACGGGCACTTCTCTCCACTGGCGTGTTTGTGCAGGAGGGTGCGGGCGCTGTTCCGCCTCTGCCCCGCAGAAAGGGCTCTGCCCCCGGTGCCCCCGCGGCCTCAGGGTGGGGGTGCTCCCTGCCCTGCTGCCCACACACCCCGCACTGCTCTGGGCACGGCAGCCCCGGGCGCTCCGGGCCCCCACCAAACCTCGGGCCTCGTTTCCTGCTCTCAGAAACCACCTTTGTGGCCGTGTCCCCACGCAGCGGCCGGGCTGAGGTGGACGATGTGCTGGCGGCCATCCGGCCCAACACCTGCCTGGTGTCCATCATGTTGGCCAACAACGAGACCGGCGTCATCATGGTGAGCGTGGGCAGCGCCAGCACAGTCCTGCAGGGACATGCGTGGTCACGGGGCCAGTGGTCCCTGGAGGCAGCCCCTCACCCTCCCACAGCCCATCCCGGAGCTGAGCCGGCGCATCCGAGCCCTGAACCAGCGCAGGGCGGCCGAGGGGCTGCCCCGTGTCCTGGTGCACACGGACGCGGCACAGATGATCGGCAAGGGGCGTGTGGACGTGCAGGAGCTGGGGGTGGACTATCTCACCATCGTGGGACACAAGGTATGGCCCCACCTCATCATGGTGGGACACAAGGTATGGTCCACCTCACCACAGTGGGACACAAGGTATGGCCCCACCTCACCATGGTGAGAAAGAAGCTATGGCCCCACCTCACCATGGTGAGACACAAGCTATGGCCCCACCTCACCATGGTGGGACACAAGCTATGGCCCCACCTCACCATGGTGGGAAACAAGGTATGGCCCCACCTCACCACAGTGGGACACAAGGTATGGCTCCACCTCACCACAGTGGGACACAAGGTATGGCTCCACCTCACTACAGTGGGACACAAGGTATGGCTCCACCTCACTACAGTGGGACACAAGGTATGGCCCCATCTCACCATGGTGAGACACAAGGTATGGCCCCACCTCCCTACAGTGGGACACAAGGCATGGCCCTGTTCAACAGCCCAGCCACTGTTTGCCCTCTCAGACATCTCTGCTGAGGTGCCAGCAGGACTTTGGGTGCTCCTCACAGTCTGGTGCCTCATCAGTGCCAAAGTTTTCCTGCGGGACAGGGCTCTGCAGGCAGACTCTGCTGCTGCAAATCAGGGTGTGGGGTGGAGCGGGGAGCAGGAGGGGCCAGGGCCAGCTAGCAACTCTGCCAAGGTGGGGTCAGCAGTGGAGGAGGATGTGTGCGGCATGTGCAGGAGCACAAGAAGGGGCGGCTGGCCGTGTCCCCAGGTCACAGCACTCTGTCCCCACAGTTCTGTGGCCCCCGCATCGGCGCCCTGTACGTGCGCGGCCCCGGCAGCACAGCCCCGCTGCATCCCCTGCTCTTTGGAGGGGGGCAGGAGAGGAGCTTCCGCCCAGGGTAAGGGGGCAGGGGCTCACCAGGCAGCTGGGCCTCGGGCTGG
Organism: Xenops minutus; assembly: GCA_035221455.1. NCBI lineage: Eukaryota > Metazoa > Chordata > Aves > Passeriformes > Furnariidae > Xenops > Xenops minutus. Next base: position 19,474,346 of record JAWWEE010000010.1, read on the forward strand.
TGCCCAAAGCACAGGTGGCTGCCTGCCCAGGCTGGGCTGGCAGCTGTGACACTGCTGGCCCTGGGGCACACAACCCAGCACAGCAGGGACGTGGGTCTGTGTGTGGGAACTCCCTGGTGCTCGGGCTTTGCCACAGGTAGCACCTCAGGGTGGAACTGCCCCCTTCCCAGAGAGCTGCCAGCACTGGGAGGGTCCCACACAGGGAATGTCTGTGTCTCAAGGTTGGGTTTTTGGTCAGGAGCAATAACTCACTGCTCCCTCTTCCTTTCCAGCACCGAGAACACCCCAATGATCGCCGGCCTGGGCCAGGTGAGCCAGTGATAGGCAGGGGTAAAGCGGTTCCCTTCAGGTGCTGCCTGGCAGAACCAGCACAGAGACCTGGCAAAACCAGCACAGTCAGTAGAAGTGACAAACTCGGGGTGCAAGGAGGCAGGAGAACTACGGGGAAAGGAGATGGGGCTTTCTGGTGCCAGTGGGAGGAGGTCCTTCAGGGCACTTGCAGCAGGTTTGCAGCCCTGGCAGTCCCACAACTCACATGGCACAGGGTACTGAGAGGCTGTGGGGGGCCACAGGGAACCTGGCAATCACAGAGGCTGTTCCAGGCTGGGCTCCTGTTCCAGGGACAAGGCACTGATGGAGGTGTCAGAGTGTCTGGGTTTTCTCTCCCCAGGCTGCAGAGTTAGTGAGCAAGAACTGGGAGGCCTACGAGGCTCACATGCGAGATGTCCGGGATTACCTGGAGGCCAGGCTGGAGGTGAGCAGACCTGAGCCTTTCCTGGGGTCTCAGCCTGCAGAATGCAGAGCCTGGAGCAGGGTGGGTTATGTCTCTTCAGCCCTGCTTATGAACATAGAGGGGTTCACAGCCCTCTGATTTCTCCAGGCCTCTTTTGGGAAGGAGAGGATCCACTTCAACAGTCACTTTAAGGGCTCCAAGCGACTCTGTAACACCTCTAACTTCTCCATCTTGGGACCAGGCCTCCAAGGTAGCTCTTGCCCCCCAGTGCCCTGTGATGTGCCCAGGGAGCCAAGCCTCTGCCCCTCATGGTGCCCTGTGGCTCAGAGGTGAGGGCAGGAGGCGAGGCAGGGCTGGCAGAGCTGTGCTGTGCTGTGTGTGCTGCAGGGCACAGGGTGCTGGCTCACTGCAAGGTGCTGCTCGCCAGCGTGGGCGCCGCCTGCCACTCGGACAAGGGGGATCGGTAAGGGCCACTGTGCCAGCCAGGGGTGTCTTTGAGGGAACAGCAAGCATGAAGGAGGGAAACGGGACACGCTTGGGCAGCGTCACCCGGAGCAAAGAGGGTGCAGAGCTCTCCAGAGGGGCTGAAGGGCTGTGAAAGGGGACAGTTGCAGGAGACACAGCTGGAACACCTGACTGATGCTTGGAAGGACTTTGTCCCTCCTGGCTGTGGTGATCTGGCTGAGCTTGGAGGTATTTTGAACTCCTGGCACTGCCAGGAGAGAGCCTGCCTTATGTCCATGTGTGCCTGCCTCACCTGCTGCAGCCAGTTTGGATCTCCAGGTGGCTCCTCTGGGGAATGTGGGGACAGCAGCTGCTTTGGCTTGGTCTAGAGCAATGCTGTTTGGACATGGCAGAGCTGCTGACCCATGGGGACATAGGACAGGTCCTTCCTGGGAGGGGAGGAGCCAGATCTACTGTAGGGCAGCAAGCCCAGAGGGAGTGGGTGCCTTTGGAGAGCAGGTAGGGTGCCGTGCAGGGGACACGTTTGCCTGGAGTGTATCAGCACATGTGCTCCCTCCTACAGCTTGGGGAGGCCTCCTGATGCTGCGTGCGTTTCCTTGGCCTTGGAGTTCAACCTGCTCACCCCATGTCTTGTTCCAGGCCCTCCTCGATCCTGCTGAGCTGTGGGATCCCCCCTGACGTGGCCCAGAACGCCCTGCGGCTCAGCGTGGGCCGCGACACCTCGCGGGCAGACGTGGACCTGGCCGTGCAGGACCTGCTGCAGGCTGTGGCACAGCTGGAGCAGCACCAAGCCCCGTAGCCCTGGGCATTGCCCCTGGCCCTCACCCTGGTTCTGTGCCCTGCTCAGGCCCTGGGGGCTCTGCCACCTTGGGCTCAGGATTTCTGAGGTGGCAGGGAGTGGGGTGGGGAGGGGGCTTTGCTGGAACTGGGGCAGCTCAGGAGCTCGCCCAGGACTCCTCCGTGCTGCACGGGAGTGTTGCTGCCAGGTGCTCCTTGGCTGCCAGCACCAGTGCCCTGCTGGCTGCAGGACCGTGCACGTGTTGGCACGAGGGAGTCCAGGCATGGAAGCCGTGGGAGGTGGAGCTTTTTGCCCTGGTTGCTTTCCACAAAGGAAGCTTTCCTGCTGTCTGAGCAGTCAGAGGAAGAAAGACCATCTGCTCCAGAGGGAAATCAGTTGATAGAAGCACAGCAAGATTCTGGGCTGGGAACTGCCCTAAGCTACCCAAGGGACTTTTGACTGGGCACAGCTTTCCTGGCACCACATTGCTTTACCTGCTCCCCTTTCTCCTGTCCTCCCTACAGTGGGCAGAACTCCTGTTGCCAGCCCCTCCTGCTCCTCCAGGAAGCAGTGGTTGGGGCAGCTGTAACTGTGCCAGCACCTGAGGAAATGTGTCCCCCCGCATGGCCTGGGGTGCCACCGGCGTCACTGTCACGGACGTGAGAGGACACGAGTGTCACACGGACCAGGAGCTGGGCTGACTGGTGTCGGGGAACCTGCTCTCCCTGGCTATTCATAGGAATAAAAGTAATTGCTGCTGCTGTGGCCTTTTCCCAAGTAAAATGTGATTTCCATGGGGAAGCTGGACTGGTTGGGGTCATCTGAGTGATGGATTTTTCCTTGGCAAATGCTCGTGTCCCAGAACAGAGGCAGAGTCCACTGGAGCAGGGAGGGGCCTGCTGGGGCTGGTTGGCATGGAGACCACGGACACGGAGTCTGATGCTGGCCTTTGTCTTTACAGCCATGCATTAGCACAGCCAGGAATAGCATTTCCAACCACAGAACCCTGGGGCTTTTTATAAATCTGATTTCTAACTGGAGCATTAGGGCCCAAACCCCCCAACTGCAAGTCCCTGGTACCTTCCAGGCTGGTCACTGTTAGCAGCAGTGCTCACACCTCCATTTCAAATGCAATCTTTTATTTCTCTTTTTTTTAACCTGCCTTGCATAATAATTGAAACTTCTTTTAGAAAAAGTGGTTCCATAGAAAGGATTTTGCTCTGCATCAGGGATAGATCTTTAATCTATCACGGACTTCATAATTTTCGGAGACCTTTCCCAGGAGTGGCACAGCTGGAGATTCAGTGTTCAGGGCTCTCTTTTCCCCACAGGAGGTCTGGGCATCCTGCATTGGTTCGACAGAAATTTAACCACAAAGCACAAAAAGCTTTACTGACTTCTTTATACACACAGGAAATGCAAGTTTTAGCCACAGAAATTTAGCATTACTTCATTTAGAATATTACAGGCAAAGCTTAAGGAGCGTTACGGAGGATACAAGAACTCTGACCATTGTAATGGTTTCACTGCTACCACAGCACAGGAATGAGAGTCACTAGTGAATGCCTCTATTGCCTTACCCAGGGAAGGTGAGGAAGAACATGTGTGACTTGGCCTGCCTTTCTGTGGGCCAGCCTGTGCTTCTGCTTGGGCACCCTGTGTGGTGCCCTTTTGTGTATGACAAGATGTCAGTGGTTATATGCAGCAGGACAAATTCACCTGGCATGGAAGTCTAGAAACACCAATATGGCTACATGAGCTGAGAATTTAAACGGCAGAGAGAGGACCTGGCCACTACTCTGGGACACAAGAGTTGAAATTAGTTACTTTCACTTGGTCACAGCCAGAACTGGACAGCAAAGCTGTGGTTCATTTAATGGAAGAATCCACAATCTCCTGATAATCCTGCCACCTTAAGTTCTTCCAGGAGAGTTTGTAACACGCAAGGAAGAAAACACTAACCAAAATAAGAGCTCCCCCAAGCAGGTCACAGGTGCCCGGGACGATGCGCAGCACGAGGAGCTGCAGGACCATGGCGATGACGATCTCCAGGTGCTGCACGGTGCTCACCAGAGCGGGGTGGAACTTGCTCAGGGCGTAGTAGACCCCCAGGAAGGCTGCAGTGGAGCACAGGCAGATGGCAAGGAGATAGCTCCAGGTTTCCCCATCCAGGGGGACGATTGGCTCTTGGAGCAGGAACATGGTGGATGCTCCCCACACCGTCCCCGTCCAGCTAAAGGTGAACAGGGCTGTCCACATGCTGATGTTGCCCTTGATGGACCTGTAGACTATCATGGAGAGGGCAGTGGTCAGACCGGCCATGACAGTCATGGTGTAGCCAAAAGCTTCCTTCCAGGTGCTCAGAAGAGAGTTTTCCTCCTTAACAATGTTGGGGATCATGACCAGACAAACACCAAACATGCTACCAGCTACAGTAACTGTGTCAATGTAGGCCATTCCTTCATCCATGAGTAAGAAAGCCAGAATGGCACTGAACACCGTGGTGGTTGCCCTCCACATCATGGTCCCATTGCTGGGGGGCACTATGGAGAAGGAGGTATAGGCACAGGTAATTGAGACCACATTGCAAACCCCATAGAAGAAGAGCCGGAGCCTGTAGCCTTTGGGGCCAAAGGGAGGCTCATGGTGGTAACACACCACAGTGATGGACAGCGCCTGCAGCACTGACCGGATGAAAATCAGCTCTAGGGATGGCACTTTGGAGCGGTCAGAAATCAATCTTGTGATTAGAGCCACGCATCCGTGAGCCACGGCAGACCCAAAGAGGACTGCCCATGTTCTGCGGGACTGCAGGACAGTCCCTTCAGGAAAGTGCTGGGACCGTCCAAGCTCATCAGGTTTGGGCAGTTGTGCTGGCTTGGTATCTATTGTACCAAAAAAAGTCCTTTCTCTCCTTTTCCCATCACTCAGTAGTCTTCTCTTAGGATTATCCTCCATAAATACTCCAGGATCTTCATTAACATCCTCACATCCCTCTTCTCCTGGTTGGGGATAATGAGAAGTGTATTTCACTGTTACTGTGTTGGGATGGATTTTTACTCGCTTTTTGATGGGGTATTTTTGGGAAGACGTATCCATTTCCTTAGAGAAATGTCCTAGTCTTAAGAAAAAAAAAAACAGAGATACCCTGTTATTTAATGAATGAGAGATTCATTAATATGTACTTGCTCTTAGTGTTTACAAGCTATTTTTACCAACCAAGTCCAAGGACTGGTCTATAGACTGTTCTTAGTTTTGCTTTAATTTTCCACTGAGTTACTGCTTAATACCTCTGATAGCTGGGCCATTTGGATCTCCTTAAAAGTCAACCATGGCACTTCACATTAGTCACTGATTTTTGAAAATAATATATTTTCTCATTATGTATGGTATGTATAATGCATTCTAGTATATTCTTATTCTAAAGAGAAAGTTTTCTTGCTAAGTTTTTAACTCAGTAGTTATGAATTACTGTTATTTACTTGCCAGCGTTACAAGGGGAAATTTGGCTGGAGGAAATGACAGAGACACAGGGAAACAGGGAGCATCCCTGAGCAAGTCAGCACTTGGCATATTAATAACAACACATATTTGAGCAATACTTTGACACAGTTAAACCCTCCTGTCTCCCAGTGAAGGTCCATTTCCCACTACACAAGCAGTGCCTGTGATTTGTGCAGGGTGGGTCGAGTTAATTCAGGCAGGGGACTCACTGAAATTTGTTTTCACAGCACCCCCACCGTCTGTGCAGAGCAGAAGTGGCAGCAGGAGGAATGAAACCTTCCCTGCCTTCTATTCACCCCAGCAAATAAACCTGTGCAGACCTTACCTGAGATTTAATCCCAAGCCAGAGGGGGAAAACAGCTCTTCGTCATCTCCATCCTTGTCCAGGTGTCTAGACAGAAACAGCAGCTGCTCTCAGGCATCCCGTAGGAAAGGTTACAGTCATCTCAGCACAGAATGGAAAACCCAAGGGAGGCATAAACCCAAAAACCTCTAAATGGAGAGAAGGCAATTGATGTCATCTTGCCAAAACCACTCCTCAGCCCTCTCCCAGCATTACTGATGGAACCGGTCCGAGGAAGAAGGTGGTTTTGCGAGGAAACGGTTCCTCCAGTGTAATGATTCCAAGCAGAGCCCCTCGGTGGCTGCTGCCCTGTGCCGGGGCGCTGCGGAGCGGAGGGTGCTCAGCCCTTGCCCCCGGAGGAGCGAGCACCGGGCAGAGGGTCCTGCGGGGGCGCGGGGCTGAGCCGGCCCGGGGAGGGGCGATGTCCCCGCGTGTCCGAGCTGCTCACACACACGCTGGCGGAGCCGCCCCGCCCGGCACGGCCCCTGGCACGGCCCGGCACGGCCCGCGCCTCCGGCAGCGCGAGCGGCACAGCCTGCCCTGTGCTCGGCAGCGACGGGACGGGACGGGACGGGCTGCACCGGCACGGCAGCGGCCCCGGGCAGCCAAGGGACAGCGGCGGAGCCCCGGGCCCGCACACGGAGCGCGTCTGAGCGCCACGACCAGCCCCGACCCCGCTGCGGCCCCGAGCGAGCCCCGCACGGCCGAGCCGGAGCAGAAGGGGCGGCCAAAGGGGGCAGGTCCGGCACCAGCGACGGCTGCGTGTGCTGGGGGGGTGTGCGGGGGGGTGTGTGTGCTCGGGGTGTGCGGGGGGGTGTGTGTGTGCTCTGGGTGTGTGTGTGTGCTGGGTGTGTGCTGTCTGTGTGTGTGCTGGGTGTGCTGGGTGTGTGTGCTGTCTGTGTGTGTGCTCTGGGTGTGTGCTGGGTGTGCTGTCTGTGTGTGTGTGTGCTGGGTGTGTTCTGGGTGTTTGCTCAGTGTGTGTGCTCTGTGTGCCACGTGTGCAATGTGTGCTCTCTGTGTGTGTCTGTGTGTGTGTTGTGTCTGCCGTGTGTGCCCCCGGCAGTGCCAGCATCCCCCCGAGCACCCCCAGAGCCCTGCCGAGCCCGGCCCGGCCGCCCTGCCCTCCTCCCGCACCCCAGTCGCCCCGCTCGCATCCCTTCACAGCGACCCTGCTACACCAAAGGCAGAGTGTGCCGCCCCAGCACGGCTTTGCCTACCCAGCGACTGCATTGTGTGTTACAATCCACTGCTCTGCCGTGCTGTCTTCAACGACATTAGGATCTGCTTGGTTTAAAGCACAACGTGTGCATCCGGAATAAAGTAAGTGGAAGGAAAAGAAGACCAAAGGTGGACAACAGGCATTATTGTGGCAGTGACAGCACATCTAGCCCGGGTGAACTCAGTCATCTGGCTCAGAAACAGCTGGGGAAATGCTTCAAGCGTTCATGAAAACAAAACCAAAATAGCCAATTTGCTACCATTAGCACACAATGGCAACTTTCTCGAGTTCTGACTTTGGATTACACTTTCACCAAATAGTTGCAAATTCAACAAAGAGCTGCAAAGCCAGTGCCGGGCCTGTGTGATGTGCTGGGGGAAACAATGGCCGGGGAGCAGCAGCTCGAAATGGCTCTGCTGCAGACGCTGCTGCCCCGGGCCCCGGCGCTGGGAGCACCACAGCTGGCACAGCTGGCACAGCTGCAGGGGCAGGGCAGGCACTGGGGCACAGCAGAGGCAACAAAGAACAAAAAACAACCGGAGTGCTTAACCCAGAATTTCATTTTCCCCACTAAATATGGAGCACATGACAAATGTGATGCCAACCCTCCCACAGTACATTATTTGTGCTATTTGGTGACCTCGCTTTTCTTATCCAGTGAGATTTTCCGTAGAGACTGAGATTAGGGCATATCCCACATCCATTAAGTGTGTCCCTGACACAAAATTAAAATAGACAGGAATCAGCACAGCCTATGCAGACAACCTGCTACTTCTCTTTCTGCCAGTGCCTTTTGTGGCGATGACATGAAGTTTTTATTTTCCCTTTATATCTGGAAACATACCATGGTTTATTTGCATTTCTATGAAAAACGTAATTTGATTTTGAATCAGGTTTAATACAAGGCTGAAGATGAAGCACACGCAAAATTCTCCAGTTACACAACAAAACAAACATTCCCAATTCAAACAACAACCTGGGACACCAGTTTAAATCACCAGCTCATGGATATCACTGACTGCCAAAGTGTGAATCCTGTTTTCCCGTGGGTGAACAAATAATCCCCATGGATTCAGTAAAGGCACAAATCATTAATAGCACACAGCCCATAATTCCTTTTAAAAGGAAACCCCCCAAATAGTCCCTCCTTGCTCAACCCCTGCACATGCTGGTTACCCAGGTAGAAATAGGTGATTATTTACCACCTGATTGCAGGGGGTGGGAAGCTTGAGCTCTCCTTGCCCTGCCTGAGGGAATGAAGGTTTTGAGGTTTGACTGGTGATTCTAACCACCAATTTTCAATCAACTGACAGAAAACGACTTTCGTCTTCTGCTAGATTGGCTCAAATCAGTCAGGTGACTGTAATGTTATTAGGAAGGACTCAGAGACACGGCAACTGCAGCCCCTTAGGCAGTCGGGAAGGAGACCTCGGCCATCCCCGTGCTCGGAAAGAGGACGCTCCTGTGCCTCCTGAGGAAATCCCCCCAGTGCTGGCCGGATCAGGCTGAGGTTACCAGAGGGGTGGGAGCAATCTCTACTGGATGACCATAGAGTGACCATTTTCCCTGGCTATCAGACACACCCACCTACCCCTGCCAAGCCACAGGACCGACTGAACTCCGCCGCCTTCACTAAGCACTTCTGGGCACTGACTTCTCACCACGAGGGTTTTACTTATGATTCCTTATCAGGGACACGGAAATCTCCCAAATTCCTAATTCAGCACCATTAAACCACCTGAACCTTGCTGGGGATTTTTAGACGCTTGACAGTTCAGGCAAGTGCACATGCCAAGGGATCCACACTCACTTGATACCCGAGTACCTTTTCTCTTTAGAGCCAGATTGATACAAATCAATGCTATTAAAAATACATGCAAAGAAACTCGAGTCTTTATTAGAAATTAATGAATAGCAAAAGGTATTTAAGGAAAAGAAGGCGCAATTACATGAAGGGAATTTTTAGCACTTAAGCACGAGAGCAAACATTATACACAAACCAACAAAATAGTATACCGTGTCTTGAAATTCATTGAGTCACACCCAGCAGTGCTGCGTGAGGGAAGAGCCAGTGCAGCCTTCACAGAATGCAAATATAAATCCTCCACTTAAGCCCCACGTATTGCCAGTATATTCCCGATTATATTTTACTGCCCAAAAAACCGACCTGTATTTGTACTAGTTTGCTAAAGCCACCACACGTGCTTTCAGTGGGGTTATATATGACACCTTTAACTTCCCTTGCTTCCTCTAAATTACTCTCTTGCTGTATAAGGGCTCCCTGTGTGTCCATTTCCATGAAAACAATACTGTTTTCTGATTTCTCCTTCATGCCTGTTGCCTGCTGCAGCTACTACCGCTTCATCTTGCATTAAAGTGATTTTGGAAGAAGAGCCACGTTGCCTGAAAACTTCCCATTCCAAAAGCCTTAATGTGAGCAACCCCCTTCGGATCACTTTTCCAGGCACGAGGAAGGAGCAGAGAATACACCAGCACTGAAGCGCAGTCCCCTCCGGCAGCCCAAAATAGGAAGGCAGCTTTTAGTTAGCTAAGAAAGGCTTTTAGGGGTCCGTGCCAGCGGGGCGAGGCAGAGGCAGGCGCGCTGGGGCCGCGGCCGTCAGAGCCCGGGTTGGGCCGGGGTGCCCGGCGGGCGGCAGAGCCCGGGCACGGCGCGCGGCCCTCGGCGCTGCCCGGGGGGCTCCCCGCAGCCCCGGGCCCGCCCGGCCTCCCCGCTGTCGGCGTCGGTGCCGCAGCCCCGCCCCGGCCCCGGCCCGGCCCGGCCCGGCCCGCGGGCAGCGCTCGGCGGGAGCGAGGGAAGGAGGGAGGGAAGGAAGGAGAGAGGCGGTCGGGGGTCCCGGCCGTGCCGCGGCTGGGGGGCCCCGCGGGGCCGGCGGGGTCCCCCGGGGGGCTCGTCCTTGGCCGCCGTGCCGCGGTTCGCGGCGCTGCCCTCGCACGGCCGGCTGTCGGCGCCCCGCGCGGTGAGGGCCGGGCCGGTGGGCGATGAATGGGTTCAGCACCGAGGAGGACAGCCGGGATGGGCCGCCCGCCGCCCCCTTTTACGGCCAGAGCTGCTGCCTCATCGACGACGGGGACCGCTGCGTGCGCCCCGCCGGCAACGCGTCCTTCAGCAAGAGGATCCAGAAGAGCATCTCGCAGAAGAAGCTGAAGCTCGACATCGACAAAAGTGTGAGTGGCGGCCCGGCCGGGCCCGCCGGCACCGCGCTGCGGGGCCTCGGGGGTGCGGGGCCGGCTGCGGGCTGTGGGGTGGGATGTGCGGGGCGTAGGGTGGGATGTGGGGCGGTGTGCGGGGTGTAGGGCTGTGTGCGGGGCTGTGTGCGGGGTGTAGGGT
>JAWWEE010000010.1:19485956-19496987 GCA_035221455.1 Xenops minutus
CTGGGCCGGGCGGGGCCCTGCGGGGGTGCCGGCCCCGCTGCCCCGCCGTGCCCCGGCAGCGCTGCCCGGGACCGGGAGCGGCTCGGCAGGAAGAGCACCGCTGTAGTGTCCATAGCGCAGCTGAAAGGGACGTGACTGTCAATACCAGTGTCAAAAAACTTAGTTCTGTAAGACAGTGTGAGTTTAATTGAACTAAATTGAGCTGGTTTGTAAGTATTGATTATTTCAGTTGTGTTCCACACAATTCTGCAGCTGTGCAGTTACTCTAGTGATGGCATCTATTAATCTATTAAGTTGCTGAGGAACAAAAAGCCTTCTTCAGGTCACACCCCTGCTGTAAGGGCTCCTAAACTGTGTCCCGTGTTTGGCGGGCTGGATGGCATTAGTGCCTGGGTCCAGGCAGCTGAAGGGTTGCTCAACTGCTCCCTGTTACTACACTGGTCATGGGGCTGGTGTGGCAGAAGGGTCAGTTCAGGTTCTCTGATCCAAAGCACTTTTACCTTGTCTGATGAGATAGCAAAGACATTTGCTGAGCATTTCTACAGTTCTTTCCATCCATCCATGAGGAAATCACAGGGCCCAAGGCAGTGTGCAGGTTGTCTGTGGAAAGGTGTTCTGACCACATGAAGAAGTTCTTACTTTTACAGAATTAGAAGCCAGCTTCTTCTTTCTTTCTGACTCAACTGTGATGATTTTTTGATAGAAAGCCTGAGAAACTACACATAGTGGGTGCAGAGAGTTTGGAAATGACAAGCCAACCCGTGATGCAGCAGGATTTCCTGGTGAGCAGGAGGCCTGACTTTAGGGTTATGATTAATCTGAGAGGCTGTAGTTTTTACTGGCTGCTCACCAGAGAGTGTTCAGTTGAAATTGTGGGTTGCTGCTGCTCTTGGGCACACGTGTGGATTTACAGCAGTGGGAGTGGGTAGCGAAAGCTCTTTTCCAGAGCTGATGAACAGTTAGTGCCAGTTCTGGAGGTTCAGAGCACGTTGCCCCCCAGCCCTGTGTTCAGAGGGCTGAGCACGTGGCTGTTGGCAGCCCACGGTCTCTGCTGCTTCCTGACGTGTTACAGAGTGCTGGAGTTGGTGAGGTCACTGGGAGAGGCAGCATTTTATGGCCAAACATTCACACACAACACACTGAGGTCCGAAGTTGTGAGGGTGGCTGAAACCCTGGGACTGGAACTTTGCTCTGGAGCCTCTGAGCTTTTCAGCTCCTGTCCATAACATGCCCTTGTCTTGTGCAGACTTGTGGGGGACTCCTTCTGCAACTGCAGTGCACCTTTGGATAGCCGAGAAGGTTTGTGAACATTAAATATTTGGATACATTGACCAGACAAGTTCCTCAGGATAGTCAGAAACTCAACAAGTGAATGTTTTCTGATTTGAGAGGAGAACATGTACCTCAAGTTTGTGCTGGTGACTTTCAATTCTCCCCTTTCTTTCCCTGTGTTGCAAAGACTTGCCCTGATACAAGGTGGCTAAATATTGGTAATTTAAATATCATTTTAGTAGGGAAGTGAACTCATAAAAGGGGAAGGATGCAGTGGGACTGAAATGCTAAATTGTGATGACTTTCTAAGAAAAGTCCTTTTACTGGGAAAAAGATATACCTTTATTTTTGTGATCTGTTTTCTGGTAATGTGCACAATGGACTCTCACACCGTGCTGAAAATTCCGAAGTGGCAGTTCCGTGGGGAACACAAGGCATCCTGAAAGCAGCACCCTGTCTGCCAAGGCTGTGCAGGAATGTTGAAGCCTAGATTTGGGTGCAGCAGTGCTGGGTGGGTGTGGGCCCCCCGAGACCCGGCTCCCCCTGTGCTGCACCTCCTGCTGCCCTGCTGGGGGGGTGAGGCTCTGCCTGCCGCCCCTTGGAGTGATGCTGGCTCTGGGGCCAAGAGAAGGAAGTGCTTTATCTAAATCTGGTGTACTGGCTTCAGGACTTAAAGCATCAACCAACACCTGCAAGATGCTTCATGTTCTATTCAGAATTTTGGAGATTCACTTGGAGTCACTCACATTTTCCAGTGGAGTTCTGAAGCTCCCATTGCAGATTGTCACCTCTTGCCTGCAGTGCCACTGTGTCTGCTCAGTTGGCTCAAGATAGGACTAGAGTTTGTTTTCATTATTGGAGAAGAAAGAGAAATCCTACAAAGTTTGAGTTCACCAGCCGATAATTGTTGTTTCTAGGGGTATGCAGTATTTTGCTTTTCCATACTGATGTAACTTTGTTGGTTTGGGTGTTTGGTTGTTGATCACAACACAATGACATATTTCTTTAATAATTTTCTTTAATAAGCAGTTTAGAGAGCAGTATTGTGACTCTCTGTTGCAACTTTTCAGTCTGATGTTCTTCCAAAACCAGGTGTTGTTTTGCAGAGGCGCACTCTAGTTTTCTGAAAGCAAACCCCACCTTCAGCTGACTGAAAGAGCTGAAGAGAAGGAGCTGCAGGGGGAATCTTCTCCTTGGCTGTGATTCTGTAGCTACTGGCTAATTTCTGCCATGTCCTGTTGAAAGTCTGACTGTAGGCAATGAGTTCAGCACGTGGCAGTTTGTGTGTCACTCGTGAGACAATGCCCAGGAGCTTGGAGGAACTGTGCTCCTGGGTTTGGCAGCTCTGCAGCATTTCCTTGTTTGCATCTCCAAAGGTATTTTGGGATCTGGAAAATGCTATTTAATAATAACACTGTGCTGGAGATGGCAGGATGCCTTGGACAAGAGATTCACCAGGGCCCAAGCAGTGTTGCTTGTGTCCTGCTTTGGACTCTGGGTTCAACATCAACTCGATAAATAAATTTTGGGTGAAAATGCCCATTTATAAATGCAGGTAATTCCATATTTGGTACAAGTGGTGCAAATACAAGGCTTTCCATCCCTTCAGGCCCCTGAGTGCCCCGTGCTCCGCTCTGTACCCAGAGGTGGGAGCACTGCCCAGGAGCTGCCATCACCTCGGCCGTGGGCATGGTGCTCGTCCTGTCCAGGGGGGACTCACAGTCTCAGTCTTGAAAGACATAAAAAGGCATTGGTTGCACATCTTTTGGTGGGACAGGCCTCTCAGCCCCAGCTCTTGGCATTACTGGGCATGAGCCTGATGTGGGAGTGTAGTGTGAGTTCCAGCCACACAGTAATTAGTCTTCTATTTCAGAATTAAAAGCAGGAGGTTGATTTCTTAAACCTGTCCTGCCTCAGCTGAAGGGCAGGTTGTTTCAGGTGGTTCCCCAAAGTGATGTTTTGCTAGAAAGCAGCATGAGGCAACATCCAGCTAACCGTGTTCCTTGCTGTGCAGGGTGTCAACACCATATACATTATTTATTCTATAAATAAAACTAATGAGTGTGTATTCTGTAACTCTCCATATAGCAGGCTTGTATTGTATTGGCAAGTTAGTTGAGTGAAAACAGTGTTGACAGATTGTTCAGCTCATAGAGAAAGGTATTTCTTTGTAGAGTTGCACAGAGATTGTCCTGTGTGTCAGAAATGTTTCTAAATGTCAAATATATTTCTACAATAAAATAATAAAAATCAATTCATCTTGGATACATTTTTTATGTACTAGAGCATAGTTTGTGGTGGTGTTTTCTGAACCTAAAATCAAATAACAAGCTGAGTATCTGTTTGCTCTCCCCCCCATGAAGGTTTCTCTCTTTCCTTTTAGGGTTAGAATCCCCAAGGACCAGGAAGATACCAACATGTTTGTAAGTGGAAAATGAAACTTCATTAGGAAATGGGTAATGAATTCCATCTTAAATGAATGATAAATGTGCCAATTTTGCATTGTTAATTCCTAGGGCTGTTCATTAGGACCGCATGAGCTTGTTGCTGCCAGTGGGATTGCACAAGATGGTTGAGCTGCTCTGCCACAGCTAAGAGAGGAGTCTGTGTCTGTCTCCAGAGCTGAGAGAGGAGTCTGTGTCTCTCTCCAGAGCTGCTCTCCCTGTGCCTTTGTGCTTGAGCTGCTGCTTTGCCCTTTTTCTGAGCCAGTTGAATTCCCTACCTGGCAAACCCATCTGCTTTGGGAGGGGCATTTTTCTGCCCACTGAAGGAACTGAATCGGGCCGTCTGAGTAAGGAGTTGGTAGAGGTGACGCAGGGCCAGTGGTGAGAATGTTTTTTGGGAAACGTGGTCCTGGAGGTGGATGTGCTGCTGGCCCAGGTGGCAGGGTCAGACCTGTCAGCTGTGTGTGGTGGTCCTGGGTGTCCTCGTTCTCGTGGAGCCCATCACAGTGGGTAAAGTCGGGGCTCCTGGGGATAACTCTCACCTTTCCTGGACTCCCTCTGCCAGCTTTGCTGTCTGGAGCTTGTGTTTGCTCTTCCCATCTTTGCAGCTGCTCCTGTCTGCCTTCCCATGAGTCACTTGGTGTTATCAGCAAATCGTTGGCTTTCTCCTCCGTTTCCAGATGTGAGAGTGTCTCAGTCTGGCCTTCGGCTCGTATTCACAGTGTCACAGAGAGGTTTGGGTTGGGAGGAACCTTAAAGCTCAACCATTCCACTCCTGGGCAGGGATACCTTCCACTAGACCAGGTCGTTCCAAGTCCTGTATTCCTGTGGGACTTTCCTGGTGGCCTTGCTCTGTTGTCAGAGATGACCATTTGGCTGCTCTTTGTTTCCTCTCTCCTTACCACATAACCTGTCCATGCCAGGCATGTTGTTGCCATGGCAGCTTAATTAAGAGCCTTTTGTTAAATGTCCCTTGGAAATTAAAACAGGCTTTGTCCATGGGTGTGTGCCTCTCTGAGACAACTCTAGAGGTTTGTGGAACTTGACTTTCCTGTGCCCAAGGGAGGTTGATTTCCCTGTGTAAATGCTGTTGTTTATTTAGCTGCCTACGGACCTCTTTTCTGGAATAGTTTTTACTAAGGCTCACTGTAACCTCAGTGCTGGGTGAGAGAGTAAACACAGCTATGAACTGTGCTCAAGAGTAAGCACTGCTTCAAGCAGGAGCATTTTTTTGAAGGCTGTTTTTTCTGGTCTGCTGGTGTGGCTTCTTTGGTGTCTGATAGTTTTGTTTTTCCTGTAGTTTTGCTTTAATAGGACGCTGCTTGTGGGAGAGGAATTAAAAATCTCTAAGAAATGAATATTTTTAAAAGTGTAAAGGAACTAATATGTTTAGGGATCTCTGTTTTCCTGCACTCAATGGAAATTGGTCCATAGACTGACCATTATTGATAGTGGAATTGGAGAAAAGAACAGAGAGAAGGGTGTGCTCACAGAATACATCCTGTAGGCCTTTTCCTGGGTTAAAAAAACACCCACAAAACAGGGTTGCAGTGATGCTGTAAACCAAATAATACAGTACAGGGAGTGCAGATCAGCAGAGCAGAGCTCACCTGGTGTGAGGGGCTGCCTTCCCGTGGCTGCCCCCAAACCTGCTCAGCCATGTGTAACCTGTGTCCTGCTGTCCCTGCTGCTCGGGGAAGGGCAGTGGGACTGAAGCAGAGCTCTGGTGGCAAGGGATGCTCTCTGGCCTCAGGAAAGGCTTCTTGGAAACACTGCCCCAGTTTGGGCTGTTCTGCCCACTGCGTTACAGATTGTGGCTGGTTTATTCTTCATCTCCTTTCTGTCCCACAGTTCCAGTGTTTTCCTTAAGCTCCTCAAGGCTTTTTCTGTTTTAGCTCTAGCTGATTGTTCTGCTTGTATTTAGAGAAATCAAATAGAATTCACCTATAATGTGTCCTTTCTCATCCTTCTAAAAAGGGTCAGTATAGCTGGTCAGAGGAAATGGCATCATTTCTGTGGGTTTGCGCATCTCTTTTGCCTTCCCTGGTCACAAGTGATTTTTTTATTATTTTTTTAATATCTGTTGTTTTTGTAGGCTCCATTTGGAACAGTTTTCTCTGCCAAAGCAATAAGATGGAGCTGAAATGTAATTCCTGTTTCAAAATGTTTTAGGGAAGTTTTGAATACTAATTATTATGCTATTGTACAAGACGCTGGACACATTCAGGACCCAGAGAGTAACAGATATGTGGAATGTGTTCATTAGAAATGGTCAGTCTGGATTCTGGCAGCACTGTCCACTTGCTGAGTGGAAGAGAGCATGGTAGGCTGGATGACAGTGAGAACTTGTAGTTGGGTCCCTTCAAATATCCCCAACATTGGCGTGTAACCTGTGGAACAGGAGGGAGACCATTCTGTACAGCCTGTGCCCTGGCTGAAGGTTTCCTCACTGGTACAAGTGAGGGAGCACAGGCAATAGTCAAATTTCAGGTGTAACCCATCGGCACTGCCAGAAAAGGAGTGGAAGTGAAATGCCCCATTGATTGCTTTTTTTCAGGTGTGTTTCAATGTCACAGTGTTACAGTTTTCTCCCCAAAAGAAACCAGAGAAGCTGCTTGTCCTTTGCTTTGCAAAGGGAAGTCTTTACACACTTGTGCTGCTGGTGGTGTGACTAAAGCACCAGCTCGTGGACTGGTGGGGGGTTTATGTAAATTCTGCTGCCTGAGGTGGCTGTTGAATGGGAAATTTCTTGGTTTGAGGTCAGTGTTTGTGAGTGTCTTGGCCATTAGAACTGGTAAGACAAGCTCCTTCCATTAGTATGCCTTTACTTTTCTGATTCCTTGTTGCTGGTTGCTGATTCAGAGCTGCTGGTGTCCTGGTGGAAGGCTGAGAAGGAAAAATCCAGGGCATTGGTGAGGAGTAGGAATCGGGGTGGGGAAGTCCAGTGTCCCATTGGGGAGGCAGGAGGAGGCATTATCAGTTGTAGCTGCCGTGATTTCCTAGACATTTTGTTCCCGTAGGCCAATGTGTTGTTACAAAACTTCTATGACTTGGGAGTGTATCTTTCTCTAAACTTTCTGAGTATTTTCCTGGTGATTTCTGCCATGCCTTTTGCAAGACTGTCAGTCCTCAGCATCATCCAGAGCATTGGTGCTGAACCTGGAGTCCCTGGGCAGTGCCAGGAGGTTCCACCAGCGTTTGCTGTAGTGAGTTCTGAGGTATTGGCAGGGTATGTCACTGGTGGAGTTCATTTTGTTGTGAAATACACAGCTAGGAATAACCCTTGCACATCTTCCTGGCCCATAAATTTTTGGCAGCCAGCTCCTTTGTTGCCTGTCCCTCGAACAACTTCCTTGACCTAAAGTCATGCTTTGATAAGACCCCCATCCAGAGTTCAGCTATTGTGTCTGCCTGTGTCCTGAAGGCCACGTGTTGATCCTCTTTGTGACTCGTGGTTGCATTCAGGCTGTGTCAGAGATAATGGCTTTCTGTGACAGTGATCACAAAGAGCATTCAGTGGGACAGGCAGCGCTGATTTGTGGCTCCCCAGCTCGGGTCTCTGCCCACAGACTGGTCAGTGACAAGTAGCACCACTGTGAAGTGTCACCAAGTGCCACTGGAGTTATTTGTGCTGTTTGAATGCTATGGGTGTGTGTGCAGGATCTCTGGTGCTGGCAGAGGAGAGGCTGGCACAGGGGCAAGCTCATGGAACCAAGCTCTCATGGAACAGTGAGATCACTCAAGAGCATGGGGATGTACACAAACATTGACTTGCAGCTCGCTAGGAGAAATAAATTCAGTGAGCTCCCTTTGCCCCAGGTGGGGGACAGGTGGGTCAAACAGCTCGTTCTGTCTCGAGCTGGGGGAGAAGGTGTCGTGCAGAGTAACTGCAGCTCCTGCAGCCCCTGAACCAGCTTGTTTTCTGTCTCTGTGAGGAAGAGGTGTCCTGTTTAACCTCTGGTCAAGCTGCTGGTAGTGTTCCTTGCATGCCAGGCTCTCAGAGAAGGTTCAGAAGCAGCAGAGTGGCTCAGGTTACTGTGAGAACCAGCCTGTTCTTCCTGCCCTGACGTCACTGGCAGAGTTCCTGGAGTGGAGGCTGGAGCTGAGGAGACAAAAAGCTGTGGGGAAGAAAGAACATGTTGGTAGAAGGTTAGAAATGATCTCAATATCATCTTGCATTCACCAGACTTGCCTTTTAAAAGCCAACAAAGACCAGACCTTTAAGACACAGAACAGCCTCGTTGGTGTAATTGTGACTTTGCTGGGAGTTCAGGCCGTCTGGGACTCGGTTGCTGGGGATTTTTTGAATCCTCAGGGGAGCTCTGGTTTTTACGGTGTTGTCGATGGCTTGGATGAACACGCCTGTGGTTGAGATGGGGATTGTTAGGCAGCTAATCCAGTCTTGTTCCAAATAAGATATGCCTCTGACAGACCAACCATCCAGACTGGAAATTCCTGTGTGAGGGTTTTAGCTGCAGTTTGATTATTTTTGTTGTGTTCCAACAAAACTTATTCAAATGAATTTTTTAATATGAGGTTAAGGAGTGGGTTTTTTGGCTGTGGTAAATATGCACTTATTTTTTTTCCTGTGGATTTCAGTGGGACTCCTGCTGAGCTTTCCTACTTTAGGGTAAAGGCCTCTCTGTAGTTGTTCTGTTCTATGGCTTTAATGAGATTATTGTTACTTAAAAAAGAATAAAATCCGGTAGCTTTCCTGGTTCATAATTGTCTGCAAAGTAGCATAGCTGGGTTGGGACTGCAAGAGCTGTTTTTTGCAGCTTTGGCACGAGGAGCAGATTGGGTTGCCACATTGAGAGTCACCTCCACGGCATCCCTGCAGCTGTGTGGGGAGGGACAGGAGCCTGGCAGACATCAGCCTGTCTCTGGGAGAACAAAGCCATTCCTGCACCCCACACTGTCTGTCTAAGGCTGAGCTCCCCAGGTCTCAAAAGCAGGCTTGCAATTCTTTGTTGCCCTGAAGTTGCTCCAAGGTGGGTCCTGTCAACTGAGTGTCTTTGGTGCTACACCTGTGTTTGCTCCAAAGCAGGCGAGTCACTGGGAGCTCAGATAATGACCAAATGTTTTTCCTAACTTTGTTTAGGAGAGAACATTGATTTTGAATGAAATCTTCCAGGGGAACTTGAGCAGACACAGGATGGGGAGAGCAGTAAAAGCAGCAGGATTTAGCAACGTCTGCGTGTTTGGGCAGTTCAGGATGTCAGAGTGCATTATGAAGGGAAAGAGAAATGTAAAGTGCTTTTACCATGGCCCAAAGCTGGCTGCAGAGGTCGAGGTCAGAACTGTCCGTGCCTCCACGTGCGTTGGGAAGGAGCAGGAGTGTCCCTGCACAGAACATCTCAGCTGTGCTGCCACCCCTGAGGGAAGGTCCCTCTGGTGGGGGCTCTTTGGTGACTCTTGTTGCATTGCTGTCTGTGCCTGTAATACCATTTCACTTGTTAGTTCTAAATATCTTCATCATATGTGATAAAAAAAATCAAGACAAGCCTGCCCCCTCCATATTCTATTCCTTGCAATCTCTTTTCCTGACTCTCCTGAATTTTCCTGTGTTTCCAGCACAGATTTAACCTTGCAGTATGTTTTCTTGAGGGCCACTACCCAAAGCATTCAAGTGGTTAATGGTTTTGTATAATACCTGCTCTGCAGTCTTCTACCTCTGGCTTTCAAGCAGAAATATGCTATTATATTGTCCCATAATTATTTTCCTATAGGAACAAAAATTTATTTTGAAAAATTGCAAAGCCTTTATCCCTTACATGGGACATTCTGTGTTATGAGAATATAAGCTAGAAAGACTTTTATCATTGAATTTTACGTAGTGAAAGAACTGGTATTGGGGTGTGTTTATTTTATTTGTAGTATTTTCACTGATTTTTTTGTGCATTTTACAGCCATTAAGGGGTATTAAAGCTAGTGTTCAGAGAGCTCTATCCAGTGTTGTTTTACTGCAACAATAGACTCTTACTACAATGGTTATTTATTTACTTTCATGGCTCTTTCTGGCCTTTCTTTGTTCCTGAAAGAATACTGAACAAACAAGAGAATGGAGAGATACCTTGAGTTAATCCCTTTCTCTGTCTTGGGGGAAGATAATTTACAATATTCCTGACAGATGCTTGTCTAATCTCTTAATTGCTGGAAATTTCACTGCCCTTCCTAAGCAGCTTATTCCAGTGCAATATATTCTTACTGACTGGTTTGTTTCTAATGTTTAACTGACACATTCTGCAGATAACTTTGGTCTTTATTTGGTCATCTTGAGCTATTTCTGATGTCCCTGAATAAACATGAGCTATCTTTTTTTTTTCCCCTCCCCTCTCCTTGATCTCTAACACAATCTGTGTCTTTATATTTGAGCGTCTCAGTGTTTCCTCACAGATGTTGTTTCTTTGCTTTCTCATCCAGCCTCACTGCTTTGTAGCAGTTCCTATCTTTGTGTCAGTTCCTATCTTGAAGCCTGGGCTCGGAAACCGGGCACTCTGCCTTGCTGCTGCTGATTTAGTAGTGCTTGCAGGGCTGTTCTTCATTCATTTATTGTGAGGAGCTCTTCCCGAGAGCCCGTTGCCTTGTCTTTGGTTGGAGCTCAGGTGAGGCCTCGTGGACGATCCCAGGGTTGGAGGTTCTGCCTTAGCCCGTGCCTGGATATCTGGAGTCACTCCTGGTCCCTGTCCCAGAGAGGCAGGTCCATCCTTTTCACAGACGGAGGGATGGAGAGGGTTGGGAGCCAGCATGGGAAGCAGTTGTCACAGCTGATATTTCACCCTGTGTGATGAGCAGGAGGCACAGGATGAACCTTTGACTGGGTGCTAACACAGGAGCTGTGGCTTCCTCCTTGCTCTTGTGGAGGGGAATCAGGCCTTTCCTGTTTGATGGTGCTGCCTGGTGCAGATGTCTGTTGTCACTTGATTATCTGCAGTCTTCAATATTCATGAAGAGTCCTGAAGAAGGAGGCTGCCGTGTTTGTTCAGCGTCCCGCTGTTGAAAGCATACGTGGAGCAGCGGTTTCTCCACGTCCTTTGATTTCAAATGATGCTTTTCTGTTGCTGTAACATGGTACAAATCTTCATGACAACTGCTGACAAAGCAGAAAGAGGATTTGCTTTTTTTGTGGTGTAAATATAATGGCAGCTTGAGGAGAAAAGGAAAAAAACTATGGAAAAAAATTAA
This sequence comes from Xenops minutus, assembly GCA_035221455.1. Classification (NCBI taxonomy): domain Eukaryota; kingdom Metazoa; phylum Chordata; class Aves; order Passeriformes; family Furnariidae; genus Xenops; species Xenops minutus. Next base: position 19,496,858 of record JAWWEE010000010.1, read on the forward strand.
AAGATGCTAAAAAGTTGAAAAAGAGATCAATTTAATGTGAACACAGTCTGTGTTTGGCCAGTGCTCAGTCGAGTTTGTGGTGGTGTTTTGGGAACACGTTGGATGAATGTGACAGTTTTCAGTAGCTGGG
>JAWWEE010000010.1:19497073-19533274 GCA_035221455.1 Xenops minutus
TGGTGTAAATATAATGGCAGCTTGAGGAGAAAAGAAAAAAAACTATGGAAAAAAATTAAAAGATGCTAAAAAGTCGAAAAAGAGATCAATTTAATGTGAACACAGTCTATGTTTTACAGACTTCCCCTAAAATTTGCCTGGGAAACAGCTGTCTTCCAGCATGGACAGCATTTCAGCTTTTGTTTTTTCCAAACTGTAGGTATATCTTTGTACCAAGCAAGGATGTTTTGAGCCCTGAAACCAGTCTTCCAGTTATGACATCATTAGCAACATTTATTCATTATCTGTCTGGATCCTGTGCTCCTCATATCCCAGTATTTGTTTCCTATCAGTTTATAATCTTCCGTGAACAGCTTCAGACATACATGTCTTTTGCTACTCTACTAAGTGCCTGATGATTTGAAACTTGGATTTCTCTCATTGTTTGCTTATCTTGAAACTGCCTCTTGATGTGTTTTACAAGCTAATTTGTCTTGGGACTGTTGGTGGAGGTGGGATGAAGGTTTAGAATTGCAAAGGACCTAGCTTGTGTTTTCTAGGCTTCAATGAATTTTGCTCATTAGCTTTACACTGATAAATGTACCTAATCTTTTTTTTTTAAGTGCATTTTTGGTCTCAATTAGTGCTTTCTGACCTCTCTTCTTTTTAAGGTGGCAATCACTGCTATCACCTCTGCTGCCCTTCTGTCACCCCCAAGTGTCTGCTTGGGAGTGGTGAGCCCCTGTTCCCTCCATCCTTGGCCCTGCCTCCTCTGGGAGCAGTTTGGCTCCTGCCTGGAGCACAAGGTCCCCTGCCTGCCAGGGCTCAAGGGTTTTCTCCAGGTCTCCAGGAGGGAGCACGTGCTCCCTGCAGCTCCCTGAATAAACCAGGGGATACTGGGTGTTTCCCCTGGAACTGGCAGTGCCTCCTGCCTTGGCCAGTGCTCAGTCGAGTTTGTGGTGGTGTTTTGGGAACACGTTGGATGAATGTGACAGTTTTCAGTAGCTGGGCTGTCATCAGATGGACGTGTTGGGTGGTGGAGGATTGGCAGGGCAGTGACTGTCCAGCCGTGCTGAGCGGCCGCTCCGCAGCGCTGCTGGGGGGCCCTTGGTGCAGGTGGGGGAGCACAGGTGTCCCTGCAGGTCAGGGACAGCCTGTGACAGTCACTGTGACACTGAGGGCATGAGGAGCAGTCGGTGTTCTCGTTCTGTCCCTCTGTGGCAGCCACGTTTCTCCCGGGGCTCTGGACCTCGGGGAACTCTGTCTGAAACGGGTTGTTTTACAGGGTGGAGCAGCATCCCATACAGCACTGCATGAAGGATGCCTCAAATAACCTCGCCAGCTCGCTGGGAATTTGGGGTTCTTCCCTATCATTGCAGCTGGGAGAGCAGCAGTACTTTATTCTTCAAATGTACCACCCAGGGAAGCTCATCTTCATGATGCTATCACTTATCTTACCATTATATCACCCTTTTTAATAGACTAGGAAGAGCCTAATCATCAATCTCTTACTTTCTCTTCTAAGAGCCCTCAAATATCCAAGGAAAAAAAAAAGTCAGCTTCTCTCAGATCTCTTGAAAGCTGGGCACTGTGTGTGTATGTATAAGGTGCTTGGGCTTAATATATTGAAATCCAACTGCATTCAGTCTTACAGCCCCTCTCGCTCTGGTTTCATCCCTGTAGTGCTCAGTCCTGCCAGCTTCTCCTCTGCCCTGTCCTGTTTAGAATGTGCAGTACTTTGAAGAGGCCTTTCCTTGATCAAGCTCCAGAGCTGTTCTCCTGCCCCTGCCTTTCCCAGTGGCTGTACGTGGGTTCTCGCTTCACAGACTCCGTGGTTTAGTTTTCAAGCAAGGGAAAGTTTCTGCTTTTGCCTCACAAACTTGTAGCTCTTTCTTATCTGAAATTAAAGTAAGAAATGTAAGGAAAAGAAACACTAACAGAGCAAAACAGCAGCCAGTTGGAAGGGGAAGCTAAAGGGCTAAATGTGGGCTATAACACCTCAGAGCAGAATGTCCTGCTTCTCCCCGCAAAGAACTTGGTGGGTCGGCATTGGGAGCAAAAGTCTCACCAGCCAAGTGGTTTGTCCCTGAAATCATCCTCTGAGTTAGGAACTCTCTTTTTGACCTTAAGGATTCATTTTCCCTGTAACCTGGGGCTCTGCTCAGAAAGGAGGTGACAGACTTTAAATGTTCATTTGATCTTACCTTGGTCTTGTAATACATGTTTGTTGACTTGAGGAAACCATCTTATATTTTCAAGTCATGACTTAAGTACTGTGCTAATTACTTTCTCTTCCATTTCCCTGTCATGTGGTTTAATTTTATCCAAGTCTTCCTCATTCTGTGAATTTGCAAGCAGATTAGAAATTGAATTGTACAATAGAGAACAATCAATAATAAATATTCTTTTAAATGTTTACATTTAAATAAAAAGAATTATAAAGTCTCTCTTATTATAAATGATACTCTAAAATGTGTTCTGGTTCCCATTTTTCTAGTGAACTAAAATCTCATTCTGTTTTCCTTTTTCCTCCTTTGGCAATTAATCTCATAGCTCGTTCTCCCAGATCATTCTCCTGGTGTTTCAGTAAGGTCAGCAGCTACTCTAAGCTACAACCCTTTTGCAAGTGTGGCTGCCAAATTGCATTTTCATGTTTGATAAATATCTTCTGTGTGCAAAGGAAACATGGCCACTCCTTTACAGAAATGTTAGCTGTTCCACTCCTGCTGGTCATGTATCAGGGCTCCCTCCTTTGAGGAGTAATTGAAAACTCGTGGCAGAGGCTTTTGTACCCCTTGGTAAGGAACTCAGGAAACTTTCTATAGCTTGGAATACAGGGTTTTCTAAGCACTGCTCTAGGAATGCTGGAGAGACGTTTTTAGTTTCAGTGTGGGAAACTGTGCTGAAACTAATAACTCTAATTTTGCATTCTGTTAACGTGCCCAGCGTGTCTGGAACTGGGAGATGGCTGTATTGACTGCAGTTAATATGTGATATGTTATATATCATATGTATAGATACTATATCTATAATATATAAAATGAATGAAACAGGAAGGTGTTGAAGAGCCCTCTGAATTCTGACTGCAGAGGAAGGTTCAGAGTTGGGCTGGCACTGGAGCAGGCCTGCCCCTCCATTTTCTCTCCTTGGCAGTCATAAGACCAGATTTATGAGCATTTTTGATACAGAAATGTAAAACTCAGTGATGGGAGTTGCACTAGGGGTGCACATCTTTGGAAGTGCACATTCCTCTTCTGTTGCTTCTTCCAAGCAGGAATGGGAAGGCCAGTGGGCAGCCCTGCACTGTGTCCTGCTTCCCCAGGGTCCGGGGACAGATTTATAGCTTGGTTGGCTATAGATTTTACCAGTGCATATTAAAGCAGCACAGCCTGCTTGAAACCTGTTATTTGAAGGCAGAGTAGGACAGAGACAGGAGAAGGTGGCAGTAACTGCAGAACAGGCCAGGCTGAGGTGGAGAGTAAGAGGTGAGATTGCTCTTGTCTTTCCTGCTGGTCACGGGCTGGAATCGATTTGTGCTGGACTTGAAATATGTAATTAATGATGAAAAGAGCCACCAGCAATTTGGAGTGTATTGAACATGAGCTGGATAATGAAGTAGTGGGGTGAGCTGAGCCACATTAAATGGGAGAACCTGTCACATCTGTAATATTAAAGAGCTGTCTTAGTATTAGAAAACTGCAGTGGTGGAGTACTCAGTAATTGGGAGTATTTAGCATAAAAAGTCTGAATGAGTTAAGTGAGGATATTAAAACAGCTGCGATAGAACTTGAATACTGAAAGTTTATGGAAGCTCTAAGCAGCAATTAAGGATGCTGTTTTAATATAATAAAATTTATTAAAGTTGAGCAAAGAAAAATCCTGCTGCAGCTCACAAGGGAAAATGTAAAAGGAAAAATTTGCCTTTAAATTCTTATCGTGTCTCTATTGGATTTAGTTAAATAACTAGGAAACATGAAACTAGACTATCCTTCTCTCATACATAGTATAATTTGGGATATTCCCATGTCCTTACCAAAGATAGTCCTTTGCATGTTTATCTAATTTTATACTTCAGTTGATAGGGGATTTAGAAACTCCGTTGTGAATTTTTTGTCTGCTCTGTGTTTTCTGGGACTTTTCCATTTTAGAGCTTCTGAGACCACAGTTGAAATAAAAGCTACACTTTTCTGCCTAATCAAGCAGCTTCCTCATTTTTAGCCGGTGAACTATTTTTGGCACCCTGCTCTGAGGCTGTCCTTGCTGGGCTGCTGCTGCTGTGGGGTGGAGGAGCTCCCTGAGGGAACCAGGGAGAGAATCCCTGTACGGCTGGGCCACCTTTGGATGCTGGAACCTCCCAGGGGAGCGGCCAGGGAAGAGCCAAGCGAGCTCCCCATCAACCTGCAGGCTTTTGGGTGAGCTCGAGCCAAGAAGCTGCTGGGAAATGGGAGAAAGCTCTTTGGTGAGAAGTTACCATGTCTCACCAATTGCTTCAAAAGCTCACCAGAGACTTACTGTGTTATTCTGAATATTGAGGGGTTGTCCCCCTGAAAAGGCACTTTTCAAAACAAGGTTTACATGCCTGTGGTTTTGAGCCCTCCCCCCTTCCAGTAAGGTGTGGGTTCATATTTTGTGTGGCACTGAGTTGGATTAAGTAAATAAAGTGGGGCCTTTCAGTTTGGCACCAACTTCTTTTTTAACCTTTTTGCCCTGGGGATAATCAGGATTTTTTCCTTCTTACCCAGATGTGTCCCTTTCTGCTCAAATTTGGGTGTTGTTTCTCCAGCACGTGCTTTTGCTATTCGTAATTTGGGCCATGGCAGCAAAACCTTGAGTGAATGAGTCTGAGCAGGGTGGAAGGTTCAGGCTGAGGCCCTTTGGGGCAGAGGGTCATGCAGAATCTCCTTTATAGACAGTGGTTATTGATGAGTAGTCTTTGTTCATTGAGATCTGTGTTTATTGATGTCTAATCTTTGATTGGCGTCAGCATCACTGACTCCTTAAGGACCACTCTTACCTTTCTCCAGGAGTAACAAATACAGGATGATTTGTATTGAATTCTGAGCTGTTCTAGCTCACTGTTCAAGTGCCTGCCCTAAATGGTGTTTGAGCACCATAGCTCTTTTTGAAACCCAGTATAGAAGTATTGTCTTGCGTGTCACTGAACAAATAATACTGGAAATGTTTTCATTTGCTCCGTGGCTCTACGTTTTACGCTCACTGCATCTTCCTTGAGAAGTATTTCTGAGAAACAAAGCCATTATTTAGTTTGCCTTTCCTCAGATTAGAGGGAAAGTGCTTCTTGTTACATCTGTAACCACTGTACGGTGGGTATTGCCTTGACCACTCAGCTGAATTCTCCATAGAGCCCTGGCAGTGCTCTGGAGCACTCCTTGGAGCGCTGCATTCGTGTGCTCCTCAGCATTCCTCTTGGCAGGGCTGTGATCAGCACCGTGCTTCGTCATTTCTGGGGTTCCACTCAGGCTTACATGGAACGTCAGCATTGATGTGTACAAATTATTCTCTGGCAGCAATTTTGCTGTCAGTTCATTCAGCAGACCCAACCAGCTTGACCTGCACCAGGAAGGTGCCTCTCATCTGAAACTCTTACAGTAATTTATTAAGCTCTTCATTCAGAGATGTCTCCCGTTCATGTCTCTGCTTTTCATATCATCAGAGAAATCAGTGCTAGCTTCCTCCTCGCTGAGATTATGTTTCTTAGAAGCCACTTATCAGTCAAAGGCTTTTTGCTTGTACCACCTCCTTTCCATAATTTTTGAGCCCTTCTTCTCCCCAGAAAAAAAGATTAAAATAAATAAAAAGACCAGCAACTCAGAGGGACAAAATGATGGGCTATTAAATCCTGTGCTACTAAAGATCTGGAATTTTGAATTTTTACTTTTTTAACTGTGCTGTATTCTGGAAGATTTTTAAAACAAGTCTTTGAAGGAAGAAACATGTATTATTTTGGAAACAGAGAAATAAATCCTTTAAAACAGTTCTTCTGTACACATTTAGTTATCTGTGTTTATTCCAAATGCTTCTGTGGTAGTAAAGAAACCTAGAGATTTTTGGCAAATACATGCTGCTTGGATAGAAACCCAAGAATTTTAACAACTGTTTTCTGGGGAACGTCTTGGCTTTTCTTAGTCCCTGTGATTTATGTCCGTGCGGGCAGTTTGATGTCACCTTGAGAAGGTTGGTGAGTGAGTGTCACTTTGGCCTCCTAAGGCACTGTGGCTTTGCAGGTGTTCGAGTGGCTCCTGTCCCTGCCAGGACAGCGGGGCAGAGGAGGGGACAAGAACAGCACCTTGGGCTGCTTTATATTGCTAATTTTTGGTCTTGTTTATAAATAGGGTTCAGATTTTTTATGGTACAACATCACATGTTGTTTAAATGCAGTAGAAAAGTTGAGTTGCTCCACATCTCTTTGGTGCACAGTGATTAATTTCAGTCAAATTTGGGGGGGGTGGCAGGTGTCCAGAGGACAAATTTCTGCTGTTTTTGTGAAAGTAGATAACTGGCCAAAGTTACTCTCTTAGTACCACCTCCCTTTCCATCCCTCTCCTGCACGCTCTTCTAAGGGAAAGGAACAGCAGGACGTAGGTTGTTGCCACATGTTAGAGAATCCACCCAGAGTTCTAGACCAGTAATCCATGGAGAACCGAATTCAAAATTCATTGTTTCCACAGCTCCTGAAGCTGCTGGCAAAGACTAACATGAAGAAAGAATAAATGTGCAGCAGTCTCAGTTGGCCAAACCCTACAAAGAGAGTTTTTATCAGTGTATCAGTATGGCAGCAAAGACTTCTGAGTGTTATTCCTGAAAACAGAAATAACATGCTTATTCTAGAAGAAAATCTCCAACACAGTTTAAACCAGACCAGTTACTTTCTCAGGAAAGGCAACAGAAGAGACAGAAAATGCATCCACAGCTCCTCAGGAGTCCCCCTGAAGCAGCTGATCTGATTTAGGATCTCATTGGAGGGCTCATGATGCAAATTCATTATTTTTAAAGTGGGATTGTGCCTGACTGTGCCAAAGCCACATAATCCACTTACTGCACTGCCAGGGGGAAATGCGTGTACAAAGTACAGTTGGGTGAGGTTTTCTTGCTCCCTGGGTGAGGGGATGGTTTCACTCTTGGCTCCCTTTCTGTCCTTGTTCCTCGCCCTGGGAGGGCAGAGGGCTTGGTGCCCTCAGCCTGTCACCCTTGTGCAGTGAGGGGGTGCAGGATGGGATTGTGCAGATTGTGTAAAATGTTAGAGATTAATATTTTGGGTTTTATTTAAGAAGCAATTTATTTGCGTTAAGAATTACTTCTTGAATTTCGACAGCTTGTTGGGAGCAGTGATCCACTTTCTGGGGGAAAGATCAGCTCATTTGAGGTTTCAGGTCAACTTTGACACCTTCAAATCTAACTCTTCAGTGCAAACTGAGTTTTACGTGGTGCTAATGGCAATTGGGAAGTTACTGCTTGTTGGCTAATAAATATAGCCTTAAATGGTTTAATGGTCACAAAACAGAAGGAAACCCAACCCTCATGTTAAAGGAAAGCCTTAATACTACTGTCTTTTAAGACATAAAATGTGGGAATTATCTGCATGTTGAACACGTTATTGGAAAAAAGCCTTGCAGGATTCATTTAAATAGTAAATTTTTCATGTTATTGCTAATGTATTAGTAAGAAATTATTATGTTTGTGGGATCCTGATAGCAAAGCTGGTATTAATGTGGCTTTTTGACTTCCACCTGAAGGAAACTGGGAGCCAAAAGACCATGTGACTTTTCAGTGATAAGTGTCACACTTCAAACGTTTAATTCCAGTGGGAGTTTCTGTAGGAAGGGATGGCGGGATTTCATAAAACATCTTGTTCCTGTGAACCCCAGTGCTGTGTCTCCTCCAAAGTGAGACAGCAGCAGTGCACAGGGCAAAACACAGAGACTCAGTTTGGGGTGAGAACCACCCAAGAAATGCTGGACTTACCAGTTTGGGGTGAGCAAATTTTTACTGGGGGGTTTATGGAAGGTTTATGGAGCACAGTCCCAGGGGCACTGGGGCAGGCTGCTGCTCCCAGCTGCATCCAGCTCCCCTCCATCCTCCTCCCTCCTCTCCCAGTCTCTGCTCTTGCCAGCACAGGCTGCATCATAGCACCAGTTAACTTTCCTGAGGAATAGAGTCTAAAATGGTGAATATCTCATTTTTCAACTGGAGATGTTTCTCAGAAGAGGAGGCCTGGGAAAAGTTAGGAAGTATCTAAGTGCGAAGTAGAGGAGCAGGGGTTGAAGGGGTTCTGCTGGTAAACCTGGTGGCAGGAATGGAAATAGGGGCACAGACCCAAGAACAAGGGAGGAGGTGGGGCAGGACAGGATGGGACCTTCATTTGGGCCGGTGGAAGAAAAGGGTCGGGGAGGGGAAGCTGGGGGAGAGAGAGGTTTGGAAAGCAAATGAGAGCAACTGTAGCACTGAATGTACGTGGTAATGAAAGATGACCTGCTTTGTTTATTCTCAGAGGGGTTTATTGGGCTGGGATATAACTACATTTTTGAATAAGAAAAGCCCCTCACATACCAGGTAAATATTAGGGAATGAAAAGTTTCACCTGCAAGGATCATATTGATGCAAAATCTAATGTGTGTCAACACAAGCAATTGGGAAGATCTGGATTTGAGAGTGTTCTGGGGGAGTGTGGCCACACACACGCACTTGTCTTGTGACTGGGCTTTTGACCTCAGTCAAAGTACTGGTCTTTACAGGTTTTTCTTCTGCACTGTAGTGTTTTTATTATGGTAGATGTATTTTTGATGGTGTTAAAGAAAAAACAGCCGAGAATGGGCATCACATTTGATTCATGAAGCTGTGATCAGCTAAATTTTGGATTTAAAGAAGTTAATTACAGTGTAAGATTCTTGTTATAAAAGTTGCAGAGCTGTGTTTGCTGGTATCTCACTGGAAAGATTAAGAGAAACTTGATTGTCATATTTAGACACTATTTTTTAATTAGCCCTGTGCCTCATGACTGCTGCCAGCTGTCCACAGGCAGCAGGGAAAATGTGCTTCCATCCTGAGGTGGGAAATGAGTTTTTAAGGCAATGCTTTTCTTGCTGTTGCTCAGAGTGTAGGATTAAGTCTGTGGCTGGAAGTGGAACATGGATGGGGTGGTTGTGCCCCTGCTCTGCTCCCGTGAACCTTGTGCCAGGGGTAGGGAGGGAGAAATGCCCCTCTGGCCTGGCTGAGTGTTTGGCTCAAGCTCCCAAAATATATTTTATGTATAAGGACCAGACTTTCAAAGGTGGCCCGTGTTATCCAAGCCAAAAGGATTGGTTGGGATTCAGCTTTTAGCAGATCCTCCATGTGAAATGGGAAGTCCCTGTAGGAATTGTGGCACAGCCGTACCCAGCCCAAGGCTCTCAGCAGAGCTCACCCACCTGAGCTGCACAGGTTTGGGCAGCGGGTTTGCTCCCTTTGCCGAACCCCACGGTGCTCTCCAGGAGGATTTCAGGTGGCACCAATGGTGCCAAAGGCTGGGTGCTGGGAGCTTGATGTTTATCTCAAACCAGAAAACCCAACAGGAGGGCATTTGTCATCTTTGTCATGTGAGAGAATGATTTGAAGTGGATTTAGAGGATGTGAGAAAGGAGATTGAAACACGTCGAGGTCACGTTGGAGCTCAAAAGCACTGCAGTGTTTGTTACGTGTCACTGGTGCAGGCAGCGCTCGGGGCTCAGGCTCTGCAGAGCTCCGGGCACCCCTGTGCTCTGTGCAGAGCACTCTCCACTTGGCACTGCACTGCCCTTTCCCGGGTCACACAGCACAGCACAGCCCAGGGACAGCCCACGGCCCACGGCTGACACTGCCCTGGAAGTAAGTGCAGGTGTAAGGCAGGGCTTTGAGAGGGCACAGCAGTAACTGAGCTGCTGCTGGCAGTGCGACAGCACGGTCAGCTTTAAATGGTCAGGCTTAAATACTGCCTGTGTTTGCCTGAAGTTTTCTCTCTGAGCTGGCATTTTACATGTGTGCCCCTTTACTGTGGCTGTGCTTTGTGTCTAATAGCTGTCACCAGGTACTGTAACCAAAAACTCCCAAAAACTGGCTCCGGAGAAAGGAGCAGTGTGATGGGCTCGGTCTGAGGACTGTCTTATAAAGAACTTGACCACAGGATTTCATAAAGTCTAGTGAGGCTGGCAGTGGATACTCAACTTTTTGTTTACTCAGTGTGTCATAAAATGCAATGCTTCTTGTTACAGGGATTTTATCCAAGACACAGAACAGAAACCTTCATTAAATTATGTTTTCTGTACGTTCCTGTAGAGGATTTTACAAGTAGCTTGGACCTGCTTAAATTAGACATTCAATGATACAGATGAGTGATTTCCCCCTTCAAGATCACCATGAAGTTTTTTCATACTTCGTGAATTTTGTGCACTTAAAGAGGAATATAAGAGTGACATCTTGGTACTAAATGTGTGTAGTTTGTTTTTTCCACTGGTGGTGAGTCTAAGCCTGCAGTGGGTCTCCCAATCCTTCCTCTTGTGGACATAAAGCCTCAATGTTTGTTTGTTAATTTTTTTTGGAGTATGTGATGTGTTCTTCTGAGCCATGGTTATTAATTGACAGATGAGTTACACTATGATGGCACTTAAAATGCACAACGTGTATTTCTGAAAGCAGTCGTTGCTATAGCAACTTTCTAGTAGGTCACTGGCAGTGTTGTGTGAGTGTGTGTGTATGATTTGGCTGTTAATGCAGACTAATACTGATAGAAAAATGAGAAATGGGAGAGGCAGGAAGAAGGTAGCCCTTCCCCCTCCCCATCCTCTCCCCCCAGAACAGGGTTGGAGAATTCTGGGAGGAAGATGCTTACTTAGGCTATTGCATGTATTGGCAAGACACTGGCTATCACCTGCTATAATTAGATGCTTTCTTTCTATTTATGCAAAGGTTATAAAGAAACCTCCACATTGCCTTAATTGGACTCTGCTTTTTCTTTGACATCTTTAGAGTTTGGTTAGGAAAGGATTCTATACTCAGTTGATTCAAAAGTAATGAGTTGTATTTAATGAGCATTAATATCTATTTTTAAAGGCAAAGCACATCTGTATTATATACTGGAAGTGGAAATTTTGAGAAATTGGGATTTTTCCTCATTTATAAGATCTTTCAGCAAGATACAAAGTGTTCCCATAGCAATTGAGGCCAGCACAGATCTCCTGGTCCTTTTCCCCCATGGTTGCTCCCACCTCTTCCATAGTCCTGGTCCTGTGCTGTAAACAAGGAATGAGCCAGCTCAGGAGCTGATCCAGGGACAAAGAAGTGGAAAACAGTGTTTAAACTTACAGGATGATTTCCTGGATTGTGCCAGTGGCAGAAGGCACAGCCATGGCAGGGAGGAGCAGGGGGCTGCAGGTCAGGGCAGTGGGCACGGGTGGTCCTGCCTGGGGTTTCCAGAGGCTCATCAGGTGTTACTTCCACTGACTGTGCTTTGGTTTGCTCTGAAACGTAGGGAAAAGTACTGTGCAGAGGACTCCATCCCAAACTCTTTGCATTCACACTGTTCTCTAATAGTCTCTCCCGAGGTTTTGTTTATTTTTTTGTTTCTACCCCTCTGATTAGAGAGCAGTCACGTATCACTTTTAGAGTGACCAACCTTTCACCAGGCCATTATTTTCAGCATTGAATTAATGCTACCCTAAGATACTAGAAAATGAATGACTTAAGGGAGCACAGTCTAGCTTGCAATAAATGAAGATAATGTCAGGTGTAGGAGGGGTTCTGTGGCACTGTACTCTGCTGGGCTTTTCTCCAGCTGTAGTGTGGGAACTTTGCTTGAGGTGGCTCTTTTGACCCAAAGGCCCGAGCCAGCCGTGCTGCATTTGCCATTGACTCGATATGGGGGAGCTGTGCTGCTCTCTGGGGGAGCAGGGGAGACCTCTGTGAGTGCAGGGAGGGCGCGGGGGCCAGAGCTGCTTTGCTCCCTTCTCTTCTTTGCCACTGTCTCCTGTCCCTCTGTGCAGGAATTTGTGAGGTGTCCAAGCTGTCCTGAGAGTAGGAGCAGGATCTGTGGTTGGGAGCAGGAGGAAAGAGCAGGGACTGCATTTTTGACAACAGCAACCCATCAGGTTGGTTCACCTGTTGGATGAAACCACATCCCAAAACTGTTGGAAAAGAAAATCTCTATTCCATGCTGTTTGTTTGTTTGGTTGGTTTTTTTTTCTTTCCTGATATATAGTCATGTTCTCTGTATTTTGAGAACTTGATTTCTGAAAGTGCTAAGTGTTGATATAACCCCTGGAAAAAACCCTTCCTTGACCCTTTTTTAGTATTCAAATGATTGCTAAATGCTTTATTAAAGGTACTTGTGTATACTGTGTGCTCTGGAAAAGCTTGCTCTGACTTTGCCTCAAGGGTGAAGGCAAATGCCTATAGATTAATGTTTACATTTACATGAATAATTTGTAGGGAGAAGGAGGTAGGACAATGTACAAGAAAAATGAAAACTTGTGTCTTCCTTGTGTTTTCTGTGGGAAATGTTCCTAGAGGAAATGTTCCCTTATTTAATTCTGGGGGTTACAAGTTTTAGTTAGAACTTGCTCTTATCTCATGGGAGTTGAGAATCTGTTTAAGGAAATGCTTCAAAATACTCTCACTCTTGCTCTTACAGCCTGACAGTTTCAAATATCAGTTGCTGGATGTATTTTCATTTTATGTAACTGTGTAAGAGATACTGCAAATCCTTTGCCTGTCTTTCCAAAGGGCAGAAGAAAGTATCTGCAAATTCTTCAACATTTAGAATTGTATGGTCTGATCCCTTCTCTGCAAAACCAAAAGCCAAGGAGTCTCATGGGGAAAATATTCTACTTGTGTGGATCAGCTGCTGAAATTTCCCCCTCTCTGGAGAACCTCAGCTTCTCTTTTCCAGAGCTGCTGCGAAGTTTCACTCAGCTTTACCAGCAGTGCTAAGAGAACTGTGCCTTTTCTATTTTCAGTGCCTTGGATTTGATGGTAGAAGATAACTCTCTTTTCTTCTTTTCTCATGGTTTTCTTCTTTTCTCATGCGTTAATTTTTCCATTTTGCTAAGTTTGCCATTCACCTGGAAGAGATTAGTAAGGCTGTGTGCATCCAAGCAGGAGGCTGGTGCTGTTGGAGACCATCACTGTAACAGCAGAGAGTTCTGTGAGCAGCAAGCATTGTGCTCTTCCAGCTGCTGAGGACAGTGTGATCCATGCTCTGCACACTCACCTGCCCTGAGTGGAGCTTTGACCTTCCACAGACACTGAAACCAGGAGATACCCCTGGACTCCCAACACGTTTTTGTGTATTTTGGTTGTATCAGGAAAGGCTCAGGATTTCACAGTGCTCCTGTTGTTGGGTCCCTGGGAGATGGTTTGTGCAGCATGGCTCCTGCAGATAAATTCCTGATTTTGTCTGTTGGCCTGTGGGGCATCTTACTGCAGCTACTCTGTATTTTGAGTCTTGGTAATTAATCCTTGGTTTCCTTTCTCAATTCACAGCCAAGGTTAACTATCTTTGGGGATCAAGGTGGGGAGGAGTTTTGGTTGCCTTATTTTTTTCCCATGGGAGAGGAAAGGGTTTTGGTTTGGGTTGCTGGAAAATACTGTGTTCTGACTTTTCACTACCACAGGGTTTCCTCTCTAATTACCTTCAGAAAAAGAGAGCACTCTGCCAGTTTATGCTGGAACTGTTGGTAACTTCAATCCCAACATCACAGAGCAGCTCTCATCTGATGGACGCCTTGCCAAGGGAGGAAAGACCTTTCTTCTTGTCTCTGAGTGGTCTGTATTGGCTTAGCTTAATCTAAGCTACTGAGCTGAAAACCACTGCATTAGTCCAATAAACTGTTTCAGTAAGTCTTTCCCAGATCACAAAGGTCTTCCTTGTCTGGGGGGAAGGACTGGTGTCGTTGTTACTGGGAGAAAGCACTTCTGCCTAGGCTTTAAAGTTGGGAGCACGGAAATGGATGCTGCTTGCTCAGGCACTGTCACACTGATTTCAGTTTGTGCCATCTGCTCCTCTAAGTAACTGTTAGAAGCAAAAGAAGGTGTTCTCATATTTCTGTAAGCAGTGCAAGGTACAGTTAATAAGGAAGTCATCAGTGTTTGCAACTTACAGTCAGGGTATCCAAGTGAACTGGTGACAGCTTTGCAGTTTGAGCATCATCATGCCTTCAAATGAATGTTTGTATTGACTCAGGAGGAAAAGGGCCGAGAGGAAGAAGGTCAGAAGTAAGTAGTTGTGTGGTCGGTGGAGACAGTGAAGCAGGTTTTGGTGTTCTGTCCTGTGCCTGCAGTCAATCCAGCAGGTTAGTTTGTGTGTCACACCTCCAGTGCAGTGTCCTCCGCATCCTCGCTGGGCTGGGCAGAGTGGGACACGTGGGTGACACTCCAAGCTGTGTCCTGATAAACAGGACAAAGAGCAGCTGATCCCATCCCACCTCCACCCTCGGCACAGCAATGGGCTCAACCTGGGCTCTGTTTCAAAAATCTCCTTGGGAGGTACCTGTCCTGACCTTCTGTCAGGTCTGGTTGTGTTTGGCAGTGTGTTCAGAAATTGCCAGGACCTGGAGGGCAGACAGTTGGCTGTGAAGTCCTTGGGAGATGGAATTGAACCAGCTTCTTGTCCAGGTCATGCGTTGGCTTCTGCATTGCTGCCTCTCCTCCTGGTACTTCAGATAACACTTTGGGTTTTCAGCTCTCCCAGTTTGGAACTGGGCTCTCAAGTGGTTGCACACAGTGTGATCCTCACCTACCCTCTGTACAGGCATCATTCCTGTATCTTGAGCAATGAAAGAAATACCGTTTTTATTCAAGCATTTTTTCCCAAGAAAGTTTCCCTTTTAATGGCATTATTGTGATGTGGAAGACGTTTTTAAACAGCAAAGAATAGACAGTTTCACCCCCTGCCAATTCTTCCTGGGGTTATTGACTAACCAGAATTAATGTCAGTGCTGAATGATAAAAGCTTTTCTTCAGGATTATTTACTGGGCTAAAGTAAATCTTGTTCCCAGGTGCTAATTTGTCTTTTCCCCAGTGACATTTGCATTTTGAACAATTGCAGAACTATTACCAGCTTTACATAGTACTTAATAATAACTTTTCTACTATTTCTTATTATTTCATTGCTTTCTTGTGCCTGGTGTGTCAGGGAGGTCATTGGAGAACACTGGTGGGCAGCCAACCCTTTTTAGCTTATCTTTAATTTCTTGAGTCGTTGTATTCTTCTTTTTCTGGTATGTCTGAATCTGCATCAGGAAGGTTTGTAGGTACAGGGAATGTATATTTTAGGTCAGTTGATATTGCTGTGGAAAAGTAGGCAAGCTCCTGGATCAAGCTGCTTCAGACAGCAATACAATCCCAATCCTCAAACTTGGTACAGGCAGAAGGCAGTTAATTGCTCTGAGCTCTGCTGAGGTGTGGGGAGGGATTGCCTGTGGGGCAGAGACATAAGTTACAGGGAGGGAGGAATAAATGTGGGATAAAGCCACTTTCCCTTATGAGTCAATTCTTTAAAATGATTGTGTATTTTTCTTTTCCTGCTGTGTGATTTCCTAAGTGGTCAGGATCAGGAGCGAGAATTTAGGGGTGCAGTGGTTTTGTTCTGGGAAGTGTTCTGCTGGTAAGCCATTATTTTGGTGTTTGCTGCTCGTCCTGTTGTTGTTCACCTGTGTAGTTTTGGCGAAGCCATTGTGGGGCTTTGGTGAATTATGTCAGTGTGGGATCTGTGGATCTGGCGTAGAATTTTGGTTGCAGTGTGAGGTCATCTGGGAAACATGTTGCTGGGCTCTTGATTTTTAGCTCCAACATGGTTGCATGTGCCCATTGAAAAAATGTGCTTCTCCTCACCAGTTTATTGTGGTGGTTGAGCTGTTTTAGGATTGGAGGATGAGAGGAAAGTATTTCAAAGTGTGCTTTTCCAGCAGAGGGTTTAACTGTGTAGCCAATACAAGTCAGTGCCACGTGTAATAATCGAGGATGTGCGACTGGCAGAAGAAGCTCAGTGATGTTTGCCCAGCTCTGGGTTTGTGTAACCCCTTTGGGGAAGGCTGTCCTCAGAGCAGTGACAGTGCAGCAGTGAGCACCTTTCAGCACACACCGCGGTTCTGGGGACACTGCCCGGCTTTGGGGCTTGTTTGGGTTGCACCTTGTTGGCTCGGTGGCAGGAGGAGTGTTGGTCTGGTGGACAGGAAATCAACAGCAGTGTAGGCTCTGGGAACAGTCTGGTGGGAAAGTGTCTGCTTGCTATCACACACTGGAGGGCTTTGAAAGTGTATGAGTTTTCAGAGTGAAAAATAGGTGTCATCTCTGTGTTTTAGAAGAAAGGTCAGCTTGGTTTTATCTTTAGAACCTTTCCTTAAGTAAGCCCATGAGGATTTTGGCATGTTTATGGGTCTATTCCAGTGCTTTTAGCCTGGGGCAGTGTCAGGTTAGGATGGACTGAAGGTATTTAGCAGCACGTGGACTCTGGAGTTACTGTTCGTGTATATTCTTAAGGCAAAATATGGTTTCACAGAATGAGAAACTGCTGATCTGACTTAATGTGTTTGTGGCAGCAGTGGTGGTTTGATGCAGGGATGATTTAAATTGTGTGGTTTATAGGTGCAGTTTAGTTTGTCTTGTGGATAACCAGCTCACTGAGCAGTGAAGGGAAATTCTTTATCATGTTCTAATGGGTTCTGTTCCATCCATTGTACTTGGATTAAAGACCTGCCAGGCCTCTCAGTCTTGTGGAGCACATAAAAACTTCCTGGAGCAGGAGGATAGTGTTGCTTACTTTACTGGGGGCAGAACCTGGAGAAAGTTTTAACGAAGAGGTACCAAGTTAGGGTTGGCAGCTTGTTTTGATGATTGTCAGGGTGTGGGGAATACTCTCAGCTCTTCCTTTGGTGTCTGGGCCGTGGTGGGATTTAGGGCACGGGTGCTTTTTCCTGGAAAGCCTATAGTCGTGGCTCATTTCAGAAGAGGGACTGGAGGGGTGCAGGACATAGGTTGGATTTCATCAGGAAATTGTTTGGGTTGGGAAGTAGAGTTTGATTCTATAATTTATATACATACATATTTCTATTTAATGACTTTCTTGGATAACTTAACCTTTTATGGTCTGCTACTTTTAGGGCTCTTGTTCAGTTTTCACAAACTCTTTTTTAGGAGCTTTTCAGGTGTTTGTAATTAAGGTTCTCTGGCTAATGGATAGAGGATGGATATGGAAATTACTCCCCCTCCATGGTACATCCATATATTCTGTCAGTACTTCAGCAGAGTGTCAAGAATCAAAAGATCTGTGCTCCTGTGAGCTCTTTTGAGAAGTCTCTTCTATGCTAAAGCAAATGAGATTTTTCTTTTAATAATTTACAGAGTTATTTGGGCTAAAAATAGTTAACAATGAAAGAAAAACAGCCTTCTTGTGTTTCTTGCTGAAATTCCTGCTTAAATGAAGAGCATCCGTGGAGCCCCTGTCCACTTAATGGTGGTACAAGTTAAAAATACTTACTAAAAGCACGGGTATTCAGAGTGCTTCACTGCAGAGAGATTGCTTTATGCTCCTTGGAAAATGTCTGTTGGATAGTTAATAATCCCTTTATTAAATGCAACCTCTCTTCTGAGGAGCTCAAAACAAGAGGGATTTAATTACTAAAATCATTCCGCATACCCTCATGTACACAGAAAGATGATGTTTGAGTGAATAAATGAAACAGATGCCAGTGAGCTTCATTAGGCTGAGGGTTAAGCTGAGTCTCCAGCCTACTGATAGTGGGGCAGTAGGACAGCAGTCTGTGGGGTTTTGTCATTGGAACTCACTGAAGTCCCTGGACTTGGAAAAACTGGTACTCCAGGACCTTCCAGTTCCTGAACTGACAGCACTGAAAGATTCTCTTGCCCTAAACCTCTGGAAGGTCCTCTCTGGACTAAGTGTGAATACTAAGTAGAGGCTTTCAGTACCTCAGCCACCCCTGGGTGGTGTCCAGGAATGTTTGCTGTTTGAGGGACCTGGGTTGTGGCATCTCTGCAAGGCTGAGGATCCTAATGGGTCTGGCAATGAGGGAGTTGGTGGAGCTGCTTCTGGAAGCTCGGAGTGCGAGACCCGTGGTTTCCTGAAGGCTCAGTGTTTGGGGCTGGGAATGCCTTAGCAGCGCTCCACACAGCACGGTCTCTTGAAGAGCCATTGTGTCTTCATGTTCTTTGGAGGGGAGGGTGTTCAAGGTGCTATCAGCAAACTGGTGGAGTATTAACTCTAGAGTGGTCCTACATTTTCTGCTGCTTGGTACATGCAAGAGTCTCTCTCCACTAGCTCTTAAACATCCTTTCTGTCAGTAGCTGAGGAGTTGGTATTTTAGTGACCTAATTTTCATCTAGCCTTTGTGCACGTCCCCCATAAGTTCAAATGAGCACCAGAATCAGTTACTTCCCAGAGTTTTTAATTTTTATGTGACTTCAGAATACATGTTTTCTTTTATAATCTGGACAAACTGTTCTGCAGTTCCTCTTGAATGTCTCCTTGGAGTCCCATATGAGGAGGAGAGAAAAGACAAAACAGAACAAAACCCTGAACCATTCTGAGAGTTGTTTCCTTTATTCCAGCATTCTGCATGTCAGGCTTTGCTTCTTTTTGTGAAAATTGGTTTTATTGTTGGCAATTTTCCAGATGCAATGAATAATAGAACACCAGATGTCCACTGCTGAGAAAAATTACAGATGAGTAAACACTTTTCTGAGGTAGCCTAAAAATTTATTAGCAGTGATTTTGGTGTGGCTGTGGCCTGTGTGTGCCCTTGGCCTGCTGTGCTTTGTGCTGCACGGAGGGGAGGACCCAAAGCCTCTGTGACTGCCTCCCTTGTCTGACTCCACTAGGGACTCCTGCTCTCCTCTAGACAGGGATTATTTTGCAGCCATAAGCACTCACTCACTGGAGTGCTGGAGTGTGAGTTTAATTGCTGGATTTAGTTTTAATTACTGTCACACCTGGGTTTGATTGAGGGTAAAGTCACAGGAACTGCAAAGTTTGGGGGTTAAGGAGGGATACTGAGAGCGTGTGCAGCTCTCAGCCTTTGCCCCACAGCAGCCCAGCTACACTTGCACCGTGTTTTCAGACCCAAAGCAGGCTGTGCTCCAAAACCTGGGCTGGTTTTTCCCACCTGTTTCAGTCTCCTCAGAATGAGCTTTTACCACAGCCTTTGCCTGTTGTACCTGACAAACGTGACCCATCTATTTAGGAAAAGCAGAAATCTTCATTGGTGGATAATTCCCGTTTGATTGAATGAACTACTGAAGTGCTTCAGTAGCCCTTGCCAAGTCTGTCTGTGTCTTAGCCGAGCTTTCCTTGCTGCAGCACAGCCCCATTGTCCTGTTCTCCCTGAGCAAGAGAGGTTATTCTCCTCTCGCTGCCTTCACAGCAGTTTTTACATATGGGAAAGGAAGTCCTCCTCCCTCAGTGTGTGTGTCCAGCTGCACTCTCCTGTTGCTCTCGTACACACAGGTGTGTCAGCCCCCTGGAACCCTGCTGAAACCAGCTATGCAAAGCCTTGAAATTTTGAGGCCATTTCAGTGAGCTGAATTGGCTTGCTAAGAAATCAGCTGAACAGGGTGGTTCTTTCTGGGAGAAGCATTTCATTATCTTGATAACTCACACTTGTGCAGTCCCTTTTATTATTCAGTCTTTTGCAAGTTTGTATTGATTGCTCAGTCTTTTGTTTGGAGGATGACTCCACAGTTTCTATGATATGCACAATCCCTCTCAACTTAAAATTTGTCCCATGGGCTTTTTTGTGTCTCTCAGTTCTCTTGCATCATCTTAAAAAGATGATTGACTTTACCTGTTCAAGACTCCTGAGTTTTGGAAACACAAGTGCAGAGGATCAGCAGGCTTCAAGGATGCATCTGTTCAGGCTCAGTTTGAGGATGGTAGAACCTAACTTTGTAGAGCCCTTTTCATTCTGTGTACTTTGTGTTCAGAGCAGGTAGCAGGAGGCTGGTAGGTGGCTGATGCTATCCTAAGGGACAGGTGGGAAGGAGCAAGTTGTTAATTTAGACCTTAATCATCCAGATATTGGCCTAACATTAGAACTCCATGCCTTGACTCTTAGCCTTGTGCAATCAGACCATAATGATTTGCCTCACAAGTGACGGAGTGGCCGTAGCCCCCAGTGATCCCAGTCCCAGTTGTGAATGCTCAGTGCTGCAGAAAATCAGGTCAAGTGTCTCAGGGAGCGTCTGTGGAGTGAGAGTCTGAAGGGTCTATAAGAACAACAAAGGGAAAGCAGTGTTTTCATATGCTCAGTACATCAAATTTAGGTTTATTTAAAAAATAATTACAAATTGAAAAGGATGACATTTCTGTTCTTGAGCAAGCCAGATCTACAGCCAATCGTTTGCACAAAGCATTAATTAGTACTCATAGTATTGACCATTCCAGGCATTAGAGGAGAGCAGTGTATGATAATATAGCTAAAAGCTGTTGGAGTAAACACTGGAGATCAAACAGAATTGTCTGAGTGATGTGTGACATTTAAATTAACTAAGTTAGAGCCATGGTTAAAAGATTGTATCAGCTTCCCTGTGTGATCCTGGTGTGGGTGCCTTGGCACAGACCTGCACAGCACAGGAATTAGCTGCTACCTCCTGGAAACAGGAGCAGAAGATACAGCAAAACTGATTGGGTTTGACAGTTCACACATTTTTAGAGAAGAGAACTAAATATAGAAATGTGGCAGTAGGACTCGGAGTTTTTTGTCATGTAAGACTTTTATTTCCAGCGCTGGAAGGAGTGATTTGTGTAACCTCTCAGTGCGAGGTCTTGCATTTGTAATGGTGAAGAGCACGGAATAATATCATACCCACAGAGTGAGACTTCAGATGGTTTTTCTGGCTGACTGGGCAGGACCTTTCTAGGCTAAAAGCATTTGGTTAGAGGAAGCAGCAACAGCTGTTTTGCCGGTAGAGTAAGTTCTACTCATTGGTGCAACTGAGGAGACAACTGCAATTGAGTGCAACATTAAATGGAGAGCTCAGGGTTGCCACGAGAGTTCTTGTTCCCTCAGGTGTGTGTGGCATGTCTGGAAATACCTGTAAAGAGTGGGAGAAAAAGTAGAAATTTTAGACAGTGGTAACAGACATCTACTGAATGCTTTAATTTTGTATACAGTTTTCCTGTGTTATCCTTGGTCTTACATTTTTCTTGCCTTACAGGCATTGCCTCAGCGAGCTCATCTCCCTATTTGTTTTCTGTATTAATTTCCTACTGACATTTTCTGAGGAGAAACAATTGTCTGGGCTCAGCTTGGTGTCCTGATAACCCCATCCTTCCGAGGGACTGCGGCCAAACCCTGTGCCACATGTTCAGAGTTGTGCCTTACTGCAGAACAGCAGGTTCCTCCTGCACTGGGGAGCCCAGCACTGGGCACAGCGCTCCAGACGTGTCTTGGGAGCTCTGGCGAGAGGGCAGGGGTCACCAGTGCTGGCAGGGCCCTGCCTCAGGCAGCCCAGGGATGCTCTTGGCCTCTGCAGCAAGGGCACCTTGCTGGCTCCTGTTCAGCTGTGGTCAGCAGGTCTCTCGTGGGAAAGCTCCTCTCCAGAGGATTAGTGTTGTTCCTGCCCTGGTGTGACCGTGCGGTTCCATTCGCTGCACTCCTTGGGGTCCCTGTGTGTCCCTTGCTCCAGCCTGGCCAGCTCTGAACAGCAGCACAAACATCCCCTGGCTCTCCCAGGGGTTGGTTTGCTGCTGAAGTGCCTTTGCAGGCTGGGAACTGTCCACCTATCCAGTGATCCTACTGGAATGGGAACAGCAACAGCAGAGGCACTTTTGGAGAGGGATGTGCAGTACTACTGATAAGCCCAGTATGATTCTGAGGGATATAGGAAGTGGAGCTGTACTAGCCCAGCTGCTGCTATTTCCTCCTCCTGTCATGGTTTGACTGGATTAGGAATGCTGGAATGCTGCAGACCACGAATAGGCAGAGCTTACTATGCACTGCAAGTAGTGGGGAACTCACCAGTGCTCAGTGATAATTTTTCTACCGCTCAGATTTTCAGTCTTGGTTTAAGTACTTACTGAAATGTGATAAAGTGAAATGTGGATTTTGCATAGAACTTCAATGAAATCATCTTAAACATAGGCTAAATGACCAGTGTGCCTTAAACGATGCTGTGTGCTTTCAAAATCAGGGCTGGAAGTGGTGATCTAACTTGGCTTTCAGATCAAGTGGCTGTAGGGTCACCATGAATAAATTTGTTTCAAGTTCCAAACCTGTAGCAGAAGTAAAGCTTATGCTTATAGAAAAACCTAATCCAAAGCAAACAAAATCTCCTGAGTGATGAAGAACACACTCACAGCATTTGGTGCATTTGTTACAGGGTTAGTTCCTGCAGACTGTTTTTCTAGTTCTGCAGGCTTTAGAATTTACACTTCCAATTCCTAAATATTATTTTCCCTTTGCAGATGGGCAGGAAGGATTTAAGTGGTGTGCCCAAGACCTTGCATTGGGTTGGATGAAGCAGTAAAGGCCAGAATTGATCTGCCTCTCTTCTCCCTCACCTGGTTGATGGAAGGGTTGGAGCTCTCCCTCGGAGTGCAGTTCAGGATTGTTGTTTGGTCTGGTGAGGGCCTTTTCCTACTGGGCAGATGCATATTTGGCCAAGAATATTGAGGGGACAAATCTTGCCTCTGAACTGACTATGAAAAGCTGGAGTTTTCCATGTGTTGTTTTGTGGTGCTGAGCAGTGCCATGGCACACCATCGTGTGTTCCTGCAGGGAGCACCGAGGGAGAAGACAAAGTTATTGTACATGGGAAATGAGGTTATGGTGTCCAGGCACTGCCAGTCAGTAGTAGAGGGCACTGCTCTGTTTGTGGGAGCCATTACTGCAACAATTTTGCACTCGGATGGGACAAGGTCAGTTGGTCAATGAGGAAAGGATTTTGAATGGGGAGTCAGTCTAATACCAGTTCCCTTTTGTTTTGGATTTCTTCCAGGCAATGTAATTAATTGTTGTAACTTTTGTTGCTAGATTTAGCAGTTGGGCTTCTTTGTTATTTCTTTGTTCTAAGGCTTGGTTTCAGCTTTAGAAGGTATAGGTGCCTAGTTCATTGTAAAGTTAATTGAGCTTGATTTGCTTATTGCTACCAGACAGTTGCTTGGCTGGACTCTGTCAGGTTTCAGGTGTTTGTCAATCTTTTCATTCCCCTGTTGTTTGGCTACAAAGGGTAAATTTACTTCAGCACCAAAGCGGCAAATAAACAACCTAAGGACTGCAGAAAATGTAGGTAGTTTTGCATGTTAGTGTAAACTACAGGAAATATTGATAGAATGCAGGCATTGGATTCATTGTTGTAAAACTGTGGAGCCTTTCTAAAGCTGAGCTCATTGAGACACTTAATGAAGAAAAACTGTAATAAACATGACAATTTACTAGAAAATACTTTTTTTTAAAAAAAAAAGAAGCAGTTTTATGTAATGGTCATTATGTCTGCCCTGATTATTATGCATGGTTGGAAAACAGAGGCAAAAAAGTAACATTTGCTTACTTCCCACTGTATGTTTAAACTGACCGGTGTCTTCTGCTGCCTGCCTTATATTCCTCTATAGGTCATTTTACTGTGCCAGCATAAATTTATGTCATCGTATAATATAGATGTGCAGGTTCAAAAAGCTGAAAACATGCAAAGGTCATTAAAATTGGGATTGAATGAAAACATCAGACTTTTTTGTAAAAACTAAAATAGAATCAGTTGACCTCATGTTAAAGGACTGTATTGTTTATTATAGTTTAAATAAACCAAAATGCCAAAGTGTAAAATGTTCCTCCCCTTGCTCTTCTGTTCCCCAGGGTAAAAGTGACAAATTTGGAATATGTGTCAAGCTTTCAGGATTTTTTTATCAATGGCTTTATTCTCAGGCTGAATGAGAGAGAGAGGGAGAGTTTGGTTTTCCTGGTAAAAAGAACATCTTTTCAGAAACAGGTATTTCTTTTATTAAGACCAGAATAAACATGAAGGTTCATATTTGTGTTGTCCGTAAGGATCAATGAGTTTTCCACAGTTGTCAAACTTAAATTAATTGCACAAGTAAATGGAGAGCACAGCTCTGAGCACACCAGCCTTTCATTAGTCACTACAGGGCCTTATTTTATTTCCACCCCACTCCTAGGCAGTGTGGGTGATAATTTAAGGCTGCCCTTTGGAAGGAGGTGGTGGTGTTTCTGTGGGTGCATAGCAATGTTACAGCTGATGGAAGTTGCAAGGCAGTGACCCCAAGGCTGGCCAGGGTTTCCTGATGCAGCTGTCTGGGCTGAGGGAGCTGAGCTGGGACATCCAGAGCAGCACACCCAGCAGGGCTGTGCTGGGGTGTGTGAGGCATGGGGCCGGTTGGGTTGTGTAACGGGGAGCTGTGATTCCATGTAAAACTCCAGTCCTGGCAAGTCCCGCACAATGTGCAGGATTGTGCCATTTCTTTCTGGGGGCTCTGAGCTGTTCATTTCCTGGCTTGTCAGCACTGGCAGTTCTTGTATTTTGTCCCACTCTGGCTTTTTTAATAGAGTAGAAGGACAACTGTGTTGTCTCCTGATGGTCCACTCAGGACCTGACCACACAGACAGTTTTTTTTCCAGGCTTGTTTTGCAGTTTCCTGTCAGGCACAAGGACAATGAGGGAACCCCCCCAGCCTCGCAGTTCCCTGGGTGTCAAGTCTGCCTTCACCATCATGTCAAGGCTGTGGGTCCAGCTTCCTGCGTTCTTCAGTCACCTCTGAATGAAACAGCTCCTCTCTCTTCTGCTTCTGGCTCATTGTACCCTTCACTCCGTACTTTCTTAAGGCCAGGACTTGGCTTTTCAAATAAGTTCTCTCTGAGCAAGTATCCTTTTCCCTGTCTGTGGAAGCACTTCCCTGGAATGGTTGTGTGCTGCTGGTTACTACACCTGAGCATGCACAGTTGTGAAGGGTAAGAACTAGGTTAGAAACGAAAATTAGAAAGAGAAATCTCACATAGCAGTGGTGCAGGATGCCTTGAACATCTGTGGGGAATAGCTCATGTGGAACACACACAAATTTTCATTAACTTCTTTAGAAAACTTTTTCTGAGAAGGAAGATTGGCCCAATGTCTTGCTAGAATTAGATATTCTGAAGATCCAAGCTGGACAGGTTTCCTTTGAGGTTCAGTTAGCATAGGCATGTGTGTGTACAAAAAATACTCCTTTTTCTTCAGTCTTGTTCCC
The DNA here is from genome assembly GCA_035221455.1 of Xenops minutus. Classification (NCBI taxonomy): domain Eukaryota; kingdom Metazoa; phylum Chordata; class Aves; order Passeriformes; family Furnariidae; genus Xenops; species Xenops minutus. Next base: position 19,522,270 of record JAWWEE010000010.1, read on the forward strand.
ATTTGAGGGAACTTCTCCATGTCAGAGATCTGAGCATTGCCTTTATTTTGTTGTATAGGAAATCAACTCAGAACTGAATTGAGTCTGATGCTGTGTTTGTTTATAATAAAATCTTACCAGTGTGTGAGGTGGTTGCTTTATGTTGTAGACTGGACATGTCATTCCCCCTTAAACCACAGGAATGGGCAGTGTCTCTAGTGAAGAAACACTGTTATGGAAGTAGCACAAATAACATATATAACAGTTTTGTTCCTGAAAAATTCAGACTGGAGAGCTTTTACGCCAACATGATTGTGGAAAATGACCCCCTTTAAACCATTAATGCTGGACTGGTACCTTTAACTCCAAGCAAACCTCTCCTTTGTTAGCATTTGTTTTGCAATAAAGTGGCTGTCCAATTATATGGTAGAAAAAATGGCCAGTAAGATGGCAGTGAAAGACTAAAATGTGATGCTGAGACACTGTAGGTAGAACTGTTGGAGGCACAAGGTAGTAAGTACTGGAAGAACTGGTTGTATGCAAGTGCGAGTCTAATGGGAACTGTAGCATCCAGAGGCAAAAACGTGTGCATGCTGTACAGTTTGGTGAATAAGTGCTGATGTGGTGTAGTAGGATGGAAATAATACTTTAATGTTGCACTGTTTTGTTTAGACTGGTGCACTTCCATTTAGATCCTGTGTCTGGTGCAGGTCACATTACCTCTTCCTGGCTTGATTTTCCTGCTGCCTTGTGCAAAGCTATTAAAGCAGAGAAAAAACAGCCCATTGAGATGAAATTAAGTGTTTAAATATGAGAGTTTGAACATATCGCATGTTTTAAAAACAAGCAGTTGGTATTCATTGCCATTGCTCAGCTGCAGTGCTTCATGCAGCTCTTTGCATTACCCAGGACCTGTAGAAGGGGAGAATGGAACAAATCATTTTGTCTTCTCCAGATTTTGCATTTTCTGGAAGAAAAGGATGGCAGTTCTGTGTTTTATTGCATCAGAGGTTATTGAATCTGTCACATTGTGCTGTTATTTAATGGTAAAGCCGTGCCTGCTGCCATTAGTCAACTCCTTGATTGGTGTTTTGGGTAGAGGGATGTTACTGGTGGGGGTAGTGGTGCCACAGAGGCAGTCTGGTTTATTACTTACACTTGCAACTTCACTTTGATCCAGTTAAGGTTCCTTCTGTTGCAGTTATACACTTGCACAGCTTCTGGGTGTTCTGTGAAGTTCAGTCACATCTGACTGAGCCAGGGAGCCTAAGTGTGCTCCCATTGAAACAGAGATGTGTCAAATATGGGAGGTAACATGGAACACAGGCAGTTCTTAGTCTTCGTTTAAATTGCACAAAGTTGCCTAAACAGGACTGTAGAAACTGAACGCAAGACTATGATTAAGCTGTTCTGGGACCATCCATTCTAAATTTCATGTGGTTTAATAGTAATGCTACTTCAAAATTGTCCTTTTTTGTTGATAGTGCTTTTTATTCAATGTATGACTATCTTGGAATCACATCTAACAAATTTTTTCTCTCTCTTACAGACTGGACTTTGACATTCATTTCATGAAAGAGGTTTCCACGTAGTTGTCTTATAATAACTTTGGGAAGAAGTTCTATGTAGCTCTTACTTTTAAGAGTGCTGCAAAAATGATTACTTCAGATTTGCCAGTACTACAGTGAGTATATGTTTCTCTCTATATTTGAAATCTTTGCTTTTGAAAAGGTTGAAGTAGACAGAGAGGTGATTGTGAGGGTAAAGCACAAGCTTGAGGGAACTGCAGGTTAATGTGACTGTTCCAGGCCTTCTCTGGCTTTGCACACTGAAAAACTCTGTAAAAAACATAAAACACTGAATCAAAAAGGTGTTTCTTAACTTTTGCTGTGAAAAGGGAAACAAGATCTTTGCTACTTTCATGCTTCTGAATGCTGTGAGCTTTCAGAAGCAGGTGTTGATGCTGGTGGTCCTGGCCACGTTGTGCCTTCCTGCAGGGAGGGGGGTTTGCTGAGCCCCTCTGGCTGCTGCAGCTGCAGGCAGCAGTGGTGTGTCAGGGCAGCACGGCTGGGTGGGCACTGGGCACTGGGGATGGACACAGGGCAGCTGGAGGGAGCATTAGGTGGAGTTTGGGAGGGGTTTTGGGGACAGGAGCCTGCTCCTCTTCACACAGGGCAGCACCAGCTGAAGGAGCTCGTGGGGTGCAGTAATGGCAGGGAAATAGCAACAGGCCAAACTGGCTCAGCTTGAGATAAGGTAATTTATTGATAATTAAAAACGATTTGGGTGGTGGTGAGAAACAGAAATAAAACCCACCAAGTATTCCCTCTTCCCTGTCCTTTCCCCAGTTCCACCCCGCTCCTCTCACAGATCCCTGTGGTCACTGAGCCCCCTGCATGGAGCCCCCCATCTTCCCTTACAGAGCCCCCCATCTTCCCTTAGAGAGCCCCCACTGCTCCCCTCACACATCTCCCATCCCATCCCCTCACAGATCCCCCATCCCATCCCATCCCATCACAGATCCCCCCTCCCCTCCCATCCCATCCCCTCTCCTCTCCATGCTCACCCCATGCTCCCCCCACTGCCACCAGGCCCCACACCAGGTACATTCAGTAACTCTCTAATGTTAACTTTTTATGCTTATGATGTTTTTGATGGAGCTTTCTTACCACGAGGTGTGAAGGAGCCTCAGTTTATCAGGACTCAGTGGGTTCCAGGCAAAGATTTCAAGTGCCCTCATTTAAGAAACTGAATACTTAGACAATTGTGAAGTTATTTGCCTGGCCTTAATAATAACACGCTCTGCCTTACAGTTTTTGCTGTATTTTTAAACCCCCTTTAAAGGAAGTGGTCTGTGGGGGAGCACACGCCAAGGCTGGGGTGACATTGCTGGGCAGCATCAGCCTGGGGTGGCTCTGATCCCCTCTGGGGTTAGTTGTGGAAAAAAGTGTTCTTGGCCCGTATTCTCCTGGATGTGCCACCTTGGAGAACTGAGAGAATGTTTGTGAAATATGCCAAGGACAGAAGTCTGTGAGGCTCTGTCATGGCAGAGGTAGGAAAGGGACATTCCCATTCCCAGTTGGAGAATCCAGATGGCCTTAAGAAGTGAGTGAAATGTGGTAGAGTTTAAGGTTAAAAGTGTGAGTAAATGGACTTGGTGACTGCACACCAGCTGAAAAACCTGAGGGACATTAAAGACATCAGCATATTCTGTAATCAAAACATGATTGTGAGCCACCAATACTATGCAACATTAAAAAATGATGGAAAACGTACATGTATTTTATTTCTGGTAGAGCTGGGGAGCATTTAATGTGCGAAGTGTTGGTGAGAGATCAGTAATATTTACAGGTTTGATTGATTGTAAACAAGACAAGATCTTTTTAAAGAAAAAAATTGGCAGGATTTGCACATGGTTTTGAGACTCTCCTGAGGGCTCAGAGAAAGTGATAACTGCTAATTCGAAAGGTCCCAGCCAGGCTTTCATCAGGAAGGAGTCTGGCTAAGGGTGAGGAAATCTGAAGCGATCTTTGGGTTAGGGGTATTGGCTTCACACACTTAGACTTGGGAAGCTACAATCTGGTTCCACACAGAAAGATGAGGTTTTCTGTCCAGCTCCTAAGTAAGCAGCTTTGAAGGATTATTATGATCTCCCACTCCTGTGCCTTATTTCTCATTTTTCGAAACATTTTCTAATCTTTTTGGCTACTCTCTTTAAGAAAACGGTCCTAAAGTCCATTTGATGTATTAATATACTTTGCTTGGGACCGTATCAAATACTGCCTCCCAAATTCTTCTCTACTGAGGGAACATGAAAGGAGAAATCTTTAACCTTTCTGGGTCCATAGAAGTGGCTTCAGAATGCATTGAAGACCTGATTTTGTTTACTGGTTGTTTCAGATGTCTGGAGAAGACCTGTGGTGTATTTGACCTGTGTGATGGACAGCTCTGAGTCTTCTCTCAATGGGATGACTCATGTTTGCTGTGAGGCATGTTCCTCTTAGAGTGTGGAAGATCAGCCATGGGAGCTGATTCATCCATGATTCATGAGCCTGTGCATTTAGCCATTTTTCTTCATCAATGCTTTTTTTCACAAGGCTGAGTCTGGTGGTGGTGGCAATTACTGAATTTATCTCTGCCGGAACCTTGAGCCACCTCAGCAACACTGATAAAAGCTTATAGAAGTGTTTTTATTTACAAAAGCTGATACTTAAACCAGGGTTTTGCTGTGCTGTGTTCTTAAAGGGGCATGGTGTATAAACTCCATAACTAGTGCTTTATGTAACAGTAAAAGGAAGGTAAATTTGTTTTCATTTATTTTGCAGAGATATGAAATTTACTGTGTTTATGGAAATACTTAGTTGGGAAAGGTGACGTGGTAAAAGTCTGCCCAGTAATCTGCTAATTCTTTATTAACATATGGATGATTTCAGTGGCTAGTTATTATAACTCTGGAATAATAGCTGGAGTTTCAAGGAGGGACCCTGGAGTTACTGCCACTTTTCTGAGATGCTTTAGTCAGCGCAGAAACCAGAAAGTAAAGCAAACTTGAGCCCCTAAACAAAGGGTTTATCACTTGTCTGCTTTGCTCTGCTCACCACAGTCTTGTAGGTCCCCCACAGTGCCAAATTCTCTCGTCTCTGTCATGTCAGAGGAGTCCTGGGGAGGAAAGGTTTAGCCTTAGGCACTGCCAGCTCTCCTCTCCGTGGGTGAGGCAGGTCTCCTTAAGCCCAGATTATCTTCCCTCACTACAGCTTTGGGAAAGATAAACTGTGACTAAGCCGAAGTTTCCCCCTCAGGTGACTAGTCACACTCTTGTGGAATGAGGGTAGGATAATTCTGGTCTACTAAGGTGTGGATAAGTGCCACCAGATAAATTGCTTCCTAGAAGTTCTGCAAGATGTGCAGGGAATGAGGGAGATGGATGCTGGCCAGCTGCTGCTCTCAGTGAGTGTTACCAACCTGGCAGAAGTGCAGGCAGCTGGGAGGTGCTTTGCTCCTGCTCTGAGTTGAGAAAGAAGAGGAAAAGGGGCAGAGTGGGTGCCCAGAGCAGCTGCAAGGCTGTGACAGAAGCAGGAGGCACCACCTCCCAGACCAAGGGACTCGGGGCTGCACTGGGAGGGCCTTTCTGGGCAGAGCTGCATCATTCAGACAGAATTCCCTGCTGCCAGAAATGATGTTTATTTTAGTGTTAAACCAGCCAAGGACTGTAGGTTGTCCTTGATTCTGTCTCCCTACTTCAAATAAATGCAAGGATTGAAGGGGAATTTACTTGATAATGTTTTCCCCTTGCTCTGATTTATGTTCTTTGAAAGAAATCTCCTCTCTGCCTCACAGGTTGTTAGAGTGAGTTTCATCTTGTTTAATTTTGAACATTTATGTTTGAGCTACTTGTCTGATCACCTTATTGTCAATGGAGAGAAAATAAAATTTATAAAACTTGAACTGTTGGACCAATTTTGGACACTGACCTGACCATGATGTATGTTGTACCTCAAGATTTTCTGTTCTGCACTGTATATGTCTCAAATTTAGATTAGATGAATCTCACCCTTAGGAGTGATTTATTGAGCCTTTCCCAAAAAGGGAAAAAACCAAAAAGGCTTCCAGCAAGCCAGAGAAGTTTTACCAGAAGAATGTTAAGAGGAGCAGGTTTAAGACACCAGTCTAAGGCAAAGAAGAGAGGGTGGTTAATAATTTAACTGTTCCTTCAGTATGCAGTGTTTGGAAACAATTGAAATTTCCAGAACTAAATGCACAAGTCTCCAAGAGGTTTTGCTAGACCCAAACCAAGGCTGTAGCAAAGTCAAGTTTTCTGTGGACTAGGTGGGTGTGAAGTAGCAGTAGAGTTTATTTATATAGGTCTGGTGTTTCCAGGGAAGGGTTTGAGCCGTTTGCCTGGGAGGATTGCTGAATCTGGTTTTAATTGAGAGAAATCTTTATGTTCTGATGATCCTGGGGTGCATGTTTGTAAGCTGGAAAAGCACCATGCTTCCCCAGGAATGGGAGTATTGCACAGACACACCATGCCTAAAGCTTTTCCAGTAAGGATCTGAGCAGACTGGAAAGAAGCTTGGGTCTTTTTCCAGAGAGCAAGGGAGAATGGTTTTAATGTCTTTACAGCAGTACATGGCAGCAAATATTTTTATGGGGTTCCTCGCTTCTGTATTGAAAATTTATCAAAATGGCCATTGTGAGGCAATACACATTTTTGTCACATTGAGTTGCAGTGTGATGAGGTCTTTGAGTAAAGGCTGGATACATTCATCTGCATAAAGCATGTTTTCAGCTGTATTCACTGCATTGCTTTTCTCTGGTGTGGCCCCATTTTACCAAATAATTTTGAAGTCCATGTGGAATATCTTTTATTTGAATTTAGGCTTTTTACATTTTTGGGTTTCTTTTTCAAATTCATAGCTTGATACTAAATTTTTTCAGCTCTCATATTTTATGAAGCAGAAAAGCTACTTTTTAATTTTACCAAAACAAAGCTGCATTCTCAGTGTTTTGTAGAGATACTGTTTTACAGGCATGTAATTTGTGAACTCAAATGTGCCTGAACACTCTTTTAGTCTAGGATGCCTGGTTTTCAGGAGTGTGTAGAGTATTTAGAGATAATGCATTGAAGTTACTTTCAGAAAGAGATTCAAATATGTTCTTCTGCATTCTGGCTTTTGTAAAGGATTCTGTGGACCCCTTGGTGTTCTTGTGCTTGCAGATTGCAAAAGGTTGGAAAACAAATCTTGATACTAGAAATTCGTCATAGTTCTGCAGAAAGATTTGAGGGAGAGCAGACCTAGAAGATACAATAATTTCAGTAAAGAAGAGTATCAGAACATTCCTGATTCTGATACAATGATTTCTTTCTGCATTATTAAATAGTTTTCTTGGTCATAGAGCAAATTTGTGAATTCCTGATGTATAAAACAAAACAAAAAATAACCCCCCAGACAGTGTGGAATATCTGTGTAGATCTTGGCTCACTGAAGCTTCTCTGCTTCTGGAACCAAAATCACTCATGCCTTTTGTGCTTAAGGCTCTCTTAGATACCACATTGATCTGGTTTTCACCTGCCCCTTGCAGTAGTCACACAGTAATTTAACTCCTTTCACTTCAAGGAAATTGTATTGGATTTAAAGAAATCTATGATTGGAGCCAGATTTGACCCATCTGAGTAATTCAGGACATTCTTAGTTGTTAATGAAAATGTGCAGAGGTCTCATGCGCTGGTGGTCCTGCACAGTACAAATAAAGCATGTCAGTAATAGGTGTGGGTTTGTGTGTGGGCTGCTCTTGGGCAGGATCTAAAGCCTTGGAAGATGAATTACAGCCTGAAGTCTTTTCAAGCAGCCAGGTCTGTTTGGAAGGCAGAGAAGTACCTGTGCATCTGGCTGGGGGGAGAGTGGAAATTGGGGGAAAGTTTTTTCTCCTTACTATGGTCTTAAATCTGAAACGACGACGAGTGCAAAATGACAGTGTGGGCTTCTCTGCTAAGAGTCACTGAGCAGTGTCAAGGCCTTTCCCTTGTACAAGTGAAAATATTTTTGTAACTGCAGTCATAAATGTGTTCAGATCAAAGGGAGTTTTCTGGTTTGAGCCTCGTGGTCAGCATCGGTGCTGTGTGTTCACAGCTGCACGAGACTGTGGTCCTCGAGGTGCCTGAGAACACGGCGTAACCCAGTGGAAAGCTGGGTGGCTGTCCTGGGGAGCTGACAGCTGCACCAGAGCCCACATCTCAGCAGTCACTGAGAGGGGAGGAAAGCTGATTCTGGGCAATACATTGTGGGATTCGTGTATTGAGGATGTGCTGTTTAATGTGGTCAGTTTGGAAGTGTAACATGGTTTCAAATGAGGCTGTTAATTTAAAGAACTTCAGTCGATAAAGTGACATTCCAGCCCGGGAAGAGGTAAGGCTTTTTGCCAGGACCAACAATGCCTGGTTCCCTGGTTTGCAGAATAAGTGTGGCAAGCCTTTTAATGCTGACTTTTTTTGTTTGTCTGTTTTCTGGCTTGGGACTAAGTATTTAATCAGTCCGTTATAGATGACTTGTTGATTTCAAATCATTTGAATTTATCTAGTGTTTTTCCCCCCTAGGGATTCTACAAACGAAACTACTGCACATTCAGATGCTGGCAGTGAGCTTGAAGAAGCAGAAGTCAAAGGAAAAAGAAAAAGGGGCCGTCCTGGCAGGCCTCCAGTATGTGTAATTTAGTTTTGCTTTGTTATGCATCTATTTAAAATTGACTGCAAACTGTTTTTCATCTGATCATCTTGTGGACACATAAATAGGCCTTTAGTGAGTTCTATGTCAAACTTTATGAAGACTTGTAATATGAAATATTTATCAGATTGATATGCAAATAATGTTTGGAGTGTTTAAAAAGGGACATAAAAATGATCTCATAATAGCTATTAGTTTTTCCTTTTGCTAGCTGCTCACATGAACATTGCAGTTTTGGTTTTACTGTCACGTTACAATGTTCTTGCAGACACGACACAAGAACATCCTCAGTAAGCACAACCACTCTCTGTTTGAAAGTTGTAATGAATCCTCTGACAGATGACATTTGAGCCATCCTTTTAGTAAATGATAATCTCTTAATGGGAATGGAGGACCTGCAGCATAATATTAACTAGATGCCTCAAAAAAAACCCCAACTGACATATCTTAAAAAGTAATGTAATTGACAGAAGCTGCATCCTACATATAGCCTGGGAGGTTCAAGCCCGTTCTCTGGCATAGTGCAGCTGGGGATAGTGTGTCTGCTGGGGAAGATCTGCTGGTCTGCAGGAGCCTTTGCCCACTCTTGGCCCATGAACAGGAACATACAGAGACAGTTCTCTATTACACAGGGTATTTAAGGAGGACTCTTTGGTTTTCATTTGTTTTATAAAATAGCCAATTTATTGGAAAATAAAGGGAAAGTTCTGTGTGTCGTTGTTCTTCTTGGTTCTTGAAGAGCTTCTACTCTAAGTCTTAAGGCTTTTTTCTGGACTGATGAGGCTGTAGGACTGGACAGAACCCTGTGTTCCTCTCATATGTGCTGGCCAAGCTGGAGCAAATACCTCCTTACTATTGGTTTTCAGTTTGCATCAGTTTCTGGACTTCTTTTGGGAGCCAGCATTTTAACTCCTGGTCTTTTCTGGGCATGTTGTCTTCCTTTTTGAAAGGTTTTGAACCATTTCCTATGATGCAAATATTCTTCATCAGATGAATGGATTTCCTGATGAACATGGAACTTCTTTACAGGAAGCTTTAAAGAAGCATGTAAAGAGAACAGCTCACCTGTTAATATAGCTTGTAAGCAAAGGGCAAAGTCAAAAATTATTTTACAGGAAGTTTATGGGGTTTTGAAAATCTAATAAAAAAACCAGGCTGGTACAACCTGATTACTAATCCAGAAGGTCATGAGAATGTAGGAATTGAAGTTATAGCAACACTAGTGGCATTTTGTACCCAGCACACATTCACTGGAAAAGAAGGGGGAATGTCTCATCCCTCTGCTTCAGTTTATTAGTAGCTCCTGTGGGAACATTCACTGAAACACTCTAGTGGTCCTGCTCTCAGGTTTCTACAGGAGGAATTGCTCATTACACTCAGAGCAGCTCCAGGCTCATAAAGTGTGTGAATGTAAAGTGATGAAGATGCAGAGGAAGCAGCCATTGCTTCATCCACAGAGTGAGGGGCTGTGAACTGGCTGCTGCTGCTAAGGAGCAAGACCTTGCGGTTACCAGAGGTGATTTTGGGAAAGCATCATCTTAATGCTCACTAGGTGTCAAAACCCCCAAATCCAGTCTTAACACTTGCAGGAAGAAAATAGAGAATAAAACAGATACAGTGTCCTTTATAACACTGTGATTTGCCAAAATTCAGAATAACTTGCACGATTCTACCTTCTCTTTCCCTCTTGACCTCCACCCAAAATCTCAATGAAGAGTGTATTAGGACTGGAAGAACTTCAGAGTGGAAATCCAGTAATAATCAATCATGGAATGAGAGGGACCTCAGGAGGTCTCATTGCAGCTTCTTGCTCAGAGCAGCGTCAGCTTTGGGATCAAACCACATTGCTTGTAGCTTTTCCAGTTTGGTCTTGAAAACCACCAAAGCTGGAGACTGCACAGCCTCTCTCAGCTGCCCGTTTCATTTTCTTTCATGACGTCTTTCTCCGTTGGTTCTTCTACCAAAAAAAAAAAAGGCCAAAAAGCCACTCAGTGTCTTTTATCCTTGAGGAGAAATGCAGGCACCTTGGAAAGGCCAATCTAGGCAATTAAATGTACAGCATTATCTGATGTTGTCATGGTCTTAGTAATTGTAGTATTGGTTTTGCAAACATTGTATTTCACTTCCCTTCCTCCTCCACGTTCTAACCTCTCCATGTTGCCAACCCATCCACTTCCCTCAGGTGAATTGCCTGGTTCTTACAGGAGGTGCAGCTCTGACACTTTTGCCCCCCTTTCCCATCTACTAACCTGATTTTTGTTTCCTCCGCAGGTACCACCTGCCTTTACTCTCAGATGTAAAAAAAAGTATTTAGTTAAATTTAGGGATGTTTTCTCAACTGATACTTAGCTTTGATGTTTTTCACGTCTGTTGTTGACCTAAAAAAAGGCTTTTTTACCCAAAGGCTCTTCTGGTTTTTGTGGCTGTTTGTTTTTTTTTTTCCTAACTACAATAATATGGTCTAATAAGATTTGATCTCTCTGTAAATGCTGATTTGCTGATGTCTTTAGGCCATCAGTGGCACATCTGCCATAAACATATTGACTTCTTTTGAGTAGGGAATTTACTCCTCTGTGTAGCAGCATGGTTCTATTACAATGTACTTGTTCCAGGGAGAATAGGGGTCCGAAGGGATGTGGAAGCCGAAACTTAGACACCGCAGAAAACTTAACCCAAACAGTAGTTTTATTCCCCAAGGAGGCCAAGTAAACAGGAAAGAAACCCAATAGAGAGAGAGAGAAGAGAAAATAAGCCCCCAGGTGCAAACACCCAAATTGCCCAGGTGTCCCCCATGGAGTTGTCTC
>JAWWEE010000010.1:19533374-19655936 GCA_035221455.1 Xenops minutus
TCTCCTCTCCTCTCCTCTCCTCTCCTCTCCTCTCCTCTCCTCTCCTCTCCTCTCCTCTCCTCTCCTCTCCTCGCCTCCCCTCGCCTCTCCTCGCCTCTTCTCCACAAAGCAGCCACCAGTTAAATGGGCATGCTTACTGCATAAATTGTGTGAATTTAATAGTAGTCATATGCAGAAATAAACACCTAAAATAATAAAGTAGATGTTATTTTATGTTTTCTCTCTCAGTATCAGCAATTCTTACTTTTATAGTTGACATTCATTGTTATCTCAAATCATCCCAATTCATTAGCAGACTTACTCTGCCAGGTCTTACACTTTTGCCTCTCTCTTGTCCCATCCCAAGCATGGGTCATGTGGGAACAACAATATTTGAATCACATATTTTAAACATCAAAAAAAAGTGACCTCTAAAGGATACTGTTTTGTGATTCAAAAGAAGGAAAACAAATATCCATTCAGTTTATTGTTCTGAGCAAAGGTCACTGTTATAGAAGGTCAAGCATGGATTTTCCGTAGAAGATCAATGCAAACACTGATATCTTCGGTGTTTAACCACAGCAATATAAGAAGAAAAATAGTACTTAGAGATTCCTAATGAAAGCATGTCACTTCTACTGTGTTCAATATACTAGCAACATGGAAAAAACTCATTGTGCCAAAGAAGTGACTGCAGCTGCACATTTTACTTTGTCTCTTTCACTTACAGTCGTGCAAAAGAAAGAAGATAGAGAGAAAATGTCCCACAGAAGACCAAGCCATGGCTTGTGCAGAAATGAATTGCAGACATACATTGAGATATCTTCCTTTGGCTTAGTTTGTTATTGACAGACATAAAATGCTGAACTCAAAAATCTTATTCTAACCACATCTCCTGCGGTGCAGCAGCAGAGCGCCCACATGCTATTCATAATTTACACCATGTTCTGTCATACTCCAGGACAGCATGTAGATAAGAAAACATCAAAAAATCATAGTTGTTTTTTACGTGCACTGTATTGTACCCAGAGAGGATTTGAAACACTTTAAAAGTGAGGCCCTATTAAAATTTTTGGTTGAAAATCTCTTTTAAAATTCAATGCTTCATTTCTTCCCTGATCAGAGAACAAGCCCTTCAGGATGTCAAATCTCATCACAATTCCTTTTTCCTTTCCAAGCCTTAGACACATCAGTTTTTTTCTCAGGCTAACTAACATATGCATTTCTGTGGGAGGCATGGGTAAATTATTGGGAGAACTATTTGAAAACAAAGTATTTAACCCTTGCAGCCAGTGCAACTCAATTTATTACTTTCTGTATGGACAGATTAAGCAGTTGATCGCAGTTGTTGATTCCTCAATTCTCTAACTTAGAGCTTTGAATTTCCCATTTTTATTTTTTTTCTCATCCTAGTGACTAGACTCTCCTTCTGCTTTTTTCCTCTCTTCTCAAACATTGCAGCTCAGTCCTGGGAATGGCAATTGGAGCCCCCTTCTTTGTTTTTCATGGTTAATTTCCTGCCTTTCCTACTAATTTGAAATATAATAATTTTACCACTTCTCCTTCCACTCCATGTCTGTGCTTTCCAACAACATGGGAGCTTACTCCACACCAGGGGATTAAGTGTCCTTTAGTGAGGGAACAGCACGGTGTGCTGGTGTTTAGTCAGGGCGCCTCACCAGGAATCTTTGACAGTTCCCCCTGGTAGCTGCAGCACAGGGACAAGAGAAACATTCTGACCCTTGGCAAAGCTTTTTCACCTGCAGGTGTTTGGCATGACCTTGCATCTCAGGGCTCTAACTCACCACCACCAGTTTAATGATCACAAACTGCAAAATCCTCATATCCAATAAAGATGATGCCTTGAAGTGCTATGGAAACAAAGAATTGTCCAGTGCTATTCTGAAAACAACAAAATTTTCACAAATAAATGCTTCACTGGGAGCATCAGAGGGCTAATCTTTGTCAAATGTCAGGCAACTATTTTAGTTTTGCAGCTTTAAACTTAAAAGCTTGTTTTAAAAAGCCTTGTCCATAAAGTACACTTTAGGGACTAACACATTATTAGTGAAAGCCACTTTTAGAAGTGATGATTTCTTCTATTTTGCTGTACACTGAGATTCAACAAAAGAGATTTTTATACCATGTTCATTCTCTGTGGAGCATTTTCACAGTTGTTTTTTATGTATTTTTTTCTTTCTCTTGCTGTCATTCCCAGTTTTTAAATGACTTTATGAAAAAAGTATTGTACTTTTACTGAATTAAAATGCAAATAACTATTTACAAGTACCTGCGATCAATGCATGCCCTGACTTCTCTCCACCTTGCACTCTGTGACCTTAAAAGGCTATTTGTATCAAAAGACGTATTACCACTGTGTAGAAATCTGCTCCTTGTCTACATATGAACCTGCTTCAAAGCACCCTAAAATCAATGGAAATTTTCCCATGTTTTCATCTGAGACAGCTTTCTCCTTTGTTATACTGTTCCTGCTCATCAAATAGTGCAAGAATCAGTCCCCAAGCATGACAGACCCAGCAGACACAGCGAGAGTGGAGAGGGGATCCAGACCACTTCTCTAAGTAGGCCCAGTTTTGATGCTGCCTTAGAGTGGACAGGAAGCTAAAAGTGACCAAAACAGCTATTTTCAATTTTTTTTTGCCATTTCAAGAACTGAGAGGTCCCAGTGGATAATGCCTCTGGTACCAATGGATATTAATGTTTGTATGCCAGTTTTAAGGTATATTAAGGATAGATCCAGAAGTCTACAGATGACAGGCTGAAAACCATGGTCAGATAGGCAAAATTACTCAAAATCATGAACTTCTACATGTGTGTAAATTCCAAACTCCAATTTCAGAGAAAAGAGAGTATGGTACAATTAGCAGAAGAAAGAGTTTACAGGCATCTGCCCCTGCTATTATCTGGGTTCATTAGTAACCATTTAAATTGATGAAAGTTTTTGTATGAAGGGTGAACACTATCACAAGACAAAAAAAAATGATCATTAGGAGGCTGACAAAAAAGTAGCAATTAAAGACAAAGTCTAACCAAATGTGTTGTAGTTTTCTAATGAAATTCACATAAATATCCTTTTTCACAGCTATGTTGACTAGAAGTCAAGCTTTCGGCTCAAGAAAAGATAAAGACTGTAGGCAGATGATAACTGGAAAGTGAGAGCTTTGCTTAACAGCTTACATGGTGACCTTCACAAAGACCCTTGGCGCCTTTAGGTCCCACCAGCTGTTTCTAGTGTTGGGCAGGAGCTCACCATGGTGTTCTCAGTCTTATTCTCAGCTTTCTTTGCCATGGAAACCTTGGTGAATTTAAGGAATACACAGCTTCTGTGAGCTGGGGTGCTGGCAGGGAAGGCGACTGGGCCCAGGCCTGTGGACTTCTTGTTTCAACTCTGAAAGTGTCTGATTTTTTCTATTATTTATTTATTTATTTATTTATTTATTTCCACCACAATGCTGAAATAAAACTAAGTGCTCCTCATGAGATTAAATGTGCCACTGCTGATCATCCTCAGTTCAGAAAACCTTGTTTGGCTTTGGTACATGACATCTATACTGACTGTTTCTTGGCTGAGATGACTGCCCTTTCCTGAGAGATGAGTTTCTAGTTCTTGCTGAAGGGAGGCATATCAATGCTCAGATTAAGAGATGATGAAACTGTTTCTTCCTTGAAATCTCCGTTGCACCTGGGAGTCCTTAAGTAATCATGATTTTTGTCCTTGCTATCATTTAGCTGCAAAAGACTATCAGGGTTCATGGATAAACCTATGGGATTGCCCAGATAATATCTTATTAACTGCCCAGGACAAGAGCAGGTAAGATATACTTCTTAGTGGTTTCCTGGGTTTCATCACAGTGAAGCTCTTAAGCAGCAAGAATGGTAATGCTTTGAGATTCTTAAGGTTTCTGTGTGACTGAGTTGTTAACTTTCAAATATAACTTTTACCACTGGTTTAAGCACCACCAAAGCACTTGTGTTGATAATTATGCAATGCAGGTATAGCTAGGCTGAAATTACTGCTGAAGTTAGTGACTTTGCAATTACAGAATCTTCCCTGGGGACCCACAAAATAAGTTTGCAATAGCAGCCTCACCACTCGTTTATGTATTCTTATTGGCTATTGGCAAATTGTGGTGATAATAAATCCTGCTCTATGAATATCAATTTCAGATTCTATTAAAATTACCTTAGAAAAATGGAGCTTTCTTATTTCTAAATATTACTGGTTAAAAAAAAGGATTTTCCTCTTATTTAATTACAATTTTATTACTGTAAAACTGCTCATCTTCTTGTTTATGCCATTTATTTATATCTGAAATGCAATTCAAACAATAAAAACTCAATTTATGTCTCCATTGAATATGGTATTTTCTAGATTCTGTTCAGGAAACATGCTAATTCAAAGGAAAATTCCTGCTTTTTTCTCTCTTCCTATTTCATAGCATCCAAAGTACATGTGCAGTGCAAGTACATCTTAAAAAATAAAATAAAACATCACCAAGAACATCTTTAGATTTCAAACTAAGAGACTTAGAAAGTTCAGATGTAAAGTAGAAAAAAACCACGACCATATATAAATTGATGAAGATTGAGATATCTCCTGTTGTTCAACCAGCTTTCTAAGTTCTGAAGATTTTTTTTGTCAAAGAATTGCAGATTTCTGAGGTAGGTGAGATGAGCACAGCATTGGCATCCAATTTCAAGAATTGTAGATTGAATGTCGGTTCCCAAGCTATTTCTCCTTGGAGTTTTGTTTTATTTATAGTGATCTGCTTAACTTTTTGCTGCTTTTGTCAAGATCAAGGATGCCTTAGATCCAGTTTTCAAAATACTTAACACAATCCTAAGGAACACTTTTGCTAAGATAACAAATCTAAGAAATATATCTAAAATTAAGCACATAATTTATATAGGTGATTGTTTCATACAATTGTTTTGTTTAATTAGGACAGTAATAAGAGTATTGTCTCTTTACAGCTTTTATTTAAGAAATTTCTTTAATTAAAAAAAACTATATCTTTTCATTTTCAGAGTTTACATGACACTTTTTTAGTGCTTCTTTCTGCTTTTTTTTTAATATAGTAGCTAATTTTCCCCAGTCTTTCATAGATAATTACTATGCTGTGCTAAATTGCCAGCTGTGTAGTTGTCATTCTGTCTTTCAATACTTACTAATAAACTATTTTTTCTTAGTTTGGTGTTTGACCTACAAATAATCATAGCAAACAAGAATATAATTTCATTTAATGTTGTTTTTTTTTTTAATATTCTGAAACTCTTATAAGGACTTATGAGTTTTTATATCTGTCAGGAGCAACTTCTAATATTAGTTTTTCTTCAGATTTTTGTATTGAATCTACAGTGTCTTCAATTGTAGTGATAAATTTAAACTCCCCTGCTAATGAGAATAATAAACACTTGAAATGCACTTTTTTATTTACTTAGGAACAAACAATCAGACTGAATATAAAATAAAACCCCCTTTAATAATAAGTTATTCAGTTCAAATATGTAATATTCTATCTGATGTATCTATCAATTACATAATTCAGCTATAATTATAGAAAACTAGGGAAAATATAATTTAGACAGAGAATTTATTTTACACTTGAAATCATGTCACTTAATTATTTTTGCTGAATTTTTGTCTATCAGGAATCATTCTTAATTTTCAAAACATCAATTGCAGCATTGATATCTTGGGATATTCATAAATGTTAATATCGAATCAACTTTTAAATTGGTGTTTATTTTATTTTTTTCAAATTCTTAGGCTTCCAAAAGTCAATATGGCCTAATGGATGTTTTTGCTTTGTGGGCTTTTTTTAAAAAAACAAACAAAAAACCAAACAAGCAAAAAATAACACACATTCATTGATTTAATAGTTTTGTAAATCTGGCAATTAGGACAAAGTATTTTCTTTTTTCTCTGGTCTATGACATCATTAGAAGACTCCAGACCCTCTTCAGAACTGATTAAATTTCTTTAACCTCTTCCCCAGTATTGCATTTACAAAAGTTCTCTCCAACATTGCTCACTCTGCACAGTGACATGAACTATCATGAGGAATGCTACACTTAACAGATACTTTGCCACAGAAAAAAACCTGTGTAGGTAGTTCTTAATGTTTATTAACATTAGAGGGCTTGACATTTAAAAAATAATAGAAAATGTTACAATGAGCTTTATAAGCAACAGTAAATAGTGTGAGGAAAAGTGTAAGTGTTTTGAAAGACCTAGATTTGGGCATTTTACTCAACTAAGCATTTGAAGTACATTTTTTCGTCATACTAAGGATGAACACTATCACAATGTGTATATTAAATGTGTCCCCACAAATAACAAATACAGATTAAGAGATGCCACAATTTTGAAGCAACTACAGTCTCTGGGAAATTTTGAAAGGTACTTTGCAACCTTTCCCAAACACAGCAGGTTTTTTTAAAGACGAAAGCTTCCTGAATCAGCTTGACTCCAGCTCCCTGCAGCGCTTGGAAAGATCCAGTCATTTCCAAGAACTTGCCTTGAAATCCTGAAACTCTGAGTTAAATCAGCACATTGCTCCTAAAGTTTTGTAGTGAGTATCCAAGTATTTACAAAGTTAGCATGTGCTTTCTTGAAGGAGAGGATTCAGTTGTTCAGTTCCCTCTTGATCTGGAAAAGGAGGATCGGCCAAACATGTTCCTGGCTACATTGAGCAGTCCATGCAGGTTCATCTGCCTTCAGTGCACTGAATATTCCTGAAGGCACTGCTGACTGCTCTGGAGGATTTCTGGATTCACAGAGACATGAGCTGACCCCTCCATCTAGGTCTTGGATCTTCACTGAAATAAGATTGTATTTCACTATGAAATACAATATTGTGTGATTTCTCTTTGACCTATTAATCTGTCTTGTGCTAAAGTGTATCATGGCAGCTAAAAGTCAGAATTTGTTGTCATTTTGAACATGGCTGATAAGAAAAAATTTACTCCAGGAAGGATTTTTTATTATTTTTAATTTTTCATGCATATATATAATTTTTCTGTGCCCCATTAGCAGAAATATCTGCAATGGTTTAGGTTTAATAAATCCTCAAAGGCCCAAACTGCTGGCTTCTTGCAGTGCAACATGGAAATCATTAGAAAACATGTACATCTATAATGCAAATTCAAAGTTGAATCTGTTTGGCGGTCCCTGTAGAAGAAGTTTTATCTACTTTTCTGTAGGCACCAGCTTATCCTTTCTTCATGTGTAGCTGTTAAGAGCGCATGCATACAGATGAGTTCTTAGATGTCTGATAGCAATTTACTTACCGAAAGATCCCATTTGCATGTGACAAAGTCAATGCATATAGAGTCTGGGGTTTATTTTATGCTTACATTGAGCCTTTAAATGACTGCTGCTGAGCACATCCATGGAATAACGAGCAGCATTGCAACTTCATCCTCTAAAAAAATATATCACTTCTGCTGGATTAACAGTGTAGAAAGTTACAGGGAGTATGATAACGTATTCTGCATTTGGATGAGTACCTCAAGGAATGGACAGCATTAAGGAATGAATATTGCAATGATGAAACAGGTGCTTTGGCTAAAATCCTGGTCCACTAAATGAAGTAATGGTTCCGTGTGTTATTAATGAAGCTGAAATTTGACCTTCAGTGTTTAACACTAAGATCTATCCAGGCAATTTTGTCAGACCCGTGGCTGAGTAAAGCTCCATGACCATTACTCAGAGTCCTTGCTTTCAGTTCCATAGAATGATTAAAATAATATAGCAAAGTTTGTACCTCACAGTCTGTTTTGTCCCAAGTCTTGCAGTACCAGTGGTTTTGGGCTGACTTAAACATTTGTGGACTGAGTACATCATACCTTGAGCACAGCTTGTATTTTATCCTATTGTGATGAACTAACCCAGAGCTTCTACATGCTGTCATGGTTGTCTACAGTACAATAACACAGAATCTTTTAGCATCAAGTCTGTTTGAGTTTTGCCATGCAAGGTCTGCTTTGGGTTTTATTTCAATAGTTTTAATTAATGGATAAAACAAAACTTCACAGAAATTATAGCTGTTGAGTTGAAGAGCTCTGTCCTGATTTTTCACTATCTGTAGGCATCAGAAAGCATTTACAAACCACATAACTGAGGAGGATTACTTCTCCAGTGACAAAGAATGGGAAGAGAAAACTTATTACACAAAAATCTTTCCAAGTATTGCTGTTGCATGACATTGTAAATCACAATGAGCTGTGTTCACTGAATTAAAGAATAGCTACTACATAATTTTGCCTGGAAGCAAGGCAAAATTAACTTATTCTGCTGTTTCTCAAAAAATAATCCTGAAATGGTTAAGCCAAAAAAAGTGCTTTCAGATACAAAAATATATTTAGATAATAGATAATTTTTTTCAATCTTCATGGGAAAGTAATCAAGTGTCAGATTACATGGTCGACAACCCTGCCTTTGGTTATTAAAAGGTATTTTTCTTACTAAGAAAAGAAGGAAAAAGCGAATGAGTATATTTCAGTTAGAAGCCTAACAAAAACAGGTCTTTCAAATAGCATAATCTATATCTAAAGCAAAAGTACAAGAAACAATCAATCACATTTTCATTCTGAGGATTCCTGGATAGAAGACTTAATTGTTTGCTGATGAAGAGAAATAAAGAGATTTTCACTTTAAAGAAAGTCTGAGTTTGCCCCCAGCCTTGTTTTGAATTGGATTTTTGCCCTGTTATTCTGACACTGAATGTTAGTTCCAGCCAGTATCTGAACATACTGCACAGCCAAATCTGTAATTATCATACTTCATAATAATATAAGTAGCAATATCAAGACCTTTATGCCCTGATATGTGATTTGGACCAGATCAGAAATTTCCTGGTGACATGTTTTTCTCTTGAAAAAGGCAGATATGCTGACTTATTTTCATAGGTAAAATACTCATTTGAGTGAATGTTCAAGAAAATACATGACTGTGTAATCTGGGACTCCTGCATGCATTGCTCGAGAAGGAAAGCTTACATGACACAGTTGAAGAGCAAAGAGTGTGATACCAAAGCCAAGAGCCTCCTGCTTTCATGTGACATGGCCAGGAAGATTGGCAAACTGCAAGTCCCAGCTCCCAGATTATGACCAGCAGTAAGATCTGGATGTCTGCAAGCTCCTATTTCTCCCTCTCATTCCATTGGGACAACATGTTGAAAAACATAAATTAAGATCATAAATGTTCTTTAGAATGTAAGCATCAGTCCCACACATTGCAAAGAGGAGTGAGTGGAACCATTTAACTAAGAAGACCCTGCTGCAGTCCTCAGAATGTTTCACAGGGTTGGCAATGTATGACAAGTAATTTTAATTAGCCAAAATCAGGCTGATATATAACTATCATAGAAGTAAAACAAAGATATCCCTGTGTATCCCAGACATTTTACATTTTTCAAATTGTCTGCTTCTGCCAGTATGTCAGCCTATCAGATAACAAAATCACCACACAGGGTAGTTCTGCTGTAAACTGAATGTTTTACTTTACATCAAAGAAATTTAAGAAAGCAACCTGGCAGATGGAGATTATTAGACCTCATGGAAACCACTGTGATAATACATCTAAGAGTTTCCTGAACCAGACTATACATCCTGCTGCATTGCAGTTTGAATAAATTCATGACTGCCTAAATCCATCTATGTAGACATACCCTAAATCCTGATCATTCTTTGCCTCTCAAATGCTAATAAAACTAGGGAGGAAAGATATGTTCCCTGCAATACAGGATAATGCAGTTGTAGTTACTGAAAATGCTAGAACCTCCATGATATGAAAAATGTGTATTTCAAATAAATGCATTCGTGCATAGCACAAATAATTTTCCCTCCAAGTCATAATGTGGAAGCCATCTAGACAGAAAATACCCTGAGCCTTTAAAACAGTCTGAATTCTACATTATTTTTATTATTTATCCCTTTGAGAAATAATACGTTCTCCTCTTTATTCAAAGATTTTCAGCAGAGCAACATCGCTCTCAAGCATGTACTATGGTCATGACCATTACTGAGTTGACAACAGAAAATGGCATTGCAACATCATCTTTTATTGTTTGTTTTAATTTCTCCATGTATTTATTGATCTCACTGCATGCTAATTCAGTTGCTGGGTTAACATTATCATACTGTAGAAACAGAAACCTGCTATGTAATCTCCCCCTATCTCATGCTTGATTCAGTTAGTGTTAGGTTAAGGCATTGTCAAAGGCACAAGGTGTTTTTCTGTCATTAAAGAATATGCTCTCACAAATACTCCAGGGAAAAATAATGGAAAGTGTGAACCACAGAGGGAAGTGCTTCTCTTTTCTTTTTGTGCTGTTGTTGTTGTGGTTGTTATTTTTATTTGTTTGGGGTTTTCTTCTGGGGATATAAAAACCCAATAGGTGTCACACAAAAGATGTGCAGGAAGTTTAAAAGTAATACCAGTACAACCAAGTTGGTTTTGTCATCTGCAGATGTTAGTGTGCACAGTACACACAGTCCCTTAGAAGGGAGAGGGGCCTGTTCAAGATTAGCACCTTTTAATTAATTTCATTCATACTTTTTGCACCCACCTGCAGTCGGTAGGCTTTTCTAAATAATGCTGTCAGAGTGCAAAAAGGTATGAAATGAAGAAAGGAGTGGCTCAATAAATAACTGAAGTCAGCATTGACTGAATATAACATTATTTATGACACACAAAATATTTGGAGTATTCAATCAGGTCTCTTTTACAAGCAATTGATATTCTTGGTAGTCTGTGCATAATGTTGTCAAGAGAGTTAGAAGGATGTTAACATTTCATTACTCTTGTCATTGATTTTTCTCTGCTTTCTTCACAACAAAAGTCAACACGTGACCTCTTACTCCACTGAATTAGTTCCAGAGCACTTGGCATTATTGACCTCCTAATGAAAATTAATGGCAACTCTTTTGATTCAGTCTTTCAAGTAGGCACACCATGCACATTTAAAAAACAGACAGTTATTTCTCATATTGAAATGAAGTAACACACTGTTAAGTAACGAAATGTATATTAATGCAACATTAAATTTGCAAATTTAAGGGAGCAGAATTCAAGAGACTTAAACTGCAGTATCAGGAGCTGATTCTGCAAAGGTTTAAGGTTGGCAATAATTTCAGACCTGGAGAGCCAAAGAGTTTTACAAGGAAAGCTACACATATGTTTGGAGCATTTGAGCCCCAGGTCCTAAACTTATGGTAAAATTCTGTAAGATTGAACTGGTTTTACTATGCAGCAGGGACAATTGCACATTGGCTTCGGTATTTCCATGCTTTTCTTTCCCCTAGAGAAGAATGCAAATTCTTTTCAGTGACTTTTGTGCTAATGAGCTGTCACTCTGCAGCTGAGTGGATTTCCTTTATCCAGATTCTTACACAAATGTTTATGCACAAACTGACTTGCGTCTATGGATATGGACCGCTCCTTCCTTGCATCTGTGTAAATAAGGATTGCCTCTACCAGGTGGAACAGGAAGGATGAATAGATTCATATCTGGAGATGGGGCAAAACCTTGCCATTTTATCTAAAAAATTTCCTATTCCTGGAAAGTTTTCCCAGAAATAATACCTGGAGAGATATGTGGGAAAGTTGCAAGAAAAAAATGAGTAAAATAACTTAATTTGTCTCTTTCCTTAGACAACAAAGACTATGATGCCTATCTATCTTATACCAAAGTGGATCCTGACCAGTGGAATCAAGAAACTGGAGAAGAAGAAAGATTTGCTCTTGAGATCCTACCAGATATGCTTGAAAAGCATTATGGATACAAGTTGTTCATACCAGACAGAGATTTGATTCCCACAGGAAGTAAGTCGTGTCTTTATTCTTGTGTTTTCTAAACAGCAAATGCAGTCATTGCAGTGACTGTTTTAGTCTCTTTTTTTTACCTGCTCCTTCAGAATGTCATGTTTCCTCCCTTGTCTTAGAGACTAGTGAAGATAAGCCACTAGTAAACATACTTAAATGTTATACTTAAGGTATATTTCCAAGATAAGAGGATTATTATTTAGCAATTGCATTATTCTGATTGAAGGTGAGATAGTGCAGAAATGGCATGCATAAATAAAGGAAATGAAAGACTAGCATTTTTCACAGTTTTTTTGTGAGCTTGCATATCTAGGAATGAATACAGTGTTCTTTGTTTTCAGTCCCTTATAGTTTGTTCAGAAAGATATACAACAAGTTGTTTTTGGACTAAGGCAATGGTTGAGTAATAAAATTTACATCAGAGAAAATTAGTTAATTCTGTCAGTGGCCACTGCAGATAAATGTGTAGTGGACGTACCTGATCATTCTTAGAGACTGAGAATTAGAACTGTTTGGTACAAGTAGATCTTTGTCTTGTTTCTCTCACATATTCCAACAGAAGTATGGTAAAGTTTTTTAAGTTGTGTTAGTCTTCATAAGGTCACTGTGACAATACAGGCAGCTGCTAAGTTCAGTATCTTTTACTAAAGATAAGAAAGGATGGTTGGTGTAGGCAAAGCACAATCAGTCTCGTGGACATTTTTTAAATCTACAGCAAACTAGACATTAGTTTAGAGGAGGCAACACTGTTTTTGTGAATGTGTGTGATGGGGTCATGAAAGGGAAACTAAAATATAAGCCTACCATACCCTGTAGAGGATTACTTGGGTTCGAGATTGAGCTCCTGAAGCACATAGCTACTGCTCTGTTGTCTACCTGGGTAACTTTGCCTTTTTAAAGGAAAAAATCAAGATGGACACACTTGTTTCAATAACAGTACACATAATTATACAAAACTACAGCTCATGAACAAACACAATCCACAGTGCATGTAGGAATAGATGTTTCTCAAAATCACATAATGGTTGAGGTTGGAAATGGCCTCTGGAGGATCACCTTGCCCAACCTCCCTGTTCAAGCAGGGCCACACAGAGCAGGTTGCCCAGGACCATGTCCTGCCAAGCCAGCTTGGCACATTTGCAAGTGATGTTTTCACATATTTCAGTGAGATCTTCTGGGAGGAGGGAGTTGCCCCTCTTGTTTCTCACCAGTCTATGAGAGCAGACTGTTTTCTGAGGTTGATTTTTGAGCAATTGTTTTGTTTTGTAGCCTACATTGAAGATGTGGCAAGATGTGTAGACCAAAGCAAGAGACTGATCATCGTCATGACTCCAAGTTATGTGGTAAGAAGAGGTTGGAGCATCTTTGAACTGGAAACAAGGCTTCGAAATATGTTAGTCACGGGAGAAATCAAAGTGATACTGATTGAATGCAGTGAACTACGAGGAGTTATGAACTACCAGGAGGTCGAGGCCCTAAAACATACCATCAAGCTCCTCACTGTCATTAAATGGCATGGACCAAAATGCAACAAGTTGAATTCCAAGTTCTGGAAACGTTTACAGTATGAAATGCCTTTTAAGAGGATTGAACCTATCACAAATGAGCAGGTTTTAGATGTCAGTGAGCAGGGGCCCTTTGGGGAACTGCAGACAGTCTCCGCAATTTCCATGGCTGCTGCCACCTCCACTGCTCTTGCCACTGCCCATCCAGACCTGCGCTCCACCTTTCATAACACATATCATTCACAGATGCGCCAGAAACACTATTATCGAAGCTATGAATACGATGTACCTCCTGCCGGCACCCTGCCGCTTACCTCAATAGGTAACCAGCACACCTACTGCAACATCCCTATGACACTTATAAACGGGCAGCGGCCGCAGACAAAAACTAACAGGGAGCAGAACCCAGAAGAGGCTCACACAAACAGTGCGATACTGCCCCTCTTGCCACGGGAGACCAGTATATCCAGTGTCATCTGGTGACCGAGATGCAAGGGGCTGTCAACCCCCTTGAGTAGGAGCAGAGTCTGCAGTCCGGTGCCTGGAACTACATCCTCGACTGCTGCTGTTAAACATGCATTACAATCGATAACATATGAGGAAAAACAGGGTCTTGTACATATGTTTTTGCAATTTCTTTGTAGCATCAGTCTTCCTGTTTTACCCATGTCTCTTCCCATTCACATTTTCAACTTTGTTTTATATGTCATTGGAATTTGTATATTTACATTTTTTTAAATGAAGAGACTGCTGTATAGATAGAAAACCTTTTTGCTTCATTAGTATAGTTTTAGATTTTTTTTGTTTGTTTGTTTTTAACCTCTCTTGGGAATGCTTGGACAAAGCTATGTTGATATCAGAAGCACCATCCATTTTGTTGGCCTGCCTAGCCTGATTCCTGAAGGCCATGCCTGCTGCAGCTCACCTCTTTTGAAGAGTATTTGTTCTTAGAAGGACCCCACCCCTCCCTGAGAGCTCCAGTTTCATTTCTACTCCCGTAATGTGCACTGCTCCTTCCCTGCCCTTACAGAGAACCCCATGTGGGGTAACACCACAGTCTGGCCATCTAACATGTAACTTGGTAGACACCTGTCCAACAACAGAACATACCAATCTGTATCGGTTGCTTCACAGTAGTCACTACAGAGTGTATAGAAACTAGAGCCGGTTTGGTTTTTGCTTTCCTGGGTTTGTTTGTTTTTTTTTTGTTTTTGTTTTTTTAATTATTATTTTAAGAATGAATTTACTGTATTCCTTTTATAAATATAAAAGCAAACCCTATTTTTAACACATCCTGGAAAAGGATTAATGTGGTTGTGGATTTTTTTTTTTAAGCATTTGATTTTTTTTCCCCCTTTCAAAATCCTGCAAATGACATCATTTGCAAATATCAGGCGAGTAAGACAAATGAGGCAATAGGCACTGAAGTGCTGATAATGTACAGTGATGAATTCCAAACCAAAGGGGAATAAAAAGACAGTATTGTAGATGGTTTGTCACTTTGTATTATAGAAAGTGTTATTTTCAAAAAAGTAAGAGCAAAACATTATTTTGCTGTGGATTACAGAGTCCCCTTGTATTTTATTGTTCTAAAAACTGTATTTGCTTTAAAATGATATATTCAGGATTAAGAAATCTTCTTTCATTTGGTTTTAGCTTGTAACGATAAATAAAACTTTATTAATTTCAACATGATTTCAGTAAGAACTCAGGCAGAAAAAATGACATGAATACCAGAAATATAATTGTTTTCAGAATAAACTTTATTTATACAAAATTAATATTTAAATCAGACCTGGAAATATTAAAACCAATTTATTCACTTTAATGAATAAATAAATTAGTTTTATTTTTATGTATGATTCTCTCTTTGAGAAGTTGCAAATAATACATGTACCATGGCTGACAGGGAAGAAAAAAAACACCACTGTGCTTACATCCAGACATCTTTAAAACGAATTAAACAAGCACCTTGCTCATACTTAATGTTTTAAATAATGGAGAAGTCCTTTCTGGTTTTAAGAAGAGAGAGGAACGGAGCAGCTCTACAAAAAGTTCAGGCCAAGCCCTCTGCTGATCCCCACCAGCAGAAGCAGAAGTTGAGTTATGGTTCCAGCACACTGTCATATAGTCCTGGGTTTGATTTACCCTGGCAGAAATGTAACTGGTGTCCTGGCAAACAGGCCTCATGGTCTATTTATGTAACTAATTAGCTTTAGGTATTTTTATGGCAGCTGAATGATATTGGCCAATATAATGAATGTGTGGAGTTTGTTCATCCAGATTGTCACAACAAGAAAAGTATAGCTTATAGTATTTTGGTCTTCTTAATGAGAAGTGAGTGGGGAAACTGCAGTTTGGGGGATGTTTGTGGGAGTAAACCAGAACTGACAGTGTGGGAGGAAATGACTGTGCTCCTGTTGTGAGAGTCAAGAAATCTCAGTATCTGCATAAGAAGCTAATAGACCTTTGAGATGTGCACTGATTTTTATTTGCTTGAAATGTTTATTTCTCTGAGATTTTGCTCAAGCCTTTTTGTATAGTCTATTCTTTATTACAGTGTCTCTCTCTATGGATTTGAGCCAAACATCCACAAAATGGAAGTGAAGCTGCCAAGTGAGATAAAATTTTAAGGGACTTTTGAACATTTGGTTACTTTCATAGTGTAAGAAAGCTACAATTTATTTGCTCTTACAGACACTTGTCAGGCACTGACGGCATTTTCCTTCATTCATCTGGATGCCAAATACCCCAGTATCCTCTGAAAACAATGCATTATTTTTCCCCCTTTCCCTCCCCTTTCTATGCCCTGGGGTAAAGACTGGGATGTGGAATAAATGTAAGATGTAATTATCTGACCACAGTCACGTTTAGACAATTGGTAGGTGTTTTCTTAGACACATGGGAAAGTACTTTTCTTTTGTTCTATTTTTAGTGTAGATTTAAGCACTTTGAATAGCATGATTCAGGGATTGACAGATACTATTTGATATTCACAGTACATTAAAAAAAAGTTATTCTTATAATACTTTGTCATAATATTAAATATAAGAAAAAAAAACAAACAAAAAAGAAAAAACAAACCACAAAACAAAACCTGAAATAAATAGAGAAAATGTCTATGGCTTTAGAAAAATTCCTCCTTAGTATTCCTCTTCTGTGAACATCTTGGTGTGGGGAACAGTGAAGGAAACTGTTGTGTGTTCACATGCTTTATGTTTGACAAAAGTTCTTTTGGAGCACAAAATAAAATGGGGAGAAACAAAACCAAAACCAGAACCAGCAAAAACTGTCATTGCCCTAGTGCTTAGGCTCCGTCATTTTTGGTAGAGGTGTTCCAGTTTTTGACAATGCAGCCTGAACTGTGCATGCAATAGTCACATATAAGGTTTAGCCATAAGCAAATAGCACTTTATTTTAAAAACTGCACAGTGTGATGATCAGAAAAACTTACTCTGCCTGGTCAATAACTTTGGGTCTGTATGTGGATTCTATGCACGTGAATTATCCAAGTGTGGTGCTCCGTCTTCATAAGGCTCTCTCTAATCAGGGTAGTTCGTGTTACAAAACTAAAGGACTCTTGCACAACTTCTGTACATTCAGTATATAGGTTCTCTAGACAGCATATATAGCTGGACAGAAATGGGAGATTGTATGCAGCTAATTATTTTGAAGGCAAAGTGCATTGCTGGGTCTGATTCTGTTCTCAGTTGCAGCAGTATGATTTGAGAGTAAATCTAATAAAGGTGAATGAGTGTAAGATTGATTTGTGTGGGAGAAGAAAATTGGAAAAGCAAAGAGAAAAGGAATTCATATTTGCAGTCTGTGCCAAGCTGAAATCTTGGCTGCAAGGAAAGCAGCAGCAAATGTCTTCTGAATTTTAGTAGGGACCCAGTTCTCACCTGGCAGCCAACATCAAACAATTTCAATATGATCTCTTTCAGAGCTAAATACTCTTAGGCTTAAATGCAAACTATGATTTTTCTATTACTGCACAGCTGTGAAAACCATGTGTATGTTACATAATGGGTGATAATCAGCTTCAAAATAATTGGAAAGCTTGTTATACCCGCCTGATCAAAATTCACAAAGTTTTGTTCGGTTACTGTGCATTAATGACACATTTAAATTATAGATAAAGCAGTGAGGTTTGGGGAAAACTGGCCTGGTAAACAGGGCTCCTTCTTTTTTAAACTGAAGAAAAAAAATTAAAAAAAAGAAGAAAATGTCAAGCTAGCAAGCCTAAGGAAAGTTTAATTAAAATCCAAGGAAGAAAAAAAAAAATCACAGCAGTAAAGTAAGTTCAAAAATAGAACAAAGGCCAATGGAGAATAAAGAGCAAAATACCCACCTGCTTTTTGACTGTATTGTAGTTTCTTTTGTCATGCAAAGCTCTGTACTCTGGCTGACCTACATCAAGCAACTGGTTTTTTTGGAGGCCATCCAGGCAGACCATCAACACAAATATATCCCTGTATGTCTAGTACACTTCCAAATGATTTTTTTCACTTGTTGATAGTCTAGCACAGAGAGATTTTTGTTTGTCTTCTATTGTGATAGAGAATGGCAGAAATCTGTCAGCACTAAAAAAATCTCTGTAACAGACTTAATTTATTATCTAGAGTATCTATATTCCTTCACGTCCACCCCTTTTCTGATTTGCTGTTATTAGAACAGGTTTTTTTTACCCAGTTCTCAGTTGAGAAATAGATTAATGTGGCTGACTACAGAAAAAATGCAAGCAATGTCATAACAGTGAGTTTCCTTGTATAATGAATGCTGCAAGTTCACTTGCTTTTTTTTTCTCCTATAAACACATCTCTTCACCTCCTAAATAGCCCACTCAGTGGAGGTTAGAAACACCATTGTGGCTTTAATTTCAGATTCTGAATTTAGTATGGATACTGAGCAGTTGTTTTTGATGTAATTTTGCTGGCTATTTCCCATGGACTTGCTATATCCTCCAAGAAGACACGTTGGCAGCATCACACTTCTTCAAGTAGCCTTGACTCAGTGTTCCAAAAACTCAGAGTTGTTGCCCTGGGCAGTGAAATTGATGGAAATGATTCAGCTATTAACAGTTTTCCTATGCTGTTTGCTTGTTTAAATTCTGTTTAACACAAAGTTTGTCCTCTTCTCTGGACTAATAAGCTCTGCAGATAGAAGATCCAAAGTCCACAGGGTCTTGAAGTAGTCAAAGAAGAAATTACAAAGACAGCTCTGACACCTTATTTGGAAAACATAGAAATTCTGGAGCTGTTCAGATTACTAAAAAATTAGTACATTTTGATTGAGGGTTGTTGAAGGGAACTATACATCTAGTGATTACAAACAGCCTCATTCCAAAAGCTTATCAGCATTCTTACATTAAATATACAACACCTTAGGTAACATAATTTCAGAAACATTCAGTAGTCAATTAAAATACTTTTATCTGGGGGGACTAAGAGCACCACGGTTCCCTAGGATCTAAATGTTAAATAAAATAGATAATCTTCATCTAGTACTGAGATTACAGAAACCACATTGTTGGGTAGCTAAAGTAAAACTATTTGGAGTAAAAGTTGAGAGATAAAACTATAAGAATATTAGTGATATCTTTTAATAAATGCATCTCTCTTAACCATGAAAACATGACAAAAGGAACACAAAATAAAAAATAATAAATAAAATGGATGTGCTTTTTAACATTTTCTTTCTCTGTTTATCAAATATTAGCTTGCTTTCTGCCCTCCTCAAAAGTACAAAATTATTCAGGAAGAATTAGAACCTACTAAGCCCAGACTCCCAAACACACTTTGTGACAGATAAAGAAGTTCAAGACAAAGGGAGGGGCAGCACTGTGTTGCTGCAACTGAGAACATGTGTGCCTGTGCACGGAGAAGGAGAGCAGAGGCCCCTTTGGCCTCATGTTTAGTTACTCCTACGTCAGGTGGGTGCGGAAGCAGCCATAGCCTCAATATATCACCCTTGTCCTACCTGCTATAGGCAACACACAGGGAAGGTGGGCAGTAAATCTTGATGTCACTGGCAGTAAATCTTGATGTCCATGACAGTAAACGTGATAAACATCAAATGTTAAGGGATAGAGACTTTGTTGCAAGGCAGCCAGAAGAGCAGAAACTCCTCTGAAATGGTATTTTCCATTTGTTCCACATGCAAAGTAAAACCCAGCACTCAGCAGAGAAAGAGGTCAGCTTGCTGGATTAGTATGTAATCCACTAACAGGGAATTGCCATTTCAATCAGCTAACATCACAACTGAGCACCCTCAGAAATTTTCATCCTATCCTATCCTATCCTATCCTATCCTATCCTATCCTATCCTATCCTATCCTATCCTATCCTATCCTGTCGCACCTCTTGCTCTCACTATCTGTTTACCTGGCAGAATGTATTAGAAATAAAAGCATTCAAAGATTGCTGTGAGTCCTCAGGTTGGGGTACACATCAAAGTTCTTTACAGAGATGCTTAGGGTGATGTCTTCTGTCCTAAGAAGGAACTTACAAGAGCAAAGGTTGATTTGTAAAACGGTTGTTTTTTTTTTTTTTTATTCTCAGCACACCATTTTTCACATCCACTGAGAGTGTTCACATGGAGCAGCATCCTGATACTATTCTAACCTTCTCTGAGGCAAAGAGAAAGTCTTGAAAATGTTAGTTATAGGCTCAAAATACACCATTAAACTGCAGAGTCTGCACACACACTCGAAAACCAAAAGTAAGTAAAGAAAAGCAAATTAACAATGCAATTACTAGACCTATTTAAACCTGTTTTTCAATATTTCTTGTTTTCAGGGAATATTGTTTTCTCCTGCTGTTTTGTAGGATGTAAGAGACTTTTTAAAATTTTATCTTCATTCTTTCCATGACAAATAAATCACAGAGAAGTTTGTTTAGGAAATTTCATTCTTTACTGTAAGTTTAAATCACAAGTGGCAATGAATTTACAGACATAGAAGTTGTTTTGCAGAGTTAATACTCTGGTGAACAGCTCAGTGTAGCCATATTAAGTTCTTAGGAACATTACAGTACAAAATTTAAACAATTAGTATTATATGTTTACCTTCACCATCACATTAGAGCATTGTACATTTGTATTTTAAGACCCAGACAGTTTCAAATGGAAGAATTATGTGAATACAAAGCGGAGAGGAGAACAGCGATACAACTGCCTTTCCATATAGTTTAGCAAAATAGTTCAATGACATCAGTCTCTGTCTTTGGGATCACTAAACTATACCTACCTCAGCAAAATACATGAATTCTGCAAAATGTGCAGATATCTGGGAAAAAAATGTTGCAATAAACACTCTCAAATCTTCGTTAAACCTCAAAAAGCACTTTATACAATTTTATGCCTATACATAAGTATTTTAACTTGCAATCATTTAATTATAGAACTGTACAATAAAATAAAATAAGTAGTACTCTCATAAAAATCAAGAAAGTCCCAAAAATCTGGGTTTATTCATAGAATGACGTTTGCCATCTGCTGCAAGAAGATGACAAACTTGCAACCAGGCCATTGCTGGAGGCACTAGGACACAAATATGTAGCTAGGTATGACATGGGGTGGGAGAAGTATAGGCAAAATGTTTGCTGAGTGTGTCATGACCAGGTAGGTGTACATGACTAGCACTCATCTAGTCCTGCTGCCACAGGAGATTGCAAATATCTTTTGCCTGTAGGTCACTAGATAGCCAAATTTACCTGGTACTTCCTTCACCACCTGTTTGCTATCTGAAGCCATTTATATAATCTTGTTGGAGGTAGGGAATGTGTTTTTCTAGGTCATAGGATCTACCTGAATATACCTGAATATCTGCCAGAGTTTCTATTGTTGTAAATACCAATTAGTGTCAGTACAGTTCATCTCGTATTTTCTCTGATTTCCTTTTCACTCTCCTAACAAAGGAGATCACGAATAGCTGTCAGTACCATATAGCAAATAGTGCTCCTACACTTTTTTTTAATTATTATTATTGTTGTTATGTATTTGAGAAGTTAGAAGCAGCAGCAAAGACTCTCTGCTTGAAATGACACCTGCCAAGTTGTTCTTTAGGGAATGATGAAGAAAATTCCCTGTTTAGTCATCTTGGGCACGTTACCTGTTATACTTCTTTGAAGATCCCCTTAAACAGCAATCTACAACATAAGGGGTGGGAGACAGACTGAGATGCACATGCATATAATTTTCAAGAATGTTTCCATTAGTTGTAGCTCCTTGAATTGTGTTTTAATTTGTTGTGCTTTGCTTAGCTTTGTTTTAATTTGTTTTGTTTTTGTAAGGAAACATCAGGACTGAGATATCATTGCACTGCATTAGCGGTGGCATGGCCACATTAGAAAGAACGGAGTGGAAGTCCAGAGAACAGGAGTAAAGCTGAAAGTCTCCTACCTGTGCACATGGCAGCTGTTCAAAGAGCTGCTGGATTTCCTGAGCTCCCACTTCAGTCAGTTCTCCACTTCATAGGCAATCCAACAAAGAGGTTTTGTAAGGAAAAATGGTGCTTTCAGGTGCCATTATACACAGACCTGCAGGCACAGTGAGTCTGACACCACATGCTCTCTTAGAAATGAGTTTTCTTTGAAAAACCTGAGGTTTCCTCCCCGTTTCAGCCTTCTGAATGCTATCTGTTGGCTTTCTAAGGTTCTCAAAAGATAAAGTCAAATATTTCAAAGTCACGATGAATCCATGTAAATGTAGATAATCATCACTGATTGTTTCAAATAGCTGACTAGAACACAGATATCTGCCCCTTTTTCCTGTAACTCTTCCTGTTCTTCCATAGATATTCGCTATAACTTATTTTATATGTCCTGTAAAAATATGATCTAAAGTTTCTTATATCAATCAGCAAAATCATAAATATTTTAATATAATGTCTTTTTTGCAAAGTTTTTTAGTTTTTTTAATGGTCTTTATCTCTCTTCAGCAGCTAATAAATTAGGCAGCTTCCCAGTGCAGGGAGGTGGTGAAGCAGGCAACACTGTTATTGAGTAGAGGATGCTAAAAGACAAAATATTAATCTTAACTCTTATAGTAAAATGGAGTTAAATTATCTTCCCAACATTATATCTAAATATACACTTCTATAATTCATAGCAATTTTGCGTCACACATGAATTTTGCAAGAAAAGCACACTATTAAGTCTGTGTTGTTACTAATGTCATATTACTGTTCATAGTATATAAACTTAAGCACATATACCATTTCATAAGTAAATGTTTTTATTAACATGTTTTACATAACTGCACTTTCTTCAGATGACAAGAAAACAAAATAACCAAAAAGACCTTTAAAAGAAAGAACATGTGTCTAGTTGCAATTCTAAAAAGCTGCAAAAGTAATAGAAATAAAGAAACAAAAGTCTGTGGAGAATCATTTGTTTCTAATGTCAGATGCAGCATCTATTTATGAGCCACAATTTGTCTAGGGGGTTTATTTTTTTTTAAATTTTATTCTGTTACTTTACTCATCTCAGGAGGAGCTGACTGTTGAGAAGCAGAGTGCACAACACAACTCAAGCAGTAAGAGTCCCTTCTTGAGAGCACACTGTTTAAACTTACTAGCTGGATAAACATCTTGACAAAGGACTTTGTTAACAAAGCGCTCAGCTGGTTTTCCATAATCCTGGGAGCCACCACAGTAGAAATGTTCTGTAGCTCCTACACAATACATGCATATACACTGAAGATGCAGATGTGTGCTTACCAGCTTTAAAACATTTTGCATTGATGGGATGAAATAAAGAAGTGCCGTGCTAGGCTTTGGGAACTTTCATCTTAATTTGCTTAACAATTGGTAAAAGTAAAAAACATTTCTATTGAAGCTAATGCTGTGTATAACTGGTGCAAAAAAAAAAAAAAAAGAGCAGAATCAGGCCCAGAATTTCTGAACATGAATTTTTGGCTATTCTACAATTTAATTGAAGATTCAGCATCATTACCTCTTCCAAATGTCCATTACTATTGCCATATAAACCATAGATTAACATATGCATTCTTGTTAAGGTTTTCTATAAGGCTACAGATACGACTATAAACTGGAAAATAGGTCTCTTCCTTTGTACACTTTGTTCAAAATCACTGAAATTAAAATAGAAGGACTAAAATTAAGTAGAAATACATCAACCTATATTTATGCCTACTGTATATTAAATATTTTACCTAAAGAGATTAACTTATATTTATTTTTTAAAAAAATTAGATGGGTCATAACTAAAATGAACTGCGTTTTTGTAGTAATACTATGCTTATTGTTGAGAAGCGACAGTCTTGATCAAAATGTTACCTAGTTTCAGTGTATGTTACTTTAAAAAAAACATGTTTTTTGTTATCCTAACTTTTGGAAAACTCACCAAGCCTGATACAAAAAAATGAAAATCTTACTGTAATAACTATAACATATTAAAAAGTTTTGTATTTTCATCAATTTTTATTCTTACAGGAAAAAATACATCACTCATTAAATATGAATGCTGCACATGTTAGCAATAGAAATGTTGATTTTTGTAACTTTGATTGCACTTGCCTTAACTTTTCCACACGTATAAACAAACACAAATAACACATAGAGGACAAAAAAAGAGGATTAAGGGAAATAAAAACCACAAAAGAAGGCAAGTTTTAGATTATTTAATGAATAATGACACATAAGTATCCTCAGTAGAACCCTTGTAAAGAGCACATGATGCTGTACATTTGTTAAAGCACAAGGTGTACTTTGTCTAGATTAAAAAAAGAAACAAAACCAAACAGAAAAAAACCTTTTGGTGTGACTTTGCTTTAGGTTTAAAAAGTTGGATGTTTAAAAAAAATCTTTATTACTTGCATATCAATATTTTTGTATAATATATGAAGAAGGTTTTAAAACAAAACAAAAAAAAAATCTAATCTGCTTTATAGCGTGCAAATTTTAGAGAAAAAGAAACAGGGTATGTGTCCAGTTTGTAAAACAATGTTCTCCTTTCAAGATTACTCTTTCACTGGCTAAATGCAAGGTTATGACAACTTGAAATACTTTTTTGTGAACTGACAAAAAAATAAAGCAATGTGAATAATTTGAGTATGCAAACTTTCTTTAGAAGAAATTGTTGCTAGTAGCAATACAAATTTAACAGCGTGATAGGGAAGGCTTTGAAGATTCCAGTTCAGTGATTTGAGTAGAGGGACGTACTGGGGCAGAGCATACACATTGGATAAGCTGGCACAGCTCCACTGGAGGCAATGGAGCTACTCCAGCTTACACCAGCTGAGAATCTGACCTTTTGCTTAAGAATACTTTCAACAGTAAATATCCCTGCATTATTGTTTTCTTTCTTGTTGTTACCTCTTGTTCTGCTGTTTTATTTTTTAAGGATATTTATTTGGTATAAATGTATTTTATGTGTATTCTTTTCTTCTTAAAAACACAGCAGGTTATGCATATATTCATAGCAAAGCAAGTAGTGCAGTCTCATAACTCACCGAGGGAAAGACTGTGTGAATCTGTGTGGGCGTGGGTGTGGGTGTGGGTGTGGGTGTGGGAGTGGGTGAGTGGGGGGTGGTACATACATGTTTGATTTATTGCAGCATTGCTCAAGTTTTTTGACAGTTTAGATCCACTGGAACCACAGGGTGACAGGGGAATAGAGTAACATGGTAGGGAATAATTTTTGCCAGTGTGAGTGTATGGGGTGTGTGAGCAGTGTGAAAGACCCTGACCAATACAGGAATTGTAATGTAATAGAAGCAGCTCGTATCACTATGTTGCCATTGCACAAACAAAATCTAACCAGAAAATGTCAAAGAAAGCATTACTGAAAACTTGGGTGAATGTCTTTATTTTTTAAGTTTGTTGAATATGACATCATGCCTGGGTCAGGACAAATTCCACCCTTGGTTTTCTGAACAGACTATAAACTCTGTGGTTCTCTTCTAAACTGCAGTGGCATAAATCAGGAGCAACACTATCCAAGGCAATGGGTTTATACCTGTGTTATAGCAGTCACATGAACTGAAATCAGCTTTATTTTGGCTTCCTTATCAAGACCCTCACCTTCTCAAGTCTTGAAGAACACAAGAAACATGTAACTTGTTTGCACTCTTTCATTATTTTTTAAAGTTGTGTATCCCCTCAGATGCCAGGGGAATTGCTCCAAAGTTGGACCTCTGTCACACAAAAATTTGGGGCCTTGCAATAAGAGACAGGCACCAATGCACAGCAGCTCTTACAAAGATTGATTTTATGCCATAGATAGAGCTAAAGTTATCAAAAGAGTTGGTGATTTTCTAGCTCCAGAAGCCCATGCCACTCACCACCCTGTCTCTGTAACTCATGAGTATCACATTTAAGACGTGACAACTGAATCTGTTTACCTGCAGCAACTCATATTTAAATGTATTTTTAATATAACCACTGTATTTTGCACTTGCAGTGTGGAGCCTGGAGTCAAAGTGAACTATATTACAAAATATTGTTTCTATGGGCAGTCACCTTTTTGAACTTGGAAGCTGTCTGCTTCATCTACTTCTCATGAGATTTTTATCTTTGCTATACAAATATCAATAAGATCCTATGAATAAATGTTCATGGTTTCACCAATATCAACACAATTCATTGGCCTGGTATGGTGGCAGGAAATGCATTTAGCATTTGGTTAGACATCGTAAGAGTTATGATTACTCAACTACCAGCATGTGATGTGCACAGAAATATGGTATCCACTGTAAATTCAAAAAAATATTTATGTATATTTAGTTACATTTTTTAAATATTGATATTTAACAGACATTAATAAAAAAAAAATTGAAGAACATAATTCTCTATTCTTTACTACATTGCTCTGCATTCCTTGCAATTCTTAGACACATGACCAAGACAAGTACAACTGCAGAAATGTTATTATTTGCTGGTATTCCTTCCCAAAATCATGCATGTGTAAACAGACTGGGAAGTCACGTAGGGCTGCATGCTTGAAGAGAGACAATTAAAGGAAAAAGTAAGTAAACAAGAAGATTTCTTGAAGAGTACTGTAGTCCTGGTTAAAAAAAAAAAAAAAAAATAAAGAGAGACAGAGACAAACAGAAACACAGAGGAAAAAGTACCAACAAATGCTGATACTGTTCAAAATATTTAGAATATAGCTGGACAGCTTTCTTGGATTCTCCTGACCTGTACCATATACAGTTATTCGTTTAATCAATTGTTTTGATTGATTAAATTCAATTTTTCCTCTCTTTATGAGTACTTAAGTACTTATTTCCACTTTGTATTCCCTTCCTTTTTTTTTTGCTTGGGAGGGTTTTTTTCTTCAGATTTACTTTATTTTGCATAGATAACTGAATCTGGTAATTAATGAAAAAATTAGTATCTTTAAGTACTACGTTTGCCCTGTTAGGATTTCAGTGTGGAATCTGTAATTGAAACATAGGTCCATGACCAGAGCTGTGAAATGCAAGTATCCACACTCTGTGAGCCTACATGTCAACTACTGCATCAGGGAGACCAGAATGTCATTTGAAGTAATATGTACACAACTAAAATTAAATGTTCAGGTATTTACAATATCCACTGAAGTGCAAATAAAACTATTGTTTGTAAGTAAAGAGCTATTTTGTTTCAGCTGGACAACTTTCAGAAGGTCTTCCATTTCAGAAGGTCTTCTGAAAAGAAACATAAAAGACATATACTGATAGTCATATATTACAAAAGGTGATGCTGAGAATAAGGAAAAGAGACATTACAAGGCAAGATAGGTCTTTAATTGCCAGTTAGGTTTTCAAAATCTCCCCTAAAGGTCTGGGAAACACATCCTCACTTGAAATAGGCTCATGTATTGCAAACAGTTTAGTTTCAAAGCTCAGTGAAAACAAATGTCAACAGGGAAATGAACAGCAAGCATATTTTTCTGCAGAACAGGAACTACAGTGTTGAGAATAATTTGTACAGAGGAGATAAAACAGTAACAGAGAAGTGATGTCCAAAGGCATTGTCTAGAGACTGAAAAACAGGCTCCAGAAAATTAGTCAGAGATCTTTAAAGTGTTTTACTTTCCAGTTGCATTCAGAATGGCTTCATTCTTTCGAATCAATATGCATGCCACAAAATTGAATAGCTATTCTTATAGGAGCATTGATGAATCTTACCCAATTTAGTATGTTCTCTATACTCATATTCCAGGGGAATATGCACTGAGCAATGTAAAGCTAGGACAAAGCCTGTGCCCCTTATGATTAGTTTATATAGCACTGTCATTTCTGTCTTGAGAAATTAGGTGTTGGCTGTCATCAGAATTAGTATTGGCTGTGGTGGAGACAGCTGTCAGAAGCAACACAGTCCAAATATTTGATGTGGGAATATACTGTGCCTTTTCTGTCAGCAGCACTGGGTACACTGCCAACAACAACCACAAGATTTTTGTTCTCCAGTGAGCATGGTCTTGTACTCTGTAGTAGCACCACATGTATTGGAGAGAATGGAAAGAATACAAAAGCATTAGAGGAGGAATATACTATGAAAGAGGATGCAAGAAAAAAACCTATTTGTCCTATGCTGGTTGACATCTCATCCTGTATGATAAATTTCTGTTGTCTTCTCCAGGCCTTGCTCAGTCCCAGTTTCTGGCCCCAGAGAGGTGAGATGAATAGGCAATACTGAGCCACATTTGAACACCTCCAGGCAGGACTAGCTCAAACATCTTTACACCTCCTACTGCAACTCGTGACTTCTGTAGGTTAACTTGCAAAACTAAACTAACACTAACTAATTATTCTTCCTGACCATGGAATTTTGTGTGCTGTCAACACATTACATTGCTGTCATCTGGCAAGACCATTTTTGATTTCGATATCCTGATTGTTTTAATACATCTAAGAGACACTTTTGTTATGGAAAATTGTTGTAAAGTTAGAGTGTAAGTTCATTTGGGTGTACAAAAGTGAGGATCTGGTGGTGTGGTCGTTTGACCTTGACTGGACAAGTGCCCACCAAAGCCACTCTGTCACTCCCCTCCTCAAGTGGACAGGGGACAGAAAATATAAAAAAAGGCTCATGCATTGAGAAAAAGGACAGAGAGAGAACACTCACTAGTTACAGTCATGGGCAAAACAGACTCAACCTGAGGAAATTATTTTTTTTTACTACCAATCAAAACAAGAGTAGCATAATGAGAAATAAATCCAAATCTTAAAACACTTTCCCTCCACCCTTCTTTCGTTCCTGGCCTCAACTTTATTCCTGATTTTCCTTCCTCCTCTTCCACTGCAGTGGTGCAGGGGGACAGGGAATGGAGATTGTAGTCAGTTCATCATATATTGTCTATGCTGCTCTTTCCTCCTTAGGGGGAGGACTCCTCATGCTCGTTCCATGTTCCTATGTAGATTCCTTCTCACAGGAGACAGTTCTCCATGAACTTCTCCATGAGTCTTTACCTCAGGGTACAGCCCTTCACAAACTTCTTTAGCATGGATCTCTTCCATGGGGTGCACTCCTTCAGGAACAGTTTTCTCCAGTGTGGGTCCATGCATCCTGCCAGGAACCTCCTCCAGCACAGGATTCCCATGGGGTCACAGCCTCCCCTGGGCATCCACCTACTCTGGCATGGGGTGCTCCATGGGCTGCAGGTGGATAACTGCTCCATGATGGAACACCATGGACTGCAGGGGAACCTTTGCTCCGGCAGCTGGAGCACCTCCTCCTGCTTCTGCTTCATGGACACTGGTGCCTGCAGGTCTATTACTCACATATTCTCACTCCTCCCTTTTCTGGCTGCTGTTGTTTGTTGCACGTTTGGGAATATTTTCCTTCTTAGCTATGCTATCCCAGTGGCACAGTCACCACCACTGAAGAGCTCAGCCTTGGCTGATGGCAGGTCTGTCTTGTTGCTGGCTGGCACAGGCTCTGTCAGACACAGGGAAAGCTTCTGGCAGCTTCTCAGAGAAGTTACTACCACAGCTACCCTGTTACCAAAACCTTGCCATGGAGACCCAATACAATTGCTACGAGAGAGAGTTTAAATAGTAGTAATAGTAATGTAAGAGCAGTATTTATTCTAATGGTGGTAATAACACAACATACCCATCTAAGCAAATAGTTAATTAGCAATGTAATCAATAGATGCCTGGGAAAAATCTCCTTAGATTACAGGTAAATGAAATACAATAAAAAGATAGCAAGCTAAATATGCGTTTTTCAAAAAGATTTGAGTATATTCTAAAGGAAATATTTCAAGCTATTAAGCACACGATACTGTCAAAAAACTCTCAAAAACAAAATGTTTTTTTCCAGAGTAACTATGTAGAAGTTGCCTCAGTCTCTCTGGTAAATAATTTGCATTTTTAAACTGTTTAAATAAATATTTATATAAGAGATTAGAAGGGGTTTCAAGGACTTATTACAGGCTCTCTTTGTTGTAAATAGGATGGAATGGCTCTGATTTAATCTCCTGAGTGAATAACATATTTTATAACTTTTAATTAAAAATGGAGAAGTATAAATTCTTTTAAACAAATACTTAGACACCGTCAAGGATTTGATTCAAAAGTGACAAAAGACATCAGACATCAAACAAAAGAGGGATATTCCATCCCTGATTTTTCTTTTCTCCTGCCAGATGCTGGAGGTTCCCTTCAGAGCTTGTACCGTGCGACTGAGAAATGAGGTCTGGCCTTCAAACTTGTATGGACCACTTTACAAAAACTATTGGGATCTGACACAAGATTAACTTTAAGCAGACAATTTTTAACATTTGATGTCTAAATATGCTTTGTACATCAGCAGAATCTGGGGCACAAGTCATAATGTTACAAAGCTTTTATTTCAGTGTGAAAAGAGATAGCTCTGTTCCTGAAGAGATTATGCTCGCAGATCAGGAATTTATGTAACAGTTCATCCTTAAATTATTCTTGATGAAAAAAGAAAGTTAACTCAGAAACAACAGGAAAGAATTTTATTTTCCTCCTGCCTTCTATTTGTAGGTGACTTAACCATATGAGGGAAAGACTTTCACCCTCTTTCCAGAATTATGAATTAATTTACAGTAGTTGTGAAGTTATTTCCCCAGCCTTTCTTCAATTGGGAAATTATTCATGGGTAAATATTTTCTCTCCTGAGAAATCTTTTGTCATAAAATACTTTGTAGAATGTGGCCACTGTAAAAAACATGTGGAGTAGGAGTGTAAATCTCCTCTATCAGTCATAAAAAAGACATGCCACAAAAGAAGCCCAGAGAAGTCCAAAAGAGGCTTATTACCTGCTTCAGATAGCTCTTGGAAGGTGCCATGGAGTAGAAATAAAGGGCAGTTCTATAAATAGGATATAATAGGACAAACACTACTGGCTGTCAAGTCCAGTCCTTACTATAAGTACCCTAAGTACTCAATATGATACTTTTCTTAAGCATAAATCCAAGTAATTTTTTACTATTCCTCTCTTAGATATAGTGTTCCAGACCATCACTTTCTACTGTTCAGAATGCATTAAACATTTATCCTAAATATATGGTTTCTGGGACAATTTTGTCTCTATGCACAAATAATTCTTATTACTCACAAAGCAATGGGCATTATGTAGCATTCATGCTGTTGTTGGGCTTTTCTCTTAACTGAGATAAACAAGACAAGTTAGCCTAGTCTTCCCATAACACTCTTCCCCCTCAGCATCTGCAATGTTTCTCCATGATGGTTCTGCTGCAGTATCCTGTTGATGATCTACAATAAATCTTCCACCAAAGCTTTGAAAAGTGTCACTGATACTTCTATCTTTATTTCAGATGTATTTTTCCAGACTAAAATAATTCTTTTTTACCAATTTTTAGAACAATGTCTCAGAATTGCCTAATAATGAACTACAAGCTCTATGCATAATGGTTTGGGGTTAGTTTTGGTGGTTGGTTTTTAGGTGCAATTGTTATAATCCTGTATCGACTTCCAGCCTTTAGTTATGTCTTAAGATCCTCTCTTGTGTAAGTGTATTGTTCTTAGATTTACTTATTGACAGTGCATCCCAAAGTTGTGAATCAGAACTTTTCCTTAGCACAGCCAAGAGCAAAGGCAGGATGCTAAGGTTTTCCTCAATACTGATCTAAGAGCTCCATCACCAGCCTCTCCTGACTAAACGATTTGCTTCTTTATCTATTATTGTACTGATTTGAAGGTAAACCAGCAGAAGAAATGGACCCACTGCCAGAGGGATTATGAGTCAGTTACAATTTAATTGAAGATATTACAATAAATACACTTATACAAAGAGAAAAACTGCTTTCAACTCAACAAAAACCCAGCGATATAACCCAGTGTCCTGGGGCACAAACCCGAGGGGGTTTGTTAGCCCTTGTGCTGAAACCTGCGTTGTTCCCCCAAGTCCAAAGCAAAAGGAAACGAAGAACCTGTTGGTGCAGATGATAGCTGTGGTCTGGTGGGGAATAATGGTCATGGTCTGGTCGAGAGTGGTGGTTTCCTCCTGTCGAGGTCCCGCTGCTCCTCTGGATCCGACAAGTGTGTTCGAGGTCTTCTGAGCCCCATTTATGTACTCTCAGGGAGCACCCAGTCCCTCCCCCAGGGCGGGGACTCACACAGTGGGTGATTAACTCTGTGAGTCATGGGGTATTGTTGACCCGTTGATGGCCCATTAGCAGCCACACCCCCTCCGGCCAGGTGTGGAGGTGCTAACTGCTTCCTGGGCAGCTGCTGCGAATGGCCCATTGTTCTTGGGGAATGGAGGGGGTAGAATACATAGCTTTTATCACTCCCACCCAGTGATAACTGGTCCCTCCTCCTGAACTAGGACACTGGGAAATATGGTAGGAAGTACAGTAGTGGTACAAAGCACTTGCTCTGAGCTGAAAAGAGTTTATCAGACAGATTGCATATGTTCAAGGCCTTTGTTACTACATTATCCCACACCTGAGGCTGGTTATAACACACACACCTGGTCCCAAGGCTGAGGTCACACAGCAAGCACTCCTGGCGTGCTGGGAGCTCCCCCACAGCCCAGGGCTGGGGCTGTGCATGAGGAACGTGGCACAGGGAAGGTGCCTGTGGCCTCTTGTTAGCCATGGCATTGGTATTTGCACTGCACCCTTGGCTACAGATATGCTCACACAGCATTGGTGTGGTTGTGTTTCGGTTGTCTGGCTCTTCTCCTGTCCCTGGGCACCTCTGGGAAGTGTCTGGCCCTGCTGTCTTTGCACCTCAGATCAGGTATCTGCACACAGATGGGATCCCCCGAGAGGGGGATGAGCTCAGGCTCACCCTGGGCCCCTCTTGTCCCAGAGGGAAGCTGAGCTGGGGGCATGGGGCATGTTCACTGGGAGGTGATGGGTTAGTGTAGAGGTGAAAACAGCTTTTGATAAAAGCGCTGGGAAAGAGTGGGTATACCTAAATGGATTTATTCCAAATATTTACATTACTGTCTCTTACACTTAACTTTGAGCTCAACCTCCAAGCTACCTCTGTCTATATTGCTGAATTTGAGTCACGTCTAAGAGCAGGCACCGAAGGGCTGCTTCTATACTGGCACTGATAAGTTGGAGTTACTCACAGTTTGCTCCCGGAGCAAACTGTCATTGTGAACAATCTGAAAATACAACCCCTGTGCTTGGCAGTGCTCTGAGAGGCCAAGTCAGGAATTAGAAATAAAGGACAAATTTATATGTATTAGAAACAAAGAAGAAATCTCTCTCAAATTTGCATTGCACCTGCATCTTGAGCATTGAGTGTAGTGATGTAGTTCTGACCATCCCAGTTCCAAAAGGATATAAAATTTGGAGAGAAAAACCCAAGCAATGGGGAAAAGAATTACAAGTAGAGGAATTGTTATTCATGCATTGCAAAAAGGATCCTGGCTTACCAAATAAGATGGTCAGGCACCAGCTTTAAGAATAGAATGAGATCTCTTCCCCAGGGTGTGGAGGTAAACTGCGGTTCCATTGGAGATGCAAAGCAGAGGTGAGTCAAGAATGATGGATCCACCAACATCTGTTCAATCCAACAGTCACAGCGTGGCTTAGTCCCTGCAGCCCAGGTAAACCCTGAACTGCTGCCAAATGTCACATTCATTCACTGGTGCCTTGTGCTTACACCATTCCCAACACCTTGTGCTGATTGCCAAGTACAGAATCCCTGGACTTAGCTTGTGCTTCATCACACCCCGGGACGTCCGCAGACACCCCTGGAGAGCTCTCGTGCAGGCGGCTGCAGCCCGGAGTGTGCTCCCAGAAACGGGCCTGCAACCAGCACTGGGGGCACAGCTTGGGCATGTGCTTTGCCTCTCTGCTCAAGCCAGAGTGTCCTCCTCGTCACAGTCCCCTCGTTCAGCAGAGGGAGCTGAGGCAGGGCAGGGGCTGGCTGTGGCTCCAGGTGCTTCCAGCTGCAGGAGCTACCACCAGGAACAAACAGAGGCTCTTGAGCTTTTCACTCATGGTCGTGTCATTTACTGTTGTTCAC
This sequence comes from Xenops minutus, assembly GCA_035221455.1. Lineage (NCBI taxonomy): Eukaryota > Metazoa > Chordata > Aves > Passeriformes > Furnariidae > Xenops > Xenops minutus. The sequence goes on from JAWWEE010000010.1 coordinate 19,567,140, forward strand.
ATCTGAAGTTACCTGGCCAAAAGGTGGGTGCTGCGTGACAATTGCTACTTCAAGCATCAAAGCATGAAAAGATCTGTTTTGTGAAGTAACTTAGTACAAATACAAGATTGCAAGCTTAGTGTCTTTGGTTATTAATTGTGTGGTGTATTGTTACTGACTCAGTGACATGAACATGGGGATGCAAAGTCGCTCACACTTCTCAAATGCAAATGCTGTAGAGCCATAGCAAAACAGCATCAGCTGCCTAAACTCAGAGTTTATCAAAATTTGGAGACTTGAGCACATGGAGTGTACCGTTTTTGATGCACTAAATTATGTAGCCTACTTTTTTTTTCCCACTAGCCATCTGTGGAATCAGCATGCTTTCTTCCTGAAGAGCATTATTTGCCATTTTATGGGTTTCATGGCTGTGAAATCTTTTGGCAATGTTGGCTGTCAGCTGTCATTCTGGCTGTTCTAAATAATTCTGTCACCAGCAAACTGTCTGCTCCATTATTATCCTTTCTTTCAAAGCATTTATATCTATGTAACCTGTTTTATCAACTTTTGCATCGATCTATTGACCACTTTTGCTATCTTTGTTTTGCTGTCCCTCACTCTGAAAACTGTCTTGCTAATGATTATTGCATATCAACTTCTTTAAGAAAAAATGAGGGACACCATTATAGGATTTTGAAAATGTCCATGTGTTGCATAGATGTGTGACTTTTAGGTGATTATTGGTGCCTCATGGAGCTTGGGGGGCCTTGTGAAGCATGACTTGACAGAAGATGAGCGTGGAGCAGGCACAGCACTCTCCAGCAATCCCATTTAACTGTGTGCAGCCCCATTCCCCACCAGCTCCAGCTCCTGCAGCTGGTTCCTGCCCAGGGAAAGGTGCTCCCATCCAAGACATGAGCTGCCAGTTTCTCCAGGAGAATGCCTGGGGCATGGCCAAAGGCATCAGTAAAGTCCAGGCAGACACTGCACAGCCTCTCCCTCATCCTGAGCAAGCCATCCTGTCTCAGGACCTGAGCACCTGCTGCTTACAAACCCAAGCTTTTTGTTAACTTGGAGAGATTATATTGAGGTTTCCGTACTGGGCTAGGTGTTTTCCTTTGGCCTGAATTTGGTGTGAAAGGCCAGCAGAAACAGTTCAGCTGATTTTTTGAATGACAGTAAGGAAGAAGTGTTTCCTTCCTTACGTATAAGTTACATAAAGCAGTACAATAATAGGTTTGTGGGCCTTGGGTAATGAAGGAGGTGGAATTCCCAATGTGTTAGTAGTGTTCCCTGGGAATGTGCCTGTTTCTGCCTCAGTCACTGACAGTGTATGTTGTATAACCATGTCACTGGGCATGGAATGAGCCCAGGGTGGGGACTGTAGGTGGCACTCAGAGCACCAGAGGGCCGTGAGGAGGGGAAAGGGCTCCAACAACCAACATTTCCTCATTCCAGGGTCAACATTTCCTTTCAGATTTTTCTCAGCTTTAATGACACATTGCTGTAAACATGGTGACCTTAATGGGGTTCTCTGTAATGACCTTTCTAGTCTTTAATTCCAAGAGATTGCTGAGAGTATTTTTAGCAAAATCAAGATCTGAAAAATCAGGAAAAGGAGCTTGCCACTAATTCTCGTCCTGTGTAACACTCACCTTTGTTTTGAAATCCAGAATAGCCTTCTTGAAAATCTGTGCGCAGTGATGGAAGGGGAGGGAATCTGGAGCTCCTGTGTGCACACCTACTGGGAGCCATCAAAGCAAGGAGCCCAGATAGGAGAGCTGGTGTTCCTCAGTGTATTGAGTTGCATGAGGTGCAGAGGGTTGGGAGATGAAGGGAGTTACTGGCGAGCTGTCATCGAGGAGTAGAGTAGGGCAAGTTAAGGATTGTCCAGTGAATTCTTAGAGTGCGATTGTGACAGGCTTTGGATACAGAAGGTGAAGAACACAAATGGAAAACACTCCTCCAGAGGTAATTCTCATCCTTGGGATGGCAATTGAAAATAATAGTATTCCTAGTTCTGAGAGAGCAAAATGAGGGGCAAAACAATGATAATGGTCTTCAAAAGAGGAAGAGACTGTACTGAAAATAGACATATAAGTTCTGTGTGGGGAAACACGACCAAGGAAAAAAATAAAGAGTTTCCTCTTCCAAAAATTCTGTTCTAGACTCAAGTGTAAAATAACCTAAGGCAAAGGAGGAATAGGATTTATAGCAAGAGAACTACTTGTTTCAGTCGTGCTGTGCAACAGTCTGAAAATCATCACGGGATGTGAAAAATCAAACGATTAAAAATAGAGAATTTCAGGAACACAATGGACAACATCAGAGTAGTGCATCAAATATGCAAAACAAGGGTAACAAAATTGTCTTCTGGTATGTAAATGAGTAAGCAGAACGTCAAGTAGAGAACTGGACTGCAGCAGGAGAGTGCACTTTTCCTGCGTGAGCGGTGTATGAGGCCTTAACATTGCCAGGAGATTTCAGAGAACACATTCAAAGATATTTTGGGAACTGGCAGATATTTGTTTTCGTTTTGTCGTAGGAGGGGAGACTTAGGCAAACCATTGGAATTCTTTTTAACAGTTGTCTGTGATTCTCTGATAAAGTTTGAGTTGCACAAGGCTGTAATTATTCTTCCACTGGGACTCTTGCTGATCTGTTCCATAAGAGTTCACTGTTGAAAGCTGTTCTAAGGATGAGTTGGGTCTGTACCTCTTAGGAAGTCATTGGTTTTTGAATTTTGATTGTCATCAGGACTTGGGCAGTGTAGAGTCCACACTGCAGGAAGAATTGGGGAATACATCAATAAAGATCTTCTGTTCCTGTGTGTGCTGAAGTTCAACCAAGTATTTAGGCTGGCTTCTTTCTAGAGCCCTGACTCCTGGTTTCAGTAGAGTTTGTGTTTTCAAGTACAGAACTCCATAGAAAGTCAGGAGCCCAGGTGGGATTTAGGAGTGTCAGCATCTCCTTGGATGTGCTTTGAGTGTGCCAATAGTGCTTCCATTTAGATTAATGATTACCACCTGTTGATTCCACTGAGGGAGGAACTGCTTCAGTGTTGGTGTGTGAGCATGAGCAACCCCCAGAAAACAGACTTCTCTACTGCCCTCGGTGCTCTGGGGGGAGCCTCAGACAGCTCTGCTCTGGGAACAGTCAGGGGAGGTGCCACAGGTGCTCCATGACCCAGGCTGAGCAGTGAGAAATAATGTCCTCCTCGTGCTTTGACTTCAGCCTTTGTTTATCTTCTTTCACACGGAGATTTGTCACTGCCACTTCTGAGACGATTAAAAACTGCACTTAGGGACATTATAGAGGTGGATTCTTTCTTATGATCTAAATTACAAGGAGAAAGGCATAAAAGATGCACATTGAATGATACCAAGGGAGAGAAATATTGCCCATCCAGCAATTCTGTAATCACCATCCATCCTGGCAAGATTTTTATTAAACTTGCCCCCTCTTGGCAGTTCCAGCAGCCCAGATTAATTCCCAGTGCTCTGATCCCCACCAGCAGCTCGGAGCTGATGCAAAAGAGCACCTTGCCTTTTTCATATGGTCCTTCCCAGGGCAAATCTTCTGTCTTCATCTCAATGCCTTTATAAATCTTTCTCCTGTTTTTCCAATTTGTGTGGTTGAGAGATACTAATCAGTCACCATGAATGTAAGGTCCCACTATTAATCCTCCTTTGGCAGGAGCCTGTGGGCTTATTTTATACCCATTGACTTCAGCCTTGAGCTGCAATTTCCCCACTGCTTTCCTTGCAGTTTACTCAGTGGCCCAAAGGAGAAGGGATGAAGTGGCTGTGTAGCTTCCATGAGTGAAGGTGCAGAGGTACACACTGACTCTGGTGCAGTTTATTGGCAGCAGTAGTTTGGATTTTGGGAGTCATTTCCCAGTGAGTCATTAGTTGTCACTAGCAGTGTGTGAATGGCTGGGGGTGGCTATAGCTGGAGTCCCACTGGTACAGGGGCTCGTTTCTGCCAACTGACCTGCCCTTTGCTGCAGAAACCCCAGAGCTGCCTCGGGCAGGAGCACAGCACTGGGTGGGATGGTGTTCCCTGGTGCCAGCTGGGGTTGGTACCTCGTGTTTCCCGGGTGGAAAGGTACTCATGGGACAGCCCCCATCCAAAGGGTACCCTCTGTAACTCCTGGCATGAAAGGCTGGAGCTCAAGCTTGAGGGCCTACACATCCTACAAACCTCTTGGAGGTCTTCATTGTTACTTCCCTTTTGCAGGGCTTACTGTTAAAACTGGCTATTCTTCTCACTGTAAATACATGTTTTGAAGCCACTGAGTCCGTGGTGTGTTATTTCTCCTGGGAATATTGTATCTTGTTTTGTACATAGTTTAGGGGGATTTTTCATTCATCTTCGTATGGGCCCTTCTTGTCTTTCTTTTCTCTCATTGAAATAAAGTTGTGTCCTCTATGGTTTTTTCTCTGCACTTTTACAGGCTGGGTTGGGTGGTATTATTAATTACTGGCAAATCAAATTGGTACTTGTCTCAGCTGAAAGTTAAACTGGAATTTGGTGATTAAGGATATGTACTTACATGTCATCAGGAAGACTTCTTAAAAACACAATGTGTGTGAATAAGTTTGAACTGAGAACTCAGTCCTGAAGAAGAATAGCTTCTCAACTTTTAGTGGACTAAGATAATTCCATTCCTCTTCACTAAACACAGAGTGAGAGCTCCATGATACAGGTAAAACTCAGTTTAGAAAAGGATAGAAGGCTAGCAGCATCATGAATAAAGCTGAGACTTCGTTTGTATTTTATAGAAAATCTGTTATAAGGATTCACTTTAAAGTGGGAGAGTTTTACTTTAATTGTAAGAACTCTTGAATAGTGTTGACCATTGCAGTGTTGGAATGTTGTGATGACACTATGAACTGTGTTGTGGGCAGAGCTTTCACAGCACATTTACTGAGTGCTCCACCAGTTTGCCAGCAAAGCAAACAGGACTGTGTTTTGGTCAGGTGGGGGAAAGGTGATGGTGGGAAAAGCAGTTCAGTTGCCCCCTGCCAGGTAAGTAGAAACTCATTGTGCCTCCTGTGAATGTGGGCATAGAAGGTGGAGGGGAGAGTGAGACCAGTGAGCTGGTAAGTGCTGTTCGTGTCCACTTCTCTCACTGCTTGCTGACACTCCCTTGGCATCCCTGGGAAGTGTCAGGAGTGGCTTTCATCCTGCTCCCAAAGAACCATCCCTTGGTTTGTTGGGGAGGCGTGTGTAGGATCCCACCAGCCTTACCTGTAACTCCCTGCATGGTGATCAGTGAAACCCCCAGGAGAGGGATGGTGCTCTGTCAGTTCTGGTCATGGAAGGTGGAAAGCCTGACCATGACTCCAGAGAAACTGAAGCTTTTAAAGGTTATTAAGAAAAGTCATACATAAGAAGAAAACCAGGATGAGGGCTGGAAATGCCTCACTGGGTCAAAACAAAACTCTTTGTATTGGGGGAAATACTAAAATATATCTCCATGTACAGATGATTTCCAAGCTGTTGTATAGTGTATTCTCTTGGGCTCCTGGTTTTGTGTTGATGTATTGCATTACTGATTGTTTAATAATAATATGGAAATCACCAATCACAAATTGAAATTCACACAGCTAGAACTGAGGCTGACAGTATTACCTGGTGTGAAGTAGATAACAATTAAATATTATTTCACAAAGAAGCAAAACCAAATCAAGAAATCACTACTTAATTTGCACTACAAAACAGTTCCTCAGTAATGTACAGAGGCTTGGTGTGCTGTGACTGTGCTTGTGTGTTTTGAAATGTGGATGTTTCTAATGTTTCTTCTCCAAGGAATAAAATATCAGAATTAAAACATTCACAGAGTATTCAGTATGTTTAAATTCTCTGTATTTCTTCTTTGTACAGGGATAATACTGTTAGCTGTTAAGCTGCTCTGATTACAGTTTCCATTTTTGAAGCCATGCAGTGGATCATTAATCCAGCTGAACTTTTTGCAAAAGCTGGGGGACTTACTCTTTGTAATGTTAATGATGTTGGGATGGATTTTGTAGCTCTGCAGTTCCCTTAATTTTTCTGCATTTCCTGCATTCACTAAAGAAGATTGTGAAGTGATGCAGAGAAGATCAGGCAGCAGCAAAAGAAGTCTTGTTGCCTTGGGCGATATGATTGAGTATTTAGATTGCCAAGGCAATAATGTGTCACAGTACTTTGTTTGGACTGATTCAACTTGGATCGAGTCACAAGAGTTTTCATTTATGGCCACTGTGTTGTACATTTCCAGTTCTGGAGGCTTGGTTCCATTTACAGTGAGAAGTTAACCCAGTACAACATCCAGAGGGAGGAATGGCACGGACAAAGGTGCTGCTGCTGGTGCTGGGCTGGCTCACAGCTCGGCTGAGCCCTTTGGAGCCCTGGCTGTGCAGGACTTGCCTCGGTCCTTAAGCTGTGCTGGGCCTCAGCTGGGCAGGGTGGCACCCAGGGGCTGGGCATACAGGGTGCAGAGCTCCTCTGGGCCCTGGCACTGCCACTTGGTCTTCATTGTTCTTTGCACACAACATGGAAAACACATGGCAACTGCAGGCAGGCCACGAGTGCCCCGTGGCTGTCACTGCTTGGCTGCAGAGAGCAACAAGATGGAAAATTTTACTAACTCCTAGCACATCCCTGGACAAATTATTTCTTCTTACCCTTTTCTTCAAGAGACAGCCTTGCTCGCAGCATTCCTCTTGTTGTTGCACTATATACTTTCGTATGTGTTATTGAGCTGTTCATTTAGCAGCAGCAAAACATTGAGATTTTGATGTTCCAAAAATGGATTGTGTTAATTTCTGTTCTCCTTTCACTGCTTTACAGGTACAGTAAGAATTGAAATGTTCAGGAACATGCAAAATGCAGAAATCATAAGGAAAATGACAGAAGAATTTGATGAGGTAGAGTATACAAAGAGTTCTTTAAACATTACGAAATGTATTGCTTTATGCTTCTGTCTCAAAAATGGAAAAACCTAAAGTCACAGTGTGGGAATTTGCACTGACAAGCAAAGCAGTGACTTCAGGTGTTGTATGAAGAATAACAAGCCAGCATGAGCTTAGGGAAAGAGATAAATAATGGACAACCAACAAGTGATACAATCATTTGAAAAGGTGGTTATAGTCCCTCATCTTGACAAGTCAGTGCCATGGGTTAGGTGGGCCCTGGATTTGAAATACTGATACTGAAAAGCTGGGAATTAGCCAGGTTAAGATCCTAAGTGTCGTGTCACACAAAAGCAGGGTGCAGGTCCACCTCCTGTGGGGTAAGAGAGCCAGGGCTGGCTGTGCAAGAGCCACCCTGGGCTGGACCCATGGAGACCCTGCTGGGTGTCTGTGTGGCTTTGGGGACACCCACGTGTGTGTGTCCAGCCCCACAGGGAGAGGAGGCGGGAGAGGAACTGTAGAGCAGTCCTCCCACTGGCACTGGGGTGGAGTTCTGGGGTTCACCTCCTGGCACTGCCATCCTGCAGCCGAGACCTGCAGGTCCCTGAGGCAGGACTGCACCACTTGCTGTTTTCTGTGTGCAGATTAAGGGTCTGCTCACTTGAAAGGGCAACTTAAACCAAGTAGTAACTTGACATGAAAATCACCATTTTGGAACAGTGATACAGAAAGAAATACTCTTTCCAAAGATCTGAGCATTTACTTTGAAACAAGTATATTACAATTCAGACTGTGTATCTCCTGTCCAAATAAACATGTTGCTAATGCTGAATGCTTTTTAGCTCTGAGATTTTTGAACTGTTTCCTTTGATTTTTCGTGTATAAAAAACTGAATATTCTGAGTGTTCCTTTTGCTTAGTGAGGAAAACAAGTGCTGAAACAGGAATTTTCTGTAGGATAGCAGTGTCTCTGACCAATTCTAAATGGAATGCCAAGGCTGTGATTCAGAAAGTTAAGCAGGAAAACTCTAAGTATGAGCACTGCTCTTTTCCAGGATTTGCTTCTGCATGATTTCCATCTATTTCATGGCCTTCAATAGCAAAATGTGTAACTAAATACCTGGCTGCAGCCACGGGGATGCTCCTTGTCTGTACTCAGATGTTCAGTCAGTGCAGTAACGTTTGTGTGCATGGACAGAGAATAGAATTTAGGTGTCCTGTGATGAGCCAAAGGATTGTATCAGTTCATGCTGCATTCTGGCTAAATCATTTTTGCTTTTTAAAAACCAAACTTATTAAAATGCAGTGGTGTAATTGAAATTTTACTGGTGTCATTTTAAAACCAGCATTGGGTGTTGCCTGTAGTTCAGTACCAGCGTACAAAATAAGGGACCAATACACTGTCCAAAGGCCAAAGAACATTGATTTTGCTCCAAGGGGGGATTATCCCACAGCTGGTGAAAGAAAGTATTTTTCAAAAAACATATTTCAAAAACTGTCAAAGTTTTTTCTCAAAGAAGAAAAAACTCTTCCTTGTGCAGGGCATGAATGTACCTAAAAGCAACATGTCTCAAAGAGTTAGTTACTGGTACATGAGCTTTCTTTCTCCATTACTTTTTCTTCATTACATTTCTTTCTCCATTAAAACTTCTCAGAGCTTTTACAGTTCTAACAAAAAGTTTCTGCTGTAGCTTCTGCCTTAACACCTGAATAGACTTGTGAGAGAATGTGTGGGGTTTAGTGTAAAAGTGTAAGGTTGTTAGTTTTAGACTGCAACCCGGTGAATGTTTTGAAATCTGGAATGAAGGGTTGGCATTTCCCCTGTGACACCTCTGCCAGACATCCAGCATGGACATTGTCCCATCAGTGCTGTGGGAATTGCTGCATTTAGAGTAGGGCTTGAAGCATTGATTTTCCTCCTAAGGAGTGGATGAATGCCTGTCCAGGATTTAAATGATGGGAATAACTGTTCATTCCTGCCACAGGTTTGGTTGGAGGCAGGGAATTCCATGGACATCCTTTGGCTGCACTGTTTGGGTGCTTGGCTCATGAGTACAGGCTTTTTGTAGGTGAATTCTCTCATAATTCTTGTGCTGTTGTTGGCACATGAACAAAGACTTGGTCTGCCTTGAGTTTTCTGATCAAGTATCACATCAGTGTTGCTAATGTATCATATTTTTATTGGCATTCAAGAATAAAAGATCCACTGCAGTGTTTTTATTGTAAATTCATTCCTCCCCTTTCAGCCAGGTGAGATGTTCTGGGGGTAGCCTTCATAGGCTTTTCCAAAGGGCTGTCTGATTTGTAACTGGAGGTAAAAATACACCATACCGTGTGAGTAGTTACACACAGCACGAGAGGTTCTGAGGAGCTGGTCTGAGAAACCACATCTCCACACCTCTAGAAAGCATGTATAACAAACCAGAGTTCACTGGCATGATCCATCAGGCCATTTTGGTACGGCTGAAATGTGTGGGAGTTGATTAAATTGGATGGACAGGGCTTTTCACTGCAGGGGAATATAATTTCTGAAGTTTAGAGCTGCATTGCAGCTCCTCTACACCTACATTACCACCATGGGCATTACAACACAGCCTAGGGAGGAAAGAGCTTGTTCTTCACAAAAACACAGACTAAATATGTACAAGGGGTTTTATCTTCAGTGCTACTGACTTCTTATCCTGGGGAGAGATCGAGGATGGGGCATAACTGCTGTGATGTTTTGGGTAGTCTGGACTTGGCTTACAAACCAAGTGGCCGGGCACGGTGTGTTCAGGCTTTTTAACTGAAGGGGGGGAAAGCATTTTTTAGTAGTGTGGGGATAGTCTCACTGAAATGCAGTTTGTTCAGTGAAGTGAAAACAGTGAGGGCAGACTTGGGGAGGAGTTAAGGGACTGGTGTTCACGTGCCTGCTCCATTCTTGTAATAATGTTTTGAAGTTGGAATGTATGAATCTGTAGTAAAATTTCCATTTCTTCTATCAGAAGTCAAGTTTTACCACTAGGAAAAGGCTGCATTTATAAGCTAAAACAGGGCAGTGTTTACTTTCTGGTAAGATCTCAGCTGTAAACTTGAGAAAAGCAAAGTCTGTGGGAAGGGGCAGCCAACTTATTAGAATATTAACCTGGAGGTGAAGTGGGGCTGGTGAATGACACAAACTTTGTCATACAAAGCCTTTCTTTAGGTTTTGACCTTAAATATTTGTAAATATTCCTTTTTCATCCTTTCCTCCCACTTCCTAACTCAGGACACAAGGAAAATAATTGAGTCTTGATGCATATTTTGGACTATACAGAGCTAATAGTGCAAGTGTAAAACAGTCTTTGCAAAGGTGGCTTCATGCCCATGAGCGTCCCTGTTTATTGAAGAATCACATGGGGTTTATTTGTTATTCCCTGTTGGCTTGAAGGAACAAGGTGATGTTTAGCTTAGGAACTAAGCCCTGGGTGGCTATCACAGCATCAGACTGGGCGAGCTGGGAGCCCTTTACCCCTGCCTGTTTGCCCTCTGCCCTGCAGGACAGCGGGGACTACCCGCTCACCATGCCCGGGCCCCAGTGGAAGAAGTTCCGCTCCAACTTCTGCGAGTTCATCGGGGTGCTGATCCGGCAGTGCCAGTACAGCATCATCTACGACGAGTACATGATGGACACGGTGATCTCGCTGCTCACCGGCCTCTCCGACTCCCAGGTCAGGGCCTTCAGGCACACCAGTACCTTGGCTGGTAAGTCAGCCCACTGCAGGGGAGCTGCTGGGGGACACTGGGGCAGCCACAGCCACTCTGGGCTGCAGCGGGGCCAGCGCTGAGAGCTGTGCAGGCACCACAGCTACTGCATGGCTGTGCTGAAATGCACCTGTCGAATTAGCTGGGTCTCAGCTCCCTCCCGTACCCAGGGGCCTTCAGTGGATCCTCAGAATCAGAAGTGGTGTGCTTGTCTGTATTTTTTTTACTAGCTGTTCATCTGTTGTGTAGAAAGTAAATAATTTTGCATTTTAGAGTACAAATTTGTTCTAAAGAAGCATCAAGACAATGTTATTATCAGAGAATTTCTGTCCAGCAGTAAAAGTAATCTGGCCTTCACTGTGGAGAAGTGCTAGGTGTGGGAGCTGTGGGCCATGGCTGAAGGGCTCCAGCCACACCACACCTTTCGTGCAGCTGCCTACACCTAAGGAGAGCCCTGAGCACATCATTAGAGAGAAATAGACTTGTCCAGAGAGTATTTCATCACACCTGTGTGTCTCCTGTAAGATGGATGAATTGCTCTCTATAAGTAACTGTTTTGCTCCAGTTGCAAAGTAACACCAGGCTGGGTGTCTACAGCTGGTCATGTCAGGTGATCACAAACACACCTTATTGCAAAGTTCACCTTTGTGGGAGACATTTGTCATAATCTGAATAGTGCTACAGCCAGTATTTGTTGCTGACTTAGTCTTTCCACAATCAGCCTCATTCAATTTTGTTCAGTTTCTGAGTGTAATACCCAGTGTCCAACAGATTCAATGAGAATTTGTTTACAATCTCATCTCTTGTTATGAATTGAAGCAAGAGGCAGGCAGATTTCCAGTGATATTGAAAAAACAGCTCCAAATTTGAGTGGAGTTTGATTTTAAAATTGAAACCCCAAACCTTCAGCTCACAGTGACTGAACTCTTTTGTAAACCCAGCTCCTTGTGTTCTTCGTGTTACTCAGCAATGGGCTGCTAGAACCTTGAATTATGCAGGTGTAACCTTCCAGGTTTAAGGTTTCCTGTGCAAATTGGACATTCAAAGGTGAGCACTGCCTGAGCCACAGATACCCTGCTGGAAATCCGTGCCTGTTATTTAAAGTGTATCCCTTTCCATCTAATGCCATCTACAATTCCAGGAGATTTTGATTTGCTGTTTGCTCAGATTGGAGTTGATTGTTTCTCTCCCTTGGACTGATGGGTTCATCCCTGCGTGGGATGTTTGGAAAGGATGAGGGGCTTGATTGAAAAGGCAGGGAATAGCACGACACATTTGAGACATTACCCAAGACCTGTGCTCTCTGGAAGGAGCAGTTCCCGTTGTTTGGAATGGATTGTGTAGCTAGAAACTATCAGCAAGGAAGAGCTAATGCTAAAGCCCAAGTTCATCACAACTCACTTCAGTTACTCCAGCCACTACTGGCTTCCTCCATCAGGACACCTGTATCTAACATTGCATCAGGGGCAGGGCCTGCCAAAGGTCTCCAGCACTTACTAGTGACAATCGTAGCATTTATATATTTGTTTGCTTGTTTTAACAAGCTTGAGAGCTTTGGTGTGATTCTGCAGATTTCCTTCAAGCTGTTTTTGCACATGTAGTTATGCTGCTATCCGACAGAGCAGAGGTCAGCTCAGTGCCACGGAGCTCAGTCTTGATCAAGTTTAGGGAAATCTACTTTTATAATTTCAGTTCTGGAAGAAGTGTTTCTGAGGTTCTTGTGTTCAGTTTTCCTCTGTGCTAGTCAATTTGAATGAGAAATGATTCACTGAGCAAGAAACTTAAGGGAAGAAGCACTTGTGGGTTACCAGCTTGGAGCAACAGCAAGATAAGTCAGGGCAGCTTCACTTCTCCATTTGTGTGGTTGCTTTCCAGATGGCTGTGTGCCAGGCTGAGCTGGTTATTTTCTGTGAGTATCTGTTGGGGAAATGTTTTTTTTAGCTCTGATTGCAGGTAAAGAGTCATATTCTGTCTTCTGCCTTTGCAGCTATGAAGCTTATGACTGCTCTTGTGAATGTTGCCTTAAACCTGAGCATTCATCAGGATAATACACAGAGGCAGTATGAAGCTGAGAGAAACAAAATGATTGGCAAAAGAGCTAATGAAAGATTGGAGCTGCTGCTTCAGAAAAGAAAAGAGGCAAGTGAAAAGATGCTTATTTTTCCTGGTTCATGTGCATTCCGTCCAACAGAAAGCCCAGGGTGGTTTGTGACTGCAGTGCCCTAGTGAGGAAGAGGTTAGTTCTGCAGTGGTGTCTGTGTGACCTCAGACATCACCTGGGCTGCAGCTGAATCTTGTGTTAACACATTTCACATTGTCTGTGCCTGTTCTGCACTCACAGGACAGTTCTTGTGCTCAGGCTGCTCTCTGTGAGCAGGCAGGAGGACTCTCAAGTTAAAAGTAGTAACTTCTTATGCAAAAGGATTCTGACAAGAGGATCCTCTTGTCCCTCCCTGCACAGCCCAGTTGTCCCTCTGATCCCTGCAATTATTCCACAGTGTCTCATTAGTGCTTCTTTTTGTGGCTGTTCTGGAGAAACTCTGCAGTAGGGGCTTTAGCACCTGTGCTCAGGGACAGGAACTAAGGGAGAAATAAAGTCACTTGTAGTAAGTACCAGTCTGGCATTAGGGGACAGAAACCATTAGAATGTTGCTGTAATCATCTCTAAATAATTTAAAGTACTATATTACAGGAAATTCCACTTTAGAGTTGTACTTAAAAGAAACTTAAAGATGACAAGTAGAAAATTAATACATACACATCCAAACAGCCACAATCTGTAAAGATGCCAAGTAAAACTCATAAGAGTGATTGAAAAATTGAAGTTTCTATGACTTAGATTTGGTTTTATTATTCTTAATATATTAGTTTTGAATATATTTCCTCCACCACAATTCTACTGTGAATTTTTACTGGAATTAAGAATGTCTGGGTGCTTTACCTGGGTGCACCTTGGATTCTTTTAGGTATAAATTTGACTTAGAGTTGCATGACTTTATAGTCTTTGTCTGGGGATAATTACAATTGTGTATTTTTATTTTACCCCTATGATCCTTAACACAATTATATTTGGTTTTCATAATTCTTAAAAATCATGCATTAAGGCACAAAGCAAGAACAATCTCTCCTGCAAGAGAAGCATTTTAAACTAAATATTAAATTCAGTGTCAGCTTTAAAGCATTTTGAAAAGCAGAATAACTGGAACAGTGTTTGTGTTCCAGTTCTGACACAATGCTGTATATTCCCAGTGTTTAACTAAGCTGAATTTGCAGTATGTTCTGTGCTGGCACTTCATTAGTCAGTTCTTTGGATGAAATGCCATCATAACAAACCCTCATGAGCACATCCGCACACATGTGTTTGTCTTCATGAGGTGACAGGGGGACAGTTCTCAAGCTGAGAATGGCAGAAGAGCTGGGGCTGTGGCTGGAGCATCCCCTGAGGGCACAGCCTGCGTGGGGCTCTGCCTTGCCAGGGACAAGTTCAGCTGCAGTGGGTGATTTGTGTAGCAATCTGCCACAAACAGAGGAAGTTGTGTTTTAGTTGCTGCCAGGAATTCAAATTTTCTGCTTGTCATGCATGTCTTTTTGAGCTTCTGAAACTGCCTGCAGAGACAAGAGTGTGTTTGCCTCATTTTTCACTTAGGTTTAGGAGTGGGGAGTATTAAAACACTTTTGCATTGGTAAGAGCAGCAATCCCAAGACACAGATGCTCTCTCAGAATGCCTGAAGTTAAGCACTCAGATTCAAGTGCATGATCTAGAAAAGCTGAGAGCATAAAATGGAATTACAATTTCAGAGAAAATTCATTACTGACTCAAAAATACATCTGGGAATTGTGTCCTTTAAATGTTAATACACAGAGGTAAAAGGGATCTCACATGGGCGTAGGGAATGGTTTTGCTACTCTGCTGTCCCTGCCCCAGCACACAGGTACGTGGATCAGGTGGTGATTTACCACCTGGGAAGTGAGCTGTGAACTCTGGGCAGGAGGGAGGAATCCACCTATGCTGTCCCCTCTTCTGTACTGCTTCATCTTGCTCTCAAAGGAATGTCATCTTCACTGCCTGAACTGTCTCATGGCTCAGAAAGCCGAGCCTGTCCGACCTCCCTTCTGTGCTGTGTTTTCACCTTAACAGTTCCTGCCCTGAGTTCTCCAGGAGCTTCCTGTTCCCCGGCCTTGGCAGTTTCCTAGGAAGCCTCCCGAGGCTCCTTGGTTCATTCCCATCCCTATTTTCCTGCATACTCTGTGCCAGGGTGTTCCTGTGCACATTTACCTGCCTGTAGAGCCATCCAGCTGAGGAGTGATCAGAAATTTGTGTTCCCCTTTGAGTTATGAATTCTTGAACACACGTTTAGTCTGTGCATATCTGGGTTGAGCTGATGCTGCAAATAGAGCTTTTCCCAGAAGCTGTGTCTAAATCTGCTTGTTTTGTGTCCCAGCCCCATGGTGTACACAGAGGTGGGGTGCAGCCAGCTTTGCCCTTTGTACAGAATCCCTTTGGCTATGACATTAATTTCTTTGGCAGGTTTTTGACAATTTGATCAAGAACCCTCAATGCCTTGTTTTCCCCATGTGCAAAATGCAGACAGCACCTCCTTACATTTTAGAGAACTGGGAGCTTCATTGGCTGAATTCTGCAGGCTACTTGAGCTCCCACCTGGAAGATACTGTAGAAATATTTATAGACATGGCTTGAAAAACATAAATCCCCAGGTGAAAGTGTTTATGAGCTCATGCCATGCAGGAAGTCAAAGCAGCTGCCTCTGGCTGTAAAATACTTCACCTGTTAAATATATACATCCATAATTACCCAGGTTTCATTATTTTATGCATATGTGCACTCTGTACCAGCAAGGCTCTGTTGTGGTTTTTGTGCTGAGAGTGTGGGCACATTTCCATTCCCACACATCGTGGGGCCCTGCTGGGCCATAAGAAACACCTTGTGGAGGAACCAGGGCTCTGGGTATAGGAGCAGTGCTACTCCTGGAGCTGACTGCAGAAAATTGGTGTCATCTTATTTAAAAATCTGCATTTAGGTGTAATTAAGTCATACTTCGTTTAGTACAAAAGCTGACAGTATGAGAATACTGTCATTAATTCCAAGTTGACACAAGGTAAGCTTCCCGTAGTGCTTGCCAAACATGCTCTGATTATGTAGGGAATATAAAGGTTTTTTAAAAAGCAGTCTTATTTATAAAAACTTGCTCATAGCAACTTTTTCATTTGAGACTGGGCTTTGTTTGGGTTTGGTCTGGTTTTTTGCAGTCTAAGGCCTGGGTGTCACGTGTGCTCTGATTCGGGAAAGCTTCCTGGTCCTGAACCCAGTTACCCTGGGTGCTGAAGTTTACAGCAACTGACACTCAGCCTTTAGACTGAGAACATCTTCAACTCCTCTCCTTAAATAGAGCATTAATTTTTTCAGACTATGTATTTGTGCAGCTGTCAGTCCCTCAGCTCTGTTCCACCAGGAACACAGACAGCACTGCTGACATTACTGAATACGTCTCACTTGTCTCGTTTTCGGTAGCAAAAATTGGTGATCACTTCAAAGGCCTAATGTCAAACTAAAGTGATGTTAATCTTCTTCCATTAAGACATTGCATATATGAAAGTAAATATTTGTGTGTATATGCACACAATACAGACACGTGCTGGAAAAGTAGAAATGGGGATTCCTCTAAAGTGCTCTTCCATGGTCTTACGATGTGTCCCAACCAAGAATTGTAGAATATCAGATTATAACAAGCAGTGGTATTTTATTTATTTGTTTTGTTTTGTGTTTTGCAGCTACAAGAAAACCAAGATGAAATCGAGAACATGATGAACTCTATTTTTAAGGGTATATTTGTTCATAGATACCGGTAAGAAAAGGCATCTACTGGAGCTCTGCTAACAAAGTACAGTCATAAAGAATGTCGGGGCAATTTCTGGGCTGATTTTCTTCTGCTGTAATACTGTAGATGCTACAAAAGCACAGTGAAAAACGCTTGTAGTTGTAGAAGAACACATTAAGTGTACCCCCAGTTAATTCCACAATGGAGCCCATCCACACAATTTTACTGTAATTCAGTAAAAGAGACTTGTGGGACACATGGGCTTTGAATCCTTGTGATATGAAAAGGACAGTTGTCCAAGGTGGGCACTCAAACAAGGGGATCAAGTGCTCCCTGCAGATTGAAGGAGGGCAGCTGTGGTTGCTGGGTGTCTTTAGCCTGCATTTTCTTTTTATATCTTGGGTGTAAAGCAAATTTGGAATATGGTTCATCAGAGAGCAGCAGTCTTTTAAAATAGATTTGGGGTGGTTTTGCATCACAAGATGCCTCAGAGCATCTGCAGCACCTTGGTGCAACCAGCTCCTTAAGTGTTAATTGACTTACTCAAATGAGAAGATAAAATTCAAGGATTCTAAATTATGCAATTAACCTTTCAGATTTAAATTCTCCTTTAAAGGTTTGTAATTCATGAAATCTTTTAGAAAAATGTCCGAAAGCAAGAAAGGGTGTAGGAGCAAAGGGTTGGAAGGTGGTGAGGAGCCCACAGCTCAGTTGGACAGAGGGATGATTGTAAATGTGGAGAAAAACAAGCAGGAAATGTGGAGAGGATTGTGCTAAGAAAAAGAGAAGTGTGAACAGTGGACCTGGATCCTGTACCCTCAGTGCCCAGCGTGGCACTGGAAGGAAAGTTTCTAGTTCATGGTCAGCAAGCCCTGAGCTACTCGGCAACAGAAGGTTGGGTGTAGAGCCAGCAGGTAAAGGAGGGTATTGGATCAGTGGGGCAACTTCCAGGGCCTCGAGGTACAAAAGCTGAAGAAACTGAGTGTTTCCATTTTTACCCCCTCAGAATTCAGTGTATTATATCAAACAAGAAGTCTCTAAAATATTTTCCCAGTAGCTCGCGCTCTTCTGTGGGGTTGGAAAAAGCTTCTCCCTGTTATGGTCTGCATGCTGGTTTTATCTCCCCAGGCCCAGGTGGGATAAAAATGTAGAGCATTTCAAACTATTATTTGCATTCATAATTTCTTAAGCATCCCTTCTCTCAAACAGGTCAAATGATTTATAAACTTGACATGATTTGCAGTCCTTAGACCAAGTGGTAATGATTTCAGAAGAATGTTAATTTAATGATTCCTCGAGAATAAATCCTGTCCCATGATGTGAGTCAGCCTCAGCCACAGTGATTCATACTTAGGGGACTTTGTAACTTAAATAACAAGTCCTTGATCTAAACAAAACCCCAGAACTCTTTCATTCAGAATGTCTTTCTACTGCTGTTGCAGTGGAGTTACATCTTCTTTCTGTAGACTGGCTTCAAATGTACTGGAGGATTTCAGTGCTCACTTCTCTCAGTAAAATAAAAAAAGACTTGCAGAAATAGCTAAACAATTTTCTAGGTGTAAAGCTAGTCTGGTGTTAATAGCATATTTGGGGAAAAATTGAGATATTCCTAATAAATATGCAAAAAATGTACTCACCTCATTGCATATTTCCTTCTCTCGTTCCTGAACCACTTTTTCTCACTATTTTTGTGTTGGTTTATGACATATTTGGTTGTCCATTTTTTTTTATTTAAATCTAAACCTGAGAGCATCAAAAGGAAGATGTGAGAGTAAACTCAGAGTCAAGGTGCTGAGCTTGTGTGGCCAACTGTAGAGCCAGCAGAGGGGACTGTGATGACCAGGGCTGTGGGGCTGTCCCAGGGCTCAGGCTGTGCAGTATCAGTCCCTGGGAAGGCTCAGGAGTGGAGGGCACAGGGCACATGTAGGGGCTTGGATGTGGGGCTGTGCAGAGATGCTGCTCTCAGAATAACCAGGCTGGGGTGTGTCTGTGTGAGCAGGACCCTGGGATGTGCCAGTGAGACACTGTGCTGGCAGGGCAGGGAGCCTGGCAGGTAAACAAGCTCAAAGTTGCTTGCAGGGTACAAGGATATTGTTGGGAGAAAAGCAGGGGAGGCCTATTTCTTCATTTCACTTGTATCTGCATGTCAAGGGTCACTCTGAGGTTTTTGCCACAGAGCTTCTCAGATGTAGGGAGTGTTTATAAGGTGTCCATCACCCTCAACTGCTATCTGAGCTGTCAGAGTTTTGGTTTGCTGCTTCTCTGCTTATGGCTCAGCCCTGTGTGTCCAGACACATTTCCCTGTCAGACAATTCTGATTAGTCCTACTTCATAATACCTTTTTGTTTTCAGTGCTCCAAGAGCTTTTCCTCTGGATGTGACTGTCCAGCAGGACAGAACAATGGCAGTTTTAGCTTCTGGCAGAGCAGAGTGGGATCCTCAGCCTGAGAGCATGTTGGGTTTGGGATTTGTGCAAGGCTGTCCTGAGGTAATACTTGGGCAGGACTGACAATTAAGGTAAAACTTGCCAAATCTAGAGGGCACAGCCATTTTTATGGAGAAGATGCTTGTCTCCTTCCAAGGTGTTCCTTTCCTTCCTGCTGAGTAATTAGGATGATAGTGACAAGGTGCATGGGAATTGCACCCTGGGAGGGGGTTGCATGACAGAAAGGGAGAGGGATTATTAGGTGCCAGTCTGGTGAGGAAGCAAAAACCAGGCAGCACAGGGAAATGAAAACCCAAACCAAACCAGAGAAAAATCCTTTCCCTCCACCCTAAGCATGTTACACTAAGGAGGTGAAACATACCTCCCAGGTGACAGGAAAATGCATTATGACTTTTTGGTGTCTTAATTCAGCTCCAGAGATGAGAGAGTCAGAAAAAAAAAAGGGGCAAACCCATTTTTGTCCAGTTCTCCTCCTAATTACATCCTCTGAATGTTTGCAAACTGCTGAGCAGCCCCAGGGACAGGCCCACTTGGGTCCAGCTGGCAGGGGTACCCTATTGTAGAGCTGCACCATTTCCTGTCCCTGAGTGGGGCTTTGAGATTCCAGCTCACAGGAAGCCTAAGGCAGGTGAGTCACTCTCCCTTCTGTCTCTGTCAGAAAGTTTTCTCACAGAGTAACTCTTAGCCCAACCCATTGACTGAAATGTCTTTATTTTTCTGTTCATAGCTGGTTTGCATGTTGAGTAACACCGTGTTTTCTGAAGGTTTGCTGTAGTTCTGTCTCGGGAACGAGGTATGAGGAGCACCAAGTCCATGGTTGTGTCAGACCAGCAGCCATGCAGTGAGAGCGTGGTCAGGCATCAGTCAGGAGCCCCAAGAGCCTGGAAGCAGTTCCTGCACTGCTGGTCTCTGTCTCATGCCTTGGTCTAACTCAACACTGGCAGTTCTTGAGGGATTTAAGCACTCAGTCCAGTGCAGATCAGCCAGTTTAGCGTAAATTACTTTCAGATTAGGTCTTGATTAACCTCATGGGTTTGTGATCAAACAGACTGCACTGACAACCCCTGCAGCAAGACCCTGAGGGGCACACTGGTCTCACTGACAAATCCCAAATACCAGTTTCAGACTCTGTGGCTCAAGGTCCTGAATGCTTCTGTCCTTAACCAAAACACTTGTGTGTAATGATGTTCTCTGTAAGAATGTATTCCCTTTCAAAAGGAAACAGAATTTCCTACCTAACCCCCTTTTGGCAAACCTTTTAGGAAGTTGCATTATGGGGGATCTCTTTACCAAGAGGAGGAACTGTGACCAGAAGCTAAAATGTACTTACCTGTGTAAGAGTTAGAAGAGAATAATCAGAGTTTAGTGACAAGGAATGATCATATCCATTGCAAAGGTATAAAGGGGTTTTGGCTGTGTTGGGTTTGATGCAGCATCATATGGACATGGAATCTGTGTTAGTGATTCCTGCAAGGACATGAGGGATTAGGATTGGTGAGAGTTCCCTGGGAGATGGTGATGGAGTGGGAAATGGTGCCACACAAGTAACTTGAGGCTGTTTACCAGTCTCACAGGCCTTATCCATGATTCTTTCCCATCTTCAGTTATACTGACGATGTTAAATTTTTCATTATACTAAATCCTTTAATCGGTTAAATAGCTTTATTTCTCTTTTTTTTTTAATTAGCAGCTTGGAGTGAGTGTCTTTCTGTAGTGCCTGGGGATCCCTGAGAAGCTTTTGAATCAAGAAGCAGTTTTTCATTGTCTGCCTAGGGAAGCTTGAATGCATTCTTACAGAAAACATCATTCTTCCTGCTTTTTGGCTGGCTGTGCTGCATGATTAAATAGTTGTTGACATTTGAGTTCTTTTTGAGATTGCCATTAAATCCATCCAAAATGTTTCACAGTCAGTAAATTTCTAAGGTGGTGAAATAACCTACTTGGATGTGAGGCCCCAGGCTGTCATCCCTTTGTGAAAATGTCTTTGTGTTGTTGCATATGTGACTCCCCTATTTTCTTGGTTCTTACTGGCCAGTCTTTTAGATTTTTCCATAAGTCTTGCTTTTAAAATAGTTTTCAAGCAATTCCACATAAGAGAATTGCCAGTCTAGTTTGGTGTGAAGCAGTATACAATCAAACACATATGGATGTGAATTTAATCATAGTTTTAAGGAAAACTTGCCTTTGTTGTGGCTGCATCCCCCTAGTGAATGACATTTTTAACCGTGGCACGTGGTATTTTAGCATGTTTATCCTTGCACTGTCTAAACCTCTTCGAGAAATGCCTGGTAGGAGCAGCTGGTTCGATGCCCCGCTCTGCCCATGATGGGTTGGTCTGCACTGGGGACTGACCCTCCCTCTGTCTGGGGCTGTGGAGCCCTCAGGGAGATTGCCAGGATGGCTCCAGTGGCTCTGCTGGAAGTTGCTCAGATCAGTGAGTACCACGTGGGCACGAGTGCCACGGTCAGTGGCTGGGGACGTTCCCACAGAGCTCCCCTCACAGTCCCTCAGCAGGTGCCTGGTCTGTGCTGGTCCAGCAGGACACTGCCCTCCCTGTGCTTTACAGTCCAGAGCCAGAGGCTGCACTGTAGGGGTTCCCCACCTGGCCCTGTGTGACACTGTGACTGATCCCTGGCTCTGGAGGGGCCGTGGTGTCACCGCGGGGTCCGGAGGATCCACGCAGTGCCTGCACCCGGGGAGGGGCAGCAGCAGGGTGGAAGTGCAAAGGCAGTGACACTATGGCTAATCATGGCTTTGTTACTCTGCTTTGGGGGTGGGAGCTTGTGCAAGAAGTGTCTGGATCGTAAGAGTGAGGGCATTTTATTTATATTTTGTAAAATTGAAGACTTCAGGAAAAATGCAGTTTCTCCTGTTTTGCAATTTATTCTCTTGCTTGAAGCTTGGAATTTCTTTTTTTCTTCTCTTCCCATAAATTAAATTTAATTTTGGGGCTCTGTTGGTCTGTTTCAGAATTCAATTGATGTTTATTACTTTTCCAAAAAGATTTTTTAAATAAAAATACTGTCCTAGAGTCTCAATGGCAAGCAAGTCCAGTGTTTGCAAAGCACCAGGCATTCCGTTCTTCAGTGCAGTGGCTCTTTCTGTTCCTCTTTCACTCCAGCTGAGACAGGAGCTGTGGAGCAGTGCCAGCTGGAGGGGCAGAGTGATCTCTTGTAGCAGCAGATGTCTCAGAGCTGGAGTGACGGCAGGGCCAGATGGCCCCGCTCCCTTCTCCCGTCGCTCCTGATTAGTGGCTGTGCCCTGCTCCATGGCAGGCAGGCAGGAAGGTGCCAATCACAGGCCAACCCTGGCCATCCCTGAGCTCTGGGGATCCCTGCAGGCACTTTCCTGCTGCCCCTCCTCAGTGAGCAGCTGACAAGTCTGCCTGAAATGTGTCTTTGCCTCTCCCATCACTTGCCACAGTCAGAATGTAGGAGCAAAGCCAGAGAACTGGGAGAAACCGATGTCGAAGTGCAAACATTCTCCTGGCGTTTGTTGTAGGGGCTTTCATGTGGGGCATGAAACAAGACCTCTTTATGTACCAAATTGCATCCTGCTCCTCTGGCTAAACCAAATAATTTCTCCCACCTTGCAATGGTTCGGCACCTCAAGCTGGAGACACTCAGGGCTGCAAAGCGAATGTCAGGGATGTTGTTTCAGAAATCATTGTCTAGAGGAGGTTTGTGGCTTGGATTCCTAATTCTCTTTGAGAAGAGAGAGGTGAAAAATGCAGTAATAGACTGCATTTGAATATGAAGCAAAGTAGGCTGAGAAGTTTTTTAGAGTGGAAATATATCAAAATATAGAAATACTGAAATTATTAGATAGATTGGTGAGTTCAAGGACAAAGGAACAGAAAATCAGCGAGATGGCAGTGGGAACAGTGACAGGCCTGACAATGAAGTTATCAAAAGCAAAAGCAAGGTATTACAGCTAGGGCAGCAAGAATGAGAAGTAAATGGTGTGTGTCTGTACTCTGGTTATAATACTTGTTCTTCTTTCCTTGTTAGTGATGCTATTGCTGAGATTAGAGCTGTCTGTATTGAAGAAATTGGAGTCTGGATGAAAATGTACAGTGATGCCTTCCTGAATGATAGTTATTTAAAATATGTTGGCTGGACACTACATGACAGGGTAAGTATTGTGTATTCCTGCCCTTAACATTACTTGCATCACTGCTCAGAACATGTTTAGTGAACCCTCTTTGGTTTCTAAAGAGATTGCTCTGTTTTCTAACCTGTTATCTTTCACCCAGGTTATTTCAGGGTATTTGCTTACATGAGGGTGCAGTTCCCCCAGGCTGCTGCCTCGCTTCATGTGCTGTTCGTGTTCTCAGTCTCTGAGAGAACATGTTGATAAGATTTATTTCCATGGTGCTTTTCTTCTGATTACAAGAGAAGCCTCCTCAGATCACCCCTGAGAACCTGTGTCTGAAGCAGAATGGAAGAGAGATTTCCACTTGTGTCTTCCATTACACTGCCCAAAGGTTAGAGGGAAGAGAATACCCCTGGATCCCCAGCAGACTCCACAACCAGTAGAGTTCTCATCCATTCACTTTCCCTTGAGGAATCTCTTCAGAGTTCCCTTTATCTTTTTCTTGAAAAGCTTGTAAAAACGGCAGGTGGAAGCAGAAGGATTTGTACCCAGAGGGGCTCTTCTGTGTCACACAGTTCTCAGTGCCAGTGGCATCCTCTGCACATCTGCTGGGTGGCAGCAGCTCTGAGTCCTACCCACATCCTGCAGCCAGAGTCGCCCCTTCTGAACGCTGGGAGAGCAGGACTTTGCACTCTGACTGGGGGGGTTGTAAACCAGGCAGAAGTGGGACTGGCTGTCCTCCCACTCCCACCAAAACCTCTAGAAACACTTGTTTTACTCGTAACTCTTTGATCACATTATCCGAGGAAAACAAAGGAGACAATTTGTGCTGTGGAAATGCCCATTAAATTCCAGCATCCTGATTCCGTCTCTTCTCTTTTTCTAGAAGCACTGGTGGAAAAAATTGAAAGTTCTCAGGTTCATTCTGATGACTTGCACAACTGATATCTAACAGCTGATTCTTTAAAAAGATGCTTTTTTAATAACTTCAAACATCATATTAACATAGAAATGATATGACTTGGTCACTGTTTTGCTGAATCACAAAATATTCCGAGTTGGGAGGCACCCACAAGAATCCCCAAGTCCAGCTGAAGTCTGAACAAGATCAGTTAGAAAGGCTTTCACAAATGAAAGAAGTTAGCAGCTGCTGGTTCCTTTAGCTACAGCTGGCAGGGATCTGCACCCTGCCCTGATTTGGATGAGCAATCACCTTGTTAAATTATACTTGAAAAATTGCCATGGATTTTAGGGAGCACATTCTAAAACTTACAGAACATTTCCAGAAAGTAGGACTTGCAGAATCTAGTCAGGGTTGCACTTGGCAGCTCTCAGCCCCCTTGTAGTGCCTGTGAGTCCATCCATCTCTCACATCACTCCCTTTAACCATCTGGGAAATGCAGCCACTTCTCACAGCACTGTCTCCTGCCTGGTGGCAGCTTCTCACACTCTGATCTGTCACATCCAGCCATTTCTCCTGTCATGTCCAATACTTTCTCACGTCCTCTGCAGTTAGTTTAACCTCACGCCAGGGTCTAGTCATCTGCCTGCAGCCTTGACATATGTTTTATACCTCAGCTTTTTTAAACTGACATGTTCTTTCATACCACAGAAATTTTAAATTAGGGTGTTACGGTAAAAAAATGGCCCATCTGGACCAGATACAGCAGAATTCTGTCAGACTGCTCTCCTGCCTTTCCTCAGGAGTACTTTTGGTTGCAGGCCTCAGAAGTGCCTTAGGGCTCTAAGTCTTTACATCACTAGTTAATGTGTTTAATATGAAGGTGTATGTGATAGATTATATTTTTATTGCTGGAGTGTGTTTAATGCATAAAGTGAGACAGATTGTAGGTATAATGGGAAGAGTCTGAGGCAGGTTAGCCACATGTCAGAGGATGGCAGGGGAGAGAATGGAAGGAAAGAGACCTTTGGGGAGGCACAGAAAGGAGGATGGAAGTGCAGTGGGAAGAATAGATTGAAAAAAGGTGGAATAAGAACCAATTAAAAATGCAAACCATCCAGAAGTACAAGATCCTTTAACAGCATGGTTTTCATTGGCTCTGCCTGGAAAGCTTCCCAGCTGGTACCCCAGTTTCTGGATCTTGCTTTGCTTTAATCAGGAGATAAATTTTGCTACGATTGTTTTTTAAAATATTGGAAAAAACAAAGGGTTGAGGCCATAGCCATGAGCTATTTCCATTTCACATGAACAGAAGTCACCCTAAAATGGTGAACTTCCCTGGAAGTCTGTGCTACAAAAAGGAGAGGAGGCAGGAGTACAGGAGAGTCCTGAGCGGTTTCATATTCTACTCCAGAGGAGTAGAATCCAAATTAAACCACAGGGAAGACACAGTTCTTACACTTCTTCATAGTAGCCTCAGTGTAGTATTTCAGAGGTAGGATACAGCAGTTTAGTTCTCTAAGTTGGGAAATCCTTAGATTTTGTATGTTAATCCTGTCTCTTTCCTGGATTTCAGACAAAGGTTTATAGAGCTTTTGGGTTTTTATAAATTCTCATCTGAATTTGGGTTTCAGTTCTGCCTTTCTCTCCTTTTAAACTTCTTTTTCATTCCCATGTATCTGGCAGCATAAATTAAAAGCTTATCAACTACAATATAATTGCATTTTAAAAAACTCTTTTAAAAAAGTGTTAAATCAGACTGTTTTCTCTTCATTTTCTTCTGCCTTGATGCAGGAACTCTTTTGAAACCGTTATATTATCTCTCAACACTAAGACAGTCCTGATTCTTAAATCAGTTCCTAACTCATACAGAAATGCCTGTTCCTTCTCTGCATTGCTCTGCTTTCCTTATTGTCCATTTCTGTGAAAAGCCTGAACCTGGGGTCCTCTGAACATATGTTCCTCTTGAGCTCAACCTCCTAATTAATTCATTCATTGAATAAGTTCATCTCTTAGTTTACTAAGTCTCTTCCTGTCCTTCCTGCCCATCCCTGTTTGCTGGCCTGAGTTTCTTAGGAATTACCCTAACTTAGCATTCCCACCCACTCACTTCCATACTAGGAGGTGTTTGGGGTGTTTAAAGCTCCCATTACTTGGACAGTTCTCACAGTTATGAGCAAACATCTCTAGTCTGGCACGCTGATGGTCTGGCACACAGCTGCTCCTCCGTTCTGGCCTGCAGTGCAGTGTACCCACCTTCACTCCTGCCTTGCTCTGCTCCCTGCCCAGCTCATTGCTGCCTTCCTGTCACTGATCTCCACTGACTTCATTTGAAATCCTTCCTAACAGGATTAGCAAGCTGATGTGCAGAGGTTCTTTTGTCTCCAAAGAGGTGAATTCCATCCTTGACCAGCAGTCTAAAAACCAGACCTTTTGGCTATCAGAGTTCTTCTCCTCTCGTTCTTCTGCCAAGAAGGGTGGTCATTTTTCAGGGAGTGCCCCTCTGTCTCCTGGTCCCTCTCAGCCAGAGGGACCAGGTGTGACACAGCCTTTCTCTCCTCTTCCCCTGCCCCTGCAGTCTCTCGGTCCTGGGATGTGGTGAGTGGACAGTGCCCTGGGCCAGGACCCTTCTGTGAGCCCCCAGCTGGGGCTCCTGGCAGGGCTCCCAAGGACCCCTGGCCAAGGGCTCCTTGATGTGCTCCCTTAAGCCTTCCAGAGAGCTCAGCATTCAGGCTGAACAGAGCTAAGGCAGCCTGACCTTTTCCTGCCCAGACCTGGTCTCTGCTGTCGGCCCCGACGTTGGAGTGCTGTGTTCTGGGTCAGCAAGCCCTCTGCTCGCAGGGCATGCTCTTCAGGGGCTGTGCCCATCACAGGCCGAAACTAAGCTGATCCCAGTGCTCGGGGCTTGGTAGGCTGAGAGGCTCTGGGTTCTGGGAGCAGGGATGGCTCCAGGGATGGAGACACCACTCCTGGGGCTGCAGCACAGGCACCACGGAGAGAAGAAGGGCACACAGCACTTCTCTGTGCTTTCATGGCAGTTGATCACAGGCATTAACATTTTTTTCTTCACAGAAGTTACTTTCTGCACCTTGAAAGATTTTAATGATAGATCCCTTTAAACATAACCATCTCATTGACTTTCTCTGCAGTATAGTCAAAAAGATCCCTGCAAGAGAGGCTGAGTGCTCAGAGGCTCCCCATGGAAATAAGGAGATGATTTCTCAGGAACAATAGTTCTTCATGGAAGTTCTTCTGAAAATCCAACCTCTGTGCTTCCTTTATCTCCTATTTCAGTTTTTGAAATAGGTGTGGAGGAAAGAAACTTAGAAATAAGGGGGTTTATCTTCTGTTTTTATGTCAGCCTCTGAATGTTCTTTTGGTTTTTATTTTGAGCACTTTTTAAATACAAACTTGATTATAGAATAGACAGATTCAGAAATGAAGCCCTATGGGTTTGGAGCTTTATTTATGAAGTTCAAAATTTGTTTTAGTTCTTGAGCAGCTTCAGGCCTTAGACTTGGTAGTGTCCTCACTTTTTCATAAAAGTAAGTTCACACTGCAGTGAGCTCTGTAGATGAAATTTGAATAGATTTGTGTTTTTAACAGTTTTGCTATCTATCTACAAATATTTTCCAACTAGAATCCCTAGTTTGACTGGACTGTGCAGGTGAGTGGAGTTGTACTCCTGCAGCACAGGGGATCCAGCCCTTCTCTTCCTCAGGGTTGTTCCTGCAGGAGGCAAACCTGGATCCACAGGCACTGTCTCGTGGCACCCCCGTTTGCTGCCTGCAGCTCAGCAGGTCAGGGCTATCCCATCTGAAAGGAGCTGGGAACGAGCTGCTCCACTGGGGCACAGGGACACAGCCTGCCCTTCTTCCCCAGGGCTGGGTGTGTTGTTCCTGGGGCAGCAGCCAGGGAGGGTCTCCTGCATGCCCCAGCCTGTGCTGAGAGATGGGATGTAGGATTTTGGGAATGACAAGTGCAGTGTGCAGTCCCTGTGTCCCTGCCCTCAGGGGTGGCTGAGCTGCTCAGCTCCTGCTCAGTCAGTGTGAGCACTCATGCACTGATTGTAAGCAGTGGGTGTCAGTCCTGAGGTACCAGGAGTCTCTTTCCTAAAGACAAACAGCCACACTCTGCCCCAAGCACTGGGGATTGAACATCTTTATTTTGTATTTGCTTGCTGCATTCTTTATTTTTTCGTGGAGTTTCTTAAAAGGGAAGCAGTAACAGACATGTGAGTGATGGCACATTAAATTATTTCTATATGCAAATAGGGAGGAAATTGAACCTTGTAGGCAGCTGGTGTGGTTTTTGGGTTTTAGCTGAATTGTAAATTGGCTTTGGTCACCCATTTGCATACAATTTTAAATGTATGTTAAACAAATTACAGTTCTTTAATATTCATGTGCATTTGATTAGGGTATTCTATCAGCTAATCTTGGTGTGTTCTATTTAGCAAGGTGAAGTGAGGTTGAAGTGTTTGAAAGCTCTTCAGAGTCTGTACACCAACAGAGAGTTGTTTCCCAAACTGGAGCTGTTCACTAATAGATTCAAGGTAAGAGGAAATACAATTTTTGGAAGGAGTACAGAAAGTAAAAGTACCATCATCCTGTTGTGGCCGTTGAGTCACATCTATTAAATGCAAAAATGAACTCATTTGTTTGTGACAAGGCTTGTACCTGCACTAATAAAACTGTATTACTGAATGCTGAGAGGAAGCCAAATCCATTTTACAGTGTTCCTCTTGTGAGATTTGTCAGACTTGGCCAGGATGATTATTTGTCTGTTTGTATTATTGATAGCTTATATATTGTCATTACTCAATCTGCCTGTACTTAGATTGATTGAATTTTAAGGACATGTGCTTACACAATCTAAAATATATCTGAAAGTAACAGCCTATAACAAAAGATTGTTTGTTCCACAACTTTTTAGCTCAATATGTGCTTGTGTTTGGAGGCAGAGACAGTTGGATCTGCATCCCAGCCCTCCAGACAGTGAAATGCCCTTTTGCTGCAGAGCTGGAGCTCACACTGTGCTTCCCTGAGCACGATTGTCCCATTCAGGAGAGAAGTGCTGGAGGAGCAGCTCATGGAGGTTTCATTAGCACAAACCTGTTGCATGGGAATGTGGCTGTTAATTCCTTAGTGCCATGACTGCTTTATTTCCCGAGTGAGCTGCTGGGGAGCTGAGTGTGCAAGTGCTGTCCATGCTCCTTCAGGCTGCTGGCCACTGTCCCCACGCCTTTGTGTGCTGCAGAGTCAGAGCTGGGCAAAGGCCAGCCCAGGAAAGACTCATTTATTTGGCTTTAAATCCTGATTATATTGCTGAGGATAAATTCTGTTTAGAAAAGAAGTGGAGATTTAAATACTCAAAAAAATGTGACTTAAACTCCTCCCTGTAGATTTTCTCCTGCTTTACTGCTCCTGCCATTGCAGTGGCTCTGAGCTACTCCAGTTTGACCTAGAAAGCACAAAACACAGAAAACGTGCCATGTCTTCCACATGTATAAACAATTGGTAAAAACAACAGTAATCAACCTTTTACCACATTCACTTGAGTTGAAGAAAAAAAATGCTTAACCTACAGTAAAGTCTAGATATTAAGGAAGGCTCTTTGTCCAAAATGACAGTTCTTTAATAGAGCAGACTTTTTATTAATAATTTCCTACACTTAAAATTCTTAAGGGCAGGAATTAACTGGGTATAGTTGACTTGAAAGGAGGAGATAAAACTGAATCATTCTGTGAGATCGCTTAAGGGCCTGAATTCTTCTGATTTTATAAAGTGAGTTTCTGAGACTGTTGTAGGGAAGACAAAGTTTTCTTTAATAGAAAAGTCCCTGTCAAAGAGGTTCAGACCTCAGACTATTTCTCTAATGCCTCCATAAGTCTGATTTGCTTTATCATCTCAGGACAACCAGGAAAATGGACCCTCCAACTCTGCTGCTTTCTTGTTCTCCCTGTACAGACTGAGATTTGTTTATACTTGCTCCTTCTGTCATTCCATTGATTTTGAAATAGGCTACTAAAGCTCTCATGTTCTCTGTGTCTGGTTCTCTTTACTAGACAATGTGCTGGATGCTTCTCTCTCAGGCTCTTATAGTTTGTGAGGGAAATTGCTGCTTTGAGGTTGAACCATCCCATCCACCAGCAAACCTTTCCAGGTGGACTGGAGACACTTGGAGCAATAGTCACTCAGTGATGTACCCCATAAAACTGGGGGGACATGAAACCTCTGTCTACACCCTCCTGGCTTTTACCAGTGGAACCAGTTGGGTTAGCCTGGGCACTGCTGCTGGGTTTGGAATGGCATGAGGAATTTTGGTTTCCGTCCAAACCACTGGGACAGAGGGGAACCCTGTCAGCAATCCTCTTCTACCCCCTTAGAGCTGGTTTTACTGCAGAAATCTGGATCATTCTGAAATTAATAGCAGAAAAGGTGAGCTCAAAGTCTCTGTGAGCCTGGAGAGCAGGACTGTGTAAAATAATTATTTCTCAGTTGCACTTCCCAGCCACATCAAGAGAACAAAAAGCTGGCACAGCCCAAGAGCCTGCACTGGGATTTACAGCTTTGCTGACAGGGATGTGGCCTTTGGCACCACGATGGAGCAAAGTCTCAAATTAATGCTTTCTGAGTCTGTGATACATTAGTTAAATGTCTTGCCACCACAAACTCCACCACTACCTCTTTGAAAAATAATTGACCTAAGTTCCATTTGCAGTTCCATGGCTGCTTATTTATATTTCCTCATCAGAATTTAATCGACCTGCACAGTTCAGCTGGTGCTCAGCTCAATCCATTCAGGCTGTCAAGAGAAGTCTCTCTAGAGGTCTTCTGGCTGTTTAAAGAATAAATTAATGTGATCCCAAGTGCCTTGTGCTGGGGTGTTAATATTTCACCACGTTCCAGATAGCTGTGGCAAGGATCTGCTCATGTCACTTTTCCAAAGGAAAGCTGTAGGTGGTATGGTGGAAAATAAGCTTTGTCCATCAAAAAAGGTGTTGTCCATCAAAGAGGAGCCTTGTTTTCCATCAAGAAGTCCTGTCTCACACAGACATTAACTGCAGCCCTATGGAGAGGATGTGAGTTAGCAGGTTTGCAGTCAGTGCCAAAGCCAGGGCACTGGGAGGTTTCGGTGCAGCCCTTGAACTCCCGTCCCTCCTCCCTGGCCCTGTGCAGGACGGTGCTGCCTCCGTGGCCCCCGGGGCAGAAGGAGATGGGTTTGCTCTGCTATCTGCCTTGGTCACAGCCTGCTACATAATGGAACTGATCAGCACAGGCACTGAAAATTATGTTTCAGGTTATACATACAGGCCTGTGAGTTGCTCTGCTGCTGTGCACGGGACAGGGGATCTCTGTAAAGGCAGGTTTAGCAGCTGGGGTTGGCAGCTTCCAAAAGCACAGAAGTTACACCTTCACAGCTCTTTGGGCTGGCAGTTCCTGGCTGGCAGGTGCCACCACACAGACATGGCACACCAAGGCAGAAAATATAAATGACACACCCACACTGTTTGTTTTAAGCCTGATGGTTGTGGGGAAAATGGAGAGAATGGTCTCTTTGCAAAAGAAAATGTTGTCACATCAGTGGATTTCAAAGTCCCTGAGGACTCAGATTCCAAGGCACCTCCTGCTCTGCAGACAGGAGAGAAGGTCCCCTCCCTCCCAGCCTTCTTCCAGGGGTGGAGCAGGAGCTCTGGGAGCCATGTGCTCGCTCCTCTCTGTGCAGTTGGTGTCCTTCCTGTGGTATCCTGGAGTGTAAGACACACTTTGAGGGAGTACATGGAATTCCACTGACACATGTAAGACCAGTATCTCTGGCTGTTCTTTCTCTTGATATTTTATGGCTGCTGTTCCTTGGCCAGGACCTTAGGAAAAGTTGACAGTAATTTTCTTATCTTGTTCATACACAGAATTTCCTGTTTGGAAAGTTATTTCACCAACTCCCTTTATGGACATCTCACAGTTTCTAAAACTGTCTAGATATAAGTTAAATGTATCAAATTCCCCAGGGAATTAATGTGGTTGATAGAGGCACATTCAGTCAGAGTAGCAAGAGGAGTCCCTGCAGACTTGGTGTTGTTGGGAGGCAACACCTGAGACAGCCACAGTGCATTCTTTACATACTGATCCAGAATTCCTGTATTGCAATAAGCATCAGTTGCTTGACGTTCCCCTTCAGCCTTTAAATGTTAGGAATAGTAGAGAAAGGAGGTGAAAACCTTTATTTTGTCTGGATTTGTTCTGGTGATTTTCACTGAATTGTTGCCTTACACTTCCCTTGTTTCTTTTCCAGTCCCTGACTTCTATTTTCTCCCATCCCAAAATGTCATATAGTACCTAGACCTCCCTGAAGTAGGTTAAGCCAGAGAAATCA
This sequence comes from Xenops minutus, assembly GCA_035221455.1. Lineage (NCBI taxonomy): Eukaryota > Metazoa > Chordata > Aves > Passeriformes > Furnariidae > Xenops > Xenops minutus. The sequence continues at coordinate 19,599,396 of JAWWEE010000010.1, forward strand.
ATTTTTTTTTTTCAGATGGCCCAATTTCTTTTCATTAACGTGATCAGTCAAGCAAAGAGCATCAAGACATATTGAATTTTTATGACTGGATAGAAATTCTCCCCAGATAGGAAGGACAACATACACTAATCACAGCTGGGTTTGTGCCAGTAAGCAAACTGAAACTTAGGAGAAAGAGACCCTTAGGAGACTTCCCGGGTCCTTGGAGCTATAAAATCATTAGATTGCACTGGAAAGCAGCATGCTTGTCTCCACTAGGGAGAGTATAGGAAAATACAAAGTCAAACCATGGAATTTCATACTTCTCTGGGGAAGGTCTGTAGTGGAATGCTGGAGATCAGCTCCAAACCTCAGCATGTAGCCAGGTATAAGGGCTACAGCCTTGAAGGCAATTTGCAGATGTGAGTATTCAGGTGTGATTTTCTTCAGAATATTTCCAAATACGCAGCATTCCTTGCTCTAAAGTGATCTGGTTTCAGGGAGTGAGGTGGAGCAATGTTTATGCTGCCGTCCAGCCCAAGTCCATTCCCTGTTTTGGGGAAGAGCTGTTACCTTACACCAGCCCAGAGCAGGCTTTAGCTCCCAGGGCTGGGGAGCACATGAGGCTCAGGGCAGCCTGAGCAGCTGCTCTGGGGGCACCCTCGATGGCTGGGCTTGCACTGGCAGTGCCCAGGTGAGACATCTCCATCCCCAGAGTGTTTATGTGTAATCCCTACAAGTCCCCCCTGATGGCTGCTCGTGTTTGTGCGTTGTCACTGCGATGGCGTTCCCTTCCAGGACCGCATTGTGTCCATGACCCTGGACAAGGAGTACGACGTCGCCGTGGAAGCCATTCGATTAGTCACGCTGATCCTGCAGTGAGTACTGCCCCAAACCCTCCTTTCCCCTGGCAAATCACCTGGAAGGTTTCATTGACTTGATTGCTTTACTTGTGTGTTTCTTGCCTTACACTTTGCGTGAAGTTGCACTGAATGTGTAATAATAGGGACAGGAAGCGAAAATAAGAGATTCTGTCTCATGGAAATACAGTAGGCAAAGTACAAAATTGTTTCGTTGTGTTGAGCTATTGGTGCATCCATTGTTGTGGAAGAATGCCAAGGGCCTTTATGCCTTTTGCCAGGGGCAGAATGACTGTCCTCCCCAAGACAAGTGTCTGTGGGTCCCGTTTGCTGAAATAGCTCCAGCAGTACCTGAGCTGCAGTGCTGGGAGATGCTGGCCTGCCTGGCACGGCTGCAAGGAGGGGCACCTGGCAGAAGGGGGCTGCCAGGCCTCCAGCTGCTCCTTGCAGGGCTACAGTGGCTCCCTGAGGAAAGATCCAGCCCCAAACCCTCCCCTGTGTGACAGGACCAGCCTGTCCCCCAAGAGGACTGTGCTCTGCCCTGGGCATGTATCCCCAAAAGCTCTGCTAAAGGAAGTCTCATTCACAAGCAGCTGCACAGACTTTTTGCTTCACACTTTATCCCCCGTGGCTCATCTTCAAAGAATGTTTTTGGACATGCTGAGTTTGGATGAAAGATTACACCAGCTTTTCCTATCAGTAAAGAGCTCTGGGCTCTGTTTTTTTATTGACTAGTCACTCTGCTTTACAGACACTGGACTTGTAATATTAGGAAGAAATGAAGTCTTGCATTTACTGGTATATTTTTAAAGCAAATATAATAAATGTGATCAGAAATGAGACGTAGAGCACACCTCTTTCCCACATAATCAACAACGTTTGGAAACACAGGGAACACAGTAAGATTTAAGGACAAAAATTGCCCAGTGCACATTTTTTTTGTCCTTTCCTATTTTCTCTTTGGTTGCCTCATGAAAGCACAGCTAAATGCATTAGGCACAGAGGAGTGTGGGTCACACTGATGAACACAGAGCAATGTTCTGACAAGTAAGAACTCTACAAAGGTGTCCAGAGCAGTCCTGATAGGCAGTGACCCATTAAAACTTACTTGCAGTGTGAAGCCAAACATTTTGGGTCCTGAAAAGTAAATGTTTCTGAAAAATGCTGACTAAGCAAGGATGGAAGTAACACCCCTGATTGTGACAGTGCTGGTATTTTTATATCATGGGTGGGATATTGTTGTTCCATGACTCATGAAAAGGGAGTTTCAGAAAACTCACACACGAAATCTGCCTTGAACTCAGGAGCTGCAGAAACCCCAGCTGTGTCTTTCATCCAAGGCAAAGGTAGAACGTGGCTTGTTCCTGGCAATAAATGATTACAGAAAATAAACTTTCCGTGATCTGCCATGCAGCACAGCAGGGCATGGTCACCCTGAGCTCTCGAATGCTGGAAGGGCAGTTTGCATCCAGGCAGCTTGAGTGGGGCAGCTCGAGTTACCCCAGCACCCTCAGCTCTGTGTGCTGGTTCTCTCAGCAGGTGCCACCTCCCTGTCCCCACTCTCCTGTGCCCTGGGGACATGTCCAAAGCATTGCTGGGCCTTCTCCTATTGCTATTGCTGAGACAGCATATCCTCCTGGCCTGGCCCTTGCAGCAGCTGGAATTGGGAATATTGCTCCCTCCCGCGTGGGCCACCCCTGCCCCGCAGCAGGAGCATGTGGAGTGTCCCATGGCTCCTGAGCCTGGAGCAGACCAGAGGCTTTCCCAGGCCCACATTTGAATACTTCAAAAATTCAAAGCTTTGAAAGCAAGCCGACATTGCTGTGGAAGCAGACAGCTTTAAGTAAGGGGTTACATTTTCCTCATGTACCACTGTGGAACAGACTGCCCATCCCTGGAAGTGTTGGGGAGACCTGTGGATGTGGCAGGGGACGTGGGTTAGTGGTGAACACTGTGATGCCGGGTTGGTGGCTGGACTGCTGAGCTGGCAGGTCTTTCCCAAACTAAGTGATCCAGTGATCCCAGGCTTTAGTTTAATAATGAGTGTTTGGCATCTTGCAATATTTGTGATTAGATTAATGGCCTAAGGAACGAGCAGGGTAGCATTTGTAAGCAGGGATTCTTGTTTTTTTCATACCATTTTATGTCTGTATTGATCCCACTGGAAGGAGGAAATCAGAAAAACTTTCAGTCTTCCAGGCCCTTTAAGTACATCAGTGTTTGGAAGGGGAGCTGTTGAGCCATCGAGGGTTTTGGGGGAAGGCAGTCACCCCTGTGGCTGTCAGGGGGCTGTGCAGGCGGGGGCTGGCCCCCAGGTGTGTGCAGCTCAGGTGCTATCTGTGCTCTTGCAGTGGCAGTGAGGAGGCTCTGTCCAACGAGGACTGTGAGAACGTCTATCACCTCGTGTACTCGGCACACCGGCCCGTGGCCGTGGCAGCGGGAGAGTTCCTCCACAAAAAGTAAGTAAGACCAGATTTGTGAATGCTTCCTGGAGAGCTAAGAACAAAAGGCGAAGAAGTAATAGAGAGAAATATCCCAATTTAAAAAATCAGCTATTTAACTGAAACCAGAAATTTACTCTCTTGTCAAGACCTAAAAACTTGAAGAAACTGAATTTACATTTTTCTTCTGCTAGAATTCAGATAACTTCTCCTAACTCCTCCAGGGCTGAATATGCAAAGGCCGCATAAACTTCTAAGATTGGTTTAAATCCTTCAGCACTTGCTGAATTACTCTTGTGATGCTGTATATATGTAGGGCCTGTCTGTATATCTGTGGTGGGCTGCCTGGTAGACAGTCCTCATTTCTGTCAAGGTTGAAACCACTTTATTTCAACATTGCGGGCTTGGGAGGCTTTTATGTAGTAATAATTACAAAATCTGTTTGTAAACTCACTGACTTCCCCTGAAAGTGCATTACAGCCTGGCTTCTCTGCCAGAGGAAATGAGCTCACTTGTCCCTGGGTGTGAGTCAAGCACATCAGGAACTGTGACCAGGACTCTGCCACATCAGAGTAACCTCTTCCATTGCAAACATTTGGATGCTTGCAGTTAAAAATCTTTTAGCAGGAATGTTATTCTTCTCCTCATGGTTGTGACATTAGAGTTCCTTAATATGTGTATTGAGTATTTTATATCAGAACCCAGGTTATTTGATTTTTCATGCCAACATACAGTTAGAAAAAAATACATAAAAGCATCCATTTGTCTTTGCTGGTGTTCTAATTTTTTATGGTTTAGTAGGGATTTAGAAGTTCACATTGTAATTGCAAGCTCTCAGTGGTGGGGTTTTGGAATTCCATGTTTGTGATTGAGCAGTATCTGTTTCAAGGAATCACTTTACAAAATTCAGTTGCATTTGGTTTCCCACATGACGTTTTACAAGTTATAGGAAAGGGCGAGATTCTTTTTAGAAACATACAATGAAATTACTTTGTTAATCAACATGTGACAAAATAATGTTGAAAAATGCCTCAAAATAATTGAGGACATATCTACACCTTAATGCACTTTAGGTAAAGACAAAACTTTATCCTTATTTTTTTTTTTTTTGCAAGACATTGTGTTGTGTTCTACAGATGTCTCTCGAGGTAAACAGCATGAGAGAAGATTGTCCCATCCTTAACAACTCAGTTTCTCTCGGTTCCTGCAAAGAAAATCCCTAGTTCAATAAGTTAGAATGTCTTTGAGGCATTTGAAGGGGGATGTATCTCACCTAATTATATACATCTCATCTCGTTTTCTCTGTGTAAGCTGGTTGTTGGACTTGCTCTCTGGAGTTAGCAAAGCACAGCAAATAATCCAGAGGCTCCCTGACCCACCTGAGGTGTTTAAGGTATTGCAGCACCTGCACAGGGGCTTGTTTCTGACCTGTGAGGATAAGCAGGGGGCACAAGGTGGGGTCTTTAACTGAAGTACAGCATTTGAGCGTAACTCGCCCTCTCTTCAGGGAATTACAGCAGCAAAATCATAATAGTCTGTCTCATGTTCCTGATTTGCTTTGTGACTGTGGTTTCCCTAGAAAAGCAGTTTTCAAACTTCTCAAAGTAAAACTGTGGTGTGGGCACAGCTGAGCTCCTTAAGCTGTAAAATTTGAGCATTGAGGGGGGTTGGAATTGGCATCAGGACTCAGTGCAGGGTGTATCATTTCCCCAAACAATGTTTTATCCTCTGTGCTGCTCCTGGCCCTGAGGTGGCTGTTTTGTTTGCTGGGGTGTCAGGTCTTCTTACACCACATCCCACTGAGGGTGGGTGACACAGCCCCAGCTCCGAGGCACTGCTGGAGTGAGGCTTGAGAAGTTACCAATGCAACACTATACTAATGATGCAAATATTTCAAACTGGGCACAATCCTTCAGTGTAACTATGTTTTGGAGAGCTTTTCCTGAGTGAAATTCTTCCAGCCCTGTGAACTGGGAGACTCTGAGGGTGAATCCATCTCTTCAGATAGGCAGAGGTCGTGCCTTCTTTCCCTTGAAAGAAGTAGCTTGAGATGCTTGCACTATGTTTTATGAACAGATCTACTATATCAAGAAAGAATGCTCATCATATTATTGCAGAAATGAGGTTTGTTGTGATAACCATGAGAGCTTCTTTTGCTTTTCTCAGGCTGTTCAGCAGACATGATCCCCAAGCTGAAGAGGCTCTAGCAAAGAGGAGGGGGAGAAATAGTCCAAATGGAAACCTTATTAGAATGTTGGTTCTTTTCTTTCTCGAAAGTGAGGTAAAACCTTTATTTTAACTTTTGCACATTTAATAAAACCTGGAACTTAGGTAGCAATTTGTCAACAATTTACATATTACATGCAGTAACCTATTGTCCTTCTTTTCCTTTTTTTTGTATTTTCAGAAATACTATCAGCTCTTTTCCCTGCCCCTCTTTCCTTGTCCATTAAGCAAATTCAGCTGAAAATCTTGGCCGTGGTTTATTCAGCTGTGCAGTGCTGCTGGAGAGGTGTCTGCCAGGGTTCTTTGCTGCACACAAACATAAATAGTTCTTTTTTTAACATAACTGTGGAGGGAGAACACCTCTGGAGTTACTGTTTGTGGAGTAAAATAATTTGAACCAGGAAGGAACAGGATCTGTGAAGTATCTCAAAGGAAGATCAGAATCCTACAGTAACTCAGGGTGGGAAGGAGCTGAGGGCCTTAGAACAGAGGTCAAAGGAGGTCCCTCAGGGCTTTGTGCATCAGGAAAACACTGGAGGGTAGAGACTGCAAACAGATATGGTGACATTCAGTTCCATGAATACAGCCAGGGTGCGATTGTGCCCACAGGTTGTGTCTGGAGACACAGCACAGGGGGGAGGTTTTACGGGACATGTACTAGTGGTAATTCAGGAGGGGGATGGCAGTGGAGTGGTGAAAAACTTGAGAAGATAAACTGTCAGGTACAGGATGTTCTGAAGATAGAATGGGAAAGGTTTAAAAATTACACATGTGATTTGGTAGTAAATAGGCTGAAAGAAAGGAATGGCAGAAACATTTCTCTGCAGAAGGGAGGGTAATATATTTTGGGTAAAAAGCAAAAAGAAAGGTATTGCAATCAGTTATTTTAACTGTTACAAAGCCTTTAACAAGAGACTTGACTGTGAGGATGGAAAGAAACACGATCAGAGTTGATGAGAAGGAAAGACAACATTTCAGTACAGGGTTAATGTTTTTTAGAAATACCTACAAGTTAAGTCTGGATGAAATGTGAGCCCTTAGTGTGCCATCTGAATGTGGGTTTGGTTCCAGCTTCTCAAAAGCTTAGATTGTTATAGATTTTATATTTTACAGTGAAAACACCTTAGATCTGAGCGTGTGTGATTGGAGTTACCCAGCACTGAGCTTGAGAAGCAAAGACCCTCAGCCTTGCTCCCAAAGCCAGGCTCAGTGAAGGGCCCTTCCCTGCTGCTCCCCAAGGTCCCTGCTCTCTCAGGGCCAGCTTTTGCTGTTGCTCCTTTTGAGAATTGTGAGGCACAAAGTAGAGTGTTCTGACTCCAGTTTTAATAAGGACTTGGAGAGCTGGGAGTTTGCATGTGTGTGGGACTGGAGATGTGACCGCCCTGGAGAGGGCACGTGCCAGCAGCAGGGAGCTCTGGGACATGGGTGTTTGCCCAAAGCTGCCAGAAACAGAGGAGCAGGTGAAGGTACTGACACTCCCTCCCTACACTCTCAGATGATTTCTAGTTAAGGAGTCAGTCCCAGGTCTGTAGGCAGATCACAGCTGGGTGATGTGCTTGTTACTTGGTGGTGGTTAAAGATGAGTTTAGAAAACAATAGAAGCCTGTGGATTATTTTTTTCACTTTACAACAGTTGTGAATTATTATTAATGTGTATTAATTCACATAGGAACATGGGGGGGGCGGGGTTTGCAGTTAGTTAGTGCTAGTTCTGTACCATGAAATCAGTAGGGTTTCTGCTATTGTTTTCTGAGTAAGAGGTATGACAAACAAATACCCACTCAAAACAAATCCATTACAGCTCTTAGTCTTGTGTCTCGCCACCTCTCCTTTCTCTAATGCAGTGAGAAAGTGAGGAAAGGTAAGTTTACAGCTTCTGGGCCAAAACTCTGAGAGGTTTTTCACAAACAAGCAGCTTTATGGAAAGGAAGCTCAGTTTGGTTTTATTCCATTTTCTATTAAAACATAAGCCCATTGCACTTGTATGATTCCATTGGAAGAAGACCTTCCAGAGTTAATTTCCAACTGAATTTTCTTTCCAACTAACATAAGCTGCATGCCCAAGTGCTTGTGGAAGGTGTAGAGCTGCTTGTACCAGGTGCTGTACTGATGGTTGCTTTGGGTTTTCTAGTTGCACGAACATGCAGCCTATTTGGTGGACAGCTTGTGGGAGAGCTCCCAAGAACTGCTGAAAGACTGGGAATGTATGACAGAGCTGCTCCTGGAGGAGCCAGTCCAAGGAGAAGAAGGTATTGCTTTAACCTCGCTGCCTTCCTGGTATTGCACAGTGTTGTCAATTATTCCTTAAATACCACTGTCGCCCACAGTGAGATGTCTTTGTATGTTGTGGTTTGTTTACAAAGCATATTTGCAGAAGATTTTAGTTTAATCCATTTTTAATGCACTTTGCTTCAAAAGCAGCAATTTGTACTCAGTTTTTTATCTTGTACTCGGTTTTTCATCTTGTGAAGTGTGCTGCACTGTGGTTCCAATATTAAAGGCTAGGACTTCATTCTGTCAGAACATTTAAATAACTAGTGCATACACGAACATTTCAATAAATTCAACAGTGATGCAGTTCTAAATAAACAAGCACTCCAGGTCATGCTGGTTAAATATGGGGCTTTTCCAGACAACAAGAAAATATAATGAATTTTCAAGAGGAAAAAAGCTCAGGGGATTCTTTCACCATTAGTTTCAAATCTCCTTTTGCTAATGATAGATATGTGTACAAGGTGGCCAGGAAAGTTGGGGGCAGAGAATCCTTGAGGGCGATGAGTGTCATTTGAGATCCTTTTGCTCTTTCAGGATTCTCCTGCTTCAGGGACCTCCACAGGGGTTAGGTGCCTGAAAAATCCATGTACTCTTCCTGCTTCCTTAGCATGATGTGCTCGTCTCTTGGTGTTTCAGAGTCTGCCCTTTTTGTATCCACCCACTGCAGTGGTGCCCTTTACAGGGTGCCTTCCTTAGGGAATCAGGCCCTTTGGTGCTTTGTGTCTGCTTAGCCTTCTGGGGTCAGGTCCTCCAGATGTGACCACAAGTACCTGCCAGAGAGAGAAAACGTCTAAGGAAGTGACAGCAAATGGTCCCTCCCTGTCTGTGCTCCACAACATGCTTTTTTTGGACATCTTTGTTATATTCCCCTTCATTCGTCCTTTTCCCCAGTCCACATTTCTCTGGACGTCTTCCAGTTCTGCGCTGTCCCTGGGGAGGTGGTGCGAGGGGTGACTCCGGGAGGAAGGAGGGGAGCCCTGGGAGGTGTGGCAGGGCGGGGTGTCCCCGCTGCTGGCCGTGTCCCCCCTGTGCTCCCCCGCGCTCTGAGCTGTGTGTTCTCCCTCCCCGCAGCGATGTCGGACCGGCAGGAGAGCGCCCTGATCGAGCTCATGGTGTGCACCATCCGCCAGGCTGCCGAGGCTCATCCCCCCGTGGGCAGGGGCACGGGCAAGAGGGTGAGTGTGGAGGGGGCACCGCTGCCCCCAGGACTCACTGGGGCATCTGCAGCTGCTCTTCACTGCCTGCTCTGGGCACTGCACAGGGAAGGCAGTGGGAATTGTGTTTCGGGACACGTTTGGGGTTTAGTTTGTTTGGGTTTGGGTTTACACTGCCAGCAGTATAAATTTACAGCCTGAAGGTCTATTTGAATGATTTTTTAGATGTTCTTTTTGTCATATCCCTGGCTTCCACTTGTAATGTTCCCACATCTACAGCCCTGAGTGTTAAATGTAGGCTAGAGTAGAGCTTGGGAGAAGAACAAGATTCCCCCTGGCTGTCTTCCATGAAACAGAGCATGCTGCTAATATGGACATAAAAAGGCCAACAGTATCTTCATCATGAGAGTATTTAAGCACTGGAACAGATGCTGGGAGTCGATGCCCTTTCCATCCTTGCCAGTTTGCAAGATCTGACTGGACAGACCCTGAGCATCCCAGTCTGCCCCTGAGCTGGCTCTGCTTTGAGTGGGAGAGCGGGACTGGGACCAGTCGGAATGCGCCTCTGGGTTTGGGTTTCCGTCCTCTTTGGCCTGTTTCAGAGTGCCCCAAAAATGTGAGAACCTGATGTTCTGGCCATGTAGCAGCCTACCTGCCTCTCCCATTTATTTTCCAGTGACTGACTGAGGATCAGTGCGTCCAGTCCTGAGCCTGGACAGGCACTTTTAAGCCTTTCAGTATAAGTCACAAGGTCAGGGTGATCAACAGGCTTTCAGCTAGATTCTCCAAAATGCAGCATCCTTGTTCCAAAGGACTCTCGGCTTCCCGGGCATATTCCCCTGATTTTTTGTAGTCCTCATCTTATTCAGGATAAACTGAAATGGAATAAACCTATGTGAACACATGGTACTTCTGTTAGCTTCTGTTCTAAATTATCATAACCAGTTCATTAAAGAAAGCCACAGATTTAATAAAGGTGAAATCTGGAGACAGACTTAGCGTTCTTAATTGTTAAACTAAAGGCAGTTACTTAACTGCTTAATTTTTATATGGCAGAAGCAGATTGGCCTCATGTCCAGAAACAACACCTCAGGAAAGGCTCCAAGAAACCATAAATTCAAACGTGGTTTATGTACCTTAATTTAAAAAGCATGTTCTAAGGAGTTCCTAGGGTATTAAAACATTTCAGGGTGAGGGGGGAATGTATGAAAGCACTTAGTCAAATTTACAAAAGCATGGCTTGTCCTGTGTTACCAAAGCTGTGTTGTAAGCACAGCTTTTTTGTCTCGAGCTGCAAACCCTTCTACCAGGCAAAGTGACCTTTAACAAAAATTTCATGTTTGTATTTTCTGTTTGGAGCACCAAATAATGCCACTGTTAACTTTCTCAAGAGATCCACAGTTCACTGAAGTTCAGCAAATTGCTTAGTCTTAGATTTTTGACCCTGACTTTCTTCAGAGCTAAAGAAAACATATCACTAAAATTAATTTCAGCTTCTGAAGGATGATCTGCAGAGCCCTGATGTCATCCTGGACACCCAGGGCAGTGCCTGCACCTGGGGCCAGCAGTGCTGTCAGGGGGGCAGCTTGGCTGGTGCTGCCCTGCTGGCGCCCAGGGGCTGATGCTGTTCCATGTCCACCTTGGGCCGTGTGCTGTGGAAGTGGCTTCTTCCCCTGGTCACCAGTGCATTCCCTTCACTTGTGGTTGATTTGCATTCCTGCTGACACAGTGCCTGTCACACAAGCACATGTTCTGTCTCCAGCTGTTCCTCCTCATTTACTGAGGTGTGGGTATGATACTGAGCTTTTGCTTCTTTCCAGTCAGAGCATGAGTTGTGGGCTGGGAACTGCAGGGATCTGTGCCTTCCCAGGGGAGGTTTGTCACATCTAGTGGTCTCACCAGCTTTCTAATTAAGGGAGAAGCTTTCTAATTAAGCACTCACCTTCTTGTGAAAGTCTCTCCTCTGACTTTAGCTTGTAACCCTTCCTGTGCAGTCTGGCAGCTTTGCCGTGTGTGAATCATTAGCTAACTCAAGCTTTATTGTCATTATGTGATTTCAGAGCTATTCTTTCTTTTCTAAAGCCAAGAAGCCAGCTCTGGGCTTACCTGAAGCATGCTGTTCTGGTGCTTGTGCACTGTTCCAAGGTGGTTTTGCTGTGGCAGCATTCGTGCCTCAGCCTGTCCCTGAAATCTGTGATGAATTCTGTGAATTCGGGTGTACGTTCTCACTTAGAGTTACATTCCAGTTTAGAGAAGAAGCCTTGAATGTGCTAATGAAAACCACTGTTACAGCATGGTTTGGGTTTGATTTTCTTAATTATATTTCAGTTTACCCTGAGGTCTTACATTAACACTTGGTTTAATGTGTGAAAGCCAGAGCTTGGAAACAATGACAAAACTTCCACTGACTTGGGTTATATTTGAATTTCAAGGCTATAAAGATGTTGACATGTCGAAACAATATCATGCTGGCTGATATGATATTTTCCTTGTCAGTCAGGACACATGGTGCTCCCACTGAATCACTTTTCAGCCCAGACGTGTTGGAGTTATTGATTCCCTCCTCTTTTGATTCATTAAAAATACACTTGCATGGGGTTTTGTTCATAGTACAATGTTTAGAAAAGTGGAGGAATGCTCTAGGCAGAAATTGTATTTACTGTGGTAATTTTTGATCATTTGCAGGTCTTGACAGCAAAAGAAAGAAAAACTCAGATCGATGACAGAAATAAGTTGACGGAGCATTTCATTATTGCACTTCCCATGTTGCTATCCAAGGTACTGTTTTCAGCCTCGTGATTCTCCCTGGGATTTACAGCTGTCTTTAAGCTTTCTCATTTGGGTGCAGGAGTTTGCTGTCCCTTCACTGTTTTTGTGTTGTTTCAATGTGTTCCAGTACTCTGCTGATGCTGAGAAGGTGGCAAATCTCCTGCAGATCCCACAGTATTTTGATCTGGAGATCTACAGCACGGGCAGAATGGAAAAGGTATAGTGCCTTGGCTGCTCTTGGGCCTGTGGTCCCCATTCCAGGCACACAGAGCTGTGCCTGCTGTGGCACATGGACAGTCCAGCCCTGAGCAGTGTGTTGTGGGAATGGCTTGTGCTTTGAGTTCCAGTGTTCAGGGAAGGGGAAAGCTGAACTTCTTTTCCGATCTGCAGCATCTGGATGCCTTACTGAAACAGATTAAGTTTGTTGTGGAAAAGCATGTGGAATCAGATGTTCTGGAAGCCTGCAGCAAAACCTACAGCATACTGTGCAGTGAGGAATACACCATCCAGAACAGGGTTGACATAGCCCACAGCCAACTCATCGATGAGTTCGTGGACCGATTCAACCATTCTGTGGAGGATCTGCTGCAGGAGGTTTGTTCTTGAAATTCATTTAGTTAGCTACCTAATATGTGTTAGGATAGACTGCAGGAAAACAGTCTTACTTACATGTGAAGATGTAGCACAGCAGCAGCTATTTCATAATTATTTGGAGCCATTTCTCCACATACAAAGTTCCTTGCACTGACCATTAAGCCTACAAATCATTGATGCTGTAAAACAAAGACTACAGGACAATCCTGCCTCTGAAAACTTAGTCAAGTGTTTAAACAGTCCACATAAAAAATTAAGTGAGTGAAAGCTGATGAAAAATGCAAAGGAAGTTGAATTTACATTAATGCTTGTGGTGATTCCAGTAGTCCCAAATGGATATGCAGGCAGCAAAATCAAGATTGGATTATGTTTTGAATAGAAGAGAGGATTTAGTAAAATATTTATAGTGACATATTAAAAGAGCCCTGGGAAGAATGAAATAAATATACAGGTCTGAAACCTGTAAGTACCTGGCATTTAGTTGTAAGAATTTATCCTTCAAAACGCATAAGACAGAGTACATTAAATAAGAATAGAAACCTTACTAACTTTTTCCTCCTTTGCATCAATTTATATTTGTGTAGCACTACTTAATTTGTTGTCATTTTCATGCTCTTTAAACATAACATAAGGGCTTCATAGACCTGTCTCTTCCCTTCTGGTCATGCACTACACTGTGCATTTAATTTCTGATGTACATTGAGAGACATTTAGGCTGCAGCCTCTGGTTTAGAATGGCATAGTAAAGGGAATAAGTCCTTTTTTTCTCTTTTTGTGTGACATGCCACATACAGGACACTCTATGTGTGCCTTGTCATGCTGCAGAGGAAGTACAGATGTTTGTGTTGCTGTGGGAGTGAGAAGGCAGTGCCTGCAGGAGGCAGGGCCCCCACAGCCCAGGGGCTGGGGCACCGCTGTGCCTTCCTCCCCAAAATCCACTGGCTGTGCTGTCCATGGGCTGCCATTCCTGGTGGACTTTCTCATCCCCTGCTGAGCAGAACCTGCACAGACACTGCAGGAGGGGTGCTCTGTCTCTGCCCGCTGTGTGCCGGGGAGTCCCTTCAGCTGTGCCACACTAAGGTCTGTTTTCACAGCCCTGGCTCTCTGAGTTCCTCCCAGCCAGGCCCAGAACTCCAAGACAAACCCTGAGGAGTTTGTTGCTGGCTTGGGTAGCACAAAGGGCTAAAGCTGGACTGCCAGCTCAAAGACTCAGCTCAGAACCAGCCCCGTTCTCCCCTCCAGAAGTCCAGCAACTGAGCTCTGTAAATAGTGGCCTTTTGGAGTCCCCTCCTTTCTGCCCCTGCTCCAAAGAGCCCTCTGGCCTTACCTTTGACCCAAGGGCAGGCAGAGCAGAGCAGAGCAGAGCAGTGAGGTACACGGTGGCATTCAGAAATTACTTCCCAACAGGCTTCTCAGGAGAAATGGACTAGGAGAGAAAACATTTTCCCTCCAGTTTTCCTTGATTTCCTTTCCTCTTTATAACTGCTGTAGAATCAGGAAGCAGATCCCTGCTTATTCCTCTCCCGTTTGCCTTCACTGCTCTCTGCCAGCAGCTCCCCTTGTGCAGTGTCCCAGTGCCAGAGCCCTGGGGGCTGCACTGGGAGTGCTGGGCAGAGAGCAGGGACTGGGCTCATGGAGGGCCAGGGACCCCAGACTCCTCCTGCTGTGTCCCCTGCCTTTCCTCCCGGAGGGGCAGAGGAGGGTGAGGAGGGCTTAGGAGCTCTCACTTCCATGAGAGAGGGATGAGGACCGAGGCTTTCAGAGAAAAGCTGTGCCTCAAAGTTGGATGAGAAATGAATTAAGGGTTTCAGCTCTCTAAGGAAAAGGGAGCGCGTAGGTCAGATGTGGGACGTAAAGATGTGGGGACAGAGGCAAGACAAAAGGAGAGGAAGGCAAGAGAGAGGATTTAAAATTATGGCCTTAGTAACATTCTTTGTTGAGTGATACTGGTTTGAATAATTAATTTTAATAAGTCCATTTCATCATTTTAAAGACATTTAAAGGGAAAAATTTGCATACCGGTACCCAAGCAAGTATCCCACTGCTTTATGGCTTCCCACTGGGCTGATAATGAGTGAAACATGGACTGACAATTGCATCTGAAGGCAGGAAGATGTCTTAATTGTTAGGCTTTTAGATGGAAAAAGATTAACAAAATGAAATAGAGACATTGTTGTAAGTGGGTTTCCTGTTTCAGAAAGTTCCTGGGAAAATTTGAGTTTGTAAGTATCTTATTTCCACTTGTTTCACTAAGAGAATTTCTGTTCAGTTTGCATGAAATATTAGAATAATGATACTGTAGCATGTTTAAGTTGATCAGTCTTTTTTGTAAAACAAGTTGGAATTCAGATTTTCTCTTGGGAATGATTTCCACTGCCAGAGGATATTGGTTTGGATATTAACGCAGTGATAATGCTCAATATTTAGTGCTGTGTGGTGGTTACTTAAATACTGTGGATTCTAGGTAGAAGTCACTGGAGAATTTGGAGTCAGTTTTAGTATCAGCATAACCCCTGAGAGCTGCTCCCGTGCAGGGTGGACTCGCTGGAGCTGAGCTCTCTCCATGGGTTTCCTTTCCTTTGCAGGGAGAGGAGGCTGATGATGATGACATCTACAACGTGCTCTCCACTCTGAAGAGGTTAACCTCTTTCCACAAGTAGGTGGCTTTTTCCCTCAAAACTTTGCTCTGTTACTTTTCTCCTTTCAGTGAGAATCAGTAATGTCAGGTGTTGAGAAATGAGAAAATACTTGGCCTGAAATACGGAGTGGAGATTGAGGAATGGTTGGTGGTATTGGTCAGTATAACTGTTTGGATTAATCTGGGTCCTTGCTTAGTTAATGTCACTGCTTTAGCAGTTTTGATCTGCAAGTGGTACATCCTCCCTTGCACTAAATGCTTTTACACCTCTGAGTGTCTTACTAAAAGCCCTGCTCCCCTGGGTGACAGTCAGTGCACCAGGGACACTCCTCTCTGGTACCAAGCCTGTACTGGAGCCTCAGCTTAGGAGAGCCCTGCAGGAAGTGTTGCTCCATGCCTTTGAGGTATTTCTCCTCAAAACGATAGACTTAATTATTATTAGTAATAATAATAATTAATAATTTATGGCGAGACCCTGGAAGGTGAGTTTTCTCCCTGCAGTGGAATTGTTGGCCAAGTTTAGCTGTGAGGATTGCACAGGAACTCCTTCACTGAGCACAAACCAGCTTTCCAGGCTCCTGCTGCTCTCTGGGCACCCTCACAAGGTGCAGAACAACCTGGAGAATTTCACTTGAACGGTGAATTTTGGAGCACACAGGCCTGGCCTTCCCCTCTGTGAGCTGTAGGAAGTGTTTGCCCTGGGGCAGCACGTAAAAAACTCCCAGTGCAGGTGGCTGGGAGCCACAAGTCATTTCTTCCTTGTCACAAGGTGTGAGAGGACCTTCCTCTGCCACCTCTTCTGTACTACTTGTTTTCAGTGATTTCATTTCTCTTTCTGTGCTTAGTCTTCACTTACCCTGAATTCTGCATTGCCTCACTGTCTGAAATGATTCTGAAGCCATTTCTACTCTTTGTTTCCATTCAACAGAAGTCCCACAAAGATCATTAAATCGTTACCAATTTCCATAGTGCAGCAGGCTGACATGTGCAAGTTAGGCTTTCAATCTCCCTGGTAACACACTGGAACCACTTCTGCCTTTCCTGAGAGCACTGGTGAAAGCTCCAGTTCACATCCAGGAGAGAAGCAAAAATATTAAGGCTTTTCTGAGAGGCTCCCATATATATTTTTTCCCTCTGGATTCCAGATCTGTAGAGAGTTAATTCAGACCATAAAGAAAGTCTTGTCAAGTAACATAAAAATCAGGGTTGGGGACAGCTACTTTCACCTTCACAAAACAGGGAAGAGCAAAGAATCAGAGCTCAAGTGCTGAAAAGCAGCTAATGTGTCATTCCTCAGCTGGTTTGTTATTTATGGTTAGAGTTTAGTCGGAATTTCTAATTAATACCTTCTTGCCTATAAAGAAGTGATAAAGTCTTTTCATTACTCTGCTGAATGTGTGATGTGATTTCTTTGTGAAAGGAAACAGTTCCACCATCCAAGACAGTTTTTATTGATCCCTGAGCTCTTTGAGACTGGAATCTTCACAACTCACATGGAGCATTCTGGCCTCGAAGCACAGAGGCTGTTCCCTGATCCTGTCCCTGATTGTCTGTCAGCAGCTGGGGGCCAAGAGCTATTAAATCAGTGGAGAAGCTGAAATCACAGGCTAACAACTGATACCTTTCAGATCTTCCAAAAGTGCACTGATAGAGGGGTTGCTGGGGCTTCAAAGAAACAAGTCCCTGTCTCCTTCCAGTTAGAGAAACTCCACTGGACCTTGTCTGTACTTCTGTTTCCTTGGCTGCTGCTGCTTCACACTTTAGCAAAAAGAAGCCCAGCAAGGTGGAAAATGGATGGGAAGGGATTATGAGAAAAGCCTTCCAAAAAGGCCAAAAGCTCCTGTACTAAGATTTCCCAAGCCTGAGCTAATCCTCTTTCTGAGAGGGTCATGTCAACAAAAGGCTCCCAGCACACTTTTTAATTCCTGTCTTTTCATCAAACAAGGATATCAGTATTCCAGTACAAATGAAATTCATCATTTAAATGTTTCCTTCCACATTTTCATTATACAATAATAAATTTTCTTGAGATCTTCTGAATAGAACCCCTGGAGTATCCACTTGGGGTTTTTTTGCCAGATCTTACAGATACTCACAGCATTTTTCTCTGTCCTTATGTACATGGAGACAATTTTTCTATACTGACTGCAGCCCAATTCAACTGTAAGAGTTCTCCATATGAAAATACGATGGGTATCAGTATGTGTGAGCAGCCAGGCACCTCCCAGACAGGTGAATTCATGGTCAGATCAGCAGGTCCTCTCTTCCTCCTTTAAAAACTGTTTGCCTAACCTTTTTTCCAGTAGTTGGCCAGTACCTCCTTCAGACTGATCACTCAAAAGTTTATTATATGCAGAAGAAGTAGAAATGATGATAAATGAAACCTCACCACAGAAATGAGACTGTGTCCAGCTGTTCAAAGCCCAAGGTGCAGCTTTTTTGAGCCTCTTTAAAAGGTGAAGCAGTTTTGTGAGAGAGTTTTGGAGATCAACTCTCCAAAAAGAAACTTTTCTTGCCATGCTTTGAGAAGCACTGTGGAACTGGTACCTTTAGCTGCCCTGCCATCCTGGCCGGAATGTGCCCCAGCAGGCAGGGCTGTCTCGGGGGTGGAAACAAACCTTAAATGAAATGCTGGGCCTTGTTTGCTCTGATCCATGAAGGAAGGGACTAAGGGAAAGTTCTATGGTGTGAGTTTTCATTCTGGGAGCCTCTGAGCAGGGTGACCCTCTATGGGGACTGTGTGTGTCCAAGGTACCCTGATAACTATTATTTTGATCGCTGAGTGGCTCAGAGGAGACCAAGGGATACCAGAATAGGCCTAAATATAATCTGGAGGCTGTTCTCTAAGGAAGTTTGTGTTCAGTGAGAGTTTGTGAGCTCTGAGAGCTGCAGAGCCCCTCCTGGCTGAGTGCAGACCCCGAGAGCAGAGCTGGGCTGTCCTGGGGTGGGCACTGCCTGGCAGGGCTTCTGGCAACACAGGGAGGGATGAGGCAGCTCTGCCTTTCCTATTCTCTGAAGGATAATCTATGCTCATATCTGCCTCTGCACACCAAGGACACTTTCCTGCTTTAATTGCAGCGCTGGAATTAAGGAGGGACCCCTCTGCCTCGTGCAGCCCCGTGATTTGCTGGAGCTGCATGTGTGTGCTCCATGTCACCAGGCAGGGCAGTCCTCTGACAGCCTGTAATTTAGTGATGAAACGTTGTGTTTTGGTACTTCACGGGCCATCTGAGGCTGGGAAGTATTTTTACATCTATGTTTTTATTTCCATTATTTTTTAAAATTTTCCTGTTGTTCTATTCATGGATTTGAATTGGAAGTCAAGATGCACCTTGGCTCGGTGACACAACCTGGAGCGCAAACTGCACTTGCTCTCAGCTCAAGGGCATTGCTTGTTATGTTTGCTGTGAAACTTTTATCCATGACTTTTTCCAGGGCTGACACACTCCACAGTGGGAAGCATTTCATGGCTGGGGTTTCCACAGATCCAGGCATTGCCAGCCCCGAGTTCAGCTGCTGCCCCTTTCCGAGCTGGAGTTTTCCTTTCTGGCTGAGCAGGACAGTTCATGATTTAAAGCAAGTGAGGCAGCCCCAGAGCAGGGAGGCACGAGGGGTGGGAGGAGTGAGCAGGGGAGTGGGGGCAAGGGAGCCAGAGGCAGGAGGCTGCTCCAGCTAATGTAGACTTGCCAGTTCAGTCTCAGTATCCCTTTTTCCAGGTGAGCATTTAAAACAACAAGTTTCTGATTACTCTGAGGCAGCTTGCTCTTTTATAGACATATTATAAACTGTCAAATTGTCTCAGTTTAATTCCACTGCAGAAAAAAGTGTTAAACCTTAATTTTCTTGTGAGAGAGCATTTTTGTCTTTCAGGCAACTTGATGTTTTGCAATTTCTTCTGTATTTCTCCTCTCTGTATTAAAGAGCTGCATCACAAGCTGTTGAGGTCTGTAAGGCTATAGAGTGTTTGTTCCTAAGATAATTTGTGTTCCTCTCACTCGTGAATCAGGTTGGTGCAACTGAAATGTGAAACAATGAATGGGGCTGGCAGCACCTTCTCTGTCTCATCTACATCTTGTGAATCCCCGTCTCACTTCAGATATTTAGGATATTTAAGATCTAGTGATAATGTATTACTTTTTTCACAAATGAGACAGCAGAAAAATATATAACTTTGTTTTGCTTAAAGATATTGCCAGCATTTGGCTGTACTTTTGCAGCAATGCCAGAGAAGTGTTTCTGGAGTTCTGTCACTGCTTAGAACCAAAGAGCAAAGATGATTTAGAAGCAACCCTGAGAAAGAGCTTATGGCTGCACTTGAGTAACCTTTATAGACGTGTGAGGTACAGAGAGTTTATCTTGTCTCTACAGAAATCCCATGAAGTAAACCACTTTTTCTGGTGCTCAGAAAGCCCAGTTTCTGCTCCTGGCCCAGTGGGAGCTGCCGGGTTCTCTCAGCTCTCTGGGGTGTTGGGGAACACAGCTCATCTCTCGCTCTCCTCTCGTTCCAGTGCCCATGACCTCACCAAGTGGGACCTGTTCAGTAACTGCTACAGGTTGCTGAGAACTGGAATTGAACACGGAGCTATGCCAGAACAGGTACAGCAACACCTGCCCTGCAGCACTTGCCTTTCAGCTCAAGGTTTGAAAGATTAATGCACTGCACCTTGGTTATTTGGGAAACAAATTTTGAGGGAACTCTGCTTGGTAGTCAGGCACTGCCTAGGAGGTGAAAATTCTTGGATTGTTGAGCTACTTCCCTCACCTTTCTCATCTGTAAGGTAGGGAACAGCTGATGTTCCTGGCTGTGAAAAGCCATGCACAAGTCATGATGTTCACAGGGAAACCCAATTCTGTAAGCCTTGGCTGCAGTTGGAATTGTCACACATGATTACTGTGCTTTGAAGAGAAGATGGAAGCTTATGAAAACCAGGACACAAGAACACAGTGGAGTTCTTCTAGTAAACAGGTCTGGGACTTTGTTTCCTCTTAGTTCAGTTTCAGTTTCTCATGTATGGGCACAGGAACCATCTCATGTTCTCCCAGGATTCCAGTTTAAACTGCAGAATTCCTACTGCAGCATTGAAGCCCGTTTTAAGTGATAATTTGATTTCAGTTAGAAGCCAGTTAATTTTAACTCAGCTTCACTAAGAAAAAAGATACTCTCATGAAGTTCTGTGTAAGTATTTTGGAAAAGGACCCTGATGAGGAGGCATTGCCCCATGGTCTGTGGAGGTTGCAGCTTTGAGCTCAGGCAAAAAGTCCTGAAATCTGAACTCTCTTCAGTAGTTCTTACCCCAGTCCACTCTAAGGAGTTTGCAAATTTTAGCCCCTAGCAGAGATTTGAAATGTTAAGAAGACACTGTGGATGGTTTTACAGGCACCAGCAATATGGACCTGGTCTTCTCCATGAGACAAGTTGTATTTTCTCCCTTTTTTAAGCAATTGGGCTATGTGTTCATTTGACAATGGGACAGATTTCTGGGCTGTTCTAGTAGTGAATCCAGATTTAGTGGTATTTAAACAGCTGCTTTTGAACTGAGAGAGGTAGAGGTTGGGTTGTCCCTCTGTCCTGCTGCAGCATCACCTCTTGCTGTGCGCCAGTGCAGTTTCCTGTTGCTTCCCAGCATTTACACAGTGATTTTGCACCTGTAGTGGGCTGGTTTCTTCTTGCACTAAACTGACTAAGGAAAAACATTATATCCTTGAAATGAAAAAATACTGCCTAAGAGCTGCTCCTCTCTCTTGGCCCCAAAATGCAGTATAAATGTTTCAGAGCCCTCAGTGCTGTGCTTGTGCCAACATACAGATCCTGTGTGTCCCTCCTGTTACAGATCGTTGTCCAGGCACTGCAGTGTTCCCACTACTCAATTCTCTGGCAGCTGGTGAAAATCACTGAAGGCTCCCCTTCCAAAGTAAGTAGATACTTGGTTGTACAGATTCTCCTGGTGAAACACAAATTGCCTAAAAAGTTGTTAGACCTGGTTCCCTGTAACTCCACCATCATTTTATGTCATCTGTAACACATATAAATGTTGATATTCTGATTTGTTCCATGTTTCAGGATCTGTTTAACATCATGCATATGTCTAAGCTGTACAAACAGCCTTTATCAGGATTTTATGGCAGCTGATTTTATATTTTTATTGCTCAAGATAATTAATGCCCTTTATTGTGAGTCCAGCAGTTTGCACAACTGGTAAGTGGAGTTTGCCACACTGACGAGCAGTTGTAAGCAATACTGGTGAGCTGTAGACCACAGGTAGCTTAATATCTATGTGTAGTTGTCTTACTTACCTCAGAGTTGCAACTTGTATGTAAAAATGTCCAGGTACTGGCAGTAATGATTGCTAATAAAAAGTGCACACAGGTATAACACAGCCAGGACAATGTGACATGTAACTTGTTTGTTAGACTGAGCTTCTCCAGGACCTTTCCTTAGCTCTTTTCTCAATCAGAGGCCAACAGCCTGTCTTTTTAGAGCTTTTTCAACAGCATTACATCAAATAAAAATGGTATGAAAACTGGAGTAATAATTGTACTTTCCCATCAGCATCAAAAAGAAAAGATGCTTTACTGAAATGCTGCTAAAACGAGCATTTTATGCACATAAAAATGCATTGTAAATTCTTAGAGTTGTTTTGAGTGCTGACCTATATTGACATTTAAAAATAGATACTATAAAAAAGAATAGTTAGTATTCTTTATTCTGGCTTTTGTTCCCAATTCCCCCCCAGCCTCTTTTGGGAGGAGCCAGGCCCGTCTTGCTTTGCTGTGGGTGCCTGTGGGTGCCAGTGCCAGGACACAGACCCTTCCCTGAGACTCCCCCCTCCCTTCCCTGCACTCCTCCAGGACACACACCCTTCCCTGAGACTCCCCCCTCCCTTCCCTGCACTCCTCCAGGACACAGACCCTTCCCTGAGACTCTCCCCTCCCTTCCCTGCACTCCTCCAGCTCTTTTAACCAAAGGCAGTGAATTGCTGCCCTACAGCACAGATGGTGCAGGGAGAGCATCAGCGTTGCTGGAAAAACGTCTTCTGTTCTCTTGTTCTAAATTCTAGCAAAAGATTCCTACTTGCCATAACCTGCAGCTGGGACTGCCACAGAGCATCTCTGTGCCCAGGGCATGGGCACAAACTGTGCAGTTTGGTGTCAGAGCATTGCTGGGGCTCTTTGCACTGGGACCAGCGTGGGCCAGTCACACTGGGAGAGAAAAGGGCCTTGATTTGTTTCAGTGACTGGGTTTTGCTGGTGGATGAGTTTAGTGGAAGTATCTGGCTTTGCCTGCTTTTCCAAAACAGGTGCATTTGTGTGAGATGTTGTTTTATGAGGTGAGTGCAGAATGGCCTTGATCTTTCCTGTTTCTAACACTGTTCTGCTGATCCATATTATACCTAACATAGCTTATAGGAAGGAACTCTGAAGGGTCCTCAGGAATGACCTTTCAAGGTAGAGTTCTGCTTCTGGAGTCCCCCATGAAAACTGGGATTACTCTGACCCAGAGAGCTCTTACCAACTTCCTTTGGGTTCAAGAGGAGCTGCCCTGCCCTGCCCTGAAGCCCCAGCTGTGCTCACAGCCAGGGGGCAAAGGGGCAGCCACACACCTGGTGTGGCTGGAGCAGCTCGTGCTTTTGTGTCAGACTTGCACTGCAGTTTGTTTGCTGTGAAGGCAGGTCTGGTCTGCACTGTATCTGCCATTTCATCCATTAGGACATCGTTTTGCCCACGGCTGATTTAGGCTTGGAAATGGACAGGCATTAAACACTAGTGAAGTGTGAGTGGACAAAGGCATTAACATGAGCACCTCAGGAGGAAAACCAGTGTATTTCATGGGCATTTTTTAAGCATTAAGGCTTTTACAGCAACGTTTCTGACCCAATATTTTAATATGTAGGTCCATCCATGTTTGTAGTGTTACTTTGCTGTATCTACAGTGATCTGAGGACAGGGTGGGGAGTGTAGCCTGAGGTGGTATCTTTAGTAGACCAGTGGATATAGCTGTAAAAAATAAAAGCTTTTGGACACACAAGCATTTCAGGTTTGAGATAAAAGAACAAGATTACAAATAAAACACATGCTGAGAGCAATTGCTTGGTTCCCGTTTAGGCACAAATCAGGTACACTCTGAAAGAGAACAAAAAGGTCATTGGTACCTACAGGGGCTGAGAGCAGGGAGAGATGAGGGGGTGAGAGACTTGCTGGGGGGAAAGTGGGAACTGGGTAGTGGGGAAGGAAGGAAGATAGAAGATGGAAAGGCTAATGGGAAGAAGAGAATTTATAATATCCCATCAAACTAATCTGGAGTCCTTGTTTTTCTGTATCCCACAGATTTATTAATTTTTGTTCCCAGCCTCATGTTTAGAAGATGATGTTTTAGATTTCCCATGAGCCTGCAGGCTGAGAGACCAGGGATGAGGGGATTGATTTGTAAGAAATGTTCATCTGCTGCCAGCTGGGTCATTTGTGTGAGTTTCTGCTGGCAACAGGAGCTGCTCTGTTTCACATAGTTAGGTCCATTTAGGCATCCAGTGCACAGGATAAAGTTTATTAACAGTTTGGAATTGCAAGCACAGGACTCAAGGGTGGGAACGAACGCTTAGTTTGGTCATAGCAGGCATACATTGGCAAGGTTTGTATTTCTGCAGCCATCAGGTGTAATTCCAGTGCAGAGCTGGCAGGTGGGGTGGAGGGTTCTGGTAGCATTTCTTTCCAAGAGAAACCATCCCAGGCATAAGCCCAAGCCCAGGCACTTGAATTGCTGAGAGGCACTTTGCAGTCCAGCTGTGGGGCATGGTTTGGATTAGGGCTGCCTGCTTGAGGCCAGGTGTGTTGGACTGGAGGCTTTGTAAGCATGGCAAGGAAAAACTCCACTCTTGAGGTTTAAATCAAATTAGGATCCGGTCAGCTCACTGATTTATTAACAGCACATAATTAACCTGCAGTCAGCACAGCACATCACCAGGATAAGTATCAGCCAGACAGCAGGTGAAGCAGAGTACTGGACACTTGGATAATGTGCACCTACAGATGTCAGACTGCCCTCAGCTGTTCCAGCTACTTCAGAAGCCCCTTCCCCAGGACATGCACAAAGCTGCTTTTGCTCCAGACTGTTACCAGGAGGGTGCTCTGCAGTTGTTTGTGGGTGACAACTTTGGTCATAGAGCTTAAGGGAGTGTTGTCAGCATAAAAATGTGTCAAAGACATTTTAGTAGAAGGGTGACAATTATCAGTCCAAATTCTCTGCCCACTAACAAATGTTCCACTAGTTAAATGCAGCAGAGTGTTGGGGCAGAGTTATTGTAAAACTCTGCTCAGGGTAGGCTGTGGAGAAAAGAGTGCACTGTGGAGTCATCGTGGTGTCCCAGATCCCAGAGGACCGGTTGAAGGAAGGTTGCATCAGGCAAGGCTGAAATGTGTAAGCCTTGAAATGCCCATGGTGTAATGCTTGAACCTCTGGTGGTCCATGGTCAGAGGAGGCTGAGCTGTGGCTGAGGGGGCTGTTGGGGAGCAGAGTGGTGATCTTTGGGGGAACCAGCACTGTACTGGGATGGGGGAAACAGCTCATTCTGTTTGTGGGAGCAGTCTGTTGTAGCCTGGAGAAAAACTTCATTCACGTGAAAAGGGCTCTGAGGAGGGTTCCAAAGGAAGGTGGTAATTTCTCAGCAGGAGTTCTCTTGTCTGTAGATTTGGAGAGCAAGTACAGTCTGGAAGTAGGAGACTTGGGGGTTAGCTTTTGCAGTTGTTTCCATCTAGATTTCTTCATGTATTCAATAAATCAGGTGCCTGGGACCGCTGCACTGTTCACTAGACATGTGTATAATGAAAAGGAAATATTTGCAGAAGAAGAGAGTCCAAAAACTTAGAATGTAAAAAAAAAAGCATGAGTAGAAACATGGAGAGGCAAGACAGAGGTCAAAGAGCTCTGGGTGAGCAGCAGCCAGGCTGGCCAAATGTAAGGCTGCTGTAGGTATGAGGAGGGCAGGAGTGGGGAGAGGGGTTAGAGAACAGTGTGGTGACTGTTCATATTCATGTGGGCACAGGGAAAGAAGGCACGAAAAGCTGGAGGGAAGAAAAGAGCCACGAAGTGCAAGGGTTGGACAGTGTTGCAGAGTCGAGTCGGAAGCTGCTGGCTCTGGAACACTGTGAAGGAGGGAGTTAACACTGCAGGTGTGCTCTAGAGGAGAGGCAGTGGGCACGCAGGGAGGGAAGCATGGGGTTTGGTGGATGAATGGAGCAGACACACAGCACTGCTAGGTGTCTGCAGTGGAAAAGACAAGCCTTGGTTTGGAGCTAGAAAGCAGCTGCAGAGTTGTAGACACCAGTCTGGGCAGTGGGGGTTTGGGTTTGGGTGATGGCAAGGCCACCAGTCCCTGCTCTCTGGCTTGTTTTGTTCCTGCCATGCACCAGGTACATTTGCAGAGCTGTGAGCCCGTGGTTTTACCCAGCAACCAAGAGGATGGTCAGATTGTTTCCTGTGGGATTTTCTGCTGAAGGCAGCAGGTCAGGTGTTCACACCTCAAAAGCCGTGGCTGTGCCTGAGAGTGGTCAGAGACTGAAAATCTAATTCATTTCCTTTCCTCCCATTTTTTCTTGTGAAAAAAAATCTCTGTGCTGTGGTAGTCTGGGGATTTCTCCAAGCTCAGTAATTCCAGATGGCTCTGCTGGGCTTTCTCCTGTTGTCTGTAACTGTTCAACAGGAATCCTTATCACATGATGCTGTCAGGAGAGAGGATAATAAATAACATGTACCTATGTGTTGCTCACTTTGACAGAAGGGTCCATGGGAGGCATTCTCATTCCCTTTTTAACCTTTATGGAGGATTTTTCACAGGCTTTAGTTTGTCTGTTGAATTCATGAACATCAGGCAATTGTGATAGAAAGCAGGAAGCATTAAAGTGATTGTAATCCCAGAGTTAAGGTGTAAATCAGAGTGAGCTGATAAGCCTGGTGCCAGTCCTAGGTAAGATCCTGGACTGGCAGATAGAAAACACAGCTGGTACGAGGCTGAAGGGCTGAGAGATAAGACTGGAAGGAACCCATGCGGTTGTTCTGGAGAAGATTGCATTGTTGATGGAGAAGGAAAGCAGTTGAACTCCCAGTTTTTATAAGACATTAGTACCACATTGCATTTCAGGTGAATATTTGGGTTCACTGTAATTCATATTCAGTAGTTCAAATCTGATTCATACATTAGGAGAAGTTTTCAGTGAGAAAACCTCACACACTGGGATGGGTTCCAGTGCATTCCAGCAGAGATCCCTTCTCTGCTGCAAACTGGTCAGTGCTATCAGTCCTCCAGGAAGGTAAACGAAGGCATTTAGAGCAGGGAGGATAGAGATCAATTGGTAACAAAACAGTTTGAGAAAGAAAGAGGCTTTTTAATTGTGCCACATGGAAGGCTTGTGTCCAGGAGCAAGGAGGCTGAGTGGGGGCAGTTGTGGCTGAGGACAGAGCAGAGCTGCCTCACAGGTCGGGTCACACCAGGTGGGGCATGACACGAGGGACCCACGGCTGTGCTCTCGGAGAAAAGCTCACAGGGAGGGGAGGGTGGGAGGACTTGCAGACCTTCAGTGTCCGTATCAGAAAATCCCCCTCACTCTCTTGGAAATGGAAAGGGGCTCAGAGCCTGGAGACACCTGGGGTGCTTGGGCACCCCTGCAGAGCTGCTTCTGCTGAGAACCAGGACAGGGGCGACACGGGGACCGAAAAGGCTCTGCTGTAAACACAGCACTACGAGATCTGGTGGCAGAAGCACCAGAAAAGCTAAACCAGGAGTGAGACACAAGGACTGAAGATGCAGCAGAACTAGAACATTCAGCACGTGCAGTGGGTGGGTCTTGGGGTTTGAGCTGGGTGTTGCTGTGTGGGATGGACTCCTTCCCCCTGGAATGCCATGGGGCATCCTGGAGGGGCTGCAGTGGGGAGTCACTGCCTGTCCCTTGGGGTCCTGGTTCCCCCTGGAATGCCATGGGGCATCCTGGGGGGGCTCAGTGGGAGACACTGCCTGTCCCTTGGGGTCCTGGTTCCCCCTGGAATGCCATGGGGCATCCTGGAGGGGCTCAGTGGGAGTCACTGCCTGTCCCTTGGGGTCCCGGCTCCCCCTGGGGCAGGTTCCTGGGGCTCTGCAGTGGGCTGTGCCTGCAGGGCACTCCTGCCCTCCCCACAGCTGGCCCAGCTCTGTCACCACCTGCTCTACTCTGCTGGCAATCGCCCAGACCCTACCTTTTGGTTTGGTTTGTTTGCCCCAATTTATTTTGGTAGCCATACAAACTAAGAAACTCCTCAGATTTCTGTGTTTTGCCCTCCCACTTCCCTTGTCTATGGGATAATATTTGTGATGAGCTGCAGTCATTCATTGGTTTGTGGTTTTTTTGTTCGTGTTGGTTTATTTGAATACAGAATTCTTTATAAACCACCAGGTGTATGACCTCGATGTATTAAACTTCTTGTTCTGAAGTATTTATAATTTACATTCAATGAAAAATACAGACTACTTAACTCAGGAATGTATTGTTTTATTTTTATTATTTATTACAGGGAAACTTTGGGTCAGTCCTCTAAAAATGCTCTTTGAAAAGCATGTTTTTTCACAGCCTTTTTGTTGAATGTATGAAATTATCACCAGTTTTTGATTTTGCTTCCTCGTAGCAATGTTTTTTTTTAATTTTTATACACTCTTCCTTTCTAATGTTGATTTTAGGATGACTTGTTGGTGTTGAGGAAAACTGTGAAATCCTTCCTGGCTGTCTGCCAGCAGTGTCTGTCCAATGTCAACACCCCAGTCAAGGAACAGGTAAGGCAAATGTCTGGCACATGCTTTTGGAAAACTGTGAATTTAAATTGGGACTAAAACTCCAGACAGCACGGTATCAAACTTAAAGTAAAATCACCTGTCCCTTTGCCTGAAAAGTCCCTAAGAAGAGCTGCATTAAGAGCACCTTAAAGCACACCTAATGGCAGATCCCTCTGATTTCCTGGGTGCTCTGGTCCATGAACAGCTGTCAGAGCCTCAGGCATCCAACTCAAGCAGCCTGAAATCACCTTTGGGCAATTACTGTATTAACAGATGGAAATGGGCAATTTTGGAGGTGGTTGAGACCTCCAATGGGCTGAATGTTTCCGGATTTTTTTCCTTTAAATCAAAGGGCTTGTTGAAATAATTCAATCTGTCTCTGAAGAACATAAGAGCTGGTTTTTGTGAATATACTGACACTGATTTGTGTTGACGTTTTATTTGTCTACAAATGGCATTTCTATCAGACCTCCACAGGTTTTGCAAAGACTTACTGGCCTGTGGTATTTAGAAGATAATACTTCTTAGAAGGCATTTTTATTTCTTTGAAAGAAAGTTCTGCTTGGCATTTACACTCTGTTATGCAAGTTGATAAATTCAAATATTAAATGCTCAGAGATGTCAGTAGTTTGTGTGTTTAAAAGACTTGTGTCATTGGCTTCCAGCAGATTTACCTTTAGTAATTGCTTTTTAATATTCAGAGTAGTTACTCTTGGCATGTTGTATTAATATTAAATCATGTGAAAATATCATGTAGCTCCATGCAAATGCCACCTAGTCTAGCCTAAGGCACACTGAGGTCCCTCCTGCCTCAGCAGAGGGCAGGTGGTGCTTCCCCTGGCTGAGGAGGGTTTGTTCCTGGTGTGCATTAGCACCTCTTTAATACCTGTTCATGTGTTTTAACGTGGGTTTGTTCTTATTGTTAGTGATAGGTTTGTTTCATAGCAATTTAAACTTTTCTGAGAAGCTCCTTTGCAGGGCAGGATTGTGGGGAAGTCTCCAAACCTCAGCCACACCAAGCCAGGCCTAGGGAGAGAAGTGTCCCAGTCAGAGGGGCCAGACTGGAGACTCCACAGGGCCCTCCCAGCCAATACTTCTGTGATTTTTTTCATTTTCTTCCTTAAAATTTTATTTCTATGAGTGCAGGACTACTCCTTAATCCTTTTGTTTGACTGGATTTTTTTTTGAGCATGCTGTGTAAATTATATTGTCTCCTTACTATATTTGATCCTTAATCCGGACATTTTTTCCAGAGAAAATCGATGTCCGTATCAAAGAAAAGAAAAATATAGAGAGTATTTAGAGAAACTGGCCTGAAACATTGCACATTTTCCCAGACTGGGTGAATAAACACCCTGTGACTGAGTCCAGTGCTGCCTTTGTGTGGGGCAGAGGTGAGCTCTGTCAGTGCACTGCTCACAGCCTTGCTCAGAGATGTGCAGTAGGATGAGCTTAAACTCTGTTGAGTGTTGAAGAGCTTGGAGCAGGTGACACCATCACTGAATGGAACCACAGCCCTTTGGATCAAGTGGAGAAAATTCCCAAAGAGCAGCATCTGTTTCCAGAGGCTCAGCAGGACTCGGTTCACAGCCATCTGTGTCTGTTGTGGCTCATTCAGGTTTTAGAACACACTCCAAGACACAAGTGAGCCCCTGGGAAGTTCAGCAGTCACCAAGGTTTCATTTGGGAAATGTGTAAAGTTTCCAGAGCCTGAGGGAATTGAGAAGATTAAAAAGCCCTCTCTACAAAGTGCTCAAGTGTTGAATGTGATGCAGATGCTCACAGCTGTCTGTGACACCCCGACAGGAGCCATTCGGGGTAACCAGTGTAACTGTGGTGCAGGAACGTGCACAGAGGAGCCCTGGGAAGGGAGGAGGGCACTGGCAGTGCCTGTTCTCAGGGGTAACAGCACTGAGCATAAATCGTGGCCATTCTGCCCTGCTTGGCTTCTGGATGCATTTGAAAGCTCTGCAGAGATACTCCCTTCTCTTTTGGCAGGAATTGTTGATGAAATTCTGCAAAAATTTCTGTATTATGGCTGCTTCTCTGTATTTTCAAGATCCTCAGCTTGGATTTTCCCTTATAATGTTCATATTTTTGCTTGTTTAATTTTTCTATTTGTCAAAAGAGGTGTTTTTTCTTTAATAGCACTTGGATCACAGGTAGATTTAGAGTTATTTTCATAGAGAAGAAATGGAAGTTTAATATGAATCCTCCAGGACATGGAAGAGGCAGGAAACACCGTTCTTACACAGGAACCAAAGGCGTTGCCCAGGCATTTCCATTTTAGAGAAAATCCTCGTGAATCCTTTTCACAGCACACAAACAACCACAACTGAGTATAATTCAAGAATAAGTATAATTTAGTAATAGCAGGGGATATCTGGGAATTAGGCCAGTGGTGTTTTATTTTGTATGGATCTGACTCGTGCTCCTCACTGCATCCATTGCCTCCTGCCTTGCAGGCTTTCATGCTGCTCTGTGACCTCCTGATGATCTTCAGTCACCAGCTGATGACAGGGGGTCGGGAGGGGCTGCAGCCCTTGGTGTTCAATCCAGACTCAGGCCTCCAGTCAGAGCTCCTCAGCTTCGTCATGGACCATGTCTTCATTGACCAAGATGATGAAAACCAGAGCATGGGTATGCTAAGCTTTCATGTCTTGCCTTCTTCTCATAACAGACAGAAGAAAGGAGAAGCTCGAGTTTTCTGATCAGTTTGCTCCAATGTGCTCAGAAGTATCCCTTCTCTATTTTTGGGAGGCCTGGATGTGAGACATTCCTTCAAGGGAAGGGCTACAATGGAACAGCACATAGAAGAGAAACCCTCAGAGTGACAGGATCCTCAGGGCAAACCTTGGCAGCAAAACCCTAAACAGTTAAGGCTTCAGAAGACTCTGCTGCTATGAAGTAAACACTCCTTGTGCTCCTCCCTCAGAACAGTCAGATCATGCTGAGCATGTCACTGATGTGGCTGGAGACTGGGAAAGTACCTGGGACAGGCTGTCCACCTGGTTCTCTGTGCCAGAAACTGTGGGAGGGGGAGCTGAGGAGCCATCTCTGCCCCTCACAGGGGTGGCTCACGTTAAAGGGGGAGCTGGAGGGGTCCCCTCCCTGCCCCTCACAGGGATGGCTCAGGTTTTTGGCTCTCAGCTGGGCAGAAACAGGTTTGTCCTTTAGGTCTGGTTTTAAATAACCTGGTGCTGCTGGAGTCTGTTATAAATTGCCTAAATGCAAGTACAGGGGTGTCCAGTGACTGAATCCTAAACAGGTTTGGACAAGAGAAGGATTCCCAGTCAAACCATGGGAAAGAGCTGCTCAGTGAGTGCTGGAGTGCTCTTCTGGGCACCTTTTCTGAATCTCTGCTCTACTCAGTTGCTTGTATGTCAGCATGGCACACAGGTGCTATTTTAGATCTTTTAGGACAGCAACATATAGAATTAAGGTCTCAGAGAATGTATTCTTGCTCTAAAGGTGGCTGTGTGAGTTCTTCAATATGCTTTTTATTATATGATATCATAAATAACATTTTATGTGTATAATTTCATTTTCATTCACAGAGTGAAGTTTTACCTGGGGACTGAATACTTCTGGCATTGCCACTCCATGTTAGTGCTTTGTCCAACTGAATTTTACTTCCCTTTGTTTAGAGCCATTGATTTCACAGCAGATAATCCAAGGCAGTGTATTGCTGCTTCTGATTTTCCTTTTGTTGAATAGTTATAGCTTAGTAAGCTAACGAAGCAGCTCCAAATGCCCTGTGTTTGAGAAGTTAAGCAGGAAAATAAGTGACTCAATCCCAGGTGGGCTTTGTCCAGGACCTACTCAGGACTGTGGATAGTCCTTAGTCAGTGGTGTATCATGTTCCTGAACTTCCCTGGGAGTTCTGAAGTAGGCAGGACTCAAGAACTACCACTTTTAATTTAGGTTCTCCAACAATCCTTACGTTGTGGTCAAGAATTGATTTTTTCCTAAAAGCTCCTTTTCCGTAACGTTGCTTTGGAAGGTCACAGTTACTTACAAACATTGTGTTGGTGGTGGTGCTTTCAGAGGGAGATGAAGAAGATGAAGCCAACAAAATAGAAGCTTTGCATAAGAGAAGAAACCTTCTGGCTGCCTTCAGCAAGCTGATCATCTATGACATCGTGGACATGCACGCAGCAGCAGATATCTTCAAACACTATATGAAGGTACAGCTCCCCCCGAGCACGGCCTGCAGTGTCAGGGCCCCTCTTCCCACGCCTTCCAGGCCAGTGGGTATTGCTCAAACACTTCTTAAAGCTTTTTCAGCCTTATTTGATTTTTTATAACAATTTTTCCTTTCTAAATTACACCTGCAGCAAAGCACTTCCTCTGCTGTGCAGCAGGACTGTTTTATTTAAGGCAGCACCAAAAGCCGGTCCTGTGAGGTGCTGAGTGTTTCCAGGGAGGCTCCTGTTCCTCGGATTCATCCCTAGAATCCACAATAAGTTCCCTGTTCATTGTCATGTTTCCCTGTCAGTTTCTCAGCTCATGCTTGTCATAAGGAGACAGGATTTTTGTGAGAGAAGATTGTTTTAAACAGGGCAGCAGTGAAAAAACAACTCTGTATAAAATACTGCTGCAAATAATACTGCTGTAAGGGAGCGTCTTAGAATGCAAACTGGGAGGGTCTCTGTACCAGAGAAGGCAGGAACAGCATTTCAGAGGGAATGAAAATAAGTGGCAGAAATATTAATGAAGCTAAAAGAATACTTTGGGGGAAAAATCTACTCTCAGCCTGGAAGCTTTAATGACAGTGCAGGCTTTTCTCCCCAGATGGTCCGTACCACAGGCTGTGCTTTCCAGCAACCACACAAAGACCATCAGCACCTCAGGCTGGCTGATTCCCTACTCCAAAGTCTGGCTCAGAGAGGCCCTTCCTTGGCCACCCAGCTCAGCTCCTGTGCGTGGGCTGCACACCTGGGCTGGCTCTGGGCACACCTGCTGGCTGGAGGCTGGCCTGGGTCAGTGTCTTGTTCCTCAGCACTGGCAGCCATGGACCTTCATCCAGTACTTGGTGTGGGGCACGAAATACTCTTTTGTTTGTTTTCCAACATGTTTGTTACCAAAGATGATAACAAATACAGAAGTTCCCTACCTTATCACTGGGTGCAGTTTAAATTTCATATTGAAACATTGCCTCCCCCTCACACCAAAAATCTGGATTTGAGACTAATTTTTTTGGCAACTGCTGCCTTTTCAAAACAGGAATTACAAAACAATAGTCCTTCTCTCAGGAAAACTGTAAGAAATTGTATAAGAGGTGCAATTTAAAGAGTGTTTTTTCACATTTTTCCTAGTACTACAACGACTATGGGGATATCATTAAGGAAACCCTGAGCAAAACAAGGCAAATTGACAAAATCCAGTGTGCAAAGACACTTATCCTCAGTTTGCAACAGGTAAGAGGATTGACTTTTAAAATGCCTCTCTGCAAAAAGTCCTGGGCAGGGTTTCCTCTGGTGTCCTTTCCAATGGAGCAGAAATGCTGCTCTTCTGGGAGGGGATTCTCCTGCTCCCAGCTCAGGCTGCCCCTGCTCCTCTGCCTCAGTAATCTCTGGCAGAGTTTTGGTCAGATGGAAGTGGAAGGAAGGGAGACAAGAGCCTTGAAGGCAGTTTGGTCCATTTGATTCATGGCATTTGTTTACTGGTCCTGAGTGAATAGGAAGAATTAGGATGACTTTTTCTTCTTATCATTTGCTGAGGTAAGGCATGCTCCTTACATTTGGTCTAAATACTGATTGATTTTTCAAATTTCAAGTTAATTAAGTCTTCCAATATTGTTAGATGTGTTTTTTCCTCTGAAAAATTTGCTTTGCATCAACCGTAAATTACTGGGTTGATGGTGAAATCCATCTGCCAACAGCACAAAGTTTGGGCTGCACTAAACACCCCTCAGGCCCTGGAAGTGCTGGCTGTAACCATTGCACAGATAAATGACTTCTGTAGATCATCTCAAATCAGCTGAGCCTGCCTGAGTTCACTCCGGAGTACTGAGGGCTTTCCTGTAGCAGTCTGGAAGCTGAGGGAGCTCTGTGAGAACTTGAGGAAGACAGAGGTACCTCCAGAGGAATTGGAGGGTGTCAGAGCAGGTCCTTCTTTAGAGCCTGGAGAGGAGGAAGCCGAGTGCCACGGCTCAGTCAGCCTGGCACCACCTCCTGAAAGGATCACTGAGACAGCTCAGTGCAGGTACCTGAGTGAGAGGGGCCAGCAGCACAGACTGGTCAGGCACGACTCGTGTCACATTAAGCTGCTGTCACTAACTACGTGGTGCCAGAGCCTGTGGAGGTCAGAGGCACAGTGGATGTACTGCAGCTCGATTTAATAATCACTGGCACTGCCTCTCTGATATTCTCAGCAGGCCAGGGAAATGTGGTGTAAATGGCAGTGCCAGGAGGAGCCCCAGAACTGGCTGGCAAAGCAGGGAGCAGTCACTTTGTCCTGGGGTGGAGGAGCAGTGCTGGGCAGGCAGGCTGTGAGGCAGAACAGCAGTTCTGCTCCCTGAATTCAAAGGTCAGGCTGGTCTGGTGGGTGTTGGGGGTTTAGAGAACAGCAGGGGAGTGCAGGACCTGCCTGAGGAGTTGGGAGACCGAGATGCAGTTCAGTGAAGGTGGGTGCAGGATTGTGTTTGAGTTACTGCCCACACAAGTACCAGGTGGAGCCACCTGGCAAACAGCAGTTGGACAGAGGACATCCTGGGAGCTGCCATGGACTCTGCTGCAGCTCAGTGGCCAAAGTCCCCGCCATGGCCACTGTCAGCTGTCACAGGTGAAGAACACAAGTCTTGCTCACTGAGGTGAGCACACAGGTTTTAACAACTGGGTTCTTCCTGCAGCTGTTCAACGAGCTGGTTCAGGAGCAAGGCCCCAACCTGGACAGGACCTCTGCCCACGTCAGTGGCATCAAGGAGCTGGCCCGGCGCTTCGCCCTCACCTTCGGCCTGGATCAGATCAAGACCAGAGAGGCTGTGGCCACACTGCACAAGTGAGTGGTGGTAAATACACTGGATTTTTGTATTGCTTCAGATTAAACCTTTGGCTCAGCAGACCTTTGTAAAGGGACGGAATCTCAACAGGTCCTGCCATCAATTATATATATGTTTGCTACTTTACGTAGACAAATGGTGAGGGCTGTACATGTATGTGCAAGGAAAACCAGCTACTGCCTAATTGTTGGAATTCATTGGATTGGCCATGGTTTGTAGCTCAGATAAAGCCACTGCAGCTCTGTGTTCTTGTGTGTGTTGTGGCTCTTTGTCCCACACCACTGGGCATTCTGGAGGCACCAATGGCTTTTATCAAAAGATATTTCAAAACCATTTTGGAAATCTTTTCAAGAGGATTGAAACTTTTTATGTAACAGCTGCACAGGGGAATGAAGAAAGGTGCTGCTAAATTTAAATTATGACTGGGCAACTTTGAATTTTGTTACACGTCTGAACATGTTAATGTTTCTTTACTGCAGAGATGGCATAGAGTTTGCCTTCAAATATCAGAACCAGAAAGGACAGGACTATCCCCCTCCCAACCTTGCTTTCCTCGAAGTGCTCAGTGAGTTTTCTTCCAAACTCCTGCGGCAGGACAAGAAGACTGTGTAAGTAATCCCTGTGTTCCCTCTGGCCTCCACTGGGCTCTCCTCCCTGCCTGTGGGTTCCAGCTCCCTCCTCTGAGGTTCTCACAACCTGCCAGGGGCTGTACAAGTCCCAGGGAGCCATTTCACGTACACACTTACTCATCACTTCATACTTCAAGGGAATAAAAATAAATGGGAAAAGAGAGATCAGATCCAGTGATGAGGTGACTTTGAGACCTCCCAAAACAATGTTCTTTAAAATTTCCCACGGGGCACTGCAAATAAAAAACAATCGTTTTTTGGGGCTAGAATGAAAAATTCAGTGTTAGTAATGCAGGGAATTTCTAGGCTGTAACCACTGCATAACATCTGTTTCTGCTGGACATTTGCATAAAGTGTAAACATGGATTTGTTGTTTATTTTAATAATGGAAGAGAAGTCCAGCCAGATACCAGCCTGTGCCCTGTGTAGAACTGAATTAATTGAATAACTGTGACCATTTAAAAAATGCAATTGCCAGACCTGCTGATTTATGGTCATAGATATCTTTTCAGTCAATTTTGTGACCACAATGAGTGTGAGTCATAAATATCAACTATAAATACCTCAACTACCTCTTTCTGCCAAACCTTGCTGTAGTTCCTCTGTGAAGACATTTGTTTTAAAGGACTTTTCTATTAGGGTGAAGAATTATGAGCATTACAGCTTCATCTGTGGAGTAAGAAATGCATCTTGGTTAACTTTGTATAATTTTTAGTGTACACACACTTGAACCAATTGAATTTTTTAAATTGTAGCAATATTTTGTCAATTCAGCAAACACTGTGGAAGTAGTTCAGTGAGGATGGGGATGGGATGATCCAGCTGGTAAACTTGGCACTGCATTTGTGGAGCTGCTCCTCCTTGGTATGTCCTGGAATGTGGTCAGTCTCTGTCCTGCTGTTCAGAACAGAACTTGGGGATAACAGGATTTTATGGCTGTGGATTCTCCTGCCTGTTGGTCTGAGTGTTTTCCTGTTTAATTTGGTGAAGCTTCTCCTTTCTGTGCAGCCCTCCCTCACCCAGGTCTCTCCAGTTTGCAGTGATATTGTTCTGTCCCTGGGCCTGACACTCAGATTTAACCCAGCCCTGGCCATGAAACCCAGTTCTTCAGGGCCCTTTGTTCCTTCACCTTCAGTGTTGCTATTTAAACTCCTTCTCCTGCTCTCTGGTGCCCACACACACAACCACTGTCTGCTCCTGCAGGACTGGGGTGGAACCCATTTCTCCTGATTTTATCTGCCTTTTTTATCATCATCCGTGTCTGAGCTATTGACCTCAGCCAAGTCTTAAGATCAGAGAAAACAAATAGGTCCTTTAGGGCAGGATTTATGGTGGTCTTGTGCTAAATTGTTGCTTTAGGCTGAGTTCAGACATGCCCTGGATCCCACTGGTGGGGTGACCATGGACAGAGTTGCCATAATTTGCTTATATGTGCAGGTTTCCTTGGAGGTGCCTCCACTGCTGCCCTGAGAGGCCTGTCCAAAGTGCTCCTCTGCCAGCAGGTGCTCAGCTGGACTGGGCTGGTTGATTTGCCCTTCTCTGTAGCTCCTCCAATGCACAGGGACCTCTCCCCCTCCACAGGGGCTCCTCTGGGAAGGTCCATGACCACCATCTGCTGGAAAGGTCCCGTGTACAGGATCCCTTCCCTTCTCCCTAACCCACCACAGGCTCTTCCTGGGGAGCCACAAGTGCTCAAGAATGACCCTCCCAGTCTCACGTGGCTGCCTGTGCCAGGAGTTCTCCAGCCAGAAGTGGGACTGAAGGGTTAATTCCCTGCCTCAGACCCCAGATTATGTGCCCATACACCTGCCCATGTCACCTGCCCCTGGGGCAGAACACCCTTCTTGCCAGTCCAGCACATGCTGCTCTTCCCTCCTGCCTTGCTGCTGGGTTTGTACCTGGGGGAGAAAAGGGAGATGTGTCCAGTTTGGGAATGGAGCAGCAACATCGGTTTCATTTAGTGTTCCTGTCATGTTTATTTATTTGGCTTCTCATTTTCTGAATGACCTCCAGAATTAGGAAGAGCCATTTATGGATCTATTCAAATCTATGAATTTCATATAAAACTGTACATTTGAGATGCCAGACTCATACAGTTGGGGAAACAATTTTATACTAATGCTTTATACTAAATGTTTCTATTTATATATTTATATAATACTATTTTTTAATGTTTTATACTAAAATCCACAAGGCAGATACAGAGAGGGAAATCCTGAGGGATTAGTCTCAGACAGAACAGAGGTGATTGTTCTTGGGGGCATTTATTTCCATTTATTTCTCTCAAAGAGACTGTTGGCCCAGACCAGAGACTGCCTAGTGGGTGTCAGTGAGGTGGAGCCTCAGCACATGGTGTCCTTCTTTGTGCAAATTCAGAGTTTCCATCTTTGTTGGAGCTGGTAGGCACTGCCAGTGTGAAGCTCCTCCAAAATCTGAGCAAAAGGTGTCTCAAGTTTGGCATCTGGGCAGTAAAGGACTCCTAAGTGGTGTCATTTTCCTCCTTCACAGTTTGGCCCTAACCATGCACTCAAGTTCTGTAAATATAAATTTTGGAGGCAGAAAAACTTCCTTTCCAAGACTCTTCTGCAGGCAGATTCTCTAAAGTCATAAAGCACTCGAGTTGCACTGTTTAGTTCTGTAAAGACAATAAACCAAGAAATTCCCATTAGTGCCAGGTTTGAGAGTCTCTCAGTGTACATATGAAAGGGAAAGGAAGAAGTGTTCTCAATATTCAATAAAACAATGGACACAGGAACCTGCTGTTTCTTGGGCAAAGCCCTTCCCTTCACTGAATCAAAACAAACTCCCATGTAAACCGGGTGTGATTGGTACCCAGGCATGTCCAGAGTGGCTCCTTGTCCTGTCCTGAGCAGGACTGTGGAACAGCTGGGAGGCTGCCATGAGCTAACAGAGCAAAATCCTGCATTTCCTCTTCAGTGTGTGGGGGTGACTCCCACTGCTGCCAGCCAGGCAAGGTGCTTTTAGGAAAAACGGTGCAGGGAGTGATGCTGAAGTACCTGAGTTCTCTTACCAGCTCCTGAATGTTTGGCTCTGCAGCCTGAAACTCATTAGAATCACTTCTGTGTAGATCTGCATGTCCATTTTAAGGATTGCTTCTAATACCATAATTAAGTAACCTCTGGAAAAAGAAAACAACTTGGTTGGTTCCTTCCTGTGTGCACTGGACTTCTCATGGCCATGGCCCACATATTTTATGGACAGTAGCTGCTTGGGTTTGGGGAAGGCACTGTCCCTGCTGCAGGACACTGGAGCACACCCACGTCCTGCAGCAGTGCAGGGGCTGCAGTGCAGCCTGGCCGTGGCACCCCACGGGTGCCTGTGCTGGCCCTGGCACTCCTTGTGCTTCACTTGCAGTCACACCTACCTGGAGAAGTTCCTGACGGAGCAGATGATGGAGAGGAGGGAGGACGTGTGGCTGCCCCTGATCTCCTACAGGAACTCCCTGGTGACGGGGGGTGAGGACGACAGGATGTCTGTGAACAGCGGCAGCAGCAGCAGCAAAGCCTCCTCCGTGAGGAACAAGAAGGGCCGGCCCCCCCTGCACAAAAAGAGAGTGGAAGGTTGGTCTGGGCTCTCCAGCGTGGGTGTCACTTGTACCCGTGTCACAGCTCTGCTCCTCAGGAGCCTGGGGCTTCAGCACTTACTGCAGAAATATGGGAGCTTTTCTGTGTGGAGCAAACCCAAGGCATCTGCTGTGCCACTTCTGTTGGGCTTGAGCGTGTCCTTTTGGGAAACACCGTCCTGAGTCCTTGTACCTGTTTGTCTGCACAGAAATGGCAGGTCAGAACTGCTGAAAGCTGTTCCTGATGTTGGAACAGGTGTGGTGTGACCTGCTCTACCCCTTCCTCACTCATGGACTGCAGGTCCTGTGCCTGTGCTCCTCTCTGGGGCCGCTGCTCATTCCCAGGGAGCTGGAGAGACCCCACACAGCCATTCTGGTGTAGATCAGGACCACTGGAGAACACTAAAAAGACACCATTTTGGTTTAAAGTGGTGTTGATATCCAGTGTCTGCATTTACTCTTTCTGAGACTTCAGGCATGTTCTTCAGGAATTTGGCTGTGACAGCGAATTTCTTACAAGGCTGTGCCTGTTCCTGGTCAGTCTGGGTGGTCTGTGTGCACCCTTGTGAATATTAATTGACTTTTCCACTACAGAATAGGTGTAAGTGGGATCTTTAAACTTCAGGGGGTTTCCCAAGGTCAGTGTCTACAACAGCACCTCCTCAGCAAGGAATGTAATGCCAATTTGCTGAATATACAGCAATTTCCCACAATACTGTTCAAAAGTTTGCCCCTGTACACCCGGTCCCCTCTCCACGGCAGCTCATGTTGAGTCCTGCACCAGCTCCTGTTCCTCAGAGCTCTGGGTGTAGGCAGATAAACACTTCCCTCAAACTGCTTTCCCTCCTTCAGGATACCAAGATTTTCACAGAATTCAACTGCTGAGGTTTCTTGCTTTCCTCTTATCACCATTTTCATTCTATTTTACTGTATTTTGCCAATATCGGGTTTTTTCCCTGGGAAGTGCAGTAGCACCTTTGCTTCCCTGAAAGACAAATCTCAGCTTTACCATGTAGTTTTTAGGCACTGTTTGCCTCTTTTGTGCTCTTTGTGTGCTCTCTTTGTGATGAATAGAAGGGACAATTGATTTCCAGCAGTTTGCATTTGAGTAGCTCTTTTTTTTTCTTTCATTTCCACTCTAAAGGATCAAAATAAGGGCCATGTCACTGCAGAAACTGTCCTGGCATCAGAGAACCATATCCAGTCCCCTCCGATTCCTTTCTGCCCTAAATGCAGCACACAGAGGGTTCAGCAGACTGGGCTGGACAACATTCCCTGCTGCTCCTGAGAGCAATCATGCTCTGGGACATTTCTTCCCGATGCCTTAAGGAAATTATTAGGTTTGTTTTAGAAAATCCCTAACATAAAAGAGATTCAAAAGTAAATTCAAGAATAAATAGGCAGCTTTTTAGACAACATTTATGTCTAAAGGGTAGCAAAAGGCATAGGAAAAATGAGCAGATCCATGGAGATCCCACTGCACTCCTCACCACACGTCCTGTCAGGAAGTCTGTGATCTCGCCATCTCTGTTGTTATCTCCCCTGTCTTTCACGCACCCCAGAAACTTAGTTTTTTTCCTGTGTGTCTGGCTGCACTTGCTTGCTCTGTCCCTTTCACCTCGAGTCCCCTCTCTTCCCTTCTCTCTGCTTTGCTCCCTTCCCAATCCAAACACAACATCCCACCTGGACCTTCGGTCCCCTTGACATTCTAATCCCCAGGTAAGTGCCCCCTCCCTGCTCCACTGGCACGGCTCTGACCTGACAACATTTTGGGGTTTGTGCTCTACCCTTATCTTGGTGTTTACCTTTATCTTGGTTGCTGTACACAGATTATCAATCTTATGTTTACACTGTAAACTCAGGGATTGGGAATTACCTTGGTTAGATGTGTCAAGATGCCCAGCAGTGGAGGCAGTGCTGCAATACCATTTTGTGTTTGTTCAGTGTTTCTATTTTAAATTGCTGTTATTGCTGGTAGTAATACTTCTAAGAACAGAATATAAAATGCGAGCTGCAAAACTTACCATTCCAAGCATTTCTGCTTGGTGCACACTGGTTTGAATGCTGCAGCAGTGACTTCAGTGTTGTGTGTCTAGATGAGAGCCTGGAAGGCTCGTGGCTGAACAGGAACGAGAACATCCACACGCCGGGGGCACTGCAGGCACCACAGCTCACCTCCACGGTGCTGAGGGACAACACGAGGCAGATGGGCGAGCAGATCCAGGAGCACGAGTCGGAGCAGGGATCTGAACAGGATTTTTTACACAAGTAAGTGTTGGAATTGCAGGACTGAATACAGGGAGCCAGGCAGAGGAGTTGCTTATGAGTTACACTAATAGTCTTAGCCTGTGGCTCCACAGATCAGTTTTATTTGCAAAACCACCTGGGAATGCCTTGGCTTTAGCTCAGCAAGATTTAGATTCTCTTCAGGTCCCAGAAAGAACATGTTGTAATGAAATAACAGTAGAAATTGCTACTGTGAATATTATCTCACAGCATAACCATGCAGTTCTGGTTAAGTGTTTGTGTCCCTGGGCTGGACTGAAGTGTTTCTCTAGAAACCCTGGAGATATTCTCTCTTCTTTGCCCCTGCCCAATGTCAGAGCTGAGGTTCTCATGCTGAGCTCAGGGGTTAATCATGGCCAGAAGGATGTTTGGTTCTAGGCTGTTTTCCCACGGCTTATCCCCTTTTGTCCTGTCAGTCATACAAGAGGCATCATAAAATAAAACCTGATGCTGCTCTAGAAGGGCTGCCCCAAGTTTGGTGCTGTTCCCTTGTGCTGTGCACACAAATCCCATCAGAGTCTCTGTCGGGCTTAGGGTGTCATTAATGGTGCAGCCTGGAGGTGTTTACATGTGGGTAAGGGACTGGCCCTTAAGGTGGTGCTGATCAGGATCTGTGTGTAAAAACAACCTGGTTTTCATGTTGTGTGATGTTTTTGTTTTCAAACATGTTAGTTATTGATTTGGACCTATTCTTGCTCGTATTTTACCTGATCTGGGACAATAAAATAGGATTTAATAATACATTGTAGAATGCTCCCACTCCAGGTGCCTGTCCCTAATGAAGGAACATTTTCCATACCTGGTTTTATTGCAACAGTGAATGGGATTTTTTGTGCACGAACAGTGAGAGGAGCCAAGTTGTGGAATGGAATCCAGAAGATGTGTACAGTGATGGATGTAATTTAATTATCCTAACCTGAAGCATGGCCAGACACAGAACCTGGAGATAGACACTGTCTGTGAATAGCCACCTGAGAACTGTCCCTGTCCTAATGCTCTCCTGTGTCAGTCCCCAGATGCAGATCTCGTGGCTGGGCCAGCAGAAGCTGGAGGATCTCAGTCGGAAGGACAGGACAGGGATGAACTACATGAAAGGCAGGACTGGTGTAAGGCACGCAGTGTAAGTGCTCCCAGCAGTGTCAGAGCCCTGGGCAGGACAGCACTGCACTCAAATGGTACCTTTCCTGTTGCTGACAGCGATTTCTGCACCATTTTAGCCCTTGTTGGTGAGGGCAGAGGGACAGTTTGTAAAGCTGGAGTGGATCCAGCTCCGTGTTCCCCCTCTGACCAGACACCAGTGCCTGGTGACAGGCTGCAGGTCCCTGTCACTGTCTCCCAGCCTTCAATTGTTCCCATTTCCCAGAGTTTCCATGATTTGCCTGTGACCTCATTCCCTGTGATCTGTTCCCGTGAGCCTGTTCCTGTGTCCAGCACAGCATCTTTAGCCAGGGGGTCCCCCTGAGTGGTGATGGAGGGAACACACGTGGTGGACCCTCAGGCACCACTTGCCCTGGTGCTAATCCCACCCAGTCCTTCAGGATGGGGGCTGTTAGACACTGGGCTGGGATTCACTGCTGGATTCTCAGGGATTTATCAGTGATCCTAGCAAGCAGTGTCACTCCTTGGGAAGGGGCAAACACAGAGAGGTTATTGCCCTTTTCTTGTTGGGGGCAGATTTAATTACTGTTACAATGCTGTCACACAGGACTTGCTGCCTCAGCCTCGGCTGGGTTTATGGACAGTTTTCTTCCTGTTGGTGTTGCAGAGAGTGTGGCTTTGCTCAGCATAAGGGTTTGGGGGAGGGCATTAAAGGATTGGACTTGAGTATTCTTTTTAATGGCAAAGATCATGGTTGGGCAATTCAAGTGCCTGGAAATGACCTTCTCTTTATTTGCTCAGACGAGGTCTAATGGAGGATGACGCTGAGCCCATCTTTGAAGATGTCATGATGTCCTCACGAGGCCAGCTAGAGGACATGAATGAGGAATTCGAGGACACAATGGTCATTGATCTGGTCAGTAAATCTTATTAAGGGCAAGTTTAAAATGGTTGAAAGAAAATTGAAAAGGCATTTTAGATATGTTGACAAAAATTTGCAAAATTGTGAGCCTGATTTCGAGTTGTCTGAGTGTTAAAGAGCTGCAGTGATGTGAATGCTCCCCAGAACCTCCAGCTGCAGGCTCAGCCCAGGGGTTGGCTGCCCTCTCCAGTGCTCTGCTCTGGGGCAGTGGCAGGTGTGGCAGCACCATCACACACCTGGAATTGTCAGCCTGGAGGCCCAGGCTGTGCTCCAGTGCCTGGCCCAGGTGTGTCAGGCAGCCCTCACAGTGGGTGCTGGAGGAGTGGCCTTGCTCTCAGGAAGTTCTAGTGGACTCCAAAATCCCGTAGCAGGACAGAGTTTGGCAGCAGTACCATCCAAAGGCACTCCAGGGGTGTTCCTGCCCTGTGCTGTTGTCCCAGCCACCACTCCCTCCCTGCTGTGCTCAGACTGACACAGCCAAGGTTTCTCTTTCCCTCTCCCTGTTGGTGTGACTTTGGGCAAGGACTCCTCAGTCTGGGCAGCTCACAGCCAGAGTGGTGCTGGTAGAGCAGGAGGGAGCAGGAGAGGCTGAGTGGGAGCTCCTTGCACTGGAATTGCTCCCAAACAGGTCCTGTCATCACTGGCAGCCTTAGGTCCTTTCAGGTGCTGCAGTGGCTCCAGGCAGGAGTTCCTTCCAGCACTGAGAGCCTTCCTGGCCTCCCCCTCTGGAATGAGGGCTTTCCTGGGAAATGGGAGAAGGAGCAGTTGGCATTTCATACTTCACCACTTCTATGCCTTCCTGTTTCTCCTTTCATATCTGCACAGTTAGGCAGAGGTTCCTTTGGGTAGGATGGGGCTGTAATGTCTTGGAGAGAAAATATAGGTGCTGATTGAGTTGCAGCTGCTGAACAGTGAGTTTATTGCCAGCATTCATGGGATTACCAAGTAAGTGACAGCCAAGTAAGGCAAGGAAGAAGCTGATCAAGCCAGAGAAGCTCACATTGTGCTCCTGGGGAAGGACAAAAGCAAGGGTTTAATCCTCAGAAATGTTACAGGATCTTCAGTGCCCTTTTTGTTCTAAATCCGTTTTGACCATGTCAGAGCTCCAGTTTCACCATAATCATAAAGGCATTAAAGACAGTTAAGAGTTTCTGTGCAGCCTGGCCTGCAGCCCCAATGCAGGCAGGTCCTGAAGGCAGCAGAAGCCTTGGGCGAGTGTCAGGCATGCCCTCCTGTGGCAGCTGCTTGGTGAGGGCTGTCCGGGCCGTGGGAGCTCTGGGTGCTGTGGGAGCTGGGGGTGCAGCCCAGGAGATGTGGGTGCTGTGGGAGCTGTGAGAGCTGTGAGTGCAGCCTGGGTGCCGTGGGAGCTGGGGGTGCTGTGGGTGCTGTGGGAGCTGGGGGTGCTGTGGGAGCTGTGGGAGCTGTGGGTGCAGCCCGGGTGCCCCGGGAGCTGCTCCAACCCCCTCGTCTTGCAGCCGCCGTCGCGGAACCGGCGGGAGCGCGCGGAGCTGCGGCCGGACTTCTTCGACTCCGCTGCCATCATCGAGGATGACTCGGTAAGGAGGGGCTCGGACCCCCGGCTCGG
This sequence comes from Xenops minutus, assembly GCA_035221455.1. Classification (NCBI taxonomy): domain Eukaryota; kingdom Metazoa; phylum Chordata; class Aves; order Passeriformes; family Furnariidae; genus Xenops; species Xenops minutus. The sequence continues at coordinate 19,644,228 of JAWWEE010000010.1, forward strand.
GCACCCCCCCGACCCCGCTCACTGCTCTCTTCTCCCTCCCTTTTCCAGGGATTTGGCATGCCCATGTTCTGAAGTCTGGGGAAGACGTTTTACAAACTTGGAACTCTATTGTTTAGAGCTAGAGGCCTATATACTGTGATAGCTTGTATGGAAACCACATTTTTGATGTGATACGGTTTGATTTTTAACCAAATGATTGAGGTCAACCCCTTTTTGTAGTGACGGAGAGAAGAGGAGCTTCTTAATGACACCCAGGAATGTTGGCCAACCCAGTCACCTCAGAAGGGCTGACCTAGAAAATCATTTGTATCCCTGTTCTTGACTGTCCTAATACAGATTTTTTTTTTTCTGGATGAGGAGGAAGTTTTAAATTGTTAAGACAGCTGTCGAAATAAACACTGTTCTACATATGTTTTCTGAAAACAACATTGAGTGAAAACAGAACTTTTTAACTTTATTTTTCTGCTGTACAATTTAAAACAGTTTTAACATTTGCCTTTTTATGTTTTCAAAGCTAGCCATTTTTATTAAACCTATGCCTATCAGCCACTGACTAGCAAGGATGCTGTAAGCAGGTCATTCTGGCTACAGAAAAGTGTTTTTGAACACACTGGATCTGATTAACATTACGGTACGCTCATGTCCTCTCCTAGGCATGGAGAAGAACACTCTCAGAGAAGAGGGTAGAATCTAATGACGTGCATCTCTGCCAAAAAATTTCAGATTCTGATATGATAAACCCAGATTTTATACTCTTGAGAAGATTTATTTTTATTTATAATGGGACATAAAGTAAGAGATGTCCATGAAGCCACTTTTCCAACAGATGCTGTGTAACATTCATTTTATATAGCACATGGGGACACAAAAACAGTAAATTTTCTATTGGTACTTGCTCTGTGCATTTTTAGCAACTTATACCAGCAAATAAAGTATTCTCAGTAAAACACACAAACGGTTCTCAAGTAATCACTTTGCTGTTTTTACTACCTACTTCAAGCCTGCCAACCCAAGGTACATAAACAGCAATTTTCCTATTAAAAAAATAGTCCAAGGGTGGGGGAAAGGATCACTTTAGCATACGAAAAGTAATTTTCCTGTACCATAAAACAAAACCTACTTTCCATGCCGTAAATACCCTTTCCGCTATTTTTGTAAATTAATTTTGCCAGTTAGAAGTACTGTATGTGCTGCATAGAAACTTGTGCTTAGATGGTGAAGTTCTTAAGCTTACAATGGACTACAGCTACATTTTCAGTGTTAACTGTGCATATTGAGAGTAATTCTTTGGAAAAAATTACGATTTTTCAAAAAAGCTAAAAACGTTAAAAAAAAAAATCCAAAAAACCCCAAAACATTCTCAGCTAATTCATCGTAATAGGAGATTTTTCAATGTCTTCAATAATTTGGAATTTCATTATGCTTCGATTCTATGACTGCCTAGTCATAGCTGCTCCTTAGTTAGGCTGGCCTGGCACCAGCAGTGCTGGCCCTCCACGACTCCAGGATCTCCAAAACCGGCCCCAAAACGTTCCTCTTCCTTCCTGCTCTCCACCATCAGCAGCTGAGATGCAACCCACACTGACCCACTCGGAGCACAGCAGTTTCAGAGGTGCTTTTTTCCTTTTTTTTAGCAACTGCAGAATAATCACAGAGCTTTTTTCTGTCGGGAGCTTATTGGGAACCAACCCCCTCCCTGCCCGGCGCCGGCCCTGGCACAGCCCCGCCACTCGGCCGGGGGGGTCTCACAACACGGGCACTTCTCAGGCACAGTTGCCAAAAATGTTTGCCCAGGTAGTGCAGCCATTCCCCGCCGTGGGCTGGGGATGTCTGGAAGCAGAGAAGCAGCTGGAAGTTTCTAGCTGAGCTGTTCCCTCCCTCCGTGCCCCCAGCACGGCCCGGGGGCAGGAGTGGCTGCAGCACCTGGCTCAGGTCACCCTGTGAGCATCGTGGCACAACAGATGCTGCCTGGGTTGAGTCAGAGTCTCAGACAAACCTTGTGCTTCACAGTCCTCTGTGTGGAAAACTGATTCCTGATTTAACATTGTAGAATACTGTATAACAAACATTTATTATCACGGTACCTGCAATGGGTCTCCAGTTCAGTTTGCAGTCAATAGGTTTTTGTATTATGAGTGTCTCCTTGATTGGTTTTGCTAGTAATTCTGTAAATTGTACATTTACAATATGAGGTTTTTTTTTTTCCTTTTGTACAATTTAAAACTGATGCTTCACCTTTCATTTAATAAACTATTCAAAATCATGAGTACGATGAGCACCCTCTTCACTATAACTTTCTTTTAAATGCTTCTTTGGACCATCACATCTTGTCATCCCATTTACTGATAGGAATTCAAGGAATTAGTAAAGGAAGTACTGACAGGTAGTTTTCAGGTAGTCCAGGCTTCACAGCCTGATTCTGTACCACCACCTTCCCCACTCAGTGATGGGAAACCCTCTCTGGGCTTCTTTTCCCCCCCACACTGTGGTGTGTTTTTAGTTGATTGGGAGGGTTACTGAGAGATTGCTGTAAATCTGGGAAGGCCCCCACACCTCTGGAAGAGCTGTATTGTTAAAACTTAAAATTGCTTGAACCGTCAAGAGCCATGAGAAGAATTTGCCTCTCCTGCCCTGCACGTCTGAAGTGATCTGGACCTGGTGGGAAGAAGCTGCAGTGCTAAAGGCCTGGAATGTCCAACAGCCAGCTGGGCCAAATGGAGTTCCCTGAAGTGGAATGCCCTCGTTACTCCTGTGGCTGAGAGCAAGGTGCTGTTTCTGTCTAAGCCATGAATGATTTCAGCTTTGATTTATCACCTGGCCCAGTACCTAAGGAAGAACCTTCTGAGTCGGGAAAGGAAAGTGGGGAACAGGGATAAGACTCAAGGTCTGAACTGCTCCTGAGACAGAGCCCAACTGCTGGTAAGTTCTGCTCAGCTCCTGCTGCCCTGGAAAGTGCAGTAAGTAACTTGCCTTGCTGCTCAGTTCAAGGGCTGCTCACTGTTGAAAGGATTTTATTTTGTACCTCTTGTTTTTGCAGGTGACTGCAATTGAAGAAAATGCTCAGCAGCATGGCCAGAGCAGCTTTCCAGCCTGTTTCCAATATGTTGTGCTGAAAGAGCCACTGCTTGGAAATGAAGAGAAAAAAGCCAAACTCTTGTGCTGGCAAGGGACTGGAGAGAGGATGGAGGCTGTAGCACTAATGAGGTCAGGAAATAACTAACAAAGTTGTACTCTTCTCTTTGTGGCAAAGACCAGTGGATTTGTCATTGTCTCCTGACTCTGAGCAGGCTGGAGGAGCTGCCATGTGTATTGCTTCATTTCCCACAGCTTCTGCCTCTAAACCTGGCACAGCCACCAGCCTCTCTCTTTGCCTCTGAAAAATCCTCTCGGGCCTTACAAACTCTTAGGAAAACTCACAGTTTTCTCACAGTTAACTAAAACGTCACACCATGGCAGTGACCCCCAACACAGCACCATTTCAGTTTACCTCCCTCAGTGTTGGAGTTGGCTCCCTTCCCTGGGGCAGCAGGCACAGACCTGCTCAGAGAGCCTGGCTGTGCTCAGGTACAGCCCCTTAAATGTGCTGCAGCCCGGACAGAAGTGTGTTTGCAACCTCAGTGTGCTGCCTCCAACACATCCGAAACCCTGGGGAGCTGGCACTCACACCTGGAATGCTCCTTTTGCACTGTGCTTTTGGATGAGTTCTAGTTGTTGCCTTTTTCCCTCCCTAGGTCCAGGCTCCACAGCTGTACTCACTGCACTGACCTGGGAAGAGCTGCTCCCGGGGCAGTGGCCATCCTGCCTCCCTTGTCCTTCAGGCCCGTGCTGGGTGTGGCAGCAGCAGCTCCACGTGCAGGTGGGGCAGTGCTGTGTCCTGCAGCAGCTTGCACTGAGGTTCCTCCCCCCAGTCAGGCCTGGCAGCTGCTGCAGCAGTGCCAAAGGGGCAGGGGGTGCTCCTCCCTGCCCTTGGGGCTGGAGGTGAAGTGCAGCTTCTGCTGAGCAGAGTGACATAGAGCCCAGGGCTGATCTAACACCTGCTGCAGCGAGTACTGGCAAGGCTGGCAAATAATCACAGGAAAACGAGGCCCCTGGAGGTCTCTGTGCCAGCCTGTGCTGAGGGAGAAGGATTTTCTTGTCCCACCTGAAGCGCCCTTTTTGTTGCTTGCCCTTCAGGAGGGGGCTGACTGCACCTTCTCTGTACCTCCCACCTCGGGACAGTGTGGCAGAGGAGCAGAACAGGTTAGGCTGAGGTTACCCTGCAATGCAGGCTAAGAATTTTCCTCTCTGAGTCTGTGGTGCAGGAAAGTAGAGTCAGACTCTAAAGGTGCATGTGGAGCTACAGCTGAATGCACAGGGGGCCAACTCAGCTCTGCCTGAGCCACCCCAAGGCCTGTGGAATGAGGGAGCCACAGGAATGTTGGACCTTGAGCAATTAGTAACAGCTCAGCTGCAGCAGGCATGGCAGGGGCTGTTGATCATTAACCACCAAAAGGGCTTACAGAGCTGAGCTGCTCAGACGCCAGAATTAAATGAAATATATACTGTGATTTATTGATGGTTATCAGCAAAACCAAAATGAAAAGAACAGTTTCTCTACTGCCAAGCAGTGCCACATCTCCCAGCCCCTCCTCACCCTCACAGCGGGATATTGGCATGTTTCTTCCAGGGACTGGGCTGGGATTTGCTGGCCAGCACGTCCAGGTCATGGCAGATGCGCTGGCGGGTGGTCGAAGGCTGGATGATATCATCCACAAACCCTGCCCAAATGAAACAGAAACCAACCTGAGCAACCATGAAGGGTCTGCCCCTCAGCCTTCTGGATCTAGGCTGTAATGTAAATTAGCAAAATCCAAACAATACTAGGAATAAATAAGTTCAAAAGTTACAAATTAGCTTAATTGAAAATAGCCTGAAAAGGAAATGTTCCTCTGTGAATAATTTTTAAATTTAAATGCCTTCTACAGCACAGTTACTGCTGCAAAGGTGGAAGTCAAAAACAGTGGAAGAATTTGCTCCAGAGAGTGCTGGAGAATATCACTGAAGTGGACCCTGACCCTGCTCTGCACCCAGGGCTATTGAACAGGATGGTAAAGCACCTGTGCTGTAAAGAAGTAGTTGTGAAATGCTTTCTGCCATCTACAGAATTGAAGATACACTTTCAGAGCAGTCCCCACCTTCCACCAGGCTCTTTCCAGCTGAAGATGTATATTGTGTCTAAGTGTGTTTGTCCTTCACATGCACAAGCTGTGGTTAAGCATCACCTTTCTGACTCAGAAATGTCTTGCCTCCATAACTTGTTCATTAGCAAAAGGTTTACTCAAGACCTACAAATTTCTCTCCGTGCAGTGGGAACCCCAAGCAGAGGACACGGTGTGGGAGATATCCATACCTCTCATGGCAGCAGGAAAGGGGTTTGCAAACTTATCCACATACTCTTCCTCTGCGTTGGCCTCTTTCCCTCTGAAGATGATCTGGACAGCACCCTGGGAACAGCACGGCTCGGGTCAGGGACAGGGAGGGGAGCTCTGGGCCTCACCAGCCCCTTCCCCACCAGGGTGAGCTGCTTCAGAGCAAATCCCACCTGCCCCCCCCTCCCCTCTGTGCTGGGAAGCACTGGTGGCTGCACCCTGCACTCACCTTGGCTCCCATCACGGCCACCTCGGCCGTGGGCCAGGCGTAGTTCGCGTCTCCTCTCAGGTGCTTGGAGCTCATCACGTCGTAGGCACCCCCGTAGGCCTGCAACAAAGCAGGGACTCACTGCTGGGACGTGCTCCCACAGCACCAACAGCCTGCACTGTACTCCTCCAGCAGCTTTTCCTGCCCAGGGACAAGCAGCTGGGGCTGAGCACGAGCTGCTCAATCTCCTGGGCCTCGGCACCTCTGCACGTGGGAGCCCGGGAGAGCAGGCAGGGGGCTCTGGGGAACCAGGAGCACTGCCAGGGGCAGGCAGAGAGGGGTCTGTGTGTATCTGCACCTGCAGGCCTCGCCCACAAACCAAGCAGTCAGCGCGCTGCAGGAGTTCCCTGGCTGGGGAATGCAGCACTCGGGCCCTGCAGTGCTCCACTCGGGAACTGGAAGTGCTCCAGACAGCAGTGATGAACAGGCACTGCAGGATGCAGAGCAAGCTGCAGTGCAGTCCCTGTCAGGGCAGCCCTGGGTGCTGCTGCAGGGCTGCAGGGCTGGCAGGCACGGGACAGGAGTGCTCCAAATGAGCACAGAAGGCAAAGGTACGCAAAGAAGGAAATCCTTTTTTCTTTTTGCCATAAGCCAAAAGCCTCTCGGATAAATGAGCAGGAGGGGCAGATCTGCAAGAAAAAGGCTAATCCTTATAAGGACCCAGAGCCTACGGAGTGTGATGTCAGGTACCTTACAGGGAAAGAAAGGCAGGAGTGAGGTAGAGTGTGGCAAGATCTGTGGAGGAAGAGAAAGCACACAAGCGTGAAACCTGCAGACACAGCAGAAGATGGATGCAGTCAGTGCTGGGCTTGCAGAGCGAGGCTGAAGAGGCAGGAGGAGAGAAAGCAGATTTTCTGTGTGGAAACAGATGCCACGTCCTCAGCGAGACAGGCCAGGTGACATGGGACAAGTACTGCAGTGCAGGCATTCCAGGGAGAAAGCAGAGAGCAGAAACAGAGGTTTCAGAGGGATGCAGAGACAAGAGGAAGGAAGGAACTGAGGTAATGGTCTGGGAATAGAAGAAACTGCCTCTTGTAACCCGACACAAAGAGGTGTTAGCAGATGGGACAAACGGAGATGTGATAATGCTTAAGTGGGACAGACCGACAAAGCTCCCTGTGACTGAAAGTGCCACTAATGGGAACAGGAGCTCTGGAAGGACTCCATGGGATTGTCCCAACTTACCTTCCTGGTGATGACAGTGATTTTAGGCACAGTTGCTTCTGCAAAGGCAAACAGCAGTTTGGCACCATGCCGGATGATCCCACCGTACTCCTGAGCTGTGCCTACAAAAGACAAATACTTATTTCACTCCAGGGAATTCCCAAAAGCCCATCATCTGTCACCAGCAGCAAAGCTGACCACCACCACAGCCTTGGGAACACCCTGGAGGAGGCAAGGCCAGGCAGTGTCCTCTGTAACACCCTGAGCAGCTCCTGTTGGATGTAAGGTCAGGGAAACAATGCTCACCAGATGGTGCCTTCCTAGGAACAAAATACACTTGCAGCATTTTCAAGACTCCATATGTGACTAGCAGTAGGAAACACAACCTGCATTCACTTCTGGTCCTCCTTCAGGCCAGCCCAAGCTGATGGTCCTTAAAAGACAGTGAGTGAACTCCTCTGTAGGGATTCTCCCAGCAGGTACTTCTGGAGAACAGTCATCCATGTGACAGGATGCCCCAAACACAGGCCTGCCTGACTGGACTTGGACTCAGCAATCCCATGCAACTTATTTCTAGGATTTTTGAATGTCAGACCACTGGGGATAACTCTACAATTCATCTCCAGCACTTTAATCCACCTACTGACTTTTGTTTTCAGCACATCAGAGAACCTCCTAAGAGTACCTGGGATCATTGTAATGGATGTGGGGTTTTTTATGTAAGATTTTAAGTAAAAAATCCTTTGTGAGATTCAATAACTTACCTGGTTGTCTGTTTGGTGGCTTGACTTTAATGCTTCCCCTCAGGTGTAATCTCAGTGTATGATAATTTCTGCCTACACTTTGGCTCCTGCCTTTGCCCACAGCCCGTGGGACCTGCCAAGGCTGCAGAAGCTTCCCCAGAGCAGAGATCAGAACAGCCAGGCCTTCAGAGCCCAAGCAGCAGCCTGGGCACAGCTGGGGCACTGGGCCTGGCAATCAGAGCGCTTCAAGGTCAGTTAACTGAATCATTTACACTGGCACCCATGACCAATTAACATAAACTCTTTTCTGGCCACAGATTCAGTCCTCACTACAGGTTGTGGACATCTCTGTGCACACCCATGAAACTGGGGGCTATTCAAGTGTTTGGGTCACTGGCACTGTGAGATGTGATGGACATCACCACCAGCCCATGTGACAGGTTCTTCTGTACTGAGCAGGGAGGTGGATAATGCTGCCTTCAGAATCTGGTACTCAATCTGAGATTACTAATGCTAATGGGCTAATCTTGCCAAACTCCTTAATATTTAGGATCCCAATCAAGCCTCAGGTCTCCTCTACTTAGCTTTCTCTAATTTATTTTTCTTCCATTTATCTACCTTCACACCAGCTATACTACTATGCAATATTAAGTCACTACTTTTAATTAGCTGCATGAAAACAACTTGTGCCTGGATTCCAAGCAGCTGCCCAAATCTGGATTCCTGCAGTGTCCCTGAAGTGAACCGTGCTGTGCCTGGCCCATGTCAGAGCAGGGTGAGCCTGCAGTGGGGAGGGAGGGAGGCAGGGCAACCCTTTGGTGTTGGGTCATGGTTCAAATGTGCCACCTCCAGCATGTTAAAGCAAGAACTGGAATGCTGAACAGTGACATTTCAGTGCTGTGATAGCAAACCATGGTTTGTACAGCAGCATTAACGTGAGATTGGATCACGTAAGGTCCCAGCTTCTCTCACAGCCTGTTTTCTAAGGGCTTATTTTAACAGAGCCTATGCTGAGAACAGGCTCACTGCAACCCTTTTCATAGGATGTGCCTGTGGCCCCTAAACCATGGGCATTTTCATCTGAGAAGAGCCTTGGAGCATGAGAGAACCTTTCAGAGATACAGGGGCTGTGTGTAACAATCAGTGGCAACAAGGACATCCTTCTGTCCCCCAAGGTTGATCCTGTCACACCTCCGGGCAGCACAGGAGGCAGTTCCTGCTGAGCAGCTGTGGTTGGAATGGTGCCACAGCTGCCACTGCTCCCTGCCCTGGACCAGCAGTGCCCCAAGGGCTCAGAACAGGGTGCTGGGCTGCTTTCCATGGCATTGGAGCAGCCACAGCCTGTGCTGGGCCTTCTGCTGCCACAGCATCCAGCACAGAGGTGTGGAATCAGACAGCACCAAAATACACAGCTGAGCATGTAGGGGAACCTGGAGTCTCCTTATGCTAAAGAAATCAGTGACTTCCACACCCTTAGGACAAGGGCTGCATCTCCAGGCAACACATTTTTTCCTTGCCCAGGCCACAGGCACAGCTTGACAGCAGCCCAGAGCTTTCCAGAGCATGGTATCCCTAGGACTGGCCCTGGCAAACTGGTCAGCCCAGTGTCTCCATCAGGCTGCTGTAGATTCCAGCCTTAACTACCTGACCTGTCCCTCCCCTCAGGTCACTCCAGCACAGTGCTGTGAGCCCAGAACACAGAGACAGGAGCAGGAAGATTAGGCACTGTTTCCCTTTCCTGCAAGTTTTTGCACATTTACTAGCCTTTTGTGATGGCTACTGTACTTAGAATAGAGTTTCTGTCCCAAGAAGTGGGATTTGAAAACCTGGCTTATATAAGTCTCCTACAGTAGAAGTTTTCTCGCAGAGTTCTTAAGATGTGTTTTTAACACCAAGAGCACCCTGCAATGGCAAGGCTTACCTGGCAGGAATCCAGGGACATCCACAAACGTGATCAGGGGGATGTTGAAGGCATCACAGAACCGAACAAAGCGGGCTCCTTTCACAGAAGAATTTATGTCTAAGCACCCTGGAGGTAAGAACACACAGAAAGGTGTTACCAACTCCCATGACCTGCACTAATTCAAGATAACTCAAAAATCACACTCTTCTAGCTGTACTGCCTTCTTAAAGGAAAAGCTTATCTGTAGATAATGTGGAGATAATCTGCCTGAAGTTTTCCTGGTTTAGAACTAAGATTACAGAACAAGCTCCAATCAAAAGCTCATTTGATTTTTCTAACCCCTGTGTCCCAAAACAGCAGTTTAATAACATTCTTGTAATTTATTTTTTCTGTAATGTTCTCTTCACTGGTATTTTTTAGATCAGTCATATTGAAAAGTTACAGAGTTCTCCATTAAAAAACCCAAAATATTAAGCAGTCCAATAATATTTTGAGAAAGATAAGCATTTTTGGTAAATATGCTGCAAAGTGTTTCTGTTCTGTTTCAGTGCCATTTAAAATTAAATTATGCACAATTATATTAAACCAAAACATATTTGGTATAAAAAACATCTATGTGAAACATTAAAAACAGTTGTTAAAATCGAGAATGTCAAATGGAGATTAATATTAAAACCTTCTCTCTAGTATCTTGGTAGTCAGATCTTGTAAAGATGACAAAAGAATGAAACATCATACTGGGTCATCTGATTTTCCCAAACGAAAAAGCACAGGGATTAAAACCCATAAGTAAACCAGAAAGTTCTGATTGGAGGTCACTTCAGAAATTACTAACTTAAAGAGGGAAAGCAAAACCCCTTGACAGTTTAAAAGGGTGATCTTTAGAGCTGCACGTTGGACCTTCATATCTACATTCTCTGGGGCCAAGAGCCCCACACCTGGATGTCTGGAGGGAGATAACAGAAAGAGTCCCTCACCCTACAGAGGGGTTTTAGGGATTTTACTGCTGTGGAAGGAAGGATGCAGTTCTCAGGCTCTGCTTAACTCAGTTACTTGCAGGCTGCTCTTGCACTGCCCCTCTGTGTGTGCTGATGATTACCTGGGAGCCAGAGCACCCTGTGGAGCCCCTAAAGAAACCACGTGGTGCTTGGTGCCTTCCACAGCTCACAGGTGCATTAGTGAGCTCCAGGGAAAGCCCTGAGAGTGCCTGGGGGCACACAAACCCACAGCTCATGTGGAGCCAGCCCACCCTACACAGCACAGGCAGGGACAAACAGGGGCTCAGGCAGGGACAAAGAGGCTCACACTGTGCTCTGACCTGAGGCCACTTTGGGCTGGTTTCCCACTATCCCAACCGTCCGTCCATTCATCCTGGCAAAGCCAACCACGATGTTTCTGGCATAGGATGGCATGATCTCGAAGAACTCCCTTTCATCCACAATCTGCAAGGGTGAGAGTCAGGCAGAGCCTTTATGAGGACACACAGATGTTTTTAAATACACAGGCAAACACAAATTTGGGTACCTTAGGACAGAAATTTTTAGAACATTTCAGAACCTGTGGGACTTTGAAAGAAGGAAAGGAAGGGAGGGAAACCTTTTAGTCTTTGCAGTCTTCGTTCCAGGAATTAACTAGTCCTGCACTTCCTATCAAAACTGTCACTTAAGTGTTCCATCACAGAACATCTTTATGACTATGGTGAGCCTTTTTCCTGGCTTAAAACAAACTAATACTTCAAATCGGCTGTTCAGAACTTCTCACATCTTAATTAGTGGCAGACTTCAAGAAGGATTTCCAGTGATGAAATAGCAGTCGATGGAGCTCCGAAACCCGCCGTGTTCCGTGTGGTGTCTCTCTGCACTGCCGTGGGGGCTGAGGTTCGGGGTGTGCTCTGCCCAGCGCCATCCCCGGGGCACAAAGCGCAGCCAAAGCCCCCGTTCCACAGAGAGCACAGTCATCCGTGGAGCAGCAGCGACACCTACACACGGCTGTCCGGGCTCCTGGCAGCATCCCCCGCCCCAGCCGTGCCCACACTGCAGTCTGCCACTCACTGCCTCTGCCTCTGCCTCAGCCGCAGCAAAGCTGGGGAAAACCTAAGTATTATTATAGTGAGCTTACTTCTTTCCTTAATACTTCCCAAAATCTGTGGGAAAGCTTGGGGGTTTTTTCTAATTCACTTAAGGACTATTTCTAAATGCTACCTTTTAACTTTCCATACATGTC
>JAWWEE010000010.1:19657251-19671210 GCA_035221455.1 Xenops minutus
ACCTCCTGCACACCCACCTGTCCCAGCTCCCCTGTGCACACCTGCACTCCTGCACACCCACCTGTCCCAGCTCCCCTGTGCCACACCTGCACCTCCTGCACACTCACCTGTCCCAGCTCCCCTGTGCACACCTGCACCTCCTGCACACTCACCTGTCCCAGCTCCCCTGTGCACACTTGCACCTCCTGCACACTCACCTGTCCCTGCCCTGAACACGCTGACCCAAGGACACCTTTCTGGGCTCATTCCCCTGCCCCCACACGAGCACCGATCCAGGGGTGGGGAACACACAGGCATGCTCTCAGTTTCTCCCATGTGATGGCTGCATTTAAACCCCTCGACAATGGCACTCCTCCAGTGGAGCCCCCCATGACAGAGGCACAGCCTCCCTGTCAGCACAGGATCAGTCCTCTCCTCCCTTGCTCACCTCCTGCACTGTGAGCTCTGGGTCTTTGGACTCCTTCGCAGTCCCAGTGGGGGGGGTGTCAGTTTTTATGAGCCACCACTGAGAAGGCTTCAGGGAGCATTATATTTGTGCTATTCCAGAAAAACACTAATCTGTGTTTGTTATAAATGGTGTTTCTGTGGAGTTCTTACCGAATTCCTGTTATAACAATGCCATGATTTAGTGCATTTAGAACAGGACAGCACAAGGCTCTAGACACCCAATTTCAAACTGGAGGAAGTGATCTGCAGTTTGTCAAAACCAGACCAAAACCATTACTCCAGCCCCATGACTGTCTGTGCTGCTCACACATGGGACGAGAGGCACAGCCCTTGCTGAGAGGGTAAGAGATACAGCTATTAATAGAATAAAGGGGACAGCAACACTCCAAGTGCTTTTTCCACATGATTACAAGTATTGCAGGCAAATACCTCCATAAAACAACATAATAAACCCGTATTCTGATGAAATTAAACTGATTTAACAAACTAAACTCCAAGCTAATAGAGTCTAAAACTTCCTTGTCCATAAAGTAGATAGGGATGTGCTCCAGGTTATGTCTGCGACCTGTGGTACCCCACAGGATAAGCAAAGTGGAAAAATGAAATGATTGCCCTCATAAATTCACAGTGCTATTGAGTGCTGAGAGAAATTCTAACAGCATTAAAATAAATAACCATCATCAAAATGAAGACATTACCCAGGATACCACATGTTTGAAAAATCTCCTTCAAACCATCACTGAGGCCATCTGGGGCTTGCTGCTGGAGTCACTGGGCTGCAGAGGTTGAGAACTGTGTTTCTTACAGATCCCACTTATCAGAGAGGAACTGCTGCTCCTCATCAAAGCCTGTGACAGCCAGAGACACCCTCACCCAAATGGACACTGGTTTTCATTCAGTGCAGAAGTGAAGCTGCTCTTGGTTACCAAGAGTTGGCAATAACATCCTCTAGAAATCCATACAGGCAAAAATCACAACATGCAGTACCTCAAATGCACTGAGGCAGACACTCTCCAAAGGCTGGGGACATTCATCATTGGTGAATGAACTTGGTGCTGAAAGAAGCTTCTAACCCTTTAGAACCCAGGCCACTGAAAACAAAAACTCCACCAACACAAGTTTCAGCAACCAAGACTGACATTGTTCAACACCAAAAAGAACTTACCTGCCTAGAGGGAAAATCAAAAAAACCAGACAACCTCACCAGCCTCAGGCCTTAACACTGAAGACAAAAGTAGGTTACATTTGATTTGCATCATTTGTGGCAATTTTTGGTGCCGTGAAAATGATGCAATAAGAAAGGAATTCCTCTAAAGGAGTGGGGTGGGACTGGAATAGCTGTAAAATCAAACACATCAATCCCAAGCAAAAGGAGTCTATTAAGATGTCAGTATGCCCAGATGAAATAATACCAATCCATGCATTAGCACCACAAATGGGAGAAATACTGGAGATGCTGCTATAAAAACAGGCAAATTTAACAATTAGATTTGTCTTCACACGTATAAAGGCTACTAAAGTGAAGTTCTTAGTACAAATTGCTTTTATTATTCTGTGATCCTCTGACAGTGTATCAAGTTGTGTAAAAGATTGTCTCCCTTAAGAAATAAAGAGCTAATCTCTTGTACATTAGTAGCTACAACATAACTGACAGCTTCTAGCAAGAAAATAAACTGCCCATTATAAAGTACGTTGATTTAAGAAATGGACTATTGTTTCTATAGTGAAATTAAAATACCATAATCAAGTCTATAAAGAGTAATTATCCAAGTACAGCTTTTTTAATGCCTAGAAAGACCATAATAACCTCAGAGATAACCCCCAGACTTACCAAATAATACAAGAGATTTGCCAAGTTCTTTGATAGTTTGTCACTATCAAACCAGAACAGTGTTCCAGTTTAAAGATCAACACCTTAGAAAAATTTATGACCAGTAACTAATTGACCTGTCTGACCATGCCCTTTAGGACAAGTGGTAAATTTATTGATCCAAAAGCGAACAAAGTGTTTCAGGTGCCAGCACAGTGATCTGTAAACTCCATCTGAAACCACCTCCCCAAACTGTTACAAAGACACTGAAAAGCACAGTGAAGCATGAGGAGAAACAACCTTCCCAAGTCATGTTGAAATCCTCATGCATGTCAGCCCCCAAGACACACGACACGTGTGAGGAGCCGAGAGGGATGGATTCGGGTGGCACTCCCCCCGAGCAGAGGGTGGCAGCTCTGGAGGGTTCCCTGTGCAATGGGCTGAACTGGGAGTGTACCCCGATCTCAGGCAAGAATGCTTTTACTCCCCTGCCATTCTTTGCCTTTGGCAGTCCCAGCAGGGCTGTCCCTCAGTGTCCCTTGCCCTGTGCTGGCTCTCAGGCCTGAGAAAAGTCCAGATGGTTGCTGTTTTTCCCCTCCTGAAAGTCTTTCCTGTGTTATGTTGCCAACTACACAATGAGCCTGAGACAGGTTCCTCACACAGACAGCTTTCTGCCCCCTTGTTGCTTCCCCACCTCTAACCCCCCGGAGCAGAGCTTACCTGACAGGCACAACTGAGAGGACAGGGCAAGGCCTGCCCACCTCTGCCCACTGTGCCATGTCTGCCCCGCTCATTCACTGCAGGGACTGTGGCAGCCCACCTGTCCAGAGGCTGCTCTGCACACAGCCTGCACACAGCCTGCACAAGAATGCTTTCAGAAAATAAAATCAACCCAGAGTGAGCAGGGATGTACACATGAACACTGCAACACCTCCCATAGCCACACCCCACAGGGCAGCATCGTCTGCCAAGGTGCCAGGCACAGAACACTCGTCTCTCTGCACCCCCAGAGCCAGGGAAGGCCTGGAACTCGGTGTTCAGAGCCAGTCTCCTCTTACCTGGGGTCATGGCACTCGCAGACTGGTGCTGGGTCACGGTTGCTCAGAGGTAAATAATTAAAGAACTCTCGCAGATTCAGCAGAGCATCGATGTCATTCTCAAAGGCTCTGTGTGCAACTCCTACAACGAGGCAGGTTTGGAAATTATTGTGCAAGGTTTCCTTTTCAAATACACACCGATAAAAATACAAAGAAGCAAGAAACTTTAAACTTGAGCTATGAACAATCAGGAGTCTTAAGCCACCAAATCTGACCAGCTAAAAATATCTAGAATACATGTGGCTGTGTCAGACTTCCTCTGTAACAGGCCTGGATTGTTGATCTCATGTTTAAAATAATGTGAAGTGGCTTATCAGCTGTCACAGCCCTAACTGGATCCCAGCCTTCTGGAATTCTGTTCAGGTTACTGTGCTGCACTGCAGCCTGGACCACAGTTTTTGTTACGATGGCTGGATCTGGGCAGCAGTTTTGTGTGTGGTTTTGGTGCATCATCAGCTCAACTCACACAGAATTTGAGATCCCACAGTCATTTGAGCCCCGAGAAGATTCATGACTCAGTTTTCCCAGAGGGCAAAAACACTGCCACTCATTTAGAGTTAAGTACTTCAATCAATCACGTTAGTGGGCAAACAAGGGATTGTCGAGAATATTCCAACTCATGCAAATTTCTGGAGAACAACCAAAAAGCCCCACACCAGGCCGGCTTTGCTAAGCCCTGCCCCCCGACAGTCTTCCCACTTCTAGGAACTTCTGTGGATTTGCTCCTTTCTCTTCCAAATCCCAGAACTCCCCTACTTTTCCTGTTTTGTGTTCCATTACTAGAAACGACCATATGCAGAGTAAGACCCCGTGCTTCAGCAGAGCTTTATCACTTTAGAGGAACATGCACTGTCCCACCAGCAGTATAGCCAGAACAGCTTTCTCATTTGCTTTGCACACAATTAGCCTGCTAAGGAAACCACTCAGCTCTCACCAGACACGGCTGTGTGTGTCTTTGCACCCCCGAGCTGCTCCTGGGTGACATCTTCATTGGTGACAGACTTCACTACATCGGGGCCTGTGATGAATAGGTAGGATGTGTCCTGGGGAGGGAGAAAAGCAAAAATACACAATAAATGCCAGAGCCAATGCTGAAAAAACACCTAAGGAACAGCCACAGCCCCCAGAGACTTTACTATAAACGAGAAAAGAGTAGAACAGAGAGAGAAATTTCTTAAAAATTCTTAATGCATTATATTAAAAATCCAGCAACAATGGAACTGTCCACAAGTTTTCTGGGAAATGTTTTTTTCCTGCAAAATAAGCTTAATCCAAAGCCAGAGCCCATCTCATAAAACACTCCCTCCCGTGGGCTCAGTGTGAGCCTGGCCAAGGTTACCAGCAGCAGCCACAGCACAACCTCCCCCCTTACCTTGACCATGAACGTGAAGTCAGTTAAGGCAGGCGAATACACAGCTCCACCAGCACAGGGACCCATGATCAGGGAGATCTGAGGAACCACCCCAGAACACAGCACATTCCTCTGCAATTGCAAAAAAAGACATCAAGACATCTAGTTTTACCAGCAAAGAGCATCTTTACATATGTGCCTAGATGCCACAGGAATTAACAATCATAAACAGGATTGTTTTATTTGCTGGGAGACAAATATCTGGAGGCAATGTCTTGGTGCAAACAGAACCAAAATGATTTTGTTCCTTCTGTTTTGCTACTTTCTGTGGCCATACACTTGACTTCCTATACCATGCAATGACTGCAAAGGAAGATGGAATGAGTGACCTCAGCAGGTGTTGCAGGGGCAAAGACTGGCTGGGGAGAAGTGGATGTCCCTGGAATTTGAATGCATAGGTACACTGTGATCAGAGACAGAAGTAAGCTTTACTAACCAGCTGTGGCACAGGTCCCTGTAGCAGCTGGAGCTCACCCAGGTGAGTTAGTGCTGTCCCACACTGGGTGGGGATGTGGTGTCCAGAAACACCATTGCTCATTGCTCAGCTGGCTCACAGCTGACTTTGTGTCTCCTCCTCCCACACTGCACTACCCCAAACACTGCCACAAACTCATGACCCCACCTGCTCACATTCTTTCTGAAAGCACAATGATGTTCGTGTCCTGTGCACACACTTTAAAGCAGTATGTTTTGGTAATCATATAAAATAATGCCAATTCTGCCAAAAAATGAGCAGTAATGCATCTAGAGGAAAAATTCTTGCATTTGCAACTAAAATCCTGCAGAAACATAAAACTTTCACCAGTCCAACCAAGACTGGACATGCCTCACCAGTAAGGTTAACAATGCACACTTCTTTGAAGAGAAGCTTCTTTGCAGCCCTTTTTCCCCCCACATTGACCTACCACCTTGACAGAAGAGGCACTTGCTGCTTCTGATCTGAGCTGCTCAAGTTTTCTTCAAGTGTTTGATTTACTTTAAGTGCCTCTTTCTACAGTGGAAATCCTTCACCTTGCACCAGCCCTATTAACAGGGACAGCTGGAGGTGGGTCACAACCACCCAACAAAACCCTGAACTGTGGTGTGCTGTTAGACAGCTGTTTGTGGTTTTCTTCCAATTAAGCAAATTGCTTGTTGTTTCACTCTAATGACACAGCTCCCACAAAGCCTTTCACTGGAACACAGAGCTTTGCAGGGTTCAGCATCACCCCTGTTTAACACCTGCACCAAAGCAGCACTGTAATTTTGCCCAAAGCCAAGGAAAGAACCAAGGTCTGGGACTCACAAGCTGCTTTGGCCACTGGCTGAAACAGAACAACAACATAAAGTTTACTTACAAAGAGACTCAAGTAAGGAGACTTTGTCCATGCCCACCTCGGTGGGTGCCAAGCTCCAGGGCCACTCCAGCAGCAGCCTACTCACCAAAAATATGTCTGCATAGCCTGCCAGGGACTCCACTCCCTCCTGGATGCGGGCTCCTCCGGAGTCGTTCAGCCCGATCACAGGTGCTCCAACCATGGCAGCCTGATCCATGATCTAGTGATGAACACAAACTCCTCCTCAGTGACCCAGCTAAGCTAAACCCAAAGCCACAAACCCCAAAAAGTGCACCCCCTAGAAAAAAATTCCATCTGTGCCAGAATCCGAAGTGCCTCCTCAGCTTCTCCTTTATTCCTATTAACTCTGTCTCTCACTGCTCACTGAAGGTCATGTTTGGCCTCCTTCAGATGGAGGCTACAGGATACACGTTTAATCCCTCCCACAACCTTTAATATTTATCTGCCTTGCCAGCCCTGCATCTCCACACTCACACTGGCTTTGGATGCTGCACATTTGGATGCTGCACTGCAAGTGACACAGTCACAGGAGCTGCCACAGAGAGGGTCAATCCACCCCTGTTCATAAGGGGCCTCCACTGCACCTTAAACACACCCTCATACACGTCTAATCTGATCCTCACAGTTTGCTGCAGTGGTGGCTGTGTAATCTCCCTAAGCAGTATGTTCTAATGCTTGATTATCCCTCTCAGAAGTTCTTTGGGAAGACTAAACCAAATCTGACCTTGGGAAATTCAGAAACATTACCTTTCTTTGACACACAGCAGTGAGGGAGAGCAGTTAACCACTTCCTGGCCTTCACCTTTGTGAACATTGAAGAACCCCAAACCTGCCTTCAGCCTTCATACTCCCCTTCAGCACCCAGGCTGAGGACCATCCATTCAGTCACACTGCTCCCCCTACATCCATTTCTGTGTCTCTGATCATTCTGGTCACTTGCCTCAAGATCATACACAATACTCCAACAGAGGCTTAAGTGGGAGGATTGAATTCCTTACATTCCTTGCATAAAGTATTCCTGATTACTGGATTCCAGAAAAATGTTTGCCATTTTCATAACACTACATCACTGGCACATTATGTTAAGATCTATTTTAACACCAAGCTCTGCTTTTGCTCCTAAATAACCTTCTGTAAAACCACACAATGTCAGTCAAGCCCCATTTTGAATTTCGAAGTCGCTGTTTCCTGCCCTGTATTAGTCTTTTCAGCCACTGTTACAAAACAGTATCTTATTTCAGACAACCTTTAACTTACTAAGAGTTTTACAATGCCAGTTCTGTCTTTCAGAGTCCTTATATTCAACCTTGAATTTTATACTGCCTAGAAACACAGAAGCCATAGCCAGTCCCACTCAAGTCACTGGTGCCCAAAATTGCTGCCTGAACACGGGTCTGTATAGTTCTAGGGGGACTGTTTTCCTACATGCTGTCACTCTGTGTAGAGCAGGGGCTCTTGCTGCTTTGTGTCTGGCTGTTTAAAAGCTGCAATGTCGTGGTGGCAGACACAGAGTGGCTGCACAATTCAAATCCAATCCCACATTTCCAACAGATCTGTGTGGACTGCAAACTCAGTCTGTGAGCCAAGACTGCCCTCGTTTGCTGCCATGGACATCACACCAGGCATTAGCATATGCCTTGTTAAAAATCCCTGCAGTTGACATTCACTGCTTCTTCCTAGAAAGCCTGTTGTCCTGTTAGAGCAGATGAGTGAAACAAGTTCACTGACACATTTTGCTGTTTTCCAGGGACTTATTCACAGATTATTTATTTAGTTCAAGGTTTTTCCAGACACTGAAGTTCTTCCTAAAACATATGTCAATGACTGAGACTCAGAACAACTGATGCACCCAGAGCCCTCACAGTTTGGAGCTCACCACTGACACTGATGCCCACCAAGAACAGCACCAAGCATGAAGGACTCACACTTTCCTAGCTCTGTGATCAGCACTCTCCCTGCTGCTTTAGAAATGAGGTAAGAAAAACCAGCTGAAAACATCCCATCATTCCTTCCTAATGAAATTAGGAATTAAACCCCTTCCTAATACAGACACTCAAGGCTCCACCATGAAAGGCTAATTCAAGTCTTTCCCAATATCAAGACTTAGTAAAGCCAAGCTGTTACTATCCAGACTAAAGTCTTTATGCTTTCTTGTTTCATACTCCCTCACTGCTGAGGGGTCTGTGCCAAAAAGTAGTTTTTTCCACAGGAGAAAAGGCCTTGTGCAGCAAAATAATTCCTTGTTTCTGATTCCACAGCAAGAAAATTCAGGAAGTTTTCCCAGCCCACACCACTAAACACTCATGCATGAAAAAGTTCTTGTCTCCCCACCCCTGGGATTCAAAAACTTTTCCAGTGAGACAAGCAGTCAAAGGGGAATAAATAGGCACAAGTGCCTGATAACAGCAGCTCTGAGGAACAAGGTGACCTCCAAGTTGTAAAAATGTTTATCTTCAGACTGTTTACTTGTTACATTTGCTTCTTATAAGTATTGTACACTTCCACACTGCACTGTGTATAGGAAAAAGCTGAAAAAGCTGCTCCCAACCCCTTCCATGTTTCTCCAGTAATGACTAGTTAATTTATATTTGTACTTGGTAAGCCTCTCATCTTTTGTAGCACAGTAGAAAATGCAGCTTAATTTCAACACAGTGTGTGTTACCTGAAAAAAACTCTCTTCCACTCCAAAAGCTCCCAGAGGGTACCCCCCTGCCCTCCTGTGAGTTCACACCTGAACTGGCAGGAGGAGACAGGTGAGGTCAGGTTGCCATGGCACACACCAGAGCCCGCTACAGTCAGCCAGCAAACATTTTTTTGGTTTATTTTCTCCTGTGAAATATTACCTTGCAGATCTTCTGGGCATGAGCTCCAGACAAACTGCCTCCAAACACAGTAAAATCCTGCAGGTAAAGCAAATTTTCCAATTAGGGAAAGAATCATTTCAGCAACATGTTGTCAAATATTGCAAGTAAAAAATACAGTCCTGTGGTGCTCTGTATTTGTCGTGCTGTTCTGAAAGAACTGACTCCCCTAGTGCAGTCTGTTCAACCCAGTTCAATCTAAGACTACTTTAATAGATTAATAAAACTCTGAACATGTGTCACCGTTCTATATCATGAGTTATGCCCAAGAGTTGATTGTTCTCTTAGGGGTGCTGTAGGGACTGTGTCAGCCAAACCTGCCTGTTGGTGCTACCCCAGGCCTGAGCAGCAAGATCTCTGAAAACAACACGGGGCCCTGGAACTGATCCAGAATTGGAAGGGGACATTCACACCTGCTGGCACCAACAGCCCAGAGCCAACTCCCAGCAAGGTTCTCTGACACATTCCCACTGAGTCTTAGTCTCAAAGCAGCCCCAAAAACAGAGAGCAGCTCAACTATGACTAGCAGTTGAATCTAAAGGAAGGAGCATCTCAGGTGGCAGATGATTTGGAGGGGAAAAGATCTTTAAATATAAAAAGAGAGGGGTATATCAGGAAGGGGCACTTTTAAATTCTTTTAATGTAAAAACTGCCCTCTACTTGTGTTCTTATGAACTGAAGGTTTGTGTTTGGCTCTCTTCTGTTCAGGCCCTTGGAAGAACCAACATCCAAGACAAAAAAGGCAGGGTGTACGACTTGCTCCAAGGTCACACAGCAACAGTCACTTTGGCCATGAGGGCAAATGGAACAAAGGCTACTTTGTGGCCCAGAACAGAGCAGCAGTTACCAATGATCTGAAAGAAAGCCTTTCTTTCACAGTGGTAACACTAAGCAAGATAAACCTCTACCTCTGATGTTTCATCTAAAATATTTTTATTTTAACATTAAAACTATATTTTAACATAAAAAGTGCATTTTATCTATTTATAAGCTATCTATCACAAGCTTTTTTGTTTTCTCTTGTCTGAAGGTGCCCTGCTTCCTCCCCCAGGATCTTAGGTCTAGCTTATGCTTTCAGGTAGCATCAGACAGGCACGTGGCCACACTGAACTACTGTGAATCTGTTTCAAAGGAGAAGTTCACGCTATTTACAAACAACAAGCAAAGCCATACCTGACTGAAGACATAGGCCAGCCTCCCATTAATCCGCCCCCGGCCAGTCACCACACTGTCTCCAGGATACTGCATTAAAAGCAAATAAAGTAATTAAAAATAATCAACAGAAAAATCAAAGCAGCAATGATGTCCAGTAAAAATCCCACAACCTCATCCTCAGTCAAAGCAAAGACTGACTCCCTGAGAGGACTGGTCTCTCACGTTTGCAATGGGCACTCCACAGGGATCTTCTCCAGCCCTGAAAAGGAAAACTAGAAATAACACCACATATTTGTTGGGTCTTAGTGTAAAGATTAATGAATTTAGCAGTTTCCCTTCAAATTTCAGCACATCTGGCATTAATGCAAACCACGTCCTTAGAGACAGGACGTACCTTTTACCAGGACCTGATGTTTTTGAAAGAATGGACACAGCACACAAACCTTTGAGGTGTTGATAAAGGATAGAAAACAAACCTGAGAAGGTCAAAAATATAATTACAGTCACCTCAAATGCTTCAACTTGACCTGTCCCATTTTTCACCCTGTAAATAAGGGAAAAAGAAAGGGGTGGAAGAGGAAACGGAGCCCATGAGTCACAAAATGTGCTTAATCCATGTTGTCTCACTTTCTAGTAAAGAAAATATACAGAAGTCCTTCAAGACCACAGCAGACTTTACTGGGCTGTCATCAAGGAATTTTAGGCATTGAAATGCCTTTTTGTTGTTTGGTATTAGAAAAAAGAAAAGTGCCTGGTGCAGGGCCCACTCTAAGGGCCATTTGTGCCCAGGGTGGCCTGTTCCCAGGAAGGTCACACCTGCCTGGGGACTGTGCCCAGGCTGCACACACAGCTCTGCTTCCAGCCCATGCCTCCTGGCACAGAGAACACCACCAAACACACCTGTACCTCCAGCCACTGTCTCAGGCAGGTGACTCTCAAAAGCCCAAGCAGCTCACAGAGTAGCCTGGATGTGAGTACAAGTCTTACCCTGCCTCAGAAAGTTCCAGGGACTCCAGGAAATTCAATGCTAAACTAATATTCCAGCTCACTGGCCACAGTTAGGTCAGCTGCTGGGAAACTGTGCTCTGTAAACACAATGTGCAGCTCACTGAAAGGTGAATTCTGAAGGACAAGAAAAAATTAACCCTCTTGTCACACTCAGGACTCTGCTGCTCCTCACTTTCAGAAATCAGCAATTTGTTATCAGCACTGTGGGATGCAGGTGGAGCAGCATGGTAAAAGTGAGTTTGCTGGGAACAGAGTAAAAAGACTACTTAGTACTTTGCCCCTAGATTCACTGAGAGTAGAGGAGGTCTAGTACAACACCCTTCCCAACACCAAGTCCCATCAGTCTCCTAGCTACTAAACCAAACAAATCCTTCACCTTTGCTGCTCATCCTGGAATTCTGCTGATCCCTCCCTCATCCGCAGGCTGCAGCCCCACAGCTCCAAGGACTAAAAACCAGTGAAGTGGTTCGATAACCACACCAACAGGAGTTGTAGTCATTATGTTCACCATGGGGCACACAGCCCAAACCACAACAACCCCCAGCATGGGGGTCTTTTGCTACAGGAACGTTCAACAGGCACATGTGCACTGGCCACTGACACACCCCAATCCTTTGCTGGTCCTTTCTGTCTCAAATCAAAACACTTTTCCCATTCAAAAAATTACCAAAAAACATTATGGTGAGAGACTTTGGGGAGCCAGGGATTTTCCCTGTGTGAGAACCCCATGTGAAGAACACCAACAAAGTTCTGCAGCCTCCTCTACTGCATAAAATACAAATTTAAGACAAAAGCCAGGGAGGCATTTGAACCAAACATGTGACTTTATGAAAAAGGTATCAAGTTCAGACAACAGAAAAGTAAGCTATGTAAGCTGTTAAACAGAAACTGAGAGTAATTAAAGCAAACCTGCAAAACAAAAACATAAATAAAAAGAAAATAAAACACACAAAAGAAATTGCATGTGAACAGACGAATCCATTTTCAACCACTGGGCTGGCTGCACAGCAGAGGACACTGAAACATGGGATACATGAAATAAAAGTACCTTATTCTTACTAGAGTCCATCCCAAAGTCAGAACATCTGTGCTCCACAAACATGTCATATTCATCAAAACTGTCGGGGTCCAAGAGCAGCAGAATCCGTTCCCTTGCTGTCAGCTTTCCCTGGAACAGAGCAAGCAGCAATTATAGAGCCATCAGGCTGTTTGCTGACCCCCAGCAGATGCAGTTTAATCAAACAGAGCCTCACTTGATCAGCTACATTGGGCCCATTATGCTACTGCAGGCCCCCAAAGCTGGAAATGGCCTATGTAGTGATCACTCTTCTCAAAAACAAATATAATGCAAGCCAGACTCTCAAAAGAAGACTGACTGTTGGAACAGCACTACCACAGGAGAAAGGAAACGATCTCAGAGACTTTTCAACATGATATAAAAGCATTACAGCTATTTTTGCCTACACTTTTAAATGCTGCTATTAAAGCCTTTGTTCTATTCTTAACCATGGGGCCCTTCCACAGCTACACCAGCCCTTCCCAACAGCCCAGGGCTCAATTCACCACTGATACTGGACTGCAGGAAATGAGAGGAAAAAGGACGTATGACAGCCTGCAGGGATCTTCTGACAAAACTCTTTTGTGCTTTTTTCTGATGGACACTGGCATGGGCAAAAGTAGGGTAAGGGCCAAGAACACCAGGGATTGACCAGATATGCACATCCCTTGCTCAGTGCCATGTAGCAATAAATGATTGCAAACTTCTTTTAATCTTCACTTTCCAAGCAAATTTGTTATGTCCAGCCCAGGTAAGCACCTGTTTGCAAAGGGAGGGCACCTGCATTGTCTTCTTTAGGGGATGGTGTGACTCTGCATCAACAGGACGTTAAAACACAGCTCAGGCTCCCTACAAAACACCTGGCCAGGAGAATGAACAGTTCATGAAAACCAGCAAACACAGGAAAGCCTAAAGTAATGCAGAGATCTAATTTATATAAAACATAAGCTGTTTCAGAGCCCTAGACACGTACAAATGCTTGTACATTGCATGTCAGTGTCCTGGACGTAACTCAGTGAGCACAAACTCTCTTCAGATGTTCTGTAACTGGGAAACTGCTGACAGACTGGTCACTGATGTGGCCTTGCCCTGAGTGGCCATTCCCACCTCCTGGGTGCCTACAAGGCATCGTGGTGCCCCGAGGGCCTGCCCCACACCGGTGGGCACCCCAGGAACAGAGAGGGAACAGAAACAGGAAGCCTCTGCTGTCACCCCAGTCAGCACTGCCCACATCCTGAGCGACAGAGGCAGGACACTAAAATGTCAGCTGCTGTCATCCCTCCCACCTGTCTTTATTTCCACTCCTCCAGCTCTCTGCTCTCATCCCTCAGAAGATCAGCTCAGATTTGTAAAAGCAGTGTAAAGCTGAAACTGTGCAGGCTGGTCTGATTCCAAACCCTGGGCAGTGTCAATCATCCTAGAACCTACCATCACACGGCAGGCACGAGTTGCAATGTCTGCGTAGCCTACCCGACACACATTGCAGCCACCCACCGAGCTAAAGGAATCAGTCCGGAATTGTTCTCTCTCCCGCCCGGGCTACCGGGCACTGAGCTTGTAACACCGCTCAGCAAAGCACCTGCAAAGGGGCCGAGCCGCGGGTGCCCCGCACGGCTCCTGCTGCCCACCCGGGACAGGGGGCACGGCTCCTGCTGCCCACCCGGGACAGGGGGCACGGCTCCTGCTGCCCACCCGGGACAGGGGGACAGGGGGCACGGCTCCTGCTGCCCACCCGGGACAGGGGGACAGGGGGCACGGCTCCTGCTGCCCACCCGG
>JAWWEE010000010.1:19683361-19770825 GCA_035221455.1 Xenops minutus
GGCCCCGCGGGACGCGCAGCAGGAGCAGGAGCCGGCGCGGCCCCCCCGGCCCGGCCCGGCCCGGCCCCGAGGCCGCCCGCACCAAGGTGACACCGCCCGGCCGGCCCCCGCCCGCGCCGGCCTTCTTCTCAGCGCGGAGCCGGCGGCGAGCGAGCGGCGGCGATGAACCCCGTGAATGCCACTGCTCTCTACGTGTCCGCGAGCCGCCTGGTGCTCAACTACGACCCGGGGGACCCCCAGTCCTTCTCCGAGATTAACAAGCTCCTGCCCTACTTCAGGCAGTCCCTCTCCTGCTGCGTGTGCGGTGAGGATCTTTTCTTTTGTTCCTGCACAATGCGGCTCCCCGGGGCCGTGCCGGCCTCGCCCCGGCCCGGGGCAGCTCCGGGCAAAGTTTGTCGGCGGCGGCGGGGGGGCGGCTCGGGAGGGTGGAGTGGGCAGTGTCGGGCTGAGCCCGCCCCCGGCGCGGGGCAGGGCCGGGCCGGGCCCCGCGGACACGGCCCGAGCGGCGCTGCCCCGGCCGGCACCGGGAGCGGCGTGCCCGGGGACACTCGGAGCGACCCCCGGACCGCACGGGCAGGGGAAGAGGAACTGGTGACTGCCCCTCCCCCTCCGCCCCCTGAGATGTAAACAAAAGGTAATTCCCACTGCAGGCCGGGCGTTGGGAGCGCACAGAAGCAATAATTGTGTTGGGGGGTTCTTCAGCGTGCCTAGCAGATAGCTGTCCTATGGCAGTAATTCCCATAGAAAGCAAACGGGCTGGAGGCCTGCTGGGCTCCCTGCGCTCCCACCCCCGAAAGGAGCGCGCCGTGGGCAGGGGCCGGTCCGGACTGTCGGTGTTCCAGCCGGGAGGGAGCTGGGTCCGGCTGTCGGTGCACCGGGGACACGTGTCCCTCCCTCCCTCCCTCCGGGACAGGCTGCCAGCCTCTCCGGGACTTCCCGTTGCAGCCCTGCTCAGTTCGCAGGGGGCTCAGAGCCCTTGGCCCTCTCGGCTGATCAGTCTTGATAATTCTCCTTTTTTTGCGTGCGGTGGTTTGGAGTCCTGGCCCTGTGTGTGTCTGTGTTTTCCTGACAGAGTGGACTCGTGTCCACTGTGCTAGCCTCGGTTTGTTATCGCTGGTGTGTGTGCTCACACTCGGTTTGAATTGAGTCCCGGGGCTCTATACAGTGAAATATTACCTTTATTTTCAGGAGGATTTCAGCTGTTGAGGCTGCTAAGCCAGTGCTGGATGCTTCCTATCCTTCCTATCCTCTAGCTATTGGCTCCTCCCACTTAAAGTCTTAGAAAATAGGGATCTGTTTGTACTGGGAAGGAGGGAGCCCGTTCCCAGGATCTCTGCATCGTCACTTCCTGAAGTAATTTGAGGTGGTTTTTCCTCATGGAACCCTGGTGTCAGTATTGATGCACCTCTGCTCTTTATTTCTTATTACGTTAGGCGGATTAATTCCAACCCTGACTGTGCCTTTTTCCCATAAATCCTTCCTGCTTTGGGTCAATCACCAGAGTGCTTTTGCCTAAAAATATGCAAATATTGTTCTGGTTTTTTTTAAATAAAATTCACACAGAGAGTATGTGTTCCTAACTGCTGTGCTCTCTGGCCTCTTCAGTTTAAGCCTGGTCCTCTGAAATGTGTTCTTTGTTCTCCTTGCCTTGACTTCTTCCCTTTTTGGCCTTTTGCAATCTTAATTTTACACTCTGTGCTCTTGAAATAATTTATCTTTAATTTGTCCTTGCCCAAATTCCTGAGTATTTTTTCCCCTCTTCAGCTTTTTTCCTTGCTTGGCTTTTCTGTCACTGAGTTTGGTAGAGCAAACTGCTTTTTAGTTTTTCTTCTATTGCCTAGTGCCTCCATGGATATCCCTACCTACAAACTACCTCTTGCTGATTCCACTTTCTTTTTTCTCTGTTTATCCTTTATTTTATTTGAATGTCAAGGTTATTCCCTTGGTTTATGTTTGGTTTTTTTTTTTACTGTGGCCAGCTCTCAGATAACTGTAGCTGCTGTTTATTTCGAGTATTTAGTCTAGGAGTGATTACCCAGCCTTATCTCTGCCTCCTGGGCTCGTGCTTGTGGTGTGGCACCTCCAGAGGCCTCAGGAAATTCCAGGCTCTTTGTGAAGCCTTACAGTAAAAGAGTTTCTGTCCTGCAGTGCCTCAGGTGTCTTTCTTGACCCTGCAGGCAGAACTGCCCACTCTGGGCTTTCCTAGCACTCTGAAACCTGCAGCTCACACTGGTAAAGGCAAATCCACTTTCTTTTTCTCATTTGCTTGTTGTGTTCCTTCTTTTCTCCCACTTCTGTCACGGGTGAGTATTGGTGCCTCCTTTGCTCTTTGGCCCTCTGACCTCACTGGGGTATCTTTAAAATGCTCTTTTTCTCTTGTATACTTTAAATATGCAGGAGCTCTTAGCACTAAAGTAATTTAACTCCTATCCAACTGTCAAAACCATTTTAACTTTGGTGTTTTAAACATACTGAAGTAAAGAGTATTACATTGAGAGATCACAACAGTGGGTGCTATGACCACCCAAAACTTTACAGTGAGAGGGTTGTTTTTGTTTGTGGGCTTGGGTTGGTTTGGGTTTTAATTCATAAAAGTTTTTCAGATGCTCATTCCTTTCTACCCTCGTTGTCTGTCTAGACCATGAGTTCCAAATGTCTGGCTCTGGGTTCCTGCACTGAGTGTCTGGTACTTTCCTTGCACAGACCTTAGTAGATGCTGTCTGGACTGTAAAGTTTAAAAGCCATGCTTTGTTGGGGAAATGCTGCCTGACTTACCAGTAGTGGTTAAAGTCTTGAGTGCTGGACTTGTAAGAATTCCCATGGGAAGTTACTCCCAAATGAGTGCTCCTTGTGCCGTTCCCTCAGCGTGTAATGTCTGCGCATTCTGTAATGCTTTGTTGTGCTGTAGGTATTAATTCCACACTCAAGATTGCCCCTTTGATTTTAGAGAGCTGTTTTTAGGGGAAATGAGTGCCAGCCATATAAACCAGCTAATGTTCCAGGGCTCCCATAGCAGGGGTGGCAGCAGCTTTTGGACCCACGTTAATTCTAAACTTCTAATTAAAGCTCTGGTTTCAGGTTCACGTTAGCACACGTGGAGCTGCAGCTGCAGAGAGCCCAGTGTAAACAGTGTGTCACTGCAAGGCTCTGAAGCTGTTTTGGGGGGGATCTGGGGTCTCCCTCTGGCCTCGGGGGAGATAAAGGTTCAGTTCTGCTGCTGCTGCTACGGCCAAGTGTGGGTATTTCTAGGACTTGTGTGATCATGTGACAGTTTCCTGGATAGTGCTGGAGGTAATACATCATCCTTTTACAGGGATGTACATGACAATTTTTCCTAGAGCTTTTAAAACTTAAAAATAACTCTCTTGAGTGTGCATTAGGCAGAAGGTCTATGTCTTGTGTCTTTGGAGGATGTGAAATACAAGTTCCAGTCTTTGCAATAAAGTGATTGTTATTAAGGTGAATGTTAACACCACATTTAATTAAAAAATTGCTGAGTAGAATTTATGCAGCAAATTTCGATGTTTTAAAAGTACTGCCTACTGGGATAAAATTCTCTTAACAGTGCCTTCCTCAGGTTCAAATACCACATAGGTCACTGCAGGTCAGTCAGAGGTTCAGCTGGCTTTTCAGCAGTAACAGGCCTCTCTGAAACTCAGTTAAAATGCTGGTAAGAGACACAGTCGCCAGTCAGATCAGTTTAGCTTTTCATCCATGGAAAACTTCATCCTGGAACCCCTGAAAGATACTTAAAAAGTGTGTGAAAGATTGTTATTGCTGATTTAGAATGGGAAGGCGCCTGGAAGGTGGCAGGGCTGTGGGACAGGAACCCGGCTGGGGCTGGGACGTATAGGAGGAGAATGTAGTTCTTGTCTTACACATCCTGTAATCCCGGGAAGGGGATGTGAGACAACACGTGGCTTTGGGGAGATTAGGGGTGGGCAGGAACAAAGAAACCCCAGGACAGCACTGCCTGGTACCTCCTGCAGCCCCACCGAGTGTTCTCAGGGAGCTCCTGATGATTTCAGGCAGGGGCTTGGAGGCTCGGTGCTGCAGTGGCATTGTGGAAGTGACTCCCAAGCATGGGAATGCCGTGGATTGCCAAAAAATAAAATAAAAACTGCTGACTGTTTTCCTGTGCAAAGATTAGCGTAGGGATGTTATTTCCCTCCTGCTGTAATGTAAATGTAATAGCCTGTTTTTGAGAGTTTTATGCTGCCAATATAAGTTGAATGGAATGTATAACATAATTATATGTTATAATCAATTATACTTATCAATATAATTATGGGGCCCATTCTGCTAGCTATGGTTGAGATTTCCCCATGTAGCTGTGTAAAATTTTCCATCCTTGTGCCCCTTTTTCCACGTGAAGGCCCCTCTTCTTCCTCACCCCCCTCTGGGTTCTTGTGTCCCCCACACCCTCCCTGGTCCAGTGCCCTCAGCGGTGTCCCAGGGAGAGCTCAGTGCTTTAGGCTGCACTTTGTCATTGGGAAGTGATGGCAATTAGGCCTGCGTGGTTTGATTAAACTTTGATGTGAACATTCCTGCAAGTTTCTGAGGGAAGCAGCACCTGGAGCAAGGGGAATGCCAGGGAATTATGGCTCTGGAGTGCCTAGAGTTTTCCTTGCACTGATGGCATGGAGACAACCTGAGGCAGGCAGTGCTTACCTGATGTCCCTTAGCGAAGGAACAGAGCTGAGCTGGCACCTAAATAGACTGAAACTTCCTAGAAAGTTCAGTTTCCTGTCACAGAGATGGAAGGATGGAGAAGAAACAGATTCCCACCATAATAAAAGTTAACTATATGCATGGTACTGGATTTTGTGTTTGGGAAGTGAGCCATGCCTGGATATCGGAGTCTTAACGTGAAAAAGGCTATTTCAGTTTTGTGATGGAAGAGTTTGGCCTAGTACTCTCCTTCATTGTCCATTCTCCATGGATTAAGGAGACTGAAGGCTAATTCATGATCAGGGCCAGATCAGAGTTGCCTTTTATGTTTGAAAAGTAATCTGGCTCCGTGCTTTTTTGGGTATTTTTTTTTCCTTGATATTTTCTTCTTTCCTCTGTTTTCAATGATGAAAATACTGTCCAGATATCACCTTATGGTAGTTTCTAAAAGTATGTTATTTTCCCCTTAAAAATGACATGAATAGTTGCCAAAATAGTTCCAAATTTCTGAAGAATGTGCAAAATAGCCAGAATGTCTGAAACAGCCACTGGAGAGCATCGACTTGGGGGCGGAGTCCCTATCAAATACCTCCTGCTGCAGGTATTCCCTTTCTTCTTGTTTTGGAGAGGCAGTTGTCTATCAAATGTCCACTCTCACATCTCTGAATACACCAATTTTTAGCCAAGAACATGCTGGATGATTTCTTTTCCTCTCAAAACCTCCCTGCTTCCCTTTCCTGTTTTTAAATCCTGTGTGACTCCTGGGAGAACGGCCTTGTCAGGGTTGTCTGCACTGTACTGCAGCAGTGTTGATAATGTAGGGTTCTACCAGTTGAACTTCAGTTGGTTTCTAACTAAAAATACTGCTCTGTCTTAGAAGGCAATCGAGGAGTAGGAAGAGAAGTGGCTCTGGTTTCCCCCGTGGCTGGTTGGCAGTGGGTTTCCAAAGGGGTTCAGTGTTTGTTCTCCCGGGACTGGGGAGGAGTGTTCGTGGTGAGGCACTGGGAGACGATGGGTGGGCTCTGAGGGTCCCTCTGATACTCGTTAAACCCCCTGCCTTCCAGAGTGTGGAAAGAGGAGTTAATGTGTTGCCAAGGGGCACCTTCCTGGGGAAGGCTGAGCTGTCCCGAGCTGTGGGCTCAGCGCACTCAAACACAGGTTCTCCAGCTGTGTGTTCTTTGCAATCTGCCCGTTTACAGCTCAGGTTGCCTAAACAGGGACTGAGCGTTCCTGGGGGTTACCCTGGAGTTTGCTGTGAGGCCAGAAAACATTCCTGGAGTGCAGTAAATGAGTGGGGAGCTGATGCCCGGCCCAGCCTTCCTCGAGCACGGGCTTTTTGGACAATGCACATTTATTTCCCTGCTCTCCTCAGGATGACTTTGGAGTCCTCTGTGTGTGCTGAGCACCAGGCCCAGCCCAGGGCTGGCTCCTTCTCCAGGGGCCTTGGCGAGCACAGTTCACCCCAAGAGTGCATAGATAATGTTTCTGTTTGGGGTGGAAAAATGGGTTTCATTACTATTTTGTTTGCTCAGGGAATGTGATCAACTCAATCTATAACTTTCGAGGCAAGTTTTAACTCTTAGGAGTGTTTCAGCTGCATGGAAACATGTTAAACTGATCTTACACCCATAGGAGAAATGTTAACTTTGTGATTTGAAACCTCTGAAAATACAGCAACCTTAACTTTTGGAAAACATCATTATGTGAAAAGTTTATACTACGTGGTGAAAAAGATGAATTTGGCTAATTTTTTTTTTGCCTCAGAGTTTGAACTTTACCACCTAGTCTGTTAAAAATACATTTAGAATTCTTCCCTTTTGCAAACACGAAGACTTTCAAACAGAAATATAACTTTGACATAGGATTGGTAAATATGTTCCATTCTTTCTTATGCAGGGTGTGAACTCTGAGAACAAGGCAGTCCCATCTGCACTTAAATGCAATTTATTGTCATAATTTTTTTCCTTGAAGTTTAGCTAAAGAGGTTGACTGTATTTCTACACATATGCAGAAAAATAGTCTGTCTTCTGATCATGGTTAATTTGAGTTCCCATGCTGTTAAGGCAAAATAGTGCGGCTTCTATTTCTCCAAAGAGTTATACAATCATTAATTTATTACGACATCTCTATATGAGGGTAATAATTTCTGTAGTTAGTATTTCCTAGTTGTTTGTTGTTGGAAGATGCCCAGGAATATTCCGCAGCCAGCAGAATGTTTTGTCTGATAAAATTTTGAAAGAAGTATTTTTAGTTGGTTGGTCGGGGGGGAGGGGGGTTGTGTTAAATGCTTTTTGTGTGTCCCACGATTCCATTTCACCCACGGGAATCTGTCCGTGGTTGTGACTGTCTTTGGTCAAATCCAGCAGCCCTGTTGTGGTTTTGGGGATCTGAGGGCAGGGTGGCATCAGGAAGAGATACTGTCACTGTTCCCTGGTGAACTCTCACTGTTTCTCAGAAAGGGCTGTGTGCTCAAAGGCCTGGGGCTTTTTTTTTTTTTTAACTTCTAGTTTTTGGCTGAATAAAACTATTTCTGCCTACAAAACCTTGTCTCAAAACCCATGACAGGGTTATACATTTCTAGTGGTGGTGTGAGCTCCTCTTGCTCTCTCCCGTGTTTCAGACATGGGTTCAGACGTGCTCATGGGAACACTGGGAGTGTGTTGGTGTCCCTGAGCCAGGAGTGTGGAGTTTGGGAATGCTGGGGTGGGTGGGATCCCTGCTCCCTGGTGGCAGGGGATCCAGGCAGTTCCTGGTGCTGAGAGGAGCCTCCACAGGTTTTCCCCCTGGAGCAGCTTGGCAGGGCTGGGGTGGGAGAGACACGGCTTGGGGAATCCCACTCTTGGTGCAGTGTTGGTGATGTACATTGGCCCCAGCACGGCTGGAGGGCTGGGAGGCTTGGGAGCTGTGGCTGGGGACTTTTCCCTGCTCTGCCATCCCGGGCAGGTGGCTCTGGCACTGTTGGGGGCGTGTTGGGGGGTATCTCCCCCTCCAGTGAGGACCCAGTGCTTGCCCGTACCAGCCCGAGCTCACGGTTCCTTCATTCCCCCCCACATGGCTGACAGACCGCCTGCCTGCCTGCCTGCCAGAGAGCTCTGCAGGCAGTGCTCGAGGGGTTAGCCAGCCCAGTGCTGTGCTTTGGGACAGGGGTTTCTGCTGCCTGCTTTGCTTTGGAGCCTCGTGGAGCTGCTTGTCCTTCAGTGGGCCCCAGCTGATCCTTCCTTGAGTGGAAAGGGGCTCTGTGGGCTGGAAGGGAGCAGTGCAGGGAAGGTGGAAGGGAGAGCAAGGCTTTTCCTTCCAGGAGCTGCTGAAGTTGTGGAGCTGCAGGTGGATGGATGGCTGGACACAAAACCCTGCTGAGTGAACCAGCTCCTGCCCCTTAGGAGCTCCTGAGCTCTGGAGCTTCAGTGTGGCAATTTGGTGGAGTTCACTGGCTGCTGCTAATTATTTCAGTAGAAACAATCAGATCCAATGTAATCCAGAAATGAAAGTGTAGCAGTCCAGCTTCTGGATACTCCTTTGGGGTCCTTGCCGTGTAGCAGTGTATGTGTGCTCCACATGGATAGAGCTTCCTGTTCCTCAGCATGGGCAGAGCCTCAGCAGTCTGCGTTTGAAAATGAAATAGTGGCTTCTGGCATTGTGATGTTTGATGTGCACAGATTAACTGGTGCAGGGGAGCTTCTCTCCTACCGTCTCCTCTTCTTTTCCATGGGTGTCATCCTGCCTTTGTAGGAGGGCACGGTGGAGTGAGGAGCTCCCAGTGCTGCCTGTGCCCTGCAGAACCAAGGGGGGGGTTCTGGTGACCCCAGTGCAGCCAAAGACTAAAGGCTTCTGCCTGACAAATGTTAGAGATCAACCCCAGCAATACACTGATTTCTATTTGTAACAAAAATTGACATATGTTTTTCTATTTCTCACTTCCTGAAATTAAGATTTAATGATGACATCATTCTTATGACTTGGAGATGTTAAAAAAGGCAAGATAATTATGTTTCAGTGGCATTCCCAAGGCCCCTAAATTATTTCTGCCTTTGCTGCCCATAGGAGGTGAGCTGTTCCAAGCCTTTCTTCCCAGTGATTTTCATCCATTGCTGGCCCTGGACACCTAACAATTGCCGTGATTCCCAATTCCTCCCCTCCCTCTGGTCCCAGAGATACAATTTGCAGATGCTTCCCCTGTCCCTGCAAGCTGTGAAGTGATGCTCATTAAGGAACACAATAGGAAGTATTCCTGTGCTTTAAGTGACCTCCGTCCCGGTGCAGCCTTTCCAGGACAGCGGGGATGGTTGGGAAATAAGATATTCACGTCTTTGCTCTGTACATGCTGCTCATGATTGGGAGTGCTCGTATTGATGTAGCTCTTTAGTCAACCTTTCTGAAAACTGGGTAGTGAAGAGGGCAGTTTGCGTGGAGAGAAAGTATCTTATTGGAGGCTTTGTAAGAACGGGACTTGCTTTTGGTGTATTAATACACCCCTTGCAAAAGAGGGTCAGAAGGGACAGGGCGAGGTCCAGGCTCTGTAGAGTGGTAAAAGTGAAGACCTGCGCTGAGGAACTGTGGAAGGATCTCACGTGGGTGAATGGCTGCTCAGTAAAATGGCAAATTAAATTTAGCTTACAGAACTGTTAAATTATAAACATGAAAAAAATGGTACATTTGCAGGGCCCAGCATTTTTGTATCTTACAGATCTGCATATATTTTTCAGTTTACAGAGAGGGGTAGCACTGCTGGCCACAAGGCAAAAGTGAAATGTTGGCCTTGCAGTGGAACGGGGAGCAGCTCGGGGCTGTGTCTGGGGCACGGGGCTGGTCCCTGGGTACCATTCCCTGGGTCTTACAAGGAGTGGAGCTTCACTTTATGGGAATTTGCATCTCGTGGTTGACTTTCCTGCAAAGTGACAGTGCCACAGAATCCACAGGAGAGGGGAACTTTGGAGAATGAATATTCAGTGAGCTCTGAGCTCAAACTGAAATATCCCCCAGCCCAGGCATTCCTGGTGTCTCTCCCGTGTAGGTTGCCTGGCATTTACCGAGAGTAGAACTCGCTTTCTTCTTCCCCTCCGTGAGAGTGAGAGCATGGGAAGTGTTTTGTCTTGTCAGTCCGTCTGGTTTTTCCCTCAGAGCTTCTGGAAATTTAAATTTTGCTGTATCCTCTTTTAGCATTCCTACTCATTCAGGAGTTCCAGCCAAATTTATTTTGGGAGAAATAAAATGCACAGTTGGCGATGCCTTTTTGAAAAATCTAATTAGAAGTTAAAATGGTATCTTGTTTATTTGGTCCCATCTCTGAAGTGTTTTAGTCCTGCAGAGCATCACAACTCAGCCTTATCAGGGAGAGGAGCAGAGGGAGGCTGAAGGTGGGCAGGAGCACACCCAGCTGCTTTGTCATTAATTAATGGGGTATTCATTAGGTATTAATGCTGGTGGCTTTTGGCCATGGAAGCACTGGCTCTGAAGTGTCAGAAGATTAAAGGAAGGAGTGTTTGGGGTGTTTGCCTCCTGCTGGTCCTGTTGGAGAGCCCCCAGCTCCAGAGGCGCCGGACCAGTGTTGGTGAACAAACTGCTGAAGGACACGATTTCTGGGAGGAGCTGCTGGGGTTTAAAGCTTGTTTATCCCCATGGGAGGTAAGGATTTCTCTCCCAAAATCCAATCGTGGCCCCCTGTCCCTTTGTGCTGTTTATATCGTGTCATTTCAAGTGAACTGATTAAAAAAAAGGAGAATTCCCAGTGCAGGTTGGACTGTGAGTCCAAGTTCCAGCTGTTGGCTTTAAATCTTCACGGCCTGACAAGTTTTTTCTATCTTCTCCTGGTGGGTTTGGTCTCACTGTCCTGGCAGGTCTCTTCATGTGACACTGTCTGTGTCACCTCCCGGCTTTCTAAACAATTGTATTTTGTATTTATGGGAAACATACTATGTAAGGGTGATTTCAGCACTGGACTCTTGTGATCTGTGGCTCAAAAACCAGTTTACATCGGCCACACTTCCCAAAAGACAGCTCAGGTAGGGGCTGGAGCAGCCCATTCCCAAAGAGGGATCAGGGGATGCAGGGAAAAGGTATCAGGTAAATGAGCAATGAGAGAAAATATCTTGTATCTGTTGTGTTTGGTTTTTTATCAGTCAGTTTGATATATGCACTTTGCGTCCTCTTCCCAAATGGTTTCATTTTATTCATTTGCCTTAGCAGCATGTTTTCACTTTGGAAAATCTAGGTGGGAATTCCCTGATGGCTGTAACTCATCCAACAGAGGCTCCTTATGGGAGAAAGGTCTGATGAAGGCTGAGAATCTGCTGCTGGGAGAGGAGGGGAGCCCTGGTGCTGTGGATGGCTGCAGGTCCTCTGCAGTTTAATTTGGGAGATGGAATATCTTTCTGGCCTGGAGCTGGCTGGAAATAGCAAAGCAATACTGTCACTTGCTGGATATAGGAACTAGTTGGATTGTTTCTACACAGGATTTGAGTTCCTTCATATTTTATCCTTAGGTGATATTTGATTGTTTTTAAGGAAAACCAAAGCCTTTCTTCCAGGTTTCTAGGGTTTTGGGGGGGTCTGAGACTTTCTGTGTTGTCAGGTGTGTGTGGATTCCTTTATTTTTAGTAGTTTTTTTATTCTTATTGGTAAGATCTCAGGGAAAATCCTTTAATTCTGATGGCTTCACTAAGCACTAAACGAAGAGTAACAAAGTCTGCTGTGTCTTCTTCCCCCTTTGGGGTGGATGTTTAGAGTTTCCCTCTGCCCTCTTGCCATTTGTTTTCCCAAATTCCATTAAAATCTCTGCAGTAACTTGTCATGGGAGTTTATAGTTGCACTTTTGGTAAGTTCAAAGCAATCCAGAGTGTTCCCTTAGATTCCATGGACAGAACTGAAGGGGACCGGGCTTGGTGGTGGAGCTGATCGTGGTTCTAAGGCTGCAGCACACGCAGCAGATGACGGTGGGATGGGTTTCTTGTTTTATTTAATGTTTTAAATCCAGCTGGGCAGCTGTGAGATGGGTACAGGCTGTCACTGCAGTGGGACGTTTGCTGGTGACTAACTGAACTTTTTGAGGCAATTTTTATTTGACAGTACAAAAAATTCATCCCCTGCTGTCTGGGAAACCTGCCTTGAGTCCATTGTAATCTTCCTCTTTCTTTTTCCCTTAGGAAATTTGCTACAAGACCCTATTGCTCCCACGAACTCCACATGTCAGCACTATGTCTGCAAAACCTGTAAAGGCAAGAAGATGATGATGAAACCGTCGTGTAGCTGGTGCAAGGACTATGAGCAGTTTGAGGAGAACAAGCAGCTGAGCATCCTGGTGAACTGCTACAAGAAGCTGTGCGAGTACATCACGCAGACACCCCTGGCCCGAGACATCATCCAGGCCGTGGATTGTTCCGCAGACCTGCTGGCCCTGCTCAAGGATGGGTCCCCCCTGCACGAGGAGACGGAGAAGCCCTCGGAGGCGGCGCTGGCTCTGTGTCTGACACATTCCCCGGTGCCCTCCACGTCGGAGCTGGCGCCCGACACGCCGGCGGGGTTCGCGTCGGTGCCCGAGAGCGCGCACAGCGTGGACGGGAGGGGCTCCGGCATCAACGGGCTGCCCAGCTGCAACGGGCTGGCAGTGGACAAGCTCGGCGTGGCCATGCCCTCCCCCGAGCACGCCGGCGCCATCGACGTGTGCGGCACCGCCGACTACATCAAGAGCGAGGAGCTGCCGGGCAGCCTGCAGCCCGTGTGCGACAGCGTGGCCACCAGCGACCTGTGCCCCGCGGGCATCGACATCTGCGGCTTCAGCGAGGACATGAAGCCGGGCGGGTCGCTGCTGCTCAGCGTGGAGGAGGTGCTGCGCAGCCTGGAGACCGTGTCCGGTGCCGATGTCTGCGACGCCGGCCTGCAGCCCGGCCTCGACGCCGGCATGGCCAACGGCCCCTTCCTGCAGCTCTCCCCCCCACCCCTCAGCCATAACATTTTCATGGCCACAGACGCCTCTCCTCATGGCATCTCCTGCACGGCGGCCACGCCCAAGGTGGTGAAGCTCAACAGGAAACGGTCTCGCTCCGAAAGCGACAGCGAGAAGGTTCAGCCTCTGCCCATCTCCAGCATCATCTGCGGCCCCACACTGGGAGCGTCAGCCCCCGTGACAGTGAAACAGGAGAACAAACTGTCTCTGCAGCCCATTGCGACTGTACCGAACGGGGGCACTACTCCCAAAATAAGTAAAACTGTGCTCCTGTCTAACAAAAGCATGAAAAAGAATTTAGAACATGCCCCTAAGAAATCCCACCCGAAAGCCAAACCAGGGGTGCTGAAAACGAAAGACAAGGCAAAGGAGAAAGTTCCCAGCAGTAACGTTATGCCAGGGAGCCCGACAAAAACTGTGTATAAAAAGCCACAAGAAAAGAAAGGGTGTAAATGTGGTCGTGCCACCCAAAATCCAAGTGTTCTTACCTGCCGTGGCCAACGCTGCCCTTGCTACTCGAACCGCAAAGCCTGCCTTGACTGCATATGCCGTGGCTGCCAAAACTCCTACATGGCCAACGGGGAGAAGAAGCTGGAGGCGTTTGCAGTGCCAGAAAAGGCCTTGGAGCAGACCCGGCTGACTTTGGGCATTAACGTGACGAGCATTGCGGTGCGCAATGCCAGCACGAGCACCAGTGTAATCAATGTGACAGGGTCACCAGTAACGACGTTTTTAGCTGCCAGTACACACGATGAGAAAAGTTTGGATGAAGCTATAGACATGAGATATGACTGCTGAGTCTTTCTTTCTTTTCCCTGCCCTCCGTAGGGGAACTGCTACAGGTTTAAGGCAGCTATGGTTCTGTTTAACTTGCTGGAGCTCCTGCGTTCAGATCACTTGTATCAAGTGTTTTTCATTGCTATGTTCTGTGTATTAGTGTCTGGGAAATAGTTGCAGATAATGGAGGAGTTACCCTAAAACTGTTTTTAGTTCTTACAGCACCTCATAGTTTGAGATCGATTGCTGATGTAAATGATTTTATCACAAGATCTTTGACAAGGAATATACTGACCTCATTGTACTTGCTCATGCTTTGTGCTCGGTCAAAGCTTTGGCTTCAGTGTAGTAAAGTGGCATCTAGTTAGTCCATCTCAACTGTGCTAGCCTGTGGTGTAGAAAAATGACTGCTGATGGGTTACAGTCACCATGACTGGGGAGTGACCTGATGCTCCTGTGGCAAAGGCAGGAGGAGCTGCAGGACAGGCTGGAAAGGGCAGGTAATGGGTGACTGTGGGAACTGGGTATCAGCTCTAGGGAACACCTTGCAATTAAAGAAGAGATTAGTAAATACACTGACAAAGCTGGGAGGGCAGAAGGCAGCTCAGGCTGCAGACAAGGGGCCAGGAGGGTCGGGTGAACACAAGGTCAGACCGCGAGCTTGGATACACCATCCTGGGAGCAACATCCCCCTGAGGTTTGTTTCCTTGGCAGTTCCAGGGTCGTGTCCCTGCTCAGTCATGTCCGTGCCAGCTCCCCTTGTGGGACGTGTTAGTGCTGCGTTTGGCATGGAGAGAAGAGCACCTGGGCCCAGCCAGGGCTCCAGCCTTGGCAGCACTGTCCTCTCCCTTTCCTGCTCCCTGCCTTGTTTTTTGTGGAGTCCCTGCTGGTGTTACTGCCGGTGCTTTTAGAGAAGAGCAGGGGGTTTGTGGGTTACAGAGACCCCCTTGGCTGGTTCCCCCCTCAGTGCTGGGACACACGGAGGTTGCACTGCACTTACACACTGGGGGCAGCTCATCCAGTTTGTACCATCACAGCCCCGACCCCTCCCTCTGAGGGCAGTCCTGCACTGACAGGCACCTTCCAGCTGGGCCAGAGGATCGATGGCTATCCAAGGTCAAATATTCTAAACACAATAAGCTATCTATAGCTCACTCCACCCCAAATCTATCTCATTTTTTGCTAAAATACTAAAAGTAGCTTTTGAAGGTCAGTGCTTTTCAACCTGGGCCAAAAAGCTCAAAAATGGAAACACAGCACAAAGTTGTCAAGAGCTTACGTGGAGAAGTGTTACAGTGAAAGAATTCCTGTCAGGAATTCAGCTTTACACAAAAATGGGTGATTTCAGAGCAATCCCTAAGTAGGAGGCACAGGAGTTTAGCTGTGCAGTTATAAAAAAGTCAGATTGCTTTGGGAAAGCAGCAGTTCCTCCTCTTGCAGTGCTGCAGCACAGCCTGGACGTGGGCTGACAGGAACAGGAGCACTGTGTCTGATGTCCAGGGCCAGCCCTGTGTCAGGAGCAGTTCAGTGGTCTGCAGTTGGTTGAGCTGCTGTCCTGCTCCCACCCTCCCCTCCCCGGCTGTGCTTTGACTTGGCACAAAGCACGTACAATGATGGTTCCTCACCGAAGAAATAAGCAAAAACCTATGGACACAAATGGCACCTCCTTTTGTTTTGTAGTGTACCATGGTGTCATTTTCTGTGAATGTGGTCAGAGCTTTTTGTTGGTTTTGGTTTGTTTCTCCCCCCGTCTTTTCTGTGGGGTGGGCAGGGTGGGGGGTTAAAGCCATAGGAAGAAAAATGTGATGTATGTGTCCAGTCTGTACTTTTTTGTTTTTGTTTTGCAAGAAGAGTTGAAAAATATTTTTGATAATGAGTAAATGGTGGAAAATGCTTCTTAGTATTCTTGTCTTTATTTGCCAACCCAAGTACCTAAGATTCTGTGTTTTTTAGCCCTCCTGAGATTTAACTATGTCCTATTAAAATGTATTTAGTTAAACTTGTATGTGATTTTTGTGTTGACCCAGAAGGATCCTACCAGTTTCTAATTTGGTGGTTTGATCGTG
Source organism: Xenops minutus (assembly GCA_035221455.1). Taxonomy (NCBI): domain Eukaryota; kingdom Metazoa; phylum Chordata; class Aves; order Passeriformes; family Furnariidae; genus Xenops; species Xenops minutus. Next base: position 19,698,815 of record JAWWEE010000010.1, read on the forward strand.
ACCTACTAATGTAAATCTGTTTATTAGTCCACTACGTGTAAGCAAAGCAGCCCCCGGAGCCTGGGAGTGAACTGCACAGCATGGGTTGTTTGGGAATGCTTTTGCAGAGCTGTTAAGTTTTGCTGAGATTGTTGATGGTACATTTCTAGGACTTTCATTAAATTAAATACAAAGTACCTTTGCTCCAGAAATGTGGGAGTATTTGGAATCTTTACTATCTCACTGCTGCATTCAATGTGGTACCAAAAGTTGGAGAATTTAGGTCAAGCGTGTTTCGGAGCTGTTGACAGCAGAGCCCTGATGGTTCATGTAAAACTGCAAATGGTAGATTCAGGTCTGTTTCTAAAAACATTTCCTTTTATGCTGCCACATTCTTGAAATGTATATTAAAATTCAAATTGATTTAATAAATGTTAGTTTTCTAATTCTATTTTGCAACTGCTGAGGGCATCAGTGTGGCATATGTTGAACTTACTGTCTAAATACTACTCCAAATACTACTTAGTCCAGTGATGACTCATTCTGTAATTGCTTAAATTAGGGTTGGCTTGGTTTGTTTCCTTACCCTCCTGGCTAGTTGTTCGTGAAGGAGCTGAGCAATGCAAAGGATCCTCTCTGTGCTGGCAGTAAGTGCAGCGGTTCCAGTCTGGAAGGTGCTCCTTCCCCTCCACAGCGGGGCCAGAGCCCGGCCCCGGGGCAGAACCTGCTGGCCCGGGGAGCACCGGGGGAGCCCCCACAGGGAGCCTTCCTGCACAGGGACTTGCTCTGGGGGGCTGTTCTCAGTGCTAGCACAGGGCAAGCTGCTCAGGGAGTTACTTGCATGTGATATTCCAACTTTCCTCCCAGTCCTCTTGAAGACAGGGATTAACTTCCAAACTTTATTAGAACCCCGTAGTTTGTAGAGCTGAGTCAGAAAGGAAAGGCAGCAGCTGGTGGTACCGAATTAGTGGTGCTGCCCCTCGGGGTCTGACCATGGCCTTGGGAGGAAGGGCAGCTCTTCCCGTGTTATCACACACGATCCATGTTTCAGAATGTTCACAGCAGGAGTGGCTGCAGTTCTGTGGGCAGAGTGGGGCTCTGACCAGGGTTGGACTGGAGCATCCTGGAGCCTCTTCTGACCTCAGTGATTCCATGATACATCAGTGGTGGGGACTGAATCCCGCGGGGAGGAGGGGCAGGGAAACAAAGTGCTCTCCCAGCAGGTGCCGTTCTGGCCCCTCGGAGCCCTCGGGCAGAGCAGCCTCTCCCCCCTGTCCGGGAGCTGAAGGGCACTGCGAGGTGGAGGAGCAGGAACAGCTGCCCCCGGTGCCGTCAGTGCCCCCCAGGCTGCCCCTGCAAGCACCAACACTCCGTGCTGTCAGCAACACCTGCAGAGTCACCTCCAAAGGAAAGCCGACAAGCCTGTTTGGCCGGGCAGGTCCTTCTGGCACAGCGAGGAGCTGCTCCCCGGGGAACCCCCAGACTGTCAAGGAACAGCCCGCACAGATGTGGCACAGCAGTGGAGCAACCCTGGCCTGACCCAGCACAGCAGCACCTTTTACTGCAGGCAAGAAGCACCACCCCCCTTCCTTAGGGATTTAAATTCTATAAAGTCTAGTTATAAACCAGCTTTTGATTGCTAGCTAACTTGGAGAGGTGAAGTGTTCCAAACAACAGCTTTGTGTGTCAGAATCGTTCCAAGTGTGCAGGAGAGCTGAGGGAATCCTCTCTGCAGGCAGGTAATTCTGTTGCCAGTGTTGTGAGGATGTCACAGGCACATCTTGGGTCTTCACAACTCAATTTTGTAGATTGAAGTGCTTTTGACAGTCTAAAGAAACCCACCAAAAGCTGACTGTGCTACAGACAGAATCAGGCACCCCCTTGGTGAAGCAACACAATGCAGGGACTCTGCTTCAACATTTGCATGTAATAAAATTACAAAAGGCATCACTTTTTCCTTTTTTTTTTTCCCACCTTTTTTTTTGGTTTTGTTTTTCTTCATTCTACTTGCAAAAGATCCAGAAGTCTTTTTTTCAGGCCAGATTCAAATGAGGGATCTTGGTAAGTCATCCCACGATAGTGCTCCGTGCTGAGGATGAGGATGTGAGGCAGGTAAGTGGTCATGTTGCTTTGTCCTGGTGTTTTTGAGAAGAAAGCCTGGAATTTTGGCTTTGGCAGGTGTGCTGACAGGTAACACCACAGCAGGGGAGGTGATTCTGGGACAGCAGCTGGAGGTGGAGTGAACAATCACACTCGACCCTACCTTTGTAAATTCAAATGTCCTTTATTTGCCAAAAAGAAAAATACGAAGTAAAAATACAAAGATCAAACCATGCCAGCACAAAATGTCTCCAAAACTACTTTCACAGAGTACGAGAACCATTATTATTATTATCATTATTATTAAATACTCCGTTTCCAAAGCCCTCCCCCAGTGACACAGCCAGAAGAGCAGCACAAGAGGGGAGCTGTTCATGGTTCCCCTACAGAGGCTCAGGCTGGTCACTGAGGTTCAGCTTTGCTTGCACAGACCTCAGAGGCTGATCTAGAAACTCCAAATCCATACCAGTAAAGCGACACTTCCATGAGCTATATTTTGGCCTTTCAGGCCTATTTTCTGTCTGAAACGAAGGCCAGTACCTTGGTTAGAGCACCTGGAATCCTTCCTTTGGGGGGCAGGAAGGCTTCAGCCTCTCCTCTCTTGCTGCCCATGTCTGTCTTGCAGCCACCCTGAGCAGGAGGGGAGCTGGGGCAGTGCCCGGGCTCTGCTGCTGGGGATGCAGCAAGTGCTGCTGGGGTTGTGGAGGGAAGAAAGGGAAAACCAAAGTGGTACCACTGCAGCAGCACCATGGAGCCGTATTCTGACCCCAGTGCTGCAGAGAGAAAATACTGGGGGTAGAAGAAGAAAAGGCAGGGGGGTTGCAAGGACGCAGGACGGAATTTTGCTAGGCAGAAGCAGACTAGAGAGAACAAATAAAGGGATTTTTATCAATGCAAAACTGAATTTTACTCACTTTTCTGACTACTCCTAAGAGAAAAGGATTCCAGCTCAAAACAGCTCTCAGTGTGAGCTGGGTTTGCAATGAAAATGGCAGGATCTGTCCTAAAGGGCACTGTCAGGAGGCAGAGGCAGAGCCCAGGGGGCTCCTCCAGGGCAGGGATTCCTGGGGTGCTTGGCTCCAGGAGCTGGCTGAGCCCTGAGCCTGCTGTGGGCACGAGCATCTTTGTCTTGACTGACCCAGAAAAAAAAGCTAAGAAATAGGATGGGAGTTCCAAATTCACCTCACCTAAATCCTGCAGGGTCAGAAACCCTCCATCCAGAGCAGCTGTGGACAGGGCTAAGTCCCCCAGAGAGGGAGTTATATTTTGCTGAGTTATATTTTCAGTACTTCAGTGACAGGGATTTGATTCCTGCTCCTGGAGTAAACAATTCAAATTGCTGCAGGTTTTGCACTGCCCCAAGCAGTGGCTTCTGTAGCTTGTCCTCATATTCACACAAAACATAGATCATTTGCTGTCAATTGGTTTTTCTTCTTGGATTAGCTTGTGTTGACTTACCAGGAAGCAGGAATTGGGTTTGGAATCACTCTACTTTGTCATAGCAGCAGTGAAGTCTTGTTTGTAGAAGTGAGAGCCTGAGTTTGGGGGCTCAGCAGAGCAGCTACAAGCTCCTGGCTCCATTTACTGAAGCCACAGCTTGGAAAGGCACCCAGGGGGTTTTACCAGGCTCCAACTTCTTCCTGTACCAACTTCTCCAAAGAAAGCCACCGTTTCAGGTCGCTGTGGTGGGAGATGGGAGCCTGAATGGAGTGATGGGTTGAGGTAAAGCCCCTGTGCAAAAGGAGGAAGAGCCTGAAGTGGTGGGTGAGTGAGGAGGGAGGTTCTGGCTCTGCTGCTGCTGCTGCAGCACCAGGGGGGCATTTCAGCCTAGAACAGGGCCAGGTTCTTCTTGTGCCTTTGAGGAACCTTTGTCTGGAGAGATCTAAAAGGTTATCCAGCTGAAGGCCCCTCTGGGCCCTGGCAGTGAGGGAAAGGCTGAATTCCTGCTCCAGGTCCGTCCCAGTGAAAGGTGGATGAAGCTGAGTACAACCAGCAGTGGTGGGACTTCCATCCTGTGTCCATCCCTGCCACTCCCTCGGTTCTGCTGCATTTGGGCCTTTGTGGAATGAGCCCCAGGGAGGGTTTTGCCCTTGAGGTTCCAGTGATGATGGAGATGGATTCAAACCCACTGTGTGTTTGCTGCATTCCCAGAGGCTGTTCCTGCTTTGGTTGGAATCTCCCTGCTCACATCTGGTATTATGGAATGCAAGTCACCCTGCAAGGCCATTGTTAAGAACCTGGGCACCCAGAAGTTTCCCAAATCCCAAGTCCAGGATCCTGGGGAGTGTATGTGCATCTGATAACACAGCAGCTTTGGTCAGGAAAAAGAAACAGATGTCCAAGCCCAATAAAACTGAAAACTTCCACTCTTTCAAATTTGGATCCTGAGCAATTTCTTGACCCCAGCGAGGCATCAGTACATCCCACTGGGCATTGGGAGGCAGGGGATGGGCTCCAAAGGCTCCTGGAAAAGCTGAGGCTGCACTGGAGTCATCAGCCCATGACTGGTTTGGTTATTAGCACTTGGAGGTGTCACAGGGATCAGCGTTCCTTTGTGCACACACCTGGATGGGCCTGCTGGGGGCTGTGGCCTGGGAATGCTGGCAGGGATGCCCACAGGAACTATGGCAGGGATGCACACAGGAACCCTGGCTGGGATGTCCCTCAGGAACCCTGGCAGGGATGCCCACAGGAACCCTGGCAGGGATGCCCACAGGAACCATGGCAGGGATGCACACAGGAACCATGGCAGGGATGCACACAGGAACCCTGGCAGGGATGCACACAGGAACCATGGCAGGGATGCACACAGGAGGCACAGCTGGATGCTCTTCCAAAGAGGTAACAGGAAATACAGTGCACACAGCCCAAGCACTGCAGACTGGGGCACAATCCTGACAGTTACAGTAAAATCTGACAGCTGAAGCCTGTGCCAGGCTGGAAAGGCAAGGAGCAGACCTGTGTGTGCAGGAGGACTGGGGAGAACATGTTACAATCTGCTGTGCTGAAGGTGGCAAGGAGGCCCAGCTCCAGCAGTGGGTGCTGTTAGCAGACACCAGTTGTGATCCTAGGGGGAAAGTCTGTTTAATTTTGCACTTAAGGCAAGAACTCATTAATTATAGCATTTCCTCTGTGAGGTTGAGGCTTAATTCATGGGAGGAAAAGAAATTTTTGGCAATAACACAGACTAATTCCTAGTTAAAAGATTGTGCTGTTTGTTCTCTTCACTGTCTCAGCTGAGTCTCTGGAGAAGGCTGTGGGTCAGAGCAGGCTGTGAGGGAGCAGGAGAACACGGCATGGACAGGACTGGTGCACACCAGGCACAGCACTTTAACACTCCAACTGAACAGCAGATGTCCTTTTTTTTTGGGAAATACACCAAAACCCACTTGTACAAAGTAGAATTCTACACAGACAAAACACTGGCCAGAGGAAGATCACCTTATGCACAGGAGAGGCTGTAGAAGCATTCACTGTGTCTCAGATTCTTAGAGAGACGTGGCATCCTGGAGTGCTTCTGCTGTCCCAGGTTCATTCAGCTGGAACACGGGCAGTACCACGTGGAGGAGCTTGTGGTTCAGAGCACAGAGGGACTTCCCTGTCCCCTCACACTGCCTTCATTGCCAGGGCAGGAAGGACAGTAACAACTTGAATGCGACTTGTGTTTTAAAAGATTTCCAGACATAAACTGGAGTTGGTTTGGCAGCTCTTTTGTCACCCCTGGTGCACAGTCCAGGGGCCAGAGGGGCACCAGGCTGCGTGACTGAGGTGCTGCAGGCAGCTGTCACAGCCAGCCTCGGGATGCTGGCATTTATTGCACATCTGGGGACAGAGCAACTTCGAGAGAAATGAAACAAGGTGCCATCACCATTGTCACTGAGTGTGCACGCTGGCACGTGAAAAGCCTTTTTGTAGAAATTACCTTATTGCAATTACACAGAGAGAGAAAAAGGGCTCTCGAGTTACAGTGTACAAAACAAAGCACATTGTTCACTGCTGGACTTAAGAAAATCCCAAAGTGCCTTGGGACTGAACGCTCTCCAGTTTGAAAGGGGTTGGTTACGTGTCTTCCACTTCTCTATGCTGAGAGATCTGAGATAACTAGTTTGTCTGACTTGTCTCCAGTTTCAGGGGGAGATAAGACTTCATCTGTATCATAGTCTTCTTCACACGATCTGCAAAGACAAAAGGTGTGTCTTTAAAAGCTGTATTTTGGGTTTCAGGCGAGCTATGTCAGTGGCTACCAAAGCAGCTGCCTAGCAGACAGGAGCATACAAGAGGTGAAGCTCGAGGAGGGTGTTCCTAAGGCCCTGAGAGCAGTGTGGCAGTGGTCAGTCCTCTGAGAGCCCTGTGCTCCAATCCAGCCTCCTTTGGGAGTTCAGAACCAATTTTCATGGTGTTCAGCATGAGAAAATTTGAATCCAGTTTCAGTAACAATTGTCAGTAGCTCCCAGAGCCTTAACAGTTCAGAGCAGAACAAAGTCATGCAGCCCCAGCCCCAGCCCCTAAGGAGGCTTGGCTGGCTCAAACACCTGGTGGTGCCCAGAGCATCCTGTGGCTCAGGCTGTCCTGACAGCCACAGAGAGCCCTGGCCACGTCCCCCTGCTCAGCTGCAAGCTGCATACCAGGGCTTGGCATTCATGGCCTGAGGAGCCTTGGTGTGGATTCCCAGCTCAGGCTGCTGGGGTTCTGTGCCCTGGGGCTCCCATCCCATTCCTGTCCTGGAGAAATGATCGTTTTCAGATGTTTCCCCTTCAGTCTCAGCACACTAGAGGTTAGTTTCTCAGTGCTCCCAAAAAATCAAAATTCCTTTTGTTGTGAAAGCAGTGCTGCTCATGAAGGGATTGTTCCAGCACAGAACAGCTCTAGTGCAGCTCTGGCCTGCAAAAGATGAACTCCTTTAACACCCCAGCAAGGATGTGCCAAGAAGGAATTGTCTACCACTTCCTGTGCTGTCTCTCCTAACCCATCCCTGGGAGCCTGTCAGGATGTGTCTTGCTGTGGGAGGATGCTGTGCTGGAGTGGGATGATCCCTGTGTGAGGAGGAGACACAGCAGAGTGACTTTCCTGGACATTTCCATCTGCTCTTCCCTAAAGGAAAGCACCTGCTCAGTAATTCTGCCACCTTCTGGATTCTTGCATAAGTGGGAAGAGGGAAACAGTGCTCTGGATCCTACACCAGTAACTCTTCTGACCATGCATGCCAAAAAATATGCAATTTGCCCACTTTTTGCTTCAGTGGTCCCTGTGGGAAGGCCCTGCTTCCCCTACCCGGGAATGGACGGGATGTTTGAAAGTGCCTCAGCTTCTCTAATCACTCCTTGGTTTATGATGCAGCTGAGGAAAACTGTTTCTTCATGTGAATGCTGCTGTCAGCAGTGCTCCTTCTGCAGCCTCTTTCCTCCAATTTTACCAACTTTTGTTAGCTTTGTTCCTTTTTCTCCTGCACATGGAATGTGACCTCTTCCACAGATTCACACATTCACCAGCACTTGGAGCTCCCTTATAGTGTTTTTTTCCCTGTGCCTTTTGTTTCTGGATTAAACCTTCTCATGTCTCCTTCAAAAGGGGCTTCCCATTGTTCCTTCCCAGGTGAATTACTTTTCCACTTCACTGTTTTGCTCCTTAAGGCTCAATAGTGCTTGCCTTTCCCATCTTGGAATAAATGCTTTCCACCTCTATGGCTCAGAAACATCCATGGGATGCTTTTCCACAAGACTAGTACTACAGACAATCCCCTCCTTTCCTTCCAGGACACTTTTAGGACTTCACAGTCCTGTAAAAACAAATACAGGATCGTGTAGGTTAAACACCCATTCCTCAAGACTCAGCTCTAGCTTGTACAGAGGAGGCAAATTACCCCAGGGAATTCTTTGTCCTCCCTTCTGGCAAACACACATTTTGGCTCTGGGTGGCTCAGGGGTGTACTTCTTCCCCCTTCCCCTCCTTACCCTGCTGGGCTCGTGGAAAGGAGCAGCTGAGCCATTGGATAACTCGAGGGAGACAAGGAGGATGGTCTGAGCTGCCTAAACCAGCACCATCTGATCCTGTGCCTCTGGGATGCTCTGCACTGTGCCCTGGCTCCTTGTTGCTCAGGGGAAGGGCATGTTTTCCTATATGCAGTTGATATTTCCCATCCCATGGACAAGGATTTCTTTCCATGGAGGCAGCTGTGCTTTCCACACTCATCAGCTGGCTGAAGCTGGTTTCTGGAACAGTGAGCAAAGCTGTGCCCACTGCAGCCCCAGCCTGGCCTGCAGGAAGGGCTGGCTGCAGAGCCAGGGCTTATCTCTGCATCAAGGGCTAGTGCTGGGCAGCCCCAGCCCCTGGTGCTCCTCGGAGAACAGTGTGTGTGTGTGGTCACCAGGAACAGACTCTCCATTAATCTCACACAGCACAGAGCACAGCAGTGCTCAGCCCAGCTTCCAGTGAAACACGGGCAAGACAGCCTCTTCCTCCTGTTTTGGGACAGCCTTGGAGTCACTCAGAGTGTCACTGCCTGCATGAGATTCCCCTTGCAGGAGCAGTGCTCTGTCCTGGCCACGCCTGCAGACAGACAGACAGAAACAAACCTCCTTCCAGAGGGGCAGGGACAGGGCTCATCAGATGTGGGATCTCACAACGTGGGACACAACTACTAAATCATCTGCAGTTGCTGAATGATGGTTGTTTTCAAATGTGTTAATAAGATAAAGACCAGATTTCATGTTCTACCAGCAAACTTAGCCAAAAATCTTCCAGTTTCTCAGAGAGCTCATGAATTGTCTTGGTTTTGTCCCCGCTCCCTGTTTCTGTCACCCTCAAAGGACAGCACAAAGAATGGATGTGTGAAAACTCAATGGCTGTTTCTGGCAAATTTGTCTGGGCATCCAGCTCTTTGTTTTTCCTTCTCCCTTCCTTTTTCCCTGCGTGGTCTGTTGCTATGCTCCACAAATGAGATCTAATCCTGCTGCCATGACTACAGAGCTTTTCAGGGGCTCTTAAAGGCAAGCAGCAAGGTTCTGCCATGCTCTTTACAGGAAGACTCAGCGCTGCCTCAGCCAACCCTCCCAGACCCACATCACCTGCTGCTTTTCCTCTGGGTTTGGGGAGTCTGGGCAGCGAGTTGTGGTCCTGCAGAGTTGTACTGGCAGCCTCCTATTCCCTTTCTGGGCTGAGGACACAGGTGTTGCAAAGCAGTGCAGGGAATACAGCAATCCCATCTTCCATCCTGCTTTACCTCATCTTCCATTGTGAAGCCACAGAAAGGCAGGGCAGCTCAGAGGGGATGAGGGAACAGCCCGTTGATGTTTGGATTCACATCACAGGCAGAGGGGGAAACAGCTCTCAATAGCTTTGCAAATCTCTGTGGCTAATTAATAGGTGCTACTGTTATCCCAAGCAATTCCCAGTGTGGGAAGTTTTGAGAATGATGCAATCTTCTCAGTGCTCTCACGGCTCTCCAAGGACTGCTCAGGAATGGATGCAATCCTGAATCATGCAACATTAACATGGGGGAGTGTTCTCTGGAGGTATGTTACATAAATCTGGAGACTTCCAGAGAAATACTCTCAAGATACCAGCACAGACACAACCCTAAGAGATGATTATACTGAGTCTCCATACATCTGCAGGAAGCCCGTGCACACAGAGGGGCTCTGCAGCAACTGCTCTGCATAAATTCACTGACTAAACATAGCTGGTGTGTCTGTCTAGAATTTTACAGGAGGCAGAAAATTGACTGTAGGCATTGCAGAACCCAAATGTACTAAAGAAGTCTCAATAAACTTAGCAAATGAATGACAATGTTGAAATACAGCTTATGAAGAGCACAGACTAACAGGCATGGAGTTTGGCAGAAGGTAACAAGATTTGCATAAAGAAAGGTAGGTTAATACATGTAACAGAGCTACAGCTTCTCACCCGTGACAGTGTGACACGGCCAACACGTGGCCAAGACCAGCAAAGGGCGTATCTTTCTGTATGGTTCCCCCAAGAAAGAGGCTTTGTCCCTTCTCCCAGCCCCTGCAGGGGTGTGTGCAGCTGAGCCCAGCCCCGTGCAGTGCAGCACCGCGTCCTGCTCACCCCTCCTGCAGAGGCTCCGTGCCCGACTCCTCGGCCACCAGGATCTCGTACTCCTCGGCCGCGTACCTGTCCCAGTCGGAGGGCTCGGGGCCGTCGCTGTCCACGTCCTGCAGAGAGCACAGCGTCAGGGACACCTGTCCCCAGCCTGCACACACAGGCACAGCAGCAGTGCCAGAACAGAAAGAGCCCCTCAAAAACTGCCTCCACTGAGAGACCCGCGATGATCTCACAGTATTTTAACATCAGCACATCAAGGACTATGCAAAAATACCTCCTGGAGTCTATAAAGTCCAGCCTGTGACCTGAGCTGCCAGCAAACTGCATCTGCTTCATTTCAGAGGGGCAATAACCACACACCTGCCTTGCTCTGGCCCAGCACACCCCGTTCTGTGCACTTTGTAAGTGGCTGAAGAACTTGGGGGTTTAAAATGTGTTTATTAAATGTTAATTGTAACTGATCTTTAGAGGGACTCTTCACTGTTTGCCAAGTTCGGGCAGGTTTGAGAGAGGATTACAGGATAACATCCCTATAAACATTTGGCGCTCTGCCATTTACTGTAAGTTATCCCCCAGCCCTACTTGGCTGCTCTTATAGTGATCCAGTTTAAACAAACAAACAAACAAACAAACAAACAGGATGGTTCTGGCTTGGGATATATTTCAGCCTTGAGTCATGGAACCACAAAGTTTCTCTTGGAGATTACGTAGGAACAGCTGTGAGGGAGCCAGAGTTGGTTTTGGCATCCCCTCCACTTTACTGTACTTTGAGCAGATAAGAGGCTTCTGGGAGATGCTCAATAAGGTGCAGTCACATCTGGCTTCCCTGGCTATGCCAGAAACAAAGGCCTTCACACCAACAGCTGGCAAAACTCGAGTCTCTGAGCATGCCACACCTCGTGGTGAGCAGCAACTGTGAAATCCCAAAGCCACGCTCTCCTGCTGTATTTTCTCTGCGTGACGAAGGACAGTGCAGCCAGGCTGACAAGCAGGCACAATCTGTGACATCCAAACCTTGTACCTGGGCTGAGCCCCCTCTTTCAGCCTCCAGTCTCACACTGCACTGCCAGGGCTGGTGCCACACGATCAGTGATGGCCACCACATCATGGAGCAGCAGCACAGCTCGTGTGGGAAGAGCTGCAGTCCCAGCTCTGCTCACATCAGGATTTGCCATGGGGTCACATCAGGGGGCTCAAGGCTTTGTCCATCACAGCTTGAAAACCTCCAAGAACAGAAGCTGCACAACCTCCCTGAGCAACCTGTTCCAGCGTTTGACTGGTCTACTTCTGAAAAAGTTGTTCCCATATTCAGTTGGATTTTCCCTGCATCCAGGAGCACTCCAAGGATGGCTTTGAGAAAGCCTGTATCTAGGAATAAAGGTGATTTATACCTTTTGCACTGCAAAGGGATCCCTCTGTTCATTGTCCAGGTATTTCTCCAAATTGAAGAAGGTATTGTAGAACACATGAGCCATTCTGCACCTCTTCAGGTCTCGCAGGGTTACTCTTCCTACAGAAAAAACCCACAGGATTGTGCTACTGAGCTCTTAGTGGCAGACTGGACCTTGTCAGTCTCAGTTTTAATCATAACACCAGTAAGCTTCAATATTGCAAAATTTCTTCCCTACTCAGTCAAGGATTTTAAAATTATTCAACAAATAGGTGTGTTTATTAGGCCTAAATCTCACATACATATGGAGGTCTCTGATATTCACGACATGAAAGAATGTGAACAGGGATGGTCCAGTTTCATAATGCAGACTGTCAGCACATCCCACAGCTGGAATAAATAAGACATGTTGCTCCAGTTCCAACAAGTTAATGCACAAGGTCTCTTAGAATTTCAAGCCTCCTGGTGGCACAATGGGCCCTGTTGAGCCTGTGACCTCGTGCAGTGATTTCAGCCCTGTGGCTCTAACACAGGGCTGCACCTACAGACAGGTCACACAGTGACATCCCCTGCCCAGGTCACCACTGAGCAGAGAAGAGCAAAACTCTGCTCCAGCAGGACTTACCTTCCCTCTCTGGCTTCACGAGGTCCAGCATCTGGCACAGCAGGTCCTGGAAGGGCAGTGGCTCTATGCCCATCACCTCCATGCGCTCACACTGCTCCTCGTAGAAATACTCCAGCTCATACATGGAGAGCACCCCGTCCCCATCCAGGTCCATGCAGCGGAACCAGTACTCGATGCTGGAAAGGGACAGGGGCAGGAGATCTGAGCACTGCACCAGCAAGTCCACACAGCACAGACTGCAGCAGTGCACTTCCCTTCTCGATCCCCCGGGGCTCCTCTGCCCAAAGACTGGCACAAACCAGGGACGAAAACACCCTCTGGCAAGGGCCAGGGCACAGGCCAACACGCAAAGCACGTCCTGTTGGTCCCTCAGGTGGTTTGTGAGCAGCACTGCCCTGCTCATGGCCTGTTTCACCTGGCTCCTGTAACAGTGTCCATGGTGCTGCAGCCTGAGGAGCTCATGCAGGTCAGGGTGTCCCTGTCCAACCAGCAGCAAGAGTTGGCCAAGTCCAGCCAAGAGTGAACCCAGGACACTGTGGGGACCCTGATGAAGGATGAGACAGGCATAGCATGCACCTTTCCTCTGCTCCTTTAGACAGAAGGCAGTGCTCCCAGGCAGCTACACCCTGCATCCTCCCCACCTCTGGATGCTCTACCCTGCACTAGTGAATTCCTCTCACTGTTATTCAGAAGATTCCTTGTGCTAATGATGGCAGGCAGGTGTGGATCAGCTCTGGACAGCAGTCTCCCACTGGCTGTACGAACCAGGCCACGGGCAGGTTACAAAGTGGCACTGTGAGGGTTCCCCAAAATCCTTCCTGCACACCTGGTACATGTGTGAAGGGAACGTGCCCCACCTCTGCCAGCACCTCAGGGGGCTGTGTCCAGAGCCAGTGCTTCATGGCATGGGGGAACCAAAGGCACTCATGACTACCAAGACATTAAACATGACAATAAAAATCTGTTCCTACACAACTTCTCTTCAAGAAAGGCAAATGATTTGACCAAAAGTGGACCATAAGTTGCTTTCCTCCTAATGGAACCCAAGCTGCTGTCTCCTGTAGAAAGTGGTAGTTCCCAGAAGTTTCTGTATCTTCTGTGCTCAACTCAGTACTTTCACTAGGACCCAGAAATCAGTCAGACCTGGTAGCACTCCTTTTGTCTTCCTCCGAAATCAGGAGCCACACAAAATCAGCGTAACTCATGCGGCCTTCCTTCTGAACCTCAGTGCCTCTGCAAGACACAGCAGGGAAAAAAGTTAAAAATCACCAGGCTCTGAAACACTCAGCGTGTCAGCAAACATATTTTTCAAACGTCCCAGATCATTAGTGAGAGAAAATGGGGCACCATCACCCATTCAGCCTGCACCCTCCAGCACCAGGCACAGCATTTGCTGTCACTGCAGAGCTGAGGCTCATCTGCCACATTCTCTGCACAGCAAGGGCTGGGCTCCTTCACTTCCCAGAGGCTTCACAGCAGTGCCCTCCAGCCATCCCTGTGCCACATGCCCATGCCACATCCCCCAGCTGTGCCCACTTATCCCACCCTATGGCATTTTGTAATTTGTCTCACTCCATTTTCAGGCAGCTCCAACTGAAGCACCCTTTTGGAAACCATTCTGATCAGTGGGGGGTTTTGAGAGTACCTTGAGAGTAATTTCTAAGCGGCCCCGACAGGAATTCCCTTCCCTTCCACCCCCAGCCAGTGTGGTATCCTCACCTCACCACAGCACCGCTGAATATTCGCTCAATAATCCTGTTTGATAAAGCTGGAAACAAAGAAAACATGGAGAAAATGAAGCCACAGGTCACAGAAATAACTGCAATCAGTTGTTCATGCTGATTGTACACAAAGCCATTTCCCATTGCTAAAATACTCTGCCCACACTGCCTGTTTGACCTTTCTCTGTTCAGCAGCATTTTATGAAAACCAAGGGTCATTTTCCCAGTGTGTCTGCCTCTGTATCCTCCCAAACACCACACTGTCCCACAAGGATGGCAACTGCTGTCTGGATTCTTGGACATGGGCAGTGTTACTCCTGCCTTGCTGCAGTAGGATTGGTCACATCAGCAAACCCTACTCATTCAGCGGGTATTGAAATAGCAGTTCAGTTATCCAGCCAAAGTGACACATCAACCCCCTACAAACACTTCTCAGCAGAGCACAGGCTGGGCCAGCCCTCAAGCCTCCTGTGCAACAAATCCTCCATTCCACACTCCAGGCTCCCAGCAGGGCCAAGGCTCCCATTTCACCTATCCCAAGGGAGGCCCTTCTCCATCCTCACCCCACCCAGACCTATGACCAACACTCCTGACCCCTGGGACTGCCACACTCACTCAGAACCCCCATGTCCTTCCTGTAAACCCCTGCACTTGGAACATGTGGGCTTTTCAGCCCTTTGTGGATTTGTATTCCATTAATTTATCCATGGCTCTCAAACCTTTGAAAACTCACAGCACCTGCTCAGCTTGTGGAACTCAAGAGACATTCTCCCGAGTGCCTCTGCAAGCTGAAATTCCCCAAGCTTCTCTGGACTCTGGAATTTCTCTCATTGCACTTCAGCAGCCTTGGAAGTTCACATGGGCTTGTCCTTTCAGTCCCTACTTCCAAGTTCCTGTGAAACCCTCAGTAAATAATAAGCAAGTTTCAGGACACCATTCCAGCTTGTCCCTCTGGTAGTGACCCACATGTGAACAGAAGCTCCATCTGTAGCTACTCATGCACAAAACAGTGTGTCCTGCAGTCCCTGCAAATTCCTCTCTAAATCAGCATTTACTTAAGGGATGGATGGCTCCATTGAAATTTTTCCTTTGAGGCATCAAATTGACCACATTAAAGGCAGGCTTCACTCTTGTATTTTCAGCAATGCCCTATGTCCCACCACAGCCTGTAGGCATCATACCTTGGTCACTGTACCGAGCCAGGTCCTTCTGGCTGATGTAAAGGTCATGGTCAGTGTCCAGCTCCCAGAATTTACAGTATATCACATAGAAGTGCTCGTAGGAGAAATAGTCTGTGATCTGGTTTATGTCGTCCTCTTCTTCTAAGAGAGCAAGTGTCTAAAAGGGTACCAACAGAGTGGGAAGTGAGACCTGGAGAAGAGGCAGCTCAGCAGCTGAAGCTGAGGAAGGCAGGCAGAAGCTGGATGAACACAGCTCTGAGAACCAGCCTGAAAAACAGCCTTTCCCACCCAAAACACAACCTTTCCAGCCCAAAAAACAGCCTTTCCAACCCAAAACACAGCCTCTGTCCCCAGGAGCTCTTGTTGCTGTGTTGCTGAAGAGGCACCTCCCGAGCACCTGGGGCTGTGCTGCCCAGCACACGCGTGCACAGCAGCCCTGCCTGTCCCCTGCAGCTGGGCTGGGCCCTGGCAGGGCTGAGGCAGAGGCACAGGAAGCCCAGCAGCTCTGGGGCATTGCAGACCTGCCCCAGAGACTCCACTGACAGCAGCGAGTGGGCATGGGAACAGCCCTGCACGGGACTGAGACACATCTGTACCCATCACACAGTGCCTGCCTGGCTCCACAGGGCACGGCCGAGCCTTGCTCCAGACTCAGCCTGCACTGGGCAAGGCGGGATGGCAAACAGATCAAACCAATCACGCTGATTAATTTTTTGCTGTCACTGGCAGGAATTATTCTGGTTTAACTGGGAGCTTAAGACAGATTTCCATCCATAACACCTGCTAACATGTCTTATTAGAACATATTTAGTGATAATATGTGTGGTTCATTCTCACTTCACACCTTCCTCTGTCCTTCCCAGGGACAGGAGGCTGTTCCGTGTTTAGCAGTGCTACCTCCCTGCCTGTCTTCCTCCTGGTGCTGAGGCCACAGGACACCAGAGAGCCTTTTCAGTCCAAGAAGTGATGCTCCAGTGAGCTCCACATCTGGCCTCCCCTGCCCTCACAGCCTCTCAGAGGGAAGGTGAAATTCCCTGAGAGCCATCCCTGGGAACTGTCTCTCCAAGCAGGCAGGCCCCGTGGCCCTTTCACCCATAACCATAAAAACAGATGCTGTGCTATGTGTTGGCACTGATGTTTCAGCATCAACTTCCAGTCACCTCCACGCCAAAGAATCCCAACAGAACCCTCACATCCTGCTATGCACCAGGTTCAGTGTCAGGGACAACAGGAAGGCACTGCCAGACCTGCTCTGTTCTGACCAGCTGACACTCAAACCCAAAGAGCTCTGATTAATCACTCACCAGCCTCTTCAGACTCTTCATGGATCTTTCCTTTTCTTTGCAGATGATAATCACTTGGGGAGATTTTGCAATAAATAGAATTTTCTTTTATAGCTCATGCTCAAATATACCATTTACACATGCAGCAAAGAGCTGCCCATGTGAAATTATGGTCCCAGACATGAATTTCCCTGCTGCAGGAGATGAAAGGCAGAGTAGATATGGAAGGAGAAAAAGGAAGAGTGCACAAAGGGAGAAAATGAGTGAATGAAGATCAAGGATAAGCTGGGAAGTTTTATCTGTAACAGAGATTAGGGAGGCACTGGGATCCCAGGGCTTGGACTGGCATGAGCCTGCCCAAAGGAGCACTCATTTCTTCATCAGCTGATGAGGTCAGTGAGGCAGATGAGGTCTGAGAGGAGGAGGAGTGTGAATTCATGCTCAAGGGTTTTGAGGACAATAGCACCCTACATCAAACAGGAGACAGGAAGGAAGTCTCACTGTCTTAGCCAAGTCCTTCATCCTTCAGCATAAAGACTTTGTGGCTCTTTCAGTTGGGCTGGACTTGAGCAGCCTTGGACAGGTTTAACCTGGTCCTCTTTTGGATAAACCACACACAGAGGACAGTGATGCAAATGGTGACAGAAGGACGCACAGCAGGGATTGAACAGGCTCTCTGCTCTTTGTTGCCCTGTGGGATCAGCTCCAGGGTGATGGCAGAGCAGGACCCACCTGCCCAGCTGGCAGGGGCTGGGCCTGGCTGGGAGGCACGAACTGTCCTGCCCTCTGGCACTGCAGCAGCTTCTCTCAGCTGCCTCCCAGCCACCCCAGGGTGTCCTGCTGTCCTTCCTGCCTGGCCAGACCAGGAGCCAGGAGCCAGGCTGCTCCATGGAGCTCCAGAGCTGGTGCTGGGCACCCCATGAGCTCCTCCACTGCAGTCCCTGCTGCTCTCAGCTCAGCCCAGCTCAGCCACAGCTCCTCCACCAGCCCCAGCGCTTGGCCCATCCTGCTCCAGGCCCAGTTCCCTCCCCTCCCAGCCCAGGAACAAGGGACTGTGCCTTCTAGGTCTTGTCCAACAAACCCACGTACTTGCAGGAAGTTGCTTTTCCTCAGCTCTGGCAGAGTGATCTTCCCGGACCAGGAGCGGTTCACAGTGTAGAATATTCTCTGTATAACCTGCAACACACGAACAGTGCCCTTGAAATCAGCCCCTGAAACACACTAGTTGGGAATTGAAACACAGCAACTTTGTTTATTCACTCAGCCTATGGACACTTCTGGAAAACTGGTGATCTTTTTTATAGGAGCTACTATGCTTAATTCATTACACAGCCTCAAAGTAACATTTGCTTTTGAAACAGTATTGCCCATTTCACTCTGCAAACATTTTCCCTGCTCTTAATTCACCTTTTGGGACATGCAGATGAATTATTTATGTCAGAAACATGTTCAGAGCACTGATGAATCACTTTGAAACCGAGTTTTTGAGTTTTCAGGGGCTGTAGCTTGCATGGATCTCAGGTGAAATAGGGTTCTAGGTTCACGTTCTAGGGAAAAAGGAAGTCAGGACTTCACATTCCTGACTCCCGCAGAGGAAGCAGGAGGTGTAAATGAAAGACACGGTTGATGTCTGACCTGTTGTGCCCATAACAAAGCCTCACCTTCCAGGGGCTCCCTGAAAGAGAGCAACAGAGATTATCTGTACATTTATCCCGGGGAAGTGTAAACCTCCTTCACCTCCTCTCCTGATGTACTTCTGGGGAAAGGGAGTGCAAACCACAGGGGATACACAGACTTCTGAGAGCCCACGAGGGTACCAGACCCAGCGCTCCCTGAGCACCTCAAAACCCTAGCCCTTCCTAATCTGCACCTCGCCAGCTTGTCAAGGACCATCACAAAGGAGGGAAAACATCAATGCTGATCAAGCACATACAAGAATAGACCTACAGGGCAAAGAACAACAAACATCCCAGCACCAGAAAGGGGGAACAGAACTACCTGATTATCAGCACTGAAATCTATGGAAGGTCATTCTTGTTGACCAAACCCAACACAAACCTTTGATGTCTCTTAACATTGGCCCATCCCTCCAATTATCCTAAAATTTTGTTAAACTTCAGTGCATATTATTCCAACACAAAATTTAACTTTACAGAAGTAGTTTCAAGTGGGCAACCACTGCTGGAGGGCCATGCTTGGACTGGTCATACAAGTGCTGGTTCTTAGTCCAGAACAGACCTGGAACCAAGTATGAGATTGCTCTCCACAGCCTGCTTTGGGGTAGAGAGATCAGTGAGACAGTAAAGGCTGGTGGCACACACAACTTTGAGAGCAGCAAGAATGATCTGAGGACTATAAATGTGTCCTGATGAGAGAGAAGTAATAGACCCAACTCAGCTGAACATGACACCTACGGGCAACAGTGCAGGCCCTCCATCACTCCAGGCCTCAAAGGTGCAAGTCCTTCTAAGCTGGGTGTCAATTCAAGTAAAAACAAACAAAAATAGACCTATCCCAACTGGCAGCCACTAAGCAATGTTCTCTGGCCTGTGTTAGAGGTCAGGCTAGGCAATCACAATGATCTTTTCTGGTCTTAAGTGCAATGAAGAAGCTGTTTGTTCCTTTAATGCCTCTGGCAGCCACTGCCATTCTGGAGTCTATTTTTGGACTTTGTTTGGCTTTTGCTTCCCAATTGCACAAGAGCTCAGAGACTGGAGTGGGTCTCACCTCATCCATAACCCATTATCACACCTGACAACTCGGCACCAACTCTGAAAGATACAGGCTGTTCACACCATTCCAAGGATTCAGAAACAGCAACCCCAAGAACCAGAGAAAGGACCCCTTACCGACAGTTCCTCTCTTGCTCTGCCTGCAGGGTAATAAAAGACAACAATTTCCATTTGTGACACATAAGAAACTGTTCATCAGACCACATGGATAAAGATGTTCCACCTGCTCCCTCCTCACCTAGCTGTAAAAACAAGGCATTCAGAGGTAAAACAGGATCCCTTTCCATCTCTTTTACCATGTCCAGTCACTCATTGCAGGCTTTCTTGTTCAACTAATGGTTCAGTTGCAATGGGTAGTCCACAGTGTATATATCAGTACAAAATGTCAATACTTCTCTTTTTTCCCAGGCTGTCATAAAAAGAATTTTGGAAACACTCCAGCTCATAACCAGCTCACCTGACATGATTTGCAGTATTTAAGGTACACCTGTCACTTATGTCTTACTGAAACCCACAACTGGCTTCGTTTTTCCCAACGTGGAAGATGGTTTAGTCTGAATTCAGTACGTAATCACAGACTCCCAGAATATCCTAAGTGGGAAGGGACCACCAGAATCATCAAGTCCAACTCCTGATAAGCCTTTGGAAGGAGGAGCCCCTTCCTATTGGCTCATTATCTTCAGGTCATCAACCTCCAGGACCCAAACCATTGATGGATGAGTTGCAGACTTTTCCCCTCTCTTCCACAGAAGAACACAAGCAATACCACTTCTGGAAAGTCCACACAGCTTTATTAACCCCCATAGCCACCCTCCCCTTACACATTCACGTTGGTAATACTGCATACACTGAAGCATTTTTCCACAGGCACTGTATTTTAAGCTGGTTTTAGCTGAGTTTCCCAACATGCAGTGCTAACTCCGAGCCTGGTTTGAATGTTCTGGTCGAAGTCACACTTTAAAGCTTTACAACAAATGCCACATGTTATTCTGCATCATCTTCACCAGCTTCAGGAGTCTCTCTGTGGAAACAAACACAACTAGTTTAGCAATACAAAGGCTCACAGATGGGATACAGGTGAAATTCCAGGCTGGGGTGTCCAAAAGGCACCTTTAAAAGGTGCTGAGGTGGCAGTGAGAGTTGAAAGGTGCATACACATCTTACCCATCCTAGACCATGAGCTTGGTCTCAACCAAGTGACACTGTATCCAGCAATGAACACAAAGCCGTGTCTCCTTACAGGCCTCATCTGTAACACAAAAATAAACTGTAATTCTGGCACTGGCAGCAAAGACAGCATTCTGCCACTGTAAGTACGTATAAGGCACTCTACCTTGAAGCAATCAAAATGATCCAGGTAGTCTCAAAATCCAAGGGCAAAGCTGTTTCCTTCATTATCTCCTGGTGGAAACACTGGATTTTGTAACATTAAAGACAGAAGTGCCAGATTGCCTGTGAAAGGAGAGGTGAGAAATACGACCTCCCACTGTTGCTGAGGGCCAAGTGCTGTCACTGCAGATGGGCAGAGCCTGCCCTGCCAGCCTGCTCGGCTCTCCTGACTCTGCTGCAGCCAGGCAGGGGCTGCCTGTGGGCACAGGCACCCAGAGCAGCCCTGTCCTGCCAGCAGGAGGAGGCTTTGCTGCTACATAGCCCTCTCCTCGGCCACGGGCACCACCTTCCCTGGCTGCCTGTCCCAGCAGTGCAGGGAAGAGGGTCTGAGGGCTCTGACTGCAGCAGGAGAGCAGGTAGGACATGCAGGATCAGGCAGCACAGAGCAGCTCCACATACTCTCAAGGGCCTGGGTCTGGGACTGCTTTATGGTGGTGATGGAGGGCGTGCCCAGGCACCAGGGAGGCTGTGGAAAAGGAGAAAGGAAGCAAAAGGTGCCGCCCTTCAGTAGGAGCCTGCACTTTTTCTCAAAGTGGAACCACAGCTTCACACAGCTGGTCTCAGACCACAACCAGTGAGGTCCAGAAAGTGCAGTGAGGGTAACCATGTGGAGATTACTCTACAAAGACATTTGTTTCTTGCCTGAAGAACAGGAAAAGTGTGTGACTCAAGAGGAACCCCTGAAGGCAGAGGCACGGAGCTGCCTTTGTCAGCACCCAGCTGGCAGCATGAGAACAGCCACACATGGCAAGGTATGTTGGTACTGCAGTCAGAAACCGACAGTGTGACCTCCAGTCTTTCAGCTCTCAGCCCTCTGTGCACCTTAAACACCAGCACACACGTGCCATGGGCACTTCGCACACTCCCCCATTCCTGTGCCTCCATCGCTCCCTGGCCGTTCCCCTGTCTGTTCTGGACAGTCTCTGTGCTCACTGTACCTGCTGTCTTGCTCCACAGGGAGCATTTGATTATACACTGATGTTCACTGTCATGTTCAAGTGCATCTAAACCACTTAGAATTGATTCCCATTACACATTTTCATAAAACATCAGTGTGACAGCTCGGGGTTTGCCCACAGAAACAGTCTTTCTGCCACCTGCTCCTGACAGGAACGGCCCCAGCCTGCATGTGCCAGTGACCTCCCAGCTGCCATGTGTGGTGCAGCAGGTCCCCAGCAGACCCTGGCAAGCAAACAGCAGGAACTTTCAGCCCTGAGCCCTGTTGGGATGCAGCTCCCATCAGGTCTGCCATTATTTGAATTTGTTACTGCTGCAGAGACAAAACATCCCAGCATTTATACCTTTTATACAGGTTCATGCCTATCACGAGACAAACCTAAAGAGAGTCCAAGCTTAGCCAGGTGAAGCACCAGCCTAACTGCTGACTGCAGCCTTGGAACAAGGCTACAGAACAAACCCCAGCAACAAGCAGCAGGCACAAAAGCTGGGAGACACAGAAAGCCTAGGCAGCTTTCTGGCAAGAGAAGAGTTGGACAGTAGGTCCTTGTGTGCAGTGGCTGTTTTGTACTAGGAATAATCCCAGATTCTCCATGCCCAAGTGACAGGAACCTTCCAACAGGCAGCCTTCCATGTCTCAGCAGCCCAGCACAACCCAGAGTGACTTAGCAGTTCTCAAAGACCAAAGAACCTCTTTTCTATTCATCAGGACAAAAAGGATGTTTTTATAGATTTGCTTAAGACCAGAAAGAATCATTATTACCCTTCTCAAGAACCCCTTGCATACACAG
Source organism: Xenops minutus (assembly GCA_035221455.1). Lineage (NCBI taxonomy): Eukaryota > Metazoa > Chordata > Aves > Passeriformes > Furnariidae > Xenops > Xenops minutus. The sequence goes on from JAWWEE010000010.1 coordinate 19,721,024, forward strand.
GCAGATTTGCTACTCCTTTGGAAGCACTTCTTAAAATACCTCGTTGCCAGTAATATTAAAAATACCTATTTTTTAAATAATGGAAGGGTTTGCTGATGGGAGCAGGGATTGATCCCAGAAGAGGGCTGGCTCAGTGGCATCCCAGGGGATCAAGGCAGGCAGCCTACCGTGGTGATATAGCGGGAGTGGAACTCCGGGGCATCCTTCAGGAACGTCAGGCCAGGGTGTGTTTCCACCACATCCTGCAAGAGAGAAGGGAATGGAATGAAATAGATTTTCTTCTCCTTGTAATGTTGAGAAGTTACTGGGTTTTACAAACCAGTAGTTTTACTTACTCTTGAAACTGCATTTGCAGCATTAACAATAAAACTGAAATGACATCTTTTAATCTCTAAGAGAACCTTCTAGAATGACAAGTATAATACATTTCTCTGGGCAATACGCACCTGTTGGGCCATTTTGATTTACTTAAGGACAGAAAAACAAAGGAAGAGAGTTAGTGAGTAGATGAAAACTTATTTTCATTGAATGAGACAAAAATTAGTTGACCATGCAACTACCTCCTCTCCAAGATCCCTTTCTTCCTCCATTCATTGGAGGTATTAACATTTGTTAGAGCTACATCTCAGAAATACACATTCCTTGAGAAAGTCACATTTTATGTCCTCCACAGCAGTGACAGCTCTGTGAGCCTCAGAAAGGTTTTCCAAAATCTACTTGAAAACTTCTACCTGTGGAGATGCCTCTTTCTCAAGGTAAGCGAAACACTGGCTCACGATGCCAAATGTGCACGATCAGACACGTGGAGAAACTGCCCCGATCCTGAATGAATCAGTTCAGATCCTGGATGAACCAGTGCCTGCGTAATTTCCACAGGTCTGACTGCTCTGGCCTTTAAGTGTGTTCCAAGTCTTTGCGTGTTCCATGCCATGGTGCCCTCAGGGGTGTGATGGGAGCAGATTTTGGGCAGTGTAACACCATGCCTGATGTGATGGTGTAACTGTTCTTGTCTCTGACTGACAAACAGGGTTGGACACGCTCCGGATTGCACCAGGAGCTCAAAAGCAGAGCTGCAATCCCTCAGGAGAGGCAGCATGCCCAGTGGGGAAGAGATGAAGAGGAACACAACAGAGTTTACCCATCACACCCCCTGTTTTGTCGGAGACAGAAACATGCAGTGCAGACACAGGATCTCTCCCCAAAGCAGCATCTCCACAGAGGGCAACACAGTACGAGGAGTGCAAGGATATGTGACAAGATCAGAAAAAGCAGCAACAGATGATCAGGGCAGCAGACAGATCTGATTTATACAGAAACTACAAAGAAACACAAAAGCTATCCAGAGCCTGCCTAAATGGCCACAAATAATTAAAAAATGACACTGTTAAAAATACCTCATGAATGAAAGGGAAAGAAAGAAATTAAATCAGGATGCGCAGATTTAGCCTGAATATTAGGAAAAAAATAAGCAGTGAGACTTGTGCACCAGCAAGTTCAGAGGCATATACAGAACAATGGAACTGCAGGAATTTGGCCAATATTTCTATATGATACTGCATCTGGTAGCCTTGCTAGACAAATTCAATTATAACTGTCTTGCCAAGCAACTTTTACAACTTTTCTAATACGCTTTTATGTTGTGCTTGAGTAACAACAGCACCAGGCATTTCCCCAAGACCCACACAGAGAAGTGGGGCAGATTTCAGCCTGGTCACCAGGCACTGATGAATATGAATCCTAACAAGAGACGAGGACTATACAAAGCTTTGACATCCCTTTGCAGGATTTGCAGCTGGTTGGCACTGGAGCAGAACAGCCCGCTTGAAATGCTTCTTTCTTTTTCCCTCCAAAATGAACCCCATCCAGGCGTTGTTCAAACCACAGGTCTGCTTGTCCCCCGTAACCAAAGCCATGGGAAGGAGGAGGCTGCAAACCAAGCCCGGCTGCGCCCCCGCCCCGCCCCTGCCGAGCCGTACCTGGAGCAGCGGGATGAAGTCCTCCTGCTGGAGGTAGTCACAGCCAGGCTTGGCCAGCAGGGACGTGAACCTGGCAGCGTCGTCGTGGCAGTTCCGCAGGACTCTGCGAGAGAGGCCAGGAGTCACCCGGGCACCCGCAGCTCCCACTCGGGCTCAGGGGGTGCCCCCCTGCTCCGGCAATGCCTCTGCTCGGGGTTATAAGGAGTGGAGCCCACACCACCAGCACCTCCCTCACCTCCTCCAGCAGCACCAAGGCACCCAGGGGAGGGTTCTGCACATTCACAGTGCTGTGGTAAACCAGGTTTCTTACTGAAGGCTGTTCTGACTTTGATTCCACCACTGCTGAGTAAGTAAGCTGACTTCTCCAAAGGCTGCACACTCACTGATCTCACTTGGAGTCACCAGGACCAGCCTGCTGGGATGCCACAAGACACCCTCTCCAACACAACCCTTTGCTAGGTTCAGTATTAGACGATATTGCCAAACTGCAGTGACTCAATGTTCACCCAGCAAAGTCAGTGCTCAGAGGACAAGGAGCATCCCCTGTCAGTTCTGGCTGCTGTGCTCTGCAGTCATGGGGAGCAGCCCAGTGCAAGCATCAGGATCAGTATTCACAGAATACATTCCCTGGGCTGACACTGCATCTGACACAGCAGCTCTTGGCTCTGCTTTCTTCTAATACAACACACTATGCTGGTCAAAGGCATCACAGTCACTTGATTCACTCCCAATAGAAAAACTCATGAAAAGAGCAACTCCGTGACATTCACCAAACACTGGGAACAGAAGAAAACATTTGGGTATATCAAACACTAAGTTGTTCACATAGTATAAGGGAAACAGTAAAGTACTCAGAAAGTTACCCTGTTTTCTTTAATAACTGTGAAAATACAAATGCACTGTTAATTACTTACTATGAGTAATTATTCACCCACTCCCTCTCCTGCAAGTGTATGAACATAGCACTGAACTGCCTGTAGTTCTCCTGCAGAGATCACACTGGAACTTATTCTTATTTCCTGCTAGTTCTGGCCTCCTCACTCTATGAAAAGTAGTCTTTACAAAAACAAACAAACAAACAAACACCCTCTTTTTAAATAAGCAAAAAAAGATTAGATTTAGTAATCCCTTGGCTATACATTCATATAATGGTAACTGTCAATTTACAGACACATTCTATCAGCTGCAGAAAAATGTGCTAATGTTTTAGCTTAAAAAAATCTGGCACAGAGAGAAGAATCCCAAGGCCATGTTTTAGCCACAAACTAAGAGACGTGACATTCAGGAGTATTTTATACTCAGTAAATCTCATAGACCTGACAAAATCAGTGAGCATGTGGCATTTTGAAAGCCAGGTGACCTCCTAAGGTGCTTGAAAACAGGTTCCAGCAACTGAAGATACCTGTTTGAAAGTCACACCTGTGTTCACAGAGCTGCAGTCTGACTGCGCCAAAACACTACATTTCTGTCTTTCTCATGTTTCCAGCAAAGATTTTGTAAGTGTCAAAGGGAAGAGGAAGGGGAAAAAAGTTTTCTGAAAAGAGCAATTAAAGTCAGAAAAGCATACAGAGCTTGGCTTGGAAATGTGATGGCTAAAAGGATACAGAAGAGGGACATGACCACAGTCTGCAAATATCTGAAGGATGTGAAAATCAGAGGAGTGAAAATATGTGGTATCATACATGAGGGATTAATTAGGAGTAATTGGAGGAACCTAAAGAAGGAAAATACATTTTCTGTGTCAAGACAAACTTAGTGCTCACAGTCACCCCTAACATTTTTGCAATTTTGCCAGGGTAACTAGAAGCTGTTTTGACAACATCATCACAGGAAATACTTTGGGAATTCAGGGTTAAAGGCTACTTCAAGAATCTGAAGAGCAACCATCAACTAAAAAATTAGAACTCCCTCTGGAGAGGAGATGGAGACATTGCTCAGGTGTTTCCCAAAGTAGACTAAAGCCTGAATTACCCTGGAGGGAAAAAGATGAGGCAAGACAGCAAGTCTGTTCCATGTCACACCTCCACTCCAGGCACATCCAGAGCTCTCATTTCAAGAGCAGCCCTGACAGTGGGATGTGGAAGGGATGTCAAACCCCAGAGACTTTCATGCTTGAGGAAGGTGGTAACTATTAAAGCTCCCAGAGTACCCACTCGCACAATGATGCTTTATTTCACATTCCTTCTTCCTGTCCTATAACACCGTCACTCACCCCCTCTTCCAATTCCCAAATGGCCCTCACTGAGTGCTCCAGTGCAGCAGCAATAAGGCCCAAGACAAATACACCCCAAAACCCACTGACACCTATCATCTATCTCAGAATAGCTGACATATTCCTGGGGAGTGTCTTAATACATTTTATATGCCAACCAGACCAAAACAACTTATCTATATAACTGCTTCCAAGTTTGTTGATGCCACATGGAAACTTCAGAGAATTCTGGGGAAGAAAATTTCAGCTGATGGAGATTTTAAGACATTTAAAGAAGAGATATTGATTTGAAAAGTCTGGTGGAAAAGAAGTAAGGGGGGAAAAAAAAAGACCTATGTAGCAGGCTGCTCTGTGTTTCCAGAACAGGAATTGGTATTGCTGTACTCACCTTCTCCACATGGACACAAAGGAGTGTACAGATACCCCTCCTGCCCTCTCTCCTCCTGATGCACTGAACAGAGGGGCTTTCCAGTACAGTGGGCAGCCACAGACCTGTAAGGAAACACCAGAATAAAGAGGAATGCAAGAGCAGTTCCAAGAGGAGCCTCTTTATGCACCAGATTCATCATTGAGACTTAACAGGGGGAAATAAAGTGGTAATGGCTTTCTGACTAACCTGTGTGCCATTTACTTCATGCCAAGGCTGAGCACTCACCAATAACTTTCTACTTCATGCCTTTTTAAGTGGTTGAGAAACAGGACCTGTCAGGCCGGGAAAAGGATGTGGGACTATCAGGTTCTTAAGCTCTGTCTCAGACTGAGCTGTTTAGCAAAATTCCCTTCCAAGTGCAATGCAGGGAGACAGGCACCTCCTTCCACTCACATGAGCTCCCTCATCCACCTGCCTGACCCACTCCCTGGAAGGGCTGACTTCTCATTGACAGCCAGGGAGCCTCAGTTTTAATTACAGGCAATTCATGGTTAAAGGCCTGAAGGTGAAGGAATTCCCACCCCAGTTGTCAGTGCAGTGCCTTCCACCCAGCCCAGCCCCTTTCCCAGCACTGCTAGAGCTCAGCAGGGTAACACAAATGGAAGTGAGCAAAAGGAAAGAGGTGGATTGCAGCAAAAGGACTCCCAGGACAGCACTCTGGAACCAGCTCCTGCAGAGGCTGCTGGCTCTCACAACAGCACCCAGTGAAAGCCAGGCATTCTGGGCTCTCCAGTGCCTCAGCAGAGCAGGACTGAAAGTGGTGGCAAACATGCAGCTGCCCACACTGTCAAGAACCTCCTCTTCACCACAAAGACCTTCCCTACCACGGCCCCGACTCCAGACAAGGTATCAGAACTTCCACAAAACCCTGGCCTGGCAGGGACTGCAGCTCATTCAAGCCAGGCACAGACAGGGAGGATACCACAGCAAATGGAAGGAGGAATATTCTGAAGAAGCAGCTCGGGCATCATTTCTGCTCTCCCCACAAAGTCTGTTCCAACACTTCTGCTAAGCAGGACTATCCTTCAAGTCCACTCTCAGCTTCTCATCCAGGTTGGCACGCTTCTTTGGGAACCTCCACCAAGAAATGGTTTTGGATTTAGCCATCCCTGTGTCAGGCAACTGTGCTTCTGCAGGTGTTCAGCTCCTCTGAGAGAACTATGACATTTACTTTTTGCTGTTTCCTTTGTGTAGCTGGTTCTGAAACACTGATTTCAGAGCCCCCAAACTGTTCAGCAATCCCCTGATGCAGTAGGTAAATGGCATGGACCACATCTGTGCAGGGACCAGAAAAGGCAGAGGTCTCCTCTGCACTATCCCCCTGCTTTTCCCCTTTTGAACATGACAGGCCACACACAGTTGCCTGTCTTGTCATAAAACCAGTTTCAAACCCTTTCTGGTCAAGCAAAGAAGGCTTTCTATTTATATTTTCAAAGCAGGTTTACAAATAATGCATGGATTCCTTGAAAAACAACCTAACCAACCTAGTCCCTCCTTTCAGATCAACCTTCCTTCTCAGAAAACAAGTGCTGCCCTTGGAAAGAACACCATTGCTCAGCTCACAGTGCCAGAGATGCGTTCAGGGCAAAGGGAACAGACGAGCTGTGTCTGACAACTGCTCCTTTTAGATCAGCAGCACTGAAAGCCGTGGTTGGAGAGAGGGAAACAGGGACCATCTGCACTGGGCTCCCACACAAGGGCTGGTGCTGCTCCCTGGAGCCAGAGCTCCTGAGCAGCCTGGAACACCTGTGTTAGGGACCCTGAACATGCACCCCAGGGGCTGGGGGCTCGCTGAGCACTTCCCTCTTCCATGTCCAAGGGGTGCAGGTTGGAAGCTGCTTTCTCACACCACACTGCAGCAGCACCCACAGCCCAGGGTGACTGAGAGGGGCAGCTACAAAACACCCCAAAAAATGCAGCTGGCACTACCTGAAGGCACAGAGGCAGACAAGTTTCTGCCATCTCCTGAGCAGAAAAACAAAATGCCACTTGTATTTGCTAAAAGTCTGAGAGAACCCTTTGGTAAACCAAAGCAAGGACAAACACACAGGTCTGATGTGACAAACAGCAAACTGAGCTCAGTTTTGTTTACTATTATCTTAATCCAAACAAAAAACTTCAGGACAAAAAGATAATAGTTCTTTTTTTCCCCTAAAACAACTGTGAGATGCTTTGCTTTAGTTTCAGTCCCTCTCTCCCAAAAATTAAAAACTCAGAACCACAGAACCACTGGAGCTGGAAGAGCCCTCCAAGCCCATCAATAGTTACCTTTGCAATTTTCCCCATTTCGCAGATATTTGCCTTCTCATTTTCAAACTCCGTAAAGGCTTCTTCAATCCTGGCAATGATTTCTTCATGATTAGTGCAGACATTTGGAAGTCCTTTAGGGAAGTAGAAACGTGGAATGTTTATGGACAAGGGGGTACTGCTGGTGGCTTTATTCACAGGCAGAAGAGTGCAAGGGCTAACTGAGGGCTTCGGGGGGGCTGGGGATGCAGCTCCAGGCTTCTTCTCTTGTTTACTTTGAACCTGGAAACAACGAATCACAAACACCTTTTAACAGCATGGCACAGGGGACAGGAAAACACAGTTTGTGCTCCCAGCGATTAGGAGAAAATTAAAACTCACCAACAAAGAGATGATAGCACAGGGATAAAAATGCATGTGTTAAGTAGTCAATTCATTTTGCCCCACAAACGGAAAGTATTAAAATCTATTCTTTAGTATTTCCCCTTAGAAACAGAGCACCCACCCACACAAACATCTTGCCTCAAGTATGACCAAACTTACATTCATAACAAGGGCATTTTCTATCCCTTGGGAACATAATTAGCTCTGACAAAGCACTGCTTCATGGATAAATTAAGAAAAGATTTGCCTTCTCAGTTTCAGGAAGCCCTTTATTCTGTGCCCAACTTCAACAGTCCGAGACCTGATTTTGTTCAAAGTACTAAGCACTGGTAAACCAATTTTCCTATCAGGAATCGGGAGCAGCCAGCACAGTGCCCTTAGGCACCCACGGGATGTCTTTTCCTATCACTCCTCTCCTGTCTGTAATAAACACATGGCTGGTATGGTGGCCCCCACTGGATCCCCTCTACAGTGAATCCCTAGATGTGGTGGTCCCCACTGGATCCCCTCTACAGTGAATCCCTAGATGTGGTGATCCCCACTGGCTCCCCTCTCCAGTGGATCCCTAGATGTGGTGATCCCCACTGGCTCCCCTCTCCAGTGGATCTCTGGATGTGATGATCCCCACTGGCTCCCCTCTCCAGAGGATCCCTAGATGTGGTGATCCCCACTGGATCCCCTCTCCAGCGGATCCCTGGATGTGGTGATCCCCACTGGATCCCCTCTCCAGTGGATCTCTAGTTCCAGCTCTACATCAGTGCTTTTCATCACAAGAGGAATTTGTATTTAAGTACATAACAAGACCCCAAACCAGAGAATTTTTCTGACACAGGAGGGAATATTTTTTCAACTTTGACAAGTAGTTACAGTATAAGCAGCAGAATTCAGCTGCTGGAATGCCAAGGGATGATGAATTCCCTGCTCCCCCAGGAAGACACTCTTTCTTGGGAACAGGCAACAGGCTTTCCCGCTGCACAATGGCTCCAATGCAAGAGTTGTTATTAATGTAACAACATATGTGATAAGGCTCATAAGGCAACAGTCAAGTAAATACAGCTGCGACTTCCAGTTTGTTTATTCTAAATGTTTCCAAACAAAATGGGTTGAGGATAAAGCAGCCAAGTCTGAGTTCACTAAATGCAGAAGAATGTATATGATGAACGGACTAAATGCTTTGCCTTATTATTTTCCATAAACTTGGAGGTTTTTTCTTAACGCATACCAAACCCCCCAGCTTACCATGGGTTTGCTCTCCGGAAAGTGAAGAAATGAGAACTGTAAAAGTCTCCTTAAGCCTGTTTTTACCTGTAGTTTATAATACTTTATAACAGAGTCATCAGAGACCACAAGGAAGGCTTTTTCTCCTCTTCACTCCCCTGCTTTGTTGCTCTTTCTTTAATGAGAAGGACCCACCTCTCTTCTCCCAAATGCTGTCCCGTTTCAGGAGCAGAAACACAGACAGACATCCCAGCTGAAGCACACTTTTGCTCTGCCCCTGCTCTGTGCAGGACACATTAACCTGGGGTTTCGACTCTATGTCTTCCTCTCTTGTGTCTTGAAACAACACGGGAAAAGCTGAAGGTCACTTTCAGCCTTCCATATTTCTGTCAATACCAGTACTCAGAGTGTGAACAGTGCTCAGGGTGACTCTCAGCCTCTGGAGAACAAGCCTGGTCATCACACCTCTTCTCCCTGTCATCTTCCTTGACTTTTCCTGCTCTCTCACACACTGCACACCTCTGGGTCTGATCCTGAGTGACACCAAAGTGGGTCAGCTTTGCGTCCCAAAGCATTCCTGGGGCTCCAGAGGGCTGTAGGACAGGGGAAGCACCAGCCCTGGCTACTCTGTCCCACAGCAGGGCAATGCAGGTGACCCAAGCTGGTGGCAGGGGTTAAACTGGACACTCCCTTTGGGAGCACAACTCACTGGGATCACAGAAGTCAACTCCTCTCCTGGCTTCCTTCTGCCCTTCCCTCAGTGGAGCAAGAGAAGCAAAGCCCAGCCAGGCTGGCTGTGTCTGGGGAGGGAGCCCAGCCCCAGGCCAGGCCCTGCCTTGGGGAACTCTCCCCAGCACCACTCCTGCCCTCGCACCCACCTCCCAGCCTGCCTGCCCTGCCCAGCCAGCCCCAGCTCCACGCAGTGGTTGTGCCTTTCTGGATGCCAGCAGAGGGGAAATCCCTGCCTGCCTCTCACAGCTCCATATTCATACAAACAATGTGAGGCTGGAACAGACAGCGAGGTGCCGACTGCAGCCACTTGACTTCTATAATAGGACTTGACATCAGTTTGCTTGAAGGCCCTTCTCACAAACAGGTTTATTGCTCCCTAATCTCTCCAGTCCACACAGGCACTCCTGGCTGCCAGCAGCAGGAGGAACTGAGAAAGGACTCAAATGTAACACAAACTTCCACAAACCAAGATGTTCTTTCAAAGGACACTGACTCTTCACTTTAACAACATATGCCCTTCCCCTGTAGTACCAGGCAGGGGTAAAATTGTATTTTTCTTTTCTTGGAAGGTGAAGATACATCCCCAAAGCAGAGCACAGCAGCACTGTGCCACTGCCCTCCCCTTCTGCACACACCACATACACCCCAATATGGCACAAGAGCTGATCATCCTGTACCACAACTCATTCTCTCTGCCCAGGTCTCTACCTCCCAAAAACCACAGCACTTCCTCTTCCTCCAGGTACTCCCAAAGCCAGGAACCAGCTGGTACCAGCTCACACAGGCCACAAGTCACAGCTCCAGAAGCTACATTAATTTCCTGATCCACAACTACCACACAATCCAGAAGGATAGAGATCTACAGCAGAAATACAGGGAATTCTGCTAAGCTTCAGAGTAAGAAGTTTGCAGCTGACCTGCCCAGTAAGACTGACTCACTAACTCCTGCTCAGTTCCAGCTAAACAAGGTGGAGGCTTTGCTCATGGATGGCTTCTTTTCAGCTTCCACCTCAGGAACAGAAATACAGTTTTTGAACCTTGTCCTCTTCTTTCTTATATAAGAAACGAGCTGTCTATGGCCTCAAGAGAAAACAACAAGCAGCAACCAGCCCCAGAGGATTCTGCTCCCCAGAACAATCTGGGGCTGGGAAAAAACAGATATGATCCACTGTGGGGACAACTGGAAGGTAATTACAACTTTTGTGAAAAAAATTAAGAAAGTGGTATGAAGGGCAATTCTGTGGGAATTCCATGGAAATAAACAGCTTCTTATTGCAAAAAAATTAGCCTTAAATGCTCTTTGCTTAGTGGAACACTTCTCCAAGGGATGTGCATTTTCAGAAAGGACAACTAAGAAAGAGACTATGAAACTTTAATAAATCTTTTAGCTTTGTTACCAATAACTAATAGAACTTTTTTTAAACTTTTTTGCTCAAGAGGAAGGTGAAATCAAAGCCCATTATAAACACTGCTTTATAGAATTGTGTAATTTACCTTAACTGAAATCTGTCCATCCACTATGTCACCTTTTGCCAGTCATACTATTTATTTATGGACAGACCAAAATAGTGACATCTATGTTATAAATAAACCAGACAGAACTACAGCCTCATTGTAGCTACACAAACAAAGCACAGACTAAACCTCTGCCATGTCCCAGAGATGTGCCAAGGCCAGCAGAACACCCCATGGAAGGAAGCAGTGCCACAGCAAGTGCTCACATGCTTTCTACTCCTTCCTGTTGCCCCAGTGTCCAGCAGGGTCCTAGATAATACATTTACCAGTTTCTTGCCTTTTTTCCACACAGATTCTGTAATCCTCTTTTCTAGGGTACAGTGACTCAGCCTGGGTTCTCGCAGTCCACAGAGCTGACTTCATGTCTCCTTTCATTTTTCATAGTTCCTGCCTTACTGGAGTGTGATGGTAACTGGACACAAGCCATCCCCAAAGCTCATCACTTCTCCAGAGCTGGTCTGTATCTCTCGCCTGAGACCTTCTCTTCCTTTCCCATCTCCTTCCTGATGCCTCTTTCTTGCCCATTTCTAAGGACAGTAAGAACAACAAAGGCTCATCTGCATGTGGCTCCAAACAGCACAAAGCTATGAAAAAATGATTTCTGGATAGAATATTTTCTACTAGGAAACATAAACTCACCAGCAGAAACAAATTTCATTCACAGCAAAACAAAAATGAAAACAAACTCTACCTAAGCAACTCAGGATCACAAAAGGATTTAGGTGGGAAGGACCACAGAGCTAATTGTAAGGTTGGATCACATTCCTCATGTCTTTATCCAGTTGAATTTTGCAAACACAGGCCTCACATGCCTCCGCTGACAAGTGTGCCTGTGGATCTTGCACGTGGGCTTCCCACGACTGATGTACCTCAGACTGTTCTCCAAACACTTCCTCGAAAACCCCATGGAGGAAACAGCCGGGGTGCATCCAACCCAAGCCAGATGGAGGGACACAAGTGGGCATGGCCCCCCTGCAATCCTCACCTGTCCCCATGTGCAGGTGACACTTGTCCAGGGGGCAGGCTGGCATGGTCAGAGGCAGGACCTCAGGGGCAGAGGCCTTGGCAAACTGCTTAAATGCTTCCAGGAGAGAAGGTGCCACGTTCTCCACCTGTGTACAGTGATGCCAAGCCCCCGCTCAGGCTGGGAATGCCCTGGCTGAGCAGCAGCCCCGCAGAAAAGGCTGTGGAGGGGATGGTGTGCCCCGGGCTGAGAGTGAGCCTGCAGCTGGCTACAAATAAGGCAAACTATGTCCTACACTGCATCAGGAGCAGGGCCAGGAGAACATGGGGAGTTATCTCCTCCGAGGCTGCATCTTCATTACTCTGACCAGTTCTGGGCCTTCACTTCAAAGAAAGGATGGGGAGAGACCAGCCAGACATGTACAGGAGGGAAATCGGATAGGGAGGGTCAGGATCAGGTGGCAGGACAGATGGAGGGGCTGGGCCTGGCTCTGGCCAGGCAGAGGGGAAACCAAGGGATGGGCCAAGCACAGCCTGCAGCTCCTGTAGTGCAATGACAGTGATGATGGAACCCAGCTGTGATGGTGGAGTATAAAAGGTACAATGGCCATAAACTGCAGCTTGGGATGGTTAGGCTGGAGGACACTGAGGGTAGTACAGCCTGCAAGAGGTCACTGAAAGGGGATGGGGGGAATCCCTATCCTTGCGGAATTCCCAAGACTTGGAAAAAAGCAGCACTGATGTGACCCAGTGTTAGAAATACTCTTCTTACAAGTGACATGTTGGATTAGACCTCCCTTCCTCCCAGCACTGCCAGGGAAGGCTCTCTGATCCTGCCATAAATAGTCCCGCAAAAGGTAAGCACAGGCACTGAAGTGCACAGCCCTTGAGACAAGGGTTTACCAAAACCCTGCTCCTCCACTCCCTCCTGGCCAGCATCCGTGTGTTCACAAACCAACCCTCACTCACCTCTGCTCCCTCTCACCACCTGGCTGCCTTTCCACCTGTGAGCACCTTTGTGTTCTTGGTGAGCCCTGTGACCTCTCCTCTCAGGTCAGCCCACGCCTCCAGGTACAGCCCCACAAGGCACAATATTCAACATCTCACTGGTGCCAATGGGACAACTCCCACCCCTGTCCTCCACTCCCGAGTGGACATCATCTCTGTGTCCTCGGTGCCAGCCCCAGAGCTCACCTGACTCCCCTGTGAACCCGATTTAACCCTCCTGCAAAGGCAGAAAACAGGCTTTGGCTTTGCTGCTGGAGGACATTCTACTGTGTTTTGAGTTAGGGCAGCTCACAGAAAGGCCTGTGGAGCCCAGGGGTGACACACAGTGGGGAGGCAGCAAGAGGAAAGCTACTGCAAGAGAAAGAAGAGGAAGACCATCCAACCATCTCCTCTTGGGTGCAGCAGGTCACCGGCCTTGGACCTGCAGCCCCAGGGCAGTCATTCCCCACGCATTTAGGTCGCTGCTCCTGCCTCAGACCAGGCAGAGGGCTCGTGTGCCCAAGGCTTGGCGATTTTTCCAGCTGGTCCACCAGGAGGTCCCATCCCTGCCCCAAAGCCTACCCCGGCTGTCCTCAGTGCTCAGGCCAGCTCTGGAGAGTGAATTCAGCTGCGCTGCCTGGCTCTCCTCAGTCTCTTCCGAACTGCTCCCGGTCCCGCCCAGGCTATTACTGCACATTATTACCTCATGCAATTCTCCCCCAGGGAGGGAAAAACACACGTTCCAGAGATTAACCCCGAGACATCCTTTAACCTGTCACCAGAGAGCAGGAAAACATGCGCCACGATATGCCGTGCAGCAATTTTAATGGCTCGCTCTTTCTTCGGAAACAGCTGCACCACTCCTCATTTCAACTCTTTAACTTCCTCCCTGGGTCACTGATTATTTAAATAGAGAAGGAGCTCATTGTGGGCTGATTCCAGCATACTGTGTGTGACCCCCTGTAAATCTGGAGTGACTACGTGTCCATCTGAGGTACTGGCATAAATGACTCCAATCTTCTGTCAGTTGTTCCAGAAAGCGAGAACAGCAGCTGGGATTTACCAAAAACATACTGCCATTTGTTTGGCTACACCTCCATGATCTTAGGGGTCTTTTCCAGCCTAAATGTCTTAAGCCACAGCCCAGAGAGAGCAGGAACAGCACGAAGAAGCACCTCGTGATGGTAAAATTACAAGACCCAAAGCCAGGTAGGATGGGCTGTGCACAGATTTGTAGAGTTGAGAGCACAACCCAGAACAGACAGCAGAACAATTGTTGTTCTTCCACATGCAACAACATGCAGGGCAATCACATACACAGAGGTTTTTTTACAAAAAAAACCCACAGAAAATAATTCAGTCTTACACACCTCTTCCCATCATTAAATCATTGCCCTTGCTGTTAATTTCCCCCCTTGTTTACAAAGACAGTTTAACTCTGCAATCTAATCATGGAAGGTTTATTTTTAAACCTGCTGGTATCTAGCTGCAAATAACTTTCTGCAAATAGACACGCCTAGAGGGGACACAGATTGATTCTCTGACCCCATAAAAAATTACAAAGAAAAAGAAAAAGAAATGCCAAGTGTTCAAACCTGGGCCTGCTGGAAGGACTTCAGCCGCCTCTTGAACCGAGATGGAAGAACAAAGTCACAGCCCTTGGCAAGGAAAGCTAGCTCCCCTCCCAAGTCTGGGTCCCTCCGCAGAGAACTCTCCTTGATCATCATCCTGGGCAGCTCCCAAGCAGATGTTGCCCTTTCCAGGAGGGCACGGGGACTCTGGAGGAGACCACGGCAAGACCAGCACGTTGCTTTCTTGGGTTTGATTTTTTACAGGCAAAAAATGGCAAATGGCTTCAACATACTGTGTCTTCTCTCTCTTCACAAAGACAACATCTAGAGATTTTATCTCACTCCTGAAGCCAAAGCCCCCTGTTTTAACCAATATTCAAAGTATCTTTCAGTACCACCAGGATCTTCTGCCTTCTTGTAATACTTTAATTGAGAAACATGATCTACAACTGAATCTATTTCCCTGCTGGCTACATGACAGACAATCTGTCCTTGGCTTGTAATAGGCCAGGGGTAACATGGGAAAGGAAGCTCCCACCACCACTACCAGGAGCACTAAAATTAGCTGCACTGCAGAAGTGTCTAAATATACCATCTGCCCCAATAGTTCCTACTTTGTGTTCCAGTGCTGAGACCCGAGGTACACACTTGGGCCAGCCAGGCTCAGCCAGAGTTAAACCCTGTGTGCAGGGTGGCCACGGCTGCAGGGCCTGCTGATGGGGTGCTGAAGCAGAGCATCAGCATCAGTTCCCACTCTTGACCAAAGGCTGTAATTTTCAAAAAAACATCAATTTTTCCCTCTTGCTTGGAAAAAGCAAATCATCCAGTTCCTTACTGCCAAGCAAGCACATAATTATGGATGGTCTTGGATAATACGCTCAGGCATTCCAAAGTGGTTCATAAGTAAACGTTTTCATAAAGACACCAAAATGCATCTTTGTTTTGTTCACTTTCCCCTTAACTCTCACCAGGCAAAGGCAAAGCAATTCTCAGTGGACAAGAGTCTACTCTTTCCCTGCATGACTTGGAGCAAGCAGACTTCAAAGGCCTGCTCAGACCTTGTCCAGGCTTGCTAGAAGCATGTTCTCCCTCTCACCATGAGAATGGTGCTGAACAAAAGCCTAAATCCAAGTCTCACCACACCAAATGAACAGAGTCCTATGGCCTGCTTTCCCTCCTTGACTTTAAAACCTTAGAAAGCAACCTGGCAAAGCAGCCAAGTTCAACAGCACAGAATAACATCTGATTTCCAGCTAGGAGGGCTTATCCAGATACTGCATTAGGAATGAAAAGGTCCCACTGAGCCTCACAAACAGCTTTTCTTGGACATGTGCCTCTCATGTCCTTTTCCTGGGTTCCTGTAGAAAGCCCAAAGTTAACATGAAGTCCAAATGAGTAGAAGCCTAACAGAGGACTAGAATGAGGATGGGAATGAAAAAAGGAGCTTGAAAATGGCAGGAAGGAATGTTTTAGCTGGAACTGCAACCAAGTGAAAGATACACAGATCCATATGCAACACATTTGGAATAAATTTGGTTTTTCTTATTCTGACAACTTTTTTCTAAACATCAAGGCAATGCCTAAAAAGCCCAGGAGGCTCCATGTGCTGGGAGTGCTGCAAACCCCATAGAGCAGCACGACAGGAGCTGATTTATCATAAATCATCTGTGGCAAGTGATGAATTACTTAATCTTCAAATGATCTCCCACCCTGCTTACAGCCTGCAGAAGGAGATGAACCTCTCTCACCACCAGCTCCAGTGGCCTTTGGCAGATGTATTACCTTTTATTAACAAATTAACCAGTCACAAAGGATCCTGGAAGCCTGGGGGTTTTTGCACTGATAATCTGGAAAATACAAGTCATCAGAGGCAAGGCTTGTTGTGTCTGAATTCCAGTGTTTTGGGATAGCAGGTTTCCAGCATGGTACCTCCTATCCTCAAAGCATACAAGGGGGGTATAAATAAAGACATAAATACACAGTACTATGAGAAATAGACAGTAAGTGAATCTTCTCTCAACAGCTTCAAAGTCAACTGGGCAAAACCCACAGCAGAATAATCTGATCTCAACAGCCAAGCCAACTGAACCACAAATTCCTCCTTGCTGGGACCCAGTTTAAAACATGAAGGTGAGAGATGTCAGATCACCTTCAGAGGTCACCAGAACACAGAGAGAATCTCACCTGTGCCTAAAGCTGAAAGTTAGTCCCAAGAGATGTGGGTGATGGAATGCCCCAGGACTGGGCTGTATCCAAAGCCTGGTTCCAAACAATCCAGTGCCCCTGCACAGCTGGGCAGGGCACCAGCTGCAACTGGTTTTAAAATACACTGAACTTCTCCACCAACAGCCTGACTTTGCCTTGGGTTTAGAGTCAATGAGGCTGAAAAATTCAGGATGTATCACCAGGCTCTGTTTAACCCATCTTCAGTGAAGATGTGAAGATGTTCACTTCAAGATGTTCACTTCACACAAGCAGAGACTGGATCTGCCCTGATTACAGAAGGTGCCCACACGCTATGAACATGTCCCCAAGTGTTTGATCCCAAGTCTTTTACCCTTTAATTTAATCTGATTTAATTTTCTATTCCTTTGTCATCTTTCATTCTGAGATACTTTAAGATTCACTCAATATTTGCATTTATTTCAATAACTATTACCAAACAGAAAAAGGCACCATTTTTCAGTATTTGCATTTAGAAGTAATGAATAATTAATGTTTCAAAAGAGTGCAGATTGTGTGTATAGTTTAAATGACAGATATTATCAATACCAAATCAAAACAATCTGTAACATATGGAAGATGATGAAAGCTGATTTTCCAGGAGTAGTTTCACATTATGTGTTGCGTGCATTTCGAGAATAAACGAGGGCAAAGTTAAAATTACTATGACATTATAGAAGTCACTTTTCACAATCAATTGCCCCACACAAGACCATTCATAAGGACCGCACCAAATTTCCAAAACAAAGCAGCACGCAGACTATGAAGGGGCAGAACTACGAAGTTGCCACATCAACCTTAACTTTACATGGTTATGAAACATTTCATTGCACTCAGAGCCTTCTTAAGGCCCCCGTTTTAAGCACACAACATAGACATTTGGATACCAAAACAAAGCAGGACGATATTTCAGGGTGCAGGGGGTCAGGAACACTCCTGAGAGTGCCAGCAACACCCGGCCCATCAGTCACTCCGGAGAGGCAGGACTAGGCAGGTGCTCCCAGAGCCAGCCAGGGGAAGAAACATCAGGGAACAGTCTGACTCGAGGCTCCAGCACCTGAGACACAACAGGGGGGTCCAAACCCTCTTACCAGCCCTGCAAAGTGCAAACCCTCTGCTCCCAGCTCCAGTGGCTGGATCTCCCATCTGCCCTCAGCACAAGCCACATATCAATAGGGCAGAAAACAAACTTAACCATTTTATACCTCGTACACAAGCATCAGTCAGGACACAGAAAGATCTGGAACCATGCAACAGAAGTAGGAACACTGAGGAGAGAGAACTGGGAAGCAGGACTCTTTCTGCTTACACTACACTGAGTAATCCTTTGGAGAAGGGACACCCAACAGAGGAGGAGCAAAGGACAAAGAGACCTCTTTGTATCAAATCCTGGTCCCGATCTCTGCTCCCAAAATTACTCATGAAATTTATCCATCAGCTCTTAAAATAAAGCACGTGAGCAGAACATGGAGCAGAGCCCTGCACTACTCAAACCTGGTTCTGCAAACAGAAGGGCCACATTTCTGACAAGACTTTTCCCGGGTACTTTCACCAGAGCACCATGTATTCTGCAAGCACTGGCTGAAGTTACTTTGTCCAATGAGCCATCCTGGACAAGGGCACAGAGAGGGGAGAGTCAGAACACACTCCACTGACTTCTCCAAGGACTTTGCATAAGACAACATTTTACTCAAAAGGTAACACCCTTTACCTTCCAAACTCCCAACACTCAGCATTTGTGCAGATCAGGTCAGAGCACACCCACAGCCCCATCTCCACCTTCTTCACTACTCACTGGTTGTGGTTTCCCCCATTTCCCTCACACCTCCCAGTGACCCACGATCCTTATTCTTAGCTACAGACAACAATACAGATAAATATTTGGGGGTTTGCTACCCTCTCGCACACAACTGCACTGCTCTCACTGAACAACGTATTTCAAAACCAACACATTAAAAAAATCAGCTTAAGACAGGCACACGGAACAGGAAATTTCAAAGCAAATAGTTGGGTGGTTTAGAGATAAGCAAGGGAAAAGTGGATCTCAGCATGGGAAATGTTGGACAGTCTCTGGGTATGCAATGCTTCCTGGCCTGCCCCAAGGCAGCGTGGTGCCCTTGTTATGTGCTCTGCAAAACTGATGGACTTTTGGACTATACATTTCCCAGTTTCTAAATATTTGGGTTTGGAAGATGAAGAGGCAAGTAATCCTATTGTTCTCTGTGCAGAATCATAATTGTGTTTATGATAAAGGGACAGTCTGTTGCTGATAAAAGTTAGGCCAGATTTAACACAGCTAGGCCAGCTGAGCCAGACTACAGCCCTCTCCTTTCTCTTTGCTTATGATTTGAGGGATACTAAATCTGTCAGAACCTTCATAGAGTAAAGCTGTGCTGTGCTCTCATGGTATTAGAGCTCTGGGGCTTCTGCACGTTCACAGCTATTTGATAACAGCTTTATGAGCCTTAAGAAAATACAACAAATACTTTGCATATTCTTCATTCAGGCACACGTGTGCAATCCTGAATGAGGCTCCACACGGAGCTCCAGCCAGTCCAGGGTTATCCAGGAACACGGATGCATTCCCTAGGTGCTACCTAGAGAGGGCCTTGTGGCCACATCTCTGTCATAAATGACAGCAAAGCTCAGGGCAGGTGTAGAGCTGGGAGCAAAGTGACACATAGCCAGGCGGGAGCAGAGACCAACCAGCTGACAGTGTGAATGCATCCAGTTCTCAAGTATTACACAAAATCCGCCACAGTCATGCTTCAGCTTCAGCAAACACATTTTTGTTTGAAGTTCACAAGTTAGAAGATTTTGTAAATTAATATACAAAACAAGAATAGCCATTACAAGAGATCACTTTAGAGCTTTTGGAACTGTTCAGTTCTACACTCTCCGAGGCAAAAGACTCTTTCCCTTGCTGGAGATATCAGACAAGGTTATGCCCACCATTTTCTGTAAGCGAAGTTCCCCAGAGCAACAACAGAAATACTTGTTTAGCCTCACCAAAAAAGGTCTCAGCACTGTCATTTAGGGTCACACATGCCCTACCCATCCCCTTTCAAAATGGTACCAAATACCCGTATTTGGGGGAAAGTGGACAGTTTTGAAGACATGCACATCAGACTCCCACTGGAAGGAGCTGTGGAAGTTCACTGATAACCTGGGCACTTCTGCAGTGCCTGTGGAAGGTGAATTTTGGAAACTTTAGAAAGTCCTCTCTACACTTAGAGCATACTTGGAATGATGGCAACAAGTTCTCTTGAAATTTGGTAGTTCTTACTGAATAAAAAGCACTGAGTGCTGGACAGACAGCCTTGGCTTCCCCCTAAAGCAGGCTTCCATCAAGAGCCCTTTTCCTGGGAAAACCTACTCCTCATCTGAGACATACAAGCACTGCAGACTCTACCATTACTCCACACACTGGGATCAGGGAAAATAAAATTAAATCTTCCTAGATTTGCCCTTTGTGCATTGGAAGAACACCCTCTTTAAGAACTAATGCTGAGGAGGACAACAAGGCTGCTCCAAGGTGGGAAAGAGAGATGGAACATTCAGTTCTCACTGAACTGATGAGAAGCAGTCCAATACCTGATCCCAGAAGCAAAGTATTTATTAAAGTAATTATTACTACTCTCTATCATGCAGGGCTCATTTAAACTACAGCAAGTCTACAGGAGCACCAGCAGGAAAGGATCAAGCTCAAAGGTGAAACTGCACATCAAGGTCTATTTTGTCTGGTTAGGGGTTTTAGTTTCCTTTTTTCATTTGTATTTAAATAAATGCTGCATTTCTGCCAGGTTGAACACATTATTCCACACAATGAATCACTTAGCAGATGTGATTTTTTTTCCACCCACATTTCCCCACGTTTGCTTTACTCACTATCCCAGCAGAAGTTTGGTTCTCTTACCTTGATCACTTCTGGGGCCTGCTGAATCGAAGCTGGAACAGAGTCTCTGGAGGCAGCGGCAGCATGGCTTTTTTGCCCTGCAAGGAGGGACTGAGAAGGAGTTGCTAAAGTTTCCTGAAGAATCTGCATCACTTCTCTCTCCTTGGACAAGCTTCCCTTGCCTGTCTGGAATTCCACCAGCTCCTGAGCAAAGTCCTCAATGCTTTCCAGGATCCGCAGCAAAAGGGCTTTGTCATCCTCTTCCATTTTATGACCATTGGTTTCCATGATTTTTGACAAAGAAGAAGGGGGCTCAGCAGGTTTACTTTTAGGCTCAAGAGCCAGAGGTAGAACCTGCCCCCCCTGCCTGCCAGACACCTGCACACAGGGAGGTTCACCCTCCTTCCGAGAGGGCTCCCTCAAAGTACTCTCCATTTTCTGGGAGAAGCACTCCAAGTCCAGCAGCAGTTTGTCTATCTCCTCTTTGTCCACCTTACTGCACATCTGGGCTCCTCTGGAGACACCAGCTTGGGCACCATGCAACACAGAATCCACAGCTGCTGTGAAAGGAGCCATTTTGTCGGGAGTGTGGGAGAGCTCAGCATCTCCCACCCTGGCACGCTCTGCTTTAGCATCTGCGGGTGCCTCTGAACAACCAGCCCGCTGGGAGCTGTGCTCCACACCCTCCCAGCCCCTCTTCTGCTCTGCCTTCTTCCCTCTGCCTGCTGTTCTGTCCCCATCAGACTCCTCCTCAATGTACAGTGCCTCGGTGGAGGACGTGCAGTCGGGGGGGCTCGTGGCTGGTGGCTGAGGTAGGGTGTCCCTCCCAGCCCCCATGCTGTTCTGGGGGGCACTGGGAAGGGGGACGGAGGGGAAGCTCACAGTACCTGTTTGCAGGGACTGAGAGGGGCTTGTCAGCTCACACTGCTCTGCTGGCAGGGCAAGGGGAACTGCCCCTGGGGATGGCAGCTGGATAATGTCTTCATAGCGGGGCGGCTGCTCGTCGCCAAACACCGGGGCAAAGGGGCTTTGCTGCAAGCCATGGACACAGCTCAGCAGCTCTGCCCAGTCACTCGCCTCCTTCTGCCCAGGGGCCTTCAGCTCCAGGGGCAGCTTCTTCAGGTAGGAAGAAAACCTTGTCATCAGATTCATGTATATAATTTCTGAATTAGCCAGGGGGTCACTGCTGTTCCCCCCCCCACCGCTGTCTGCAGACTTCCTTTTGATGCAATGCTTTATTATGTCTGTGCACTTTTTCAGATCCTCTGAGCACTTGAGCAAGATGTCCAAGCACACCTTGATATCTCCACTGGAGGAGCCATCTAGTTTGTGTTTTTCCAAAATCTGGGTAATGAAGTTTTCTTCGGAAAAGGCATGAGGGGAGAAGGGAACCATGGGACTAATGGTGACTTCTGGAGCATCACTGCCCTCCTGCCATTTCTCCACAGGGGAGGGACTCTGCAAAAAGCCACATGGGGGGCAGTTCTCATCATTGCTGAAGTGCCCATAAATCAAGTCAAAGTCAAAGGATCGTCTGCTGAAAGATTCTGACCGAACTTTCCTTCCCTTTCTGTAGGCCACGTGACTGGAGTTTTTGAGCTTTTCAAAGGAGAATTCCTTTATTTTACCACTGGCAAGGTTTATTGCCTCACCAGTAATGTCTTTTAAACTACTGGAGGCTTGCACTGAAGAGCCCTTTTTGATTCTTGAGTTATTTGGGAGGATTTGGTGATAGTCCTCATTTCCAGACAAGGCAAGTCCATTTTCAGGGACAGGAATTTTATGGTCTAGGTTGGCATCCTGGACGCTGAGCTCGGCACAGACACTGTGGTGGGCAACTATGCAGGTCACCCCGTGCTTGAACACTTGGCATGTGCCCGTGCAGTGGTGCACGGTGTGCTGGGAGTGCTGGTCTATGACCACACTGCTGTAGCAGTTCAGAGAGGTCACCATCAGCCTGTAGGTTGCTGCCATAGCACAGACCACACTTGGAGGTGGGGCTTCAGAGCTCACCATGTACTTGCCAGGGAAAAGCTCACCCCCAGTTCTCACAGCCACACCAGGCTGAAAGAAAACATTCAAATATCAATTGGAAATATCCAAACTACATGAGGACCCACTGCCTTAGAAAGCCCTGGAGAAGTCTGGAGTGGGTTTGGAGGTACAGTTACCACAATTAATGCAACTTGCACATGGTTTAACTTAAGGCAACTCGATCCTTGTACTCCACGCAGAAAGCCTTGCTCAGCAGAGGTGCAGCATGAGCTGCTCCATTTCCAAGGGTTCAGGCATCTTTTCCAGCAGGTGCCATAAAATCCAGCCGGTTCTTAGGTACAAGTGACAAGTCAATGATCTTTGTTCACCCCCTCTTTTCAGGCGGGTCAGTAAAAGACAGATAATCAAGCAGTTTGTACAGACAAAAACTCCACAGATGCTTGTGAGACTCCCCTCTCACACCGGCAATGCAGGCCCCTGCAACAGAGACAAAGGTGAGAGTCATTAGCACTTGCATGTATTATGCACCCTTGTCTGCTACCAAACACGGGGCAGCGGAGCACACCGACCAACACAACCCGCACAGAACGAGGGCAGGCTGATACTCTTCCTTGCCTCAGATCTACCATATAAGAGCAGTGCTGAGGAGCTGGCCTATATTTATACACAGCCTGTCTATGTGCTGCCATTTTAACAGCTCTATTTTAGCCACTCATTAATTTTATTCAGGCTTGCTTTTTTTCCTCCCCAGACCGAGCAAAACAGTACCTTTAGTTCTCATAGAGCAAAACATTTTGATCCTGTTGTGAATTTCTGACTCTCATTTTTTAAGGCTCTAAAGATAAGGCAAAGGGCAGCAGAGAAAAGCACTTTCAGGATTTCCAAGCTCTCTGGATTATAAAAAGCTGCAAACAGCCTGCAGCAAAGTAGCTGAATGGCTCTAAGAATGCTCAGCCTTTAGTAAAGGCCACACTGGCTTCCATTAGCCTTTCACCAAGGTCTCTGAGACCATGGCAAAATATTTTAAGGAGGAATAACTGTTTCTCTTCCTCTTACAACCCATAAATAGCAGCACACTTAATACAGTAAGTCCACTGGAGTAGACATCAAGGATAGTAACATTTGTACAACAGTTAAGCCTATGAAAACTAGGAAAGGAGTGCTTTACAGTTAGTACAGCCATTTCCAGCTGCATTTCCTATCAGCACAATCAGAACTGCACCAGAAAGAAAAAACTGTTTAACTCTGTTATGAAAAGATAGGAAATCTCAGATTTAAGAGGTCTGAATTTTAGACATGGCTTCATGGTTTTTTAATGCTTCAAATTAAAATACTCCACCGAAATTCTGAACCCCCTTTTATTCCTGTACAAACAGAAATGTATTTCATAAACCATGATTATATCCCAGCATGTGTTTGTTTTGGTTTTTTCAAAGGTAAACATTTCACTGTGTGAGAGGCCAGCCCTGCACCTGATGAAAGCCCTGCCCTTCCTGCAGTTCCATCCCACCTGCTTTAGCTGTAAGCCTGTACAAACACATCACACAGTAGAGAAGGGCTGAAGAGCTTGGTGCTGTTGTAATCAACAACTGGCAATAGCACAAGTCTAAATGCTCACATTTTACATATTTTAAAGCCTTAATTTGAAATTTAGAGGCACAAATTCAAGCATGTTTGATGGAATTTGTGCCACGTGTGCTCATTGCACCTCTGTAGAATGGCACAGGCAAAGGTAAGGAGCCCCTCCTGCCTTGTCCTCTGGATTATATAAAGCCCTGAAACGGTTGATTCCGGATGAAGCAAGAGCTCCCAGTGCCATGCTGGGATGTGGAGCAGGCTGGCACCTGCCCCCCAAACACCGCAGGCTGTTGTTCCTCGGCCCCTCCTGTCCTGTCCTGCTCCCTCTCCACCCACTGGCACTGCCCCAAAGCCCCCGGCACGGGAGGGCCTTCCCAGGGATGAGCAGAGGTATGAGGAGTGCGAGGTGTGCCCCAGCCACAGCCCTGACTCAGGTGCCAGGGGGTAAAGGGTGTCAGCACAACTGTTTTCAGAGCCCGGGGTGCTCACAGCACCCCACACAAACCCACGGGAGACTCCACACCCTCCAATCACTCCTCTCAGGCTTCACCACCACATGTGCTAAACCCTCTGCTGAATCAGAGCCACAGTTTACAGAAGCACTGTTGGCTCCCCAGTGTCTTCATGGGCTCTGTTCAGACAGGAAAACCCATGCTCGAGGCCTCCAAAAAGTCCAGTGATCCACAGACTCCCTTCAACACACCCAGGGTAGGAGGCCTCCTGCTTCTCCTTTTCTGAGCACCCATCAACTACAAACAAGCCTTCTGCATTTCCTGGAATAAGTGTTAGATAATATTTAGAGCAAGTAGAGGCCTTCAGGACAGAAGGTTTGGTGAAGAATTAATACTGCCTCTGAAAAAGCACGGGACTTCCTCAGGCCTCCTTCCTCCTCTGTGTCACAGAGAGACTGGTCTGTCTTTTACCAGCAGAGTTTGAGTTTATGCTAATTTGGGAAACAATTACACTTTGATTAGTTATTCCTTAATTAGAGTAATAACGTATTAGACTCACCATCTCCCTCTCCTGTATCTCCCCAAGGGTGATTTCCCCACTACTCACATACCCTTTCCCCTGGGACTAAGTCGGTTTCTCCAACTCTTTAAGCTACCTTCAAACAATGAAGCTTTTTGCATCTGCAAAATTATTCCACAAATCCTTCAATGGAAAGGTCTCCCAGATTCCCAGCCTAAACTGACTCCTTTTTCAGTTCAACTTTGTATTCCCAGCTATGCCAAATAACAATGCTCTTCCCACCATCTCCACTTCATACTTCCCAAATAATGTTAGGTGTTTATGCAATGCTTGCTGCCCTCTCTAATCCCTTTCCATCTTGCCTGTATTGCTCTGGTACAATCACAATCCAAACACAATCCAAACACAAACGTGCCAAGGCCAACACAGAATGGCTCCCTCCTGCCTGTTGGCACCTTCTACTGCTGTGTCAGAGAACAATCAAGCAATCAATAGCAAAACCCCAATATCCTCTTTTCAGCCAGCTCAACTAATGTCTCCTCAGTGGTTACTTACTAATTGCTTTATTATCCCTGTCTGCAGGAACATGCTCAGGTTATTCAAGGGCTGGAGTAGCACAAATCCTTACAGATGCAGAGTGGAAACTATTCTGTTTATTTTCCCATTGCCTTGACCCAGGTAGCACATTTGAGAGGGACCCATGGAACATGATCCAGCAGGTAGACCTAGCCAGGACAAAAGCTAAGAGTGCCCCTGTTATCAGACCTGGGAACCTGGCCTCAAGCTGAGCTTGAGCAGGCTTTTGTTGGGACTTTTGGTGGGTGGCTAAAACCTACTGTTTTTGAGTAGAACGAAAAGAACAAATGCATCAAGAAACTGTTCTCCTTGGTTCTTTCCAGGCAGCCACTTCACTCCAGTTTGACTCCAGAACAGCCCCCAGTTCTGAAACACTGCAGAAAGGTTCTGTAATTAGGATTGCTGCCATGAAACCAATCCCAGCCCCGAGGGTACAGGGCTGGCTTCACAACACAAACTGTGAATGAATAGAGCTTCTTGTGTGACTGCAGAATAATGCTTTATGCCTGTCCTATCTGCAAGATGACATGAATCACTGCCCAAAGGAAAAAATTATTGCAGATACTAATGATATAAAAGGTTATTCTATAAGTCACACAAGAAATCCCATTCATGCAAACAGTATGCAGGAGTGCAATAACTGAACAATGACAATCTGTTGGAGTGGGGACTGTCAGCCAGCGTTTGACTGACTTGCAAACTGCAGTCCAGAAAGCTGCAGGACAGGGCTCTAGTGCCCTGAAAGTCTCAAATTCAGCAAAACTCTTCTTGAACCCTCATCCGCAGCAGCAGCAACGGGAGCTGGAAGCCACCATAACAGAATAGGGAGCCAAGCAGCCCTTCCTGCCCCAGACATGGCATGGGCACCACGGTGCAACTGCTCCTTCCAGTGGGAGAGGTGGCAGGATCGGCCCCCAGGCAGGTACTCTTGCCAAAGGAAACACAGACAGAACAACAGGTTTGCCATTTGGACAGGCCCCAGCAGTTTCACAAGTATCACTCTACCTATGTGATCAGGTGTCAGGTCTTCCCCTCCTAGAGGAGCTTAGGGTGTCAAAAAACAAATTATAAGTGCATCCTCTTATTTAAAAATGCTTGATCTTTGTTTAGAGTTTACTCAACAAGGCAGATTTGGGAGCAAACTACATTGATTATAGAAGACAAAAGTGGGCAAATAACAAAGCAATGCTTTCTTTCAAATAAACTCTCATAACAAATCCACTTCTGCTAATTAAGTGGAAATTTTACAACCAGACATTTAATTAATTAGATTGAATTGACCTACAATTTGCTATCACTTGCACAATTAATTACCTTAAAAAATGAACAGGAGACTAAAAAATAACTTTTCTTCCTATACTGAAGAAGTTCACAAGAAAAAGTCTAACCCTCTGAGTTGCTCCTGTATTTCCCTATAGATTTACACCCTTTGATGTCCTTAATGGCAGCAGAACTTTTTTGTACATGGGACTTAGGTGGGTACCACTTAGCTGTGATAACTTTTCAGTCCTCATGATTGGTAGGAATCTAATGCCTACATTTCAGGTACAGTAAAAGAAACCATTCACTATTGCACCTGTACAGTTCTGGGATTAGAGGGTTTACACCATTGACACTGGCAAGAGTTTAGTTCTAGGAGGTTTTAGCTCCAATCTATTTCATTCTTTAGAGGCTGCAACAACCTGTGATGGCTACAAACCCTGACTTGTCTCCTAACCCAGGTCAGAGGATCTGACCTGCTCCAACTGAGTACTCCTCTCTGAACCAGAGGACACTCCTTCATATCCTCAAGCGCTTCATTATTCACTTATATGCACGCTAGGAAAGGGGCCATTATTTCTCATTTGAGTATGTTCAGCACCAGGCTCCAGTAAACAGCTATCCCACCTTCTTATGCTAAAATAGAACTTTCAGGAAGACAAATTTCCTCACCTACAAGTAATGACATAATATAATCAAATCACCTCTTAGCCTCTTACAGAACTGCCAGAGAGAGTCTGGAAGAGAGATGTCTCCAGAGTCACTACTCTAAGTCCTTTTCTGAGTTCTGTGTGTAATTTGCTCCTGTGCTTACAAAAACATAGAAGAGGTGGAATTCATCTACCTTACCTACACAGCAATGAAGTGTTAGGTGCTGCCTGTGCAATGCAGAGAGACAGGCACCTCAAAGAGAAAGATCACCCCCCTAAGCTTAAAGAACAATCTCATTTTGAGATGACCAGTTACATCAGATGAAGGCCATTCTTCAGGATTACACAAGAACACGGGAAAAACTGTATCTGTCTCCGAGAGCGGCTAAATGCCAATGCTCAAGGAACAGTATTAGAAAGACACAGGATATTTCTTGGGAGCACTCTCCTGGCCTCCAACTGCGTGCAGTTCATGAGAACTGGATGTGCTTTCTGTACTTACTAACAGCAGAGGATTTCCCTCCCATGCGCTTGAGCACCCCCCAGATTCAAGAGAAACTTTTTGCATCCAGAGCATCTCTTGAGGAGACATTCCATCACCTACTGCCCCTTTCAGTGGTGTCACTCACAAGCCCCAGTATGTCAGGATCTTGTACTGAGACAGACCTGCATGCACACTATCCACAGCATCCCTCAATGTATGCAGTTCCACGCCATCCCGCTGCCTTCTCTTTCGCAGGATTATTAGCCCTTGCTTACTCAGCTGTTCTTGTGCAGAAGCCACTTTGCACCTTTGATCATTTCAGCATTTCCTGCTTCAACTATACACTTTAAGACATGGGAACCCAAACTGGGCACAACATCCAAATCAGAGAGAACCACAAGCAGAAATTAATTTTTGAACTGCCTTTCAAAAGTTCATATTATCCCTGTACAGTGCTTTCCCCTTCCAAGCCTCACTGTTTTCAGATAACACATTCTCAAATGTCTGCTCTCATAACCACCTGGGTTAATTCATATATTCTGTCCCTCTTCCTATCTGTCTTCCAAGAGGAAACAAAGCTACTATTGTCCTTGTAAACTGTGTAAACGTACTGAGAGAAGACTCTGCAAGAAGAAGGTGTTCAATCTTAGAGACCAAAATTTTCATACAGACTCAGAAGGAAGGTTCAGAGATGGGCAACAATGATCCAAAGGTCTTTGACAGCTTTTCTGAGGAAAGAGGGAGCAGGACCAGGCATTTCAGACTGGAAAAGAGGGGACTTTAGATTAATATGACAATCTACAAAATCCTGAGTGGTAGGGAAAGGGTAGCAGGGGGGTCTGCCTGCTCACCTTCTCCTCTGACACAACAACTAGGCAGCCAATACCACCAGAAGCAGGTTAAAACAAGCACACATGGGCAACAAACCTGTGAAACTTCTTGTCAAAGGATGCCATGGACACAGAAAGATTCTGGGAAATCAAGGGGCCATGTTTTAACACCTCCTCTGTCCACCTTTTGCATGGGCACCACTTGATACCCTTTAACTCTTGCCATGTTGGGGTGACAAAACAGGGAACAATTACTTGATATTCCCATGGTTGCAGATTGCTATCAAAATCTTTCCTCTTAGCCATCCTACTTCCAACCATGTATTTTTCCAGGCTAAGCTCCAGTTTATTTGGTTACTCTTTTTACAAAAGCTCTTCAGTCATGTGTTTTTCCCTAATCTTAACTACGACT
Organism: Xenops minutus; assembly: GCA_035221455.1. Classification (NCBI taxonomy): domain Eukaryota; kingdom Metazoa; phylum Chordata; class Aves; order Passeriformes; family Furnariidae; genus Xenops; species Xenops minutus. The sequence goes on from JAWWEE010000010.1 coordinate 19,750,134, forward strand.
CTTTGGAGAGGGGAGAATGTGTGCCCCTAACTTCTGAGGGGGTATGTTATTCCTTACACAAACCCACCATGGATTTACACCATGGCATTCTGTTTTGCTCCCTCTCCTTTCCCAGAGATCTGTCATTTCTATTTGCCTTTTATTTTGCCTGCTGCTGAGTTTCACAAAGTTTTATCTGCATTACTTGAAAGATCTCTTTCCTGAACAGCAGATTCCCATGAGCTCATCTCTGCACAGACAATTAGTTGTTTATCCCTGTGCACATTATTTTACATCTACTGGTATCAAGTACCATGTGCCTACAACCAAGTACTGCAAGAACCTTCTGTAACTCCAGCCAGCTCTTGTTTCTGCTCCCCTAATTCTGTCATTTCATTACTCAGCCTCTCTTCCAGGCCACTTATACCTGTGTTGCACAACACAAGCCTGAGCACAGATCCCCCAGGGACTGCACTAGTAATTGCTCTTCACAAGACAAGCTGACAGCCCTTCCTACACCTTACCAGATATTAATTACTGAAAAAGCCATGCTCCTGTTCCATGGCAGTTCATTTCCTATGAGAAGCATTAACGGAGTCCATTGTTAATCTCTCTCTCAAAGTCCAGAGAGAGCAGAATGGCTGCTTGTTTGTCTCTTGTGCCTTCTTGTCGAAGAGCTGCAGACCATCGAACTTTACCAGCTGTAGCTGGACTTGAGCATTCCCTCAAGGGGCTGAGGGGTCACTGCAGTGGGAACACTTACCAAGGCAGGCTTCCAAGCTGACGTGACCTTGAGAATCACCTGCCCTGACAGGGGGATTAACACTGCTCTGCAGTCTGTGTGGACTTGGAGAAGTCCAGTTTTACACTGGGAAATCTCTTTTGATAGATCTACCCTAAAAAAAATCCCCCAATCCTAACTTAAATACAACCTCCCCACAGTTCCTGCAGCAATGTAAGGCAAGCCCAGGACTCAGAAACTGATTTGGGCTAGCATCAATAATAAAAATGGTCTGCACCAGCTTTTAAAAATAAATCTGGCACTAGAGCCTAAACTACTGCTCTAAAATATGGACTATCAGTCAGTGACTGCAGTATTACTCAGTGTAATTCCTTCAGGTTAAGTCACACAGTAATCCAATATTCCAGTGCCTCTATCCCCTTCACAAACACCAGCACACAGGGTCCTGGAACACCAGAAACTGCTGTGTAGCACTGATGGTTGGGCTGTGCAAAGCCTGTCATTACAGAGGAGGGAGGCTAGTATATCAAGAAAGATGTCACCCTTTTCAGCTTTTCTGAAATATCTTTCTTCAACTTTCCGTTTGCACAGTCTTGGAACTAAAACTGACCAGACAGGAATCTGTGCCCCATGGGACTGGTTTCCAGTTATACAGATGAGAAGCCAGAGCGTAAAAGCTCACACGATTTTTCCACATAATGCCAACCTATCATGTAAAAATACTTTGCCAACAAATTATTGTTCCAGCCCCGTGTCTGTGTAGAATCACTGCTTAATCTTGCTCACTTAGCAGGCCCCCAGTACATTAATAAACATGCTGAAGCTTAACAAGGCAAGAGTAAAAAAAACATTAAAGCTTGAGCTCTGACACACTGACAGAAAATAAGGTGACCAACCCGTAACACTGGAGGTGAATAACTTTCAAAAGCACATAATTAGCAAGGCTCAGAGCACAGGTCAGAAAGCCTGCTTGATTAAGTAATACGTCTCCTGGCTGTTTATAACCTTATATGGAAAGAGATAATTTCATATTAGCAAGATAAATTTATTTTCCCTGGAATGTTAATTTAGTATTAACAGTATCCAATTGCTTTACACAAATTAAAGTGATTTTACTTGAGTGTTAAAATAACAAAGGAAGAGCTGTGTCTAAGACAGCATTCCCTCGGTCATTAACCTTTGCTGATACTGAGGTTACGATCTACAGATTCCATGAAACCATCTTCAGAAACTTACTTGGCAGTTCCATTTCTCCTGTAGCAGACCAGCCATGTGCTAGTGATCTGCAGAGTAAAATACATCTTTAATAACAACTAAAATACAAAATTGTTTTCATTCACTGCCCATCTACTCAGAGCTCACACATTTCTCTTTGCTGTCCTATGCGACTTCTTCATGTCTTACATGCATCACACTGCTCTTTGCTCGTTTAAGTCCTCAGGCAGTCAGGATTTTTGGTAAAGTTCTCCTTGTGTAAGGTGACAGGCCATCTCTCCAGGGAAGTTCCCAGCAGGGGTACTGTAGCCCTTCCCTGGGTCAGCAGTGAGAGCAGGGAAACAGGGAAGCTCAGACTGTGTGCTGCACTGCCATCCCCTCTTCCAGGCACAGCCCAAGGAGCAGCCAGTTGTTCCCTGCAGTCACACCTTCCACAAGCCCATTCCTGCCAGCCAGAAATGGAACAAATCACACCAAAAGGTGCAGCACGTCCTGGCACCCAACGAGTCTGGCACTGCTACAGCTTCTTCTGCCTGTGCCTTCCATGAGCCCCACCTGAGGCACAGATTGGTGAGATCAAAGCAACACAGAACTTCAGGGAGTGTAACTTTTCTATTCCCCTTACCAAGGAAAACTAAGGGAGTTTTGGCCTCTTATCCCAGTGAGACAGAGGAAGTAACTTCCCCTGTATCATTTCTAACCCAGGGAGCTTTGCAAAACAAAAAATTTCCATTTATTTCTCTCTTTTCTCTGTGTATGTAAACAGAACCAGATTAAAAAGACAAGCAATACATACAGAAAAAAAAAAAAAAAAAACCAACCAAAAAACAACAAACAGAAAGCCAGATAAATGTTATTTTAAGTGGGCAGCTGTGTTCACATTCATTAAGCTGCATATTCATTAAAATGAAGTCACTTTTAACTAGCTTGTGCGATCTCAGGTATTGCCTCCTGCATCCTATCCATACGCTATTCTGCAATCAGAATTATTAATTTCTCCATCAGTAGAGTATCTACGTGCTACTCAAACACTGACTTATTTTCCAGTATTAACCTCATTTTACCCTGCAAAGAGAGTACACCGGGTTTTGGTGCTCAAAGCCTGATTTTCTAAAGTATGTGACATTACAGAGTGTTTCATATGGCCTAAGCAAAGCACCTGCTTAATCACACCTGTCCTGACAGTCACAGAACAGAAATTCCACAAACCAAACCCTGGAACCTGAGCAGCAGACACAATACAGCAGTGAAGTCTGGTAGAAGAATCTTGTCCCTTAAGGACATGAGAACAGTTCTTTACTACAGCACTTAACTACCTTAATTATGGATGAGAAAACTCCCTCCTACAAGTTCTGCTTTGCTGTCCAGTTTCTGAGAGAATTGGAGCACAGGACCTAAGCTCTAATTTAGCCTTCCAGAAAGTTCAGTGTAACAGGAGAAAGCCTGGTCTTATAGGGAAGAACAGCATGCAGTCATTTAAGTCAAATCAGTGTTGGAAAACATTTACACAGCAAAGGCAAAGCAACCTCTGTCCTGCACCAGGCTGTGCCAAGCTCAGAGTTACCTGAAGTCAGGTTTTCTGTGTAATTCAAGGGGTAGAAGTTCCCTCACGGAGAACTGTCCTTACCAAAACCAAAAAAAACCACCAGCCAATGTTCACCCCACCCCTCCAAAGAAAGGGAAAACAAATTCCACTGTGCAGCATCACAGTTACACCTGCAGGGCTACCAGCAGTGAGTGTCAGACCGCAGGGCTCCACCACAGAGCTTCCTGGGCTGCCTGGGCCACGTTATTCATCACCTGCTCCACAGGTTGCAGCTGAAGGAAATGAAACAGAGGCTTTTCCAGTAAATCTCTGCAGTACTTGGCAGTCACACGGCGGTCAGCTGTAATCTGAGGCACTTTGCCCACAGCTACCTTTACATTACACCTCGGAGCAAATTACGAGTACAAAATATGACACGTGACAGTGGATGCAAAGGTCTAGGTAATGGAAAGTGGCCTTGTGCCACCAGGGAACTTCAGCTTTTCTCTTTCATTTTAGATCAAGGCAAATATAAATCAGTTGCAACTGATACTCAGTGTTACCATTTCCAGATATATAAATACTGAGGAAAAAAAAACAACAGCCCACCACTGTCTCTTGCTTCAAGTTCACTGCTTAAGCAGACAATAAATGTATAATTTTAAAGAACTGAGAGAAGTCTAACAGTACTGACCATCTCCTCAAAGTTCTTCAGAAAATAGTTTCCCCACACACAACCTGCGAGAGCAGACCTACCCAGTTTGGGAGACTCAGAAGGAATAATCAAGTGAAAAGGTGGTTATTTTCAGTTACGTGCTTGGAAGATTTATTTCCTAAGCAGGCATCACATGTGAGGTAAAGGCATGAGACCCCCCCAGGAAAGACGTACCCAGCCTTGCAGGCAGCACAGCAAACAGCCTGGGGACTGCCTGCCCCCTGCATCCTGCCCTGGCCTGCACTTACTGGGAAGGTGCGAGCACAGAACAGCTCATCTCCCAAGCTTTCCTTCTTCACCATGAAAAACAGAGGTAACAGAATTAGTCTGAAGCTTAAAAATATTTCCTTTACTCAAGACAAATGCAGTCTGATGACCTGCAGGGAGAATTACTACAGCAGAAACTCCTCCTTCATAAATCGTTCAGTTTGTTACTGTCTCAGTTTTACAAGTTTATGCTCAAATTAATCTTGACTTCATCTGCCCGTGAACCAAGGAGTCTTGTAGCCAGAGCTGTTCCCTTCCTTGCTCACGAAGAAATGCTTGGGGGAGAGAATTAAATCCCACTCTCACGGCCACCTACTCGCCCGCAGCGGCCCCGAGGGCGCTCAGGGGCCCGGCCCGGCCCCCCGGGGGGGTCACAGGGGCGGCACCGCCCGGGCACAGGCGGCGACCCCCGGGTCAGCCCCGGGTCACCCCCAGCGCTGCGGGTGTCCCCGGCAGGGCCGGCACCGCCGGGCGGGCACACACCGCGCCGGGGCTGCGGGGAGCCCGGGACAGCCCGACAGACTGTCCTGGGACAGCCCGACGGACAGACTTACCCGGGACAGCCCGACGGACAGACCCACCCGGGACACACTGACGGACAGACCCGGGACACACTGACAGACTGTCCTGGGACAGCCCGACGGACTGACCCACCCGGGACACACTGACGGACAGACCCACCCGGGACAGCCCGACAGACTGTCCTGGGACAGCCCGACGGACAGACCCACCCGGGACACACTGACAGACTGTCCCGGGACACCCCGACGGACCCACCCGGGCCCCCCCAGACCCTCCGTGACCCCCCGCCGGCCCCGCGCGGGCCCTGAGGGGACCCCGACCCAGCGCCGCGCTCCGCCCGCTGCCCCCGAGCCCCCCGGGACCCCCGGGACCCCCGAGCCCCCCGGGACCCCCGAACCCCCCGAGCCCCCCGGGACCCCCGGGACCTCCGAGCCCCCCGGGACCCCCGAACCCCCCGGGACCCCCGGGCCGCCCTCACGCACCCGCGGGGGCAGCGCCCCGTGCCGCGCCATGCCGAGCAGAGCCGATCCGATTCGAGCCGAGCCGATCCCACCCGAGCCGAGCAGAGCCGATCCGAGCCCAGCCCAGCCCAGCCCAGCCGATCCCACCCGAGCCGATCCGAGCCCAGCCGATCCGAGCCGAGCTGCTCCCGCCGCCCGCCCCGGCCGCCCCTTCCGCACGGCCGGGCCCGCCCAGAGCGGGGAGCGGGAGGAGGAGGAGGAGGAGGAGGGAGACATGGGGGGCGGCGGGAGGAGGAGCAGGAGCAGGGGGGGCAGCAGGAGGGGGCGGCGGGCCCCGCCTCAGCCCCCGCTCCCCGCCCGCCTCGGCGCGGCCTGCGGGGCAGGGGCAGCTCCGCCAGCACCCGCAGCACCGCCACCCGCACCAGCACCCGCACCAGCACCCGCAGCACCAGCAGCACCACCACCCGCAGCACCCGCAGCACCCGCACCCGCAGCACCACCACCCGCAGCACCCGCACCCGCAACACCACCACCCGCACCAGCACCCGCACCCGCAGCACCACCACCCGCAGCACCCGCAGCACCACCACCCGCAGCACCCGCACCAGCACCCGCACCCGCAGCAGCCGCGGGCGGGGGGCTGTCCCCCCCTCCCGACGCCCACGGTGCCGGCGGGGACAGAGCCGTGCACTCGCCGGCGCTGGAAGGACCTTCGCGATCCGCCTTCGAGCCGAGCCGGCCGTGCCGCCGCAGCCCCGCACCGAGCCACATCGCCCCGGCACCCCGGGCTCCTGCGGGGAGCCGGCTCTGCCTCCCTCCGGGCACCCCTTCCCGTGCCCGACCGACCCAACAGGGAAAAATGGTTTCCGATCCCTTACCTGAACCTCCCCTGTCTCATCCTGGGGCCATTCCCTCTGGTCTCTCCCTGCAGAACAGACCCACCACCTGCCCGCGCCCTCCTGCCAGGGGGCTGTAGAGGATGAGACCCCCCCGGACACTCCTCGTGTTTTCTAAACCTTCCAGGGGCCTCGCTGCCTGGCAGAGCACACGCTCCCGCACCTCAGGGTCCTTTCCGAAGAGAGGGGCACAGAGCTGCACATGGGAGTCGTGGTGCAGATTCACCGTGGGCTGCTGCATCTCGTGTGCTACAGCGGGATTGCAGCCCCCATCGGATGGGGACCATCAGCACTGCCCTCCTGGCTGCAGACCATCCATGGTGCCCTCCTGGCTGCAGACCATCAGCACTGCCCTCCTGGCTGCAGACCATCCATAGTTCCCTCTTGGCTGCAGACCATCCATAGTGCCCTCTGGCAGAGTAGCATGCTCCAGGAAAAGGCACAGGTTGAGAGAAGAGCCCTATTGGTGCAGCTGAAGGGGAGGCAGCTGCAGCACCCTGGCCCCTAGCAGACCCTGCACTGGCTGCCTGTGTTCCTGCCCTGCAAACCAGACCCTGTTGCAATCATCAGGCACAATCAGTGGAGGAGGTGCCCAAAGACACCCAAACACTGCTGCGGGTAAGCTGTGTGATGTTCAGGCCAGCCTCGGGGGCCTTTTCCTAAGGGAGCTCCAGCTTGCCTGGCTGCAGCAGCCTCTCCCTTCTGTGACACACACACACTCCAACCTGCCACCCCACAGGCCCTCATGGCTTACAGGGGCATCTCAAAATCTCAGCTGGAACACCATCTTTGTCCTTTGCACCTCCATTATATCTCCTTCTCCTTCACAAACACTGTCTCCCAGCACTTCTCCTTGTACCTCCCTTGTAGCCACACCGTCCCTCCCCAAAAGTCAAACATAGATGCCTCCCTTTTGCTGTTTCTCTTCATTTTAGTTTAGTCTAAATGTGCTTGAAATCTTTTACTATATTCTAAAACCCCTACAAAGCACTTGACAGAAAAGTCTTCAAAAGCTGCACTTACTCCATTGTCAGAGATGAGGGAAACCCTATCATCCACAGCCCCTTAAGATGTTTTTCATTCTTCCTCATTTCCCTGGAGAGGAAAACTGAACGACTTCCATGGTACTAAATTACCGTGGTCAGCTCAGGAAAAAAATTACTCACTGGTCAGTGCAGGCAGACAACAGCCAAAAGGGCAAATACCCCCTACCCAAGCAATCCACTGACCTGAGCGTGTTTCTTGGGCCTCCTCTCTTCTTGGCCTGCCGTGTGCACTTGGTCACTTCGGAGCAGTGCAGTTGCCCTGCTGCAGGACTGGACATCCAGGCATGAGCCTCAGGCACGAGCACATCAGGGCAAGGCACTGTGACTGCAAAGCCAAACACGCATCAGTCATGCGGTGGAAGAGAGCTGTGCTTCGGTCACATGGGTTTTTAAACAGTCTTGAAGGGCTGAACAAAATCACAAAAACAGAGTTAAGCATTAACTTGCTGCTACTTACCCTGTAAACAGTAGCACGGCTGATTCCCTTTGTGCTCTGGAAAGGTCAGAGCAGTTTTGTTCAGTGAACACTCCGAGCTAAATTAAGGATGTTGAGATGCAACATGAATAGTGTACAAACACAAAAAATTCTACAACATAAAAAAGCCTTATGGGCTTTTTTGTGCACCAGTTCACCTGGGATAAGCGGCACACGGAGTATGAGAAATTAGCCCAAGCTAACAAACTCAGGAATTGCAAATATAGTGTCAGCTTACCTTGCCTGGCTGGGAATGAATTTGGGCAGGCAGGAGTCTCAGGAAGCCTCTCAAGCTGCTGTATCTTGGGTAAGGTGGTATCTTTCAGAGACTCACAGACCTTTTCTGTCTTTCGCCACTTCCTCTTATGGAGTCTGAGACATGGCAAGTATGAGAGGCTGCTGTTCTTCCCCAGGGAGGTGGAAAACTTTCCTAGAACATGCACTGGACCAATGGAGTTCTTGCACTACACCATGGTAGGTCTCAGCAAGGTTCATCGAAGAGCCAAGTGCACCCCGAACACTCCCATGTGTGCTTTTCCTTTGGAGACTTGTGGGGTTTGAAAGCCAGAGGAACTTTCCCCTGCACTTCAGCTGAGCTTGGATGAGCCCCAAAGAACACAGAGTAACCCGACATTGTGAAATTATTAAATGTAGGAGACCACACTCATATTTTCTTAGTATCAAAAGAGGGGCCGTTATGTAATACTTGCTACTGTGGGGAACAGGAATGTCTGCTTGGTTCCGTGATTACAGGGAAGGCAGTGGCAAGTTAATGCTTAACTGTGTCCTTGCAATTTTGTTCAATCCCACAAAGACTTAGGAAAAAAAAAGCCAAACCAAACCAAAACAAAACACCCAGTCCTGAAGTGGAATCTTGAAGTGGAAAAAGTCTGGAGCGGTTTTACTACGTGACACACAGATACCACCCTATGACCCAATCCACTGCCATTCCAGAGGAGGAAATCAGTGCTCTCCAAAGAGGGAGCCTGTCCGTTTGTGAGGAAAAGGGGAGCAGCCTGATTTCTCAGCGTGCCTCCCACACCCTGGCCCTGCTGAAGTCACTGACTGTTCCTGTCCTTGGGTGCTACAAAGCTCCAAGAAGCCAGCGCTTGGCCATGCCAAAGCCACGCCTGCCTGATGCTGAGGTGGCAGGGCCAAGCACTACAGGGATGGTGCTCCCTGGCAAACCCAGCCTGGGCTTTTCTCAGCACGAGTGCCGGGTGGGAGCTTGCACAGCCGCTGGGCTCGTGGGCTCTGAGCCGCGCAAGGAGAAGGTGCAGCTGCTGCTGCTCCCTGCAGGGCAGTGCCCGGGGGTGCTGCAGGCAGGGCCGGGCTGGGCAGCTGTCCCCGGGCAGCCCCTGTACCTGTGCAGGGCTCCTGCCCGCCCCGAGGGGCACCGGAGCTCTGGGCAGCCCCCGCAGGGTGCCGGGTTACGGACCGCGGGGCTCATCGCCCAGCCCGGGGTGAGGGTCCCGCTGCCAGACACAGGATCGCTGAGGCTGGGAAAGACCTCTGAGACCACCGAGCCCAACCCAGGACCAAACACCACCTTGTCACCCGGCCCAGGGCACTGAGTGCCGTGTCCAGGCTTTCCGTGAACACCTCCAGGGACGGGGACTGCGACCCTCCCTGGGCAGCCCCTTCCCATGTCTGATCGCCCTGCTGCGAACAGAGTGCCGGGCAGAGAGCTCAGGGTAAGGGCGGAGGGGACGGCCGGAGGTCCCCGGGCAGTCCCCAGAGCCCGGGACGGGGCAGCGCCCGATGAAGGGGCCGGACCGGGTACCCCTGCCCTTGGGTCCCCGTGCCCTGGGGGTCCCGGTGGCGGGGTGTCCCCGAGCCCGCGGTGCCCCCGTGTCCGGGCCGTGTGTCGCCCTGGTCCGTGTGTCCGGGCTGTGTCCCCCAGCCCGCTGTGTGTCCCCCCGGTCCGCATGTCCGGGGCGCTGTGTCCGGCCCGTCGTGTCCCCCTGTCCCTGTGTCCCCACCCCTGTCCGTGTGTCCCTCCCGTCCGTGTGTCCCCTGTCCGTGTGTCCCCCTCTGTCCGTGTGTCCCACCTCTGTCCGTGTGTCCCCTGTCCGTGTGTCCCCCTCTGTCCGTGTGTCCCCCTCTGTCCGTGTGTCCCCCCAGTCCGTGTGTCCCCACCTGTCCGTGTGTCCCACCCCTGTCCGTGTGTCCCCTGTCCGTGTGTCTCCCTCTGTCCGTGTGTCCCCCGCTGTCTGTGTGTCCCCTCCTGTCCGTGTGTCCCCCTCTGTCCGTGTATCCCCCGGCTGTATGTCCCCCTCCTGCCCCCGTTCCACCCCCGCCCGTGCCCCTCCCTCCCGGTCCCCCCCCCCACCCGCCCGGTGCCCCGGCGCATGCGCGGAGCGGCGCTGCGCGTGCGCGGTGCGCGGTGCGCGTGCGCGGCGCGGTGCTGGCGATGAAGGTGGCGGTGGCCGGGTGCTGCCACGGCGCCCTCGACAAGATGTACGAGACGCTGGAGCTGCTGCAGCGGCGCCACAACGTGCGGCCCGACCTGCTGCTCTGCTGCGGCGACTTCCAGGCCGTGCGCAACGAGGCGGACCTGCGCTGCATGGCCGTGCCGGCCAAGTACCGCCACATGCAGACCTTCTACCGGTGAGCGCCCCGCCCGGCCCGGCCCGGCCCGGCCCGGCCCGCGGGCTCGGCCGGCTGCGGCAGCTGCCGTGTCTCCGCAGGTACTACTCGGGGGAGAAGAAGGCCCCGGTGCTCACCGTGTTCATCGGCGGCAACCACGAGGCTTCCAACCACCTGCAGGAGCTGCCCTACGGCGGGTGGGTGGCGCCCAACATCTACTACCTGGGTAAGGCCCGGCCCGCTCCGGCACCGCCACCCTCAGCCGTGTCCCCTCCGGCCGCGTCCCCCTCCGGCCGCGTCCCCCTCCGGCCGCGTCCCCCTCCGACCGTGTCCCCTGCAGCCCCAGGGTGACCGGCCGCCCTCCCTTCTGTTGCAGGTTACGCGGGCGTGGTGCGGTTCCGCGGCGTGAGGATCGGCGGCATCTCGGGCATCTTCAAGTCTCACGACTACCGGAAAGGTACCGGGGCGGGGAGGGAGCCCCGGGCCACGCCGGGAGGTCTGGCTGTCCTCACCCCCTGGGCGGCCCTGGGGCCGCAGACCCCTCCTGGCTCAATGCGCGGTGTTTGGGGGTTGGTGGTGAGTCTGTAGCTGCCTGGAGACAGCAGCAGGAAGCAAGGCACCTTCTGAGTGTCGTTGGAACAACAACAGTCTCGGTCGTTCCATGGCAGGGTCCTTTTAGCGTGCAGTGCAAGAGTCTCTGGTTTTCCCTGTGTGAAACAGTGTGACCTGTATAAATGTACTGTCCTGTCAAGTCTTAATGTCCATACATCTGGTTCCTCCTGGTTTTGTGTGTGTACTTAACAGTTCTTCCTTGGAAGGGTGGCAAAAATCTGGTCACAGGTGATGCCCTGTGTCAGTGAGTAGAGGGGTTTGCTCCTTCTGATCTCAGCACATGAAAGAGTGGTCCTTGTGGTTACTGTACAGTACTGTGTTTAGTAACACAGGGCTTCAGAAAAGCTTTGCAGGGGCTTTCTAGCTGCAAAGCTCTGAACTAGTTTGCTGGAACCTCTGACTGTGTCTAATACCTGCCAATGCTCATTTGGTCTGTTGTTGTCAAGCATACACTTTGTGTGCCTGAATGCTGCATGAGGGAGATGATTTGAGGCTCCTTTGGCAATACTCACGACCACTGAGGAAGCCTTTTTTCTGTTCATTCTTTAGAGTATGTAGGAGCTGTGCTAGGCTTTCAGGTTTCTTGTCCCAAGGCAAACTTGGAAACTCATGCCTTTTGTCAGGCCCCCTCCCCCTGTTTGTGCTTCCGGAGTGTGCAGTGCCTGTGGGCAGTGACAGGGGTGTTTAAGCTGCAGTTTGGTGGTGGGTGGCAGCACTCTTGAACAAACAAAAAATCACAGCCTCAGTGGCCTCAGGCAGGAGTCAGTTCTCCTAAATGGTGCTTTGTGATCTGTTAGTTTATCTCTTTTTCTGAGCGTTAAGTCCTAATTTACGTTCTGGCCACTGAGCACTCATAGAGGCTCGCTGTGCACTGTCACTGTGTCTGTGCCCAGCTTTAGCCTTTCCCATCTCCCTGATGTTCCTTTGCTGTGCCAGCATGGTTGCACATGTACCCATGATACTCTCAGACACACAAGTTTTGTGGCTGTGCAGCAAACAGCTCTCCATACGTGGAACTGCACGTGGCAGTGCAGTGTGAGTGTGCAGGTGAGTGGGGAGGGCAGGCAGTGAGTACCTCTCTCACCCCACAGGTACAAAACCTGATAAATCTTTCTGCCAAAAGTCATTTGTTTCCAACAGGTCCTGGCTTTTGAGTATGTGGGTCAAACTCCTGTTTTTCATTTCCACAAACGAATTACTGTGTTTTCTGTATTTGTGAAAGTAAGACACAGTGGAAGAAGTGCTCATTGTTGTAGGCACAGTTTTACAGCATACTTGCCTCACACATAAAAGGTTGGCAGCCTGTTTGTGTAAGCTCTGTGTAAAGGAAATACAGCATCTGCTTTGATTACTGCCAACTTTGTATTTGGGGGTGCTCCAGGTGTCTGTATGACCCCAAAGAGCTGTCTTGCCAACAGTGGGGGAGGGAACTGGTGATACAGGCAACTGCTCTTGTTTTCAATGTTTCAGGCCACTTTGAGTGCCCCCCCTACAACCAGCAAACAATTAGAAGTGCCTACCATGTGAGGAATATCGAAGTCTTCAAACTCAAACAGGTTAGTGAAAATCCTGTTTTTTAAAAGAGTGGTCATTAATTCTCATTAGTTTAGGAGCAGGAAGTTAAGCTGCTCTGATCTATGCTGCTGGATAGGAAACCTTGCCCACAACTCTCAGCCAGTCTGAACAGACCATTTTATATTGGATGTTGTTTCACTGCTGTTCCTGCTGAGTATCTCCCCAGTGCAGACTTGATCTGAATCAGGCACAAATGGGAGTGGGGCTTTTGTGTGCTTTTTAGTTGGATGAAACTCAGGGAATGGAAGGTACTTGAGTGATACCCCTCTATTCCAGCTTTGGGAAGACGGTTGCTACTTTATGCAACATCCAAGGTGGCTAGTACAAAGTTAACTAACCAAAGTTGAACCAGCTAAATGAGCTGATCCCAAATTCCCATGGTTTAAGTACTTTTGACTCCAGGGTGAGAAATTCAGGGAACAGTTTGTTCATTTTTGAGCTGTTGCCTGCTCCCTGCTGTGTCACAAGGGCTGAGGCTGTGGTGTGAGCACATGTCTTTGTAAACAGCTTGTGGATGATGGTCCAGGTTGCAGCTGCCCACCACAGTGTTCAGTAGGCACAGGAATGCTGAAACCAGAATGAGGGTTTGCCTCACTGGAGAGTTCGATAACTTCACTGTAAGTTCCTCCTTACTTGGACTTAGATTGTGTCTAGAAATGGGTTCTGATACAGCTGAGGGAAATATGCTGAATGTTAAACAAAGGCATGTTTTAAGACTTTGATTGGACATCTGAGGGGGGCTTCCTTTGAGGAGAAATCTCATGCTTTGCCGTTAACCCTTTTAAGCAAAGCTTTTAAAAGTATTGTGAGGAGGAAGATGCTCCATAGCTGTAATTCCCTCTGAGTTCCTGACTTAGGGTGATGAGGTGATCTTCTTTATAAGGCAGTATAAAACACAGCTGACTGGCCCAAGAAGGTGTAGAACAGGCCATGGGCATTGGAGCCCCTTTGCCAGTCCAGAGGCCCCCTGAAAGGTGGGGGTCTGGCAGCGAGGCTGTTGGGCACAGCTTGCCCGTGCTGGTTGGAGGTACAACCTGTTACTCATGCTCATATTGTGCTGTGTAATTTCTGAACTCCTTTACCTTGTGTTGTATTTACACACTGCATTCTGCCTCCCCAGCTGAAGCGCCCCATGGATATATTCATGTCCCATGACTGGCCCAGGAGCATCTATCACTATGGCAACAAGAAGCAGCTCCTTAAAATGAAATCCTTCTTCCGCCAAGAAGTGGAGAGCAACACGTTAGGAAGCCCTGCTGCTTCGGAGCTTCTGCAGCACCTGAAACCCACCTACTGGTTCTCAGCACATCTCCATGTGAAATTTGCAGCTTTCATGCAACACGAGGTAAAGGGGGAAAGAAAATGAAGAATATATGTGTCCCATATCCCAGGCACATTTTAGAATTCCAGTGCTGGTAATCATGTCCTGAAAAGCAACTTCTTAATGGTTTTTGTTGTTAAAACTCAGCTTAAGCCACAAAAAAATCAGTGGTGTTGAGACTACTAATTTATGTAAGTTAAAGAGATGTCATAAATCAGAGGTGTAACTCCTTAATCTTCTTCAAGGACAGCATGAAATAGTTCATGTTACTGCTCTTGAAACGTGTTGATTTAACCTCTAGGAAAGCACTCTCTTTCCAGCTCTGTTAGGGAAGGAGACAACTTCAAAACAAGGTGATAGAGGAGCCACTGAAAAGTAAAGCTTGGCAAGTGTAGTTGTCTAATGGCCTGGGTTAAGCCCATGTAGTTGAAACAGAGTTATTCCTGAAAGTGGTGTGATCTCCTGTTCCTGTCTGGGAGTTATTTAGGTGTAAAAATGCAATTGCAGATCTTGTAGGCTCAACAAGTCTGTTTAAATTTTGTTACAGTTTTCCTTTTTGCTCCAAGGCTGGATATGCTCACCGTTAGGGATGAAATGTGGCTCCTGCTTTATCCTGCTGTCATCTGCATCCAGCTTCCTGTTAGACTCCCAGGGAAGCCTGTCCTTCTCTTTGTTCCTCCATCCCTTTCTTATAAACTGAAGCTGACTTTCTATTTCAGAAAGTATTTTCCCTGCAAAAATTATGCCTTTAAACCTGTCTGTGCAATTTCTTTAGAATGGTCAAATTTCAGAGAGCTCCTAATGACTGTGTTACCACCATTTGTTTCCTAGACAAACTCCAAAGAAGAGCTGCCAAAAGCAACCAAGTTTCTGGCTCTGGACAAATGCCTGCCCCACAGAGACTTTCTGCAGGTGAGGAACATGTGCAGTGGGTTTTCACATTCAGTATTGCACTGGTCTGGACTGCTGGTGCTGGGCTTAGATATAAGCTGAAGGATAGGGCTGATAAATGGAGGAATTGGAAAGGGTAGGAATGCTGGATGTGTGGAATGATCTTTGTATCATTTTGTCTTGAAATAAGCAGACTTTGGGTCTTGTCATGCAGGTGCAGTGTTTGCTTATCCCTACCATTTCCTCTCACCTTAGAACAATAACTTGACTTACATGGATGAGTCTAAAATCCTTTGCTGTGAGAGGGAACCCCTGACAGCTGTTCCTCAAATGCACTCAAGTGTTTTTAAAGTAGTCTTTATTTGTCAGCTTAGAGGGGAAATATTGCTCATTGTCTGTCTTTAGGTGTGTGGAGGGATCCACTGGCTGTCTTCAAAGATGGAAGAGAGTACAAGGATGGGCTTTTGCTATGCAAAGAGACATTGGGGTCATAGTCCTGACTTAAAATCCTGTAGCAACACTGATCTGGATTAGTACTACCTCCAGCAATGTGGTGATGCACCTGTGTGTAACTCTGGTTTAAAATGAATCTTTCTCTTTTTTGTCCTAAAACTACCATAAAAGGTAGAATTACTTTATGGATCATTTAAAATCAGAGTCTGACTAGTGCTTTGACTAAACCAAACAGTTTGGTGTGGGTTAGTGTCACTGAAGACAAAGTGATTTGACTTTCAGTCATTGCTGTGCTAAGAGTGTGTGTTCATACAGCAGGATGGCTGTTGCCATCAATTCTTAACAAGTATATGAATTTAAGAGAGGGCAGATTCCATTTCCCAGTTGCATAACTGTCCAGGAGGGAGGGAGGGAGGGTGTTCTGCTTTTTATTTGCTGTAAGCTCAAATTCAGAAATGCCTTTGCTGGTGCTGTTGATTGTCCTTCTTTAGTCCCTTATGGCTCTAAACCTGTAGGTAGGGGTTGAGAGGACTTGTTTGGTTGAGACCAGTAGCTCAGTGTACTTTAAACGTCGTTAAAACTCCACACAGTGAAAGTAACACCACTTTAATCAGTTTCTGGTGTCAGGAGAAGTAACTCACCTGGCCTGTGTCCATGTTTTGTCCCCAGATAATAGAGGTGGAGCACGATCCTAATGCAGGTGACTCTCTGGAGTACGATGCCGAGTGGATTGCAGTCCTCAAGGCCACCAACAGTCTTGTTAACGTGACTTCGAGCTCCTGGAACATGCCTGAAAAGAATGGCCTCCATGCCAAGTACGTTCCTGCAGGGTAGAGAGGAAAGTGTGATTGATTTTATTTCTTTTTGCTGGACTGGAAGTGACGCTGTGTTAGAGCTGTGCTTCTGTCCTGCAGCCTGCAGTGCCTGTAGGATTTGCTCAGTGCCTGAGAAAGCCAAGGGGATGTTGACAAAGCTGTACTCAGAGCATACAGCTTCCTTACTGCTCTACCTGGGCAGATGGTTTTGTTTTGCAAACTCAGATACCAGCGCTCGAGGGACAGAAAATTCACTGTGGCTGACTGTCCTGCCATTTAGAATGTGAGGCTGAAAATCAGGCTGGACTGTGGGGTGGGCTGACATAATGCACATAGCCTTGGTGGGGACAGGGGAGTCTCAGTCCTGACCAAAGGAAACTGAAAACTTCCCTGAAAAAGTCTTTAGAGAAAGTAGGTGTGTTCTGTGAGATGAATTTGAACCCCTCCTTTGCAGTGGGGATGGGCAGTACCTTTTGACCAGCTGCACTTGTTAAACTCTCTGCACTTGTTTAGGTGGGATTACAGTGCGACAGAAGAAGCCATCAAAGAGGTGTTAGAAGAGCTGAATCATAACCTCACAATTCCTTGTAACTTCACATTGACAGCTGCTTGTTATGATCCCAGCAAGCCCCAAAAGAACATGGAGCCAGTTCATACCATCAATCCCCAGACCACTGAGTTCTGTGCCCAGTTTGGCCTCACGGACATCAACGACAGGATCCAGCAGGCAAAGGAAGAGGGCTCAGGACGGGGAGAGTACGAAGCGGAGGAGGAGGAAGAGGAGATGGACAGTGCTGGGTCAGCAGAGGAGCCCAGTGAATACAGTACAGATAACTCTGGCCTTTCGTCCATCAATCCAGATGAGATAATGCTGGATGAAGAAGGTGGTGACGAAGACTTGAGTACATGTTCTGTCGATCCTTCCCCTGATCATCCCCCCGAGTTCTCCACGAGCTTCTCCGACATCCGCATCATGCCAGACTCCATGGCCGTGTCCTCTGACGATGCCATGGACTCCACCAACGAGGAGCTGGAGAAGTCTGGTGCCAGCAGGCAGGGGGAGGAGAAGAGCTCCACGGAGAGACCACTGAAGCGCATTAGTGGTGATGAAAACGGGAACAGTGGCATTAAAAAGATTAAGAGGAGGAATCAAGCCATCTATGCTGCAGAGGATGAAGATAAAACAGATTAGTGCCTCCTATGAGGGATAACTAAGGTCTCTGCCAGCCTTTCTGTGGGAAGGCGGTGAGAACTGTGGTGGACTACTCGTGCTTTTAATGTTACATGATCTTATTCATATTACTTTCTTAAGCTCAAGGGGCTGGATGTACCTCTCACTGGGAAGATGATCTATCCAGGTTAACCAGGGAAGTCAGAAGCAGACTTTTCCAACAAAGTACTTTGTCAAAGGATTTAAAGCTCATCTGTCTCTCAGTTTTGCTTCAATTCTTCGCTTTTGGGGTACACTCCATATCTTCAGCTGTACAGCTCTACACTGTGCTTGTCTAACAAGAACTCAGCCCAAGCCCAAGTGAGAGGATGTCTAACTTACAAGACTGAACTATTTGATTTTATTCCTTTTGTCTTGTTTTATACCGAACTTTTAATACAAAGTAGCATACAAAATAGCTCTATGAATTAAAATTGAAAATAGAATTCCCATGATCACAAACAGCAATAGAAGAATGAAGATTTTTGTTTCTCCTCATAGTCATGCCATAGAAAAACTTCATGGTCATAAACAAAACAATGTGTATTGTCCAGAATTGGCTTTTAATTAGTTTTGGTAGGGAACCAAGTCTCTTAATTTGGAGGATGACAGTTTTATGGGGACCATGGAAACGTGCATCTCTGTTCTTAAAATCTCATTTGTGTTCCGTTTCCTAAAACTTGAGAACAATGTCTTAAACCACAAGTAGTTAGGAAGAACAGCTTCCTAATGTGGGCATCCCCACTGTCACAGCTCTTCCTAGTGAAGGCTGTGCTGTTCCTACAGGTGCTGGATGTTTGTGAGTTGCCCCACAGTGACACCTGCCTGATCATCAGCCTCCCTTTTCACCTGCCACTTCTTTTCAGTAGCTGTAACTTGCATAAATCTTACAGCTAGATTTGGAATCTTCCACAGCACCTTCATAATCTTCAGCTGAGGGAGAACAGGAGCTTCCAGAATAGTGACCATCTTGAAAGATTTCCTTTTACTTTTTTCCCCTGCATTATTAGCAAACAAATTACTCTGCCTTGGCCTGAAAGGCTGTGAGGATGACAAAGTTCCTGAGTTCGTGACAATGACAGTGTTTGCAAGCAGCTGTCATTAGACTCGTTAGTCTTCCTGCCAGTCTGCTGGTGGTCTGGGCTGAGCCTTTGGAGTCCAGACTTACCCCTGGCTGTGCTGCCCTTGAGAGCAGAAGTAGTTCCTGTGCTTTCCCTCCTGCAGGGCACGGGCAGTGTGGGGAAGAAAGTGTCCTGACAGGAAGAGGGAGCTGAATGGGGACCAGTGGATGAAAGGGGCTGGTGAGTGGGAGTTGTGTAGCAGGGAAACACTTTGAGGTCAAGACTTCTGTCTTGAAAATCACTTCCATGTGTGGGATTCACTGTGGTTCTTCTCCTGTCAGCAGTCCACCATGAAAACTGAACGTATTCAAAGGCTAGAAAATGGCAAAATTAGTGTTCTCAGTTCAGTTGACAGCTCCTCTGTGGAAACAGCCAGCACAGAGCTGTGGGGAGGTGTGAGGAGAGCCAGGGACTGTTCAGGGTGATCTCAGGGTGTGTGAAGTGGCTGTGAACTGTCAGAGAAGATCCTGAAAGTAGCTGTCCTAGGGGTCCTGGGCCTGCAGTGCTAAAATCTTAATCATGCCTCGTGATCTGAACACTATTATAATGGAATAAAGTATTTTAAGTATAAATTGTGTTACGGACTTGCAAAACCTCCCACGGAACCTGAGTGTGGTGCCGAGCTCTCGGGCTCTCTGCACAGTGGAAGGTGTATCTTACACTCAACAGACCTGTCTGTGTTCTGATGTTACTAAAGATGTTCTGTTGTTTGTTGTGCCACATTCCCCCTTCCCATTAACGTGTTTAGGCTTTCCAGAAAGCAGGAGCCTTGGACAAGATACAATACTGGGTTTTGACCCTTTTAAGGGATTTTTTATGAGATATTTCAGCATCCAATGAGCACACTGCAGCTGGTAAAAACTTACAGTTAAGATGAGCTTTTTGCAGTATGAATCCTGTCTGATCTGTAGAGTTCCCAGTTGCCCACACCCCCTTTGCAGTCTGCAGTGTCCTCCCCTAGCTTGCTCTCATCCATTATGGATTTTCCCTGCTGGCAAGATGCTGTGCTGCTTGAAGAATTCCATTGAAGCTCTAAGCTCCTCCAGGAAAGGCCAAATACTTCAAAAAGTATGCAAAACTCTGGGGAGGGCTCACAGATTTAAACTGGCTTTTAAGACCCAGAGCCTCCAGTCCTCTTCAGAAAGATGCTTTAAAGTCTCTGAAAAGTTTGGACTTGGGAAATTTTGGTGAGAAACTGCTGAAAAACGTTTCTCTGTCAAGCCCTTGCTTTGCAGATTTTTCAGTATATGACTTTTGCACTTGGTCTGAAACTGGTTTTGCTGTTACTGGTGCTTGAGAGAAATGTTCACCTGTTCCATTCCAGGCCAGCACACAGGAATGTTCAAGGCATGCCATTGATCCGGGAAACAAGAGGTACAGCCTCTTCCCGTAGGTGGAGCATTCTCTTAAATTAAAGCTCCCAAAGCCACCCTGTGGCTGATCCCAGAGCATGTGGATTGTGCTCCCCTGATCCCTGCAGTCCCTGACAGCCGGAGAGCTGGGATGTTTGCACTGGTTTCTCGTGGTTTTACTGTCCTGCCCCTATTCTGCCTTTAGGGGTGGTGCTGCCGGTGTCTCCACGCCCCACGTGGGGAAATCCAGGGGCTGACACTGACCCAGCCCATCCTGCAGCCCTGCACGGCAAACCTGAGTGAAGCCGTGGCGTCCTCGCGGTGTTTCTGTGAAAAAACAAACTCGATACCAAAAAAATTAATGAAGGTAACAAAACCAATGACAAAAACAGGGAACGGAAACCATTTGTGTGCAGCAGGGGAGGAAAAAGGGCGAGCTCGGCTGGGCTCGGGCTCGGCTCGGCTCGGCTGGGCTCGGCTCTGCTCGGTTCTACTCGGTTGGGCTCGGGCTGGGCTCGGCTCTACTCGGTTGGGCTCGGGCTGCGCTCGGGCTCCGCTCGGCTCCCTCGGCCTCTTTCGGTCTCGTTCGGCTCTGCTCGGCTCGCTCCGCCAACCCGCCGCAGGCCGCGCCCTTTCACCTGCGCGTGCGCAGATCGCGCGCCGGCCCGCACGCGGGCCGCGGCGCATGCGCAGAGCGGCGACGGCGGCGGCGACGGCGACGGCGGCTCGCAGGGCCGATCCGCTGGGCCCGCCCCGGGCCGGCCCGCCCTGAGCCCGCCCCGGGCCGTGAGCCCCGCCCGCCCCGCAGCGCCCTGAGCAGAGCCCGCCCCGCCCTGAGCGCCGCCTGAGCCCGCCCCGGCGCCGCCGGCCGCCCGCCCCGCGCCCGCCGCGGGCCCGCCATGCGCGCCCC
>JAWWEE010000010.1:19770925-19794554 GCA_035221455.1 Xenops minutus
GATCTCCCCGGCGCCGCCGGCCGCCCGCCCCGAGCCCGCCGCGGGCCCGCCATGAGCGCACCGTGAGCCCGCCCCGAGCCCGCCAAGATGGCGTGTGTGCTGGAGGCGCCGCTCCGCATGAGCGTCCTGTCGGTGAGTCCGGCCCGCTGACCTTGGCCGGGCCCGCGGGCCGCGCTGGGCCGCGCTGCCCCCGCCTCCCCCCGTGCCTCCCGCAGCCCCCCGCGCCGGGACGGCTTTGCCTCTCGCCGTGGCTGCGGCGGCACCGGCCCCGCCGGGCGTGTCCTTCCCCGGTGCCGCCGTCGGGCTCGGGGAGGCCCCGGCGGGGCTGCGGCTGCTCCTGCCCGGCGCGGAGCGGGGCAGGGCCCGCGGTGCCCCCAGCCCGGCCCGGCCCTGCCCGACCCGCCGTGCCCCCGAACCCATCCCGGCACTGCCCGCCGTGCCCCCGAACCCAGCCCGGCCCTGCCCGCCGTGCCCCCGAACCCAGCCCGGCCCTGCCCGGCCCCCCAGCCCAGCCCTGCCGTGTCCCCCAGCCCATCCCGGCCCCCCGTGCCCCCGAACCCATCCCGGCACTGCCCGCGATTCCCCCCAGCCCAGCCCTGCCGTGCCCTCCGGCCCTGCCCGGGGCCGGGCTCCTGCCGCAGGGCCGGGGCTGCGGGAGCTCGCCCAGCCCCCGGCACAGCCCCGCGTCCCGGCTGTGCCGGAGCAGCCATGCAGAAGGTGCCGCCCGCCTGCTGCTGCCGGAGCTGAGCGCTGGGGCTTTTCCTTTTTTTATTCCGTACAAAATTCCTGCTGGGTGGGAGACACGTGAAACCGGTGGTGTCGCTGGGTTCTTTATTTTGGGTGCTGTCCGGGCACGAAGGGCCCTGTGCATGTTGCAGACCGCGGAGCTGGGGGGGTGGAGGCCAGGCGGTGTTAGACACAGAAGGCTGCGGGGTCTCTGAAGTCCGATAAACTTCTCCGTATAAATACATAGGTCAGACAGCTAACAGCTGTTCTCAGAAATGCTGTCGTTCATGACATGGTGGAAGTTTACCTGCAGGGTTTGTGTGGCATAATTTAATAGTGTTCCTGGAGACAAAGGGGCCCTGCTGCCTCTGCATGATCCTTCTCTGTTAGGTGAGACCACGGGCGAGGAGCTGCTGGTGCCTCTGACAGCTGGGTGGGGAAGCAGCAGCAGAGGCAGCCCCTGAGCAGGTGCTTGCAAAAGCAAGGATGAGTTTTCAGTTCCCTGATAGCTCCTCTCAAGGAAAACTCCTAAGGAAAAGCTGGGAAAGACTTAATAAAAAGTGAGCTGGCAAAAGGAAAAGAGGTGAGATAATGGAAGCACACCCTGGCACATGTTCGTGAGAACCTGGAGGGAAAATTCCCTTCCCCTTTCCCACCCTTGTTTTTTGGAACGTTTGCCATCTCCGACGCTGGATCTTCTCAAAAGGAATAGCAAATCATTGGTGCATAAATGTGTAGCTTACAAGCATGGTCCTGTTGCTGGGAAGAGAGTTTGCTTTGTCTTCCAAAGCACTGTGGGAATACTGTGGGGAAGACTGTGCTGCTGTCCCTGCTGAGGCTGTGTGGGACAGGCTCCGAACTGTGAAGAGAAATGTTGTGATAAAGTAAGTTACAGAAAAGAGTCTTCTTACCAGCTTCCTTGTTTTGGAGGTTGTTGGGTATGTGTCTTGAGCAACGTTAACGGCTCTTAGAAACTTTTTCTTTCAGGAATTCATGTTTATTCTGTATAGCAATTAAACATAATAGAACTGCAATTCAGGGGAGTGCTGATAACTGCAGTTTGTAAATAGCCCTCTGTTAACTTGCTCTGACACTTACCCCGTTGTTATTTACCTTAAGCACCTCATCTTCCCTAATTCACACTTGAGCAGAGGGTTAATCCCGTGTGGATGTTGCCCAGCGCTAACACATTGCACATTTCAATGTCGTTCTGTAGGTCTGCTGCCCCTTGCCTGAGAGGTTTGTGGCCCTGCTGCTGCATGAGGCATTGCTGCCTGCCTGCCTGCCCCTCTGTCAGCCGGTCTAAACTGTTGCCTCTGCTGTTTGTTCTCTCTCTGCAGGAGGTCACAGCCAGCAGCCGCCACTATGTGGACAGATTGTTTGACCTCGATCCCCAAAAGGTCCTGCAAGGTGTCATGTAAGTCCCTGCAACACCCTCGGGCTCTTGGCTGTGTGTAGGCCAGGTGTGCTTGGTCCCACTGGAGCTATAGGGCAGGGGCAAGAAGCTCTTCCAGTCTTTTTTTTTTGATGAGGAATCTAGTTGGCAAATCTCAGTGCAAATGTGGTATGGATATAGGTATAGTATTGATACAGACTCTCTGCAGTGCATATGGTTCACAGTGCAGCTTCCCAGTTGCCAGAAAGGAGGGTAACATTTTGTGAGCATTGAAACATTTTTTTTTGGGTACACTTCTTTTTGGCACCTTTTGCTCCTCTTCCAGGTCTGTTGAGGTCCTTTTCTCTTACTCCACTGCTGAGTCAGTGTATTTGCCTCTTACTCTTCCTCTGCTGCTGTGACTGAAGGGCTTTTTTTTTTTTTTTTTTTAATGCTTGGCTTCTATCTCACCATGGGAACAGCAAGCTGAAAGAAAATGCTCCCAGAGAAATACATTTGGATGCAAATTATATTTCGGTACTTGTGTTGCATGGCAGTGGTCAGGAGCAACGACTGAAGGTGAGGGAAGGACCTGTTGTGCTGCAGAGGTCTGGTTGTTTCCTTGCTGTCCCTGGGCTAGGAGCTTTCCATCAGAACCACACAGCCAAATGGCAAACGAGTCCTTGCCCAGGATTGACTGTTGTGGTGAGACAGGACCTTTTTTACCTTACCAGTAACTTGCTGGCTGTGGCAGTCTAGTAAGACACCAGGAAACATCAAAGGACCAAGTGGATCAGAAAGCCAAGGATGTTGGTTGTGTTGCTTAGCACAACCTGAGGTGTTTTCCAGTAGCAGATGAAAACAGTTATTCCAAAAGGTGCTCCAGAGCAACATAGCAGAATTAATGTCTCCTTAAAATACGTGAAAACCATGACAGGCATAAAAGTGTCTTAGAAATGTTCTTGGTTGAAATACCCCCTTACCTGTATAAAACCCTCTGATACCCCACCATAATTCTGTGCAGGTTCTTAACTCTCTGCTGGAGGAGAGCCTAGTTTTGCTGCCACCCCTTGGCCCTCCTAGTGCACTTGTGCAGGGGCTGGTGGGGTGGTCCTGGGGCAGGGATGTGTCTCAGCCAGTGTCCCAGTGGGGTGACTGAGCCCCTCTTTTCTCCTTGGCAGATGCTCTGAGCCCTGGCTGGCGCTCCCTCCCTGCTCTCCTTTCTTTACAAAGGACTGGAACCCACAACCCTTGGTAATCCCTTCCCTATCTTTTGATGTGTTATTCATATCTTTTGAAGTATAACTTATTTCCCAGAAACAGGAGTTTTAGGCAGCATCTTTGCCTCAGTTAACATCTGAAATTCTTCATCTTGTCCGTGGGTGTCAGTGGATTCTATGCTGAGATGCTTTTCTTACATTAAAAGACAAGGAAATATCAATTTATTTCCTAGTATCTTTCAATGGGCAGATTTGGATGGTAAAACTGTATTTGTGATGCTCTAGTTGAAATCTTCATTGTGGGAATGTATCTCTGCTGACTCTGAGCCAGTCCTGTGTGGCAGATGTGGTGCTTTTGGGATACTGGTGGATGGGTGTGAAACAGTCCAATTTAAAGAAAAATGTATATAACAAGTAGAATTTAGAGTAGTTGCAGACAATGTATTAAAAATGTCTGTCAGTCCAGGGTTCTCTTTGGGCAGAAAAACACGGATTTGCCCTTCTTCCCTTGACTTCAGAGGCTCTGCAGAGGTGTTGAAGCTGGACTGAACTGGTGTTTGGGGTGGAGGAGGAAGGGATTGAAGTTCTTCCAGAGGGCCTGTCAGAAGCTTTACCAGCCACGCTGCATCCTTTGCAGAAAATCTTTGTTTCCTAAGATGTGCTGGGTTTTTTTTCCTGCATCCTGGCTGGCAATACTGATGACCTAGATTTTTATTTTGATTGATGGAACTGTATGAATATCAAGGATCAGAAAATAGGCTGTTGTAAGAGGCTTTGTTTCTGCAGATTGTCTTCAGTTACAATAGTCCTGTTTTTAATATGTTTGAATGAATAACTTGGGTTTGGGGCCTTTTTTTAATTGCATCCTTGTAATTTTAATGAAACGCAACTTTTGAATGAGCTTTGATAAAGGTAAGATGCAGCTAAATGCTTCTTGAACTTGAAAATCAGTTCTTGAACTTGAAAATCCAGTTCTCATCTTGTAACTTGAGAAAGTTTTAATTACATATTCTGAAAGCATTTAAATGATCAAAATCTCTTCTTTTCCTCTCTTTCCCATGAATTTTCAGGGAGGTGGTGTTCAGAGTCTCCTTTGTGCAGACAGTGAAGTATTACCTGGCTGGGAGATTTTTCCTTTTGCTCCAAATGACAGTACAGAACCCTGTTGTCTGGTACTGCTGCCTGTGGTTCTGTTGATCTGCTTTCAAAATGTCAAGTTTCTTGCAGAACTTTTGTTCACATCACTTCTGTCCTGGTCATTTGGGTGTTGGTAGTGGGTAGGAAGGGGAGAACTGTGAGTTCCTGCCAGTGAACCCTGAATTTGAGTTCAGGATGTGAAACGCTGAGATTCCTACAGGGATGACCCCTGCCTTTTACAGCACCCTGTAGGGAACCACAGTGTTCAGGGCCCATCTCCACACCCACATCTGGATGCCAGTGTGTGTATCTACCTTCTGCTTACTGTCTTTGTAGATGAGCAAGATTAATGTGACAGTTTGCTTCTGTAACCATGAACTCCACATTGTGGCCTTGTTTATCCATGAGGGGTCTGTCCAGGTTAGCTGTGTGGCCACTGGGCTGCTCTGCTACCCCCTTCATCCTGTTGTAGAGCTCAGATTTGCCCCGGGGAGCTCTGAGGGCTCTGTGCAAGGTCAGCACTTGTGTCAGGAGTGCAGCTCTCAGCACAGCTGGTGTGGGCAGTGCATGGGCTGCTTCAGGTATTGCAGGGCTTTAAACACTGGGGTCTCTCTGGGCTTCTCTGAAATGTTGGCAGAACTGAGATGCCTTGGGAAATTTGGGTTGTTAGAAGAGCTTCATTTTGTTCCAAGGTGATGCTGCAACCTCATCCTGTGTTTTGCAGTGGGGCAGTATTTATTATTTCTTCAGAAACGCTTCTGGGTTGTAATCCTTAGACTGTCATTTGCTTTTCACCTGCTCTTAAGCTCAGGACCACATTGTTTAGATGCAAGACTGATACCTGGTTTTGTCCTTTAGTTTATTTGCTGGTTGGAAGCTTCTTTGAGAGACATTTTGTCAAGCTTACATTTAGCCTGGTGCCTTCAAAGTGGCAATCTATCATCTTATGGAGAACTGTGTGATCCCTTCTCAAGGCTGGGTTTGAAAGCACCATTCTTTTGACAAATCTGGCTGCTCAAGGTCCCAACTGTTTCTCATCAGGCTGTACCTCAGCAGTCAGAAGGTGCCATCTTATAGGACTTGTAAATCATCATCTTTGTGGTGCACTGAGAATTGCTTATGCTTTGGTTGTTCCTGTCCTTTATGGCCAACAGGAGTGAGACAAGGATTTTCCAAACTTGTGGGAGCGTTTATTGCTCAGAGCAATGGAGGAAACATCCTTTAGAAATGGCAGGTGGTACTGATAAACCACCTCAACCACTGTGTGTTTTACATCCAGCTTGTCTGATTTTTGTATTCGTGGGTTTGAAGTGGGTGTTCCAAGCAGGTGTTGAGCTGGCTGTGCAGTGGTGTGCTGTGTGTCTCAGCCATGGCAGCTGGAGGGAGCAGCAGTGCACAGGGCACACATCTGCACAAAAGCTGTGTGCGGTGTAAGAGACAACTTCATCGAGGGAGAAGAAATTCCCATCTCAGCTGTAATGGAGCAACAGGTGCTCCCTTCAGATAGCTGTGAAGAGGCTCCTTCTGCTTGTTCTTCATGTCTGTTAAACAGCTCTGCTTTAACACTAAGTGATGAACAGCACTTGCTTGCACGGAGTGCATCCCAAGGAGCTGCAGTGACCCTTTCAGTCTGTGGGCACTTCAGAACCTTAATTTTCTGCAGGAGCTGTGTTTTTTTGCACATCCCTTGGCCTTGTAGAAACAGAGCAGCCCTTTGAGAGCTGTTCCTGTTAGACTTTGCCCCTGTACGTTTTTGGTCAGCTCTGTTGTCTCCTGGACACTGCACTGCATTAAATGCATATTCTGCATGGAGCTCGGAGCTGTAGCTGGCCAAGAACAAGTGCAGTAGTCTTTTGAAGTGTGTTTGTGCAGAGCCATTGGTGTGGTGAGGCTCCTGAGCGTGCCGTGTGGACTGCAGGACAGGCTCCTTGTGGCTGGGAGCTGGGGGGGTTCTGTGGGCTGCACAGCGTGACAGAAATGTGAGCAAGCTCAGGTGGTGCTGTGAGTACGACTGCTGGTTTCTCCTTCCTAGAGGTAAGCTGTGAAGGGAAGCTTTTCAAGAGAGGGAAGATGAAATGGAGAGGCTCAAACATCGTTGGAGAATTAAGCAGTGCTCTGAAGAGGAGTTTTAAATGGAAGGGGCTTTGTACTGAGGTGGAAGGGGAGTGTAGACAGGGGGGAAGAGAGGGAGTTGCACTGCAAAGCAAGTGTGTTCCTGTCATGGAATAAGGTACTCTCTTTCATGCTTTCTTTATAATGCAGCTAAAGATGCAAATGCATAATAGCTTCTTTTGCAAGTGAATTGCTGTGTACTGTAACTCCTGGTCAGATATCTCTAAATATTTAGAGCTGGGTTAAGCTTCAGGCACACCTGTGACATTTGGCTAGCAATCTCCAGCCTGAGAGGGCTGTTTAATATTTCAAGCCTTGCAGTTACTGCTGTGAGCCTGTGAGAGAAGCCTGATGATTATTGAGTCTGTTCAGTGCTGCCTTTCAGATGGATGGGAAGCCTCTTTTCTCCCAAATCCCTTTCTTGGTGCCACCCTCAAGAGTGGTGATACTGTCGCTGTGATGATTTCAGGCTGTGAGTAGGATGAGGGAGGAGAAACAGCTTCTGTCAGACTGGCTGGTGGAGCTGGGGGAAGTCAGGGAGTCCCAGGAGTGCTGAGGTGGGACATAAGGACAGACTTCCAGCTGAGCACAGCTGAATGCTGCGAGTTATCTCCCAGCTCCTGATGAAAGGAGTCCACCTGCCTTTTATTAACCTTTTAGGCAAATTCTGCCTGCCAGGGAGGGCAGATTGTGGCAGCCAAGGGAGCATGAGTTCTTGTGCCCTTTGGGGACGTGTGGGGTGTTGTTAAGGCTGAGCTCAGAGGTTGAGCCTGAGGGATGTGTTTCACAAAATCAGCAGTGCTTCTGAGTTTGTCATTCTTCCTGTTTGGAGTTTGATTTTCTGGTTCCAAGCTGCCCGTTCGAATTGATTGGAATCAGCATTAAAAAAGTTTAATTTACGTTCCTGAAGAAGGTAATTTTTCATTTGTATTATGGAACTTTTAGGCTGTAAAGGGCTGGCATTTCTGGAAAACATGCACAGACCAGAATTCTGTTTACCAGTTAATCTCCTTACCAGATATTAAGCTGATTTTAGTATATATCCTGTATTGCAGGTGCTGGGCTGATAGTTTAAATGTGTTGAGATTTTTTCCTTGGTATTTGTAAAGTAGCAGGAAGGCTAGCTGGTAAAATTACTTGTTAAAACATACTTCAAATGTGCATTGTCTGAAATGTCCAGAATTTCAGAATGGGAGAGTCTGGTTGGGTGTGGATATACTGGGGTTTCCATCCTAGTGCACACTGAGTAACACCCATTTGGAAAAGGAACCTTAGGCATGAATAAAGCATGTAGAGGCTAGTCCATCATCTTAGCTTATTTGGGGCTAAAGATCAGAGGCTCTGCTTCCTGTCAGGTAGACTTTAGGTTATTGCAGTCTCTGGGTGGCAGTGTCTCAAATCACCAGGGTTTGGTGAGCCTGCAGTGGTGTGCTGGCCTAAGGGGCAGTGGGCAGGGTCAGAGAGCAGCCCAAGCTCACATCCAGAACAGCCAAGCAGGTGCTGCAGGGCCATTCTGAGGTATTTTCCTGTGCTGAATGAAACTTATTAGTTCTCCCTGGGGATGACTTGTGGTGGACAACATTCTGTAGATAATGAGTGGTGGGTTTAGAATGGGACAGTGGACAAAAGCAACCTTAAAGAAAGGGACAGTGAGTGAAGAACAATGCTATAAAAATGTGTGTTACAGGATGCCTCTCTCCTTAATGAAATTTATTTAATCTTTGCTTCGGCTGTGGGATGTACTGCTAAATGCTGAAGGCAGTATCATCCTGGGAAGGGAAATACCCTGGGAAGGGAGAGAGACAGTAAGAAAAAACGTAACACAGTTACTTGTATTTGATGGTTTGGGTCATTCATCTGAGGCAGCGCTGGTCGAGGGTGATCTTTTCATGTGGTTTGGCTGTTTTGGGAGAGTCATGAAGGCAGTGTTTAACTGATTTGGTGTCACAGAGCAGGGCATTTTCTGAGAGTGAGAATGTCTGAGTTCTGCTGAAGCTCAGCTGTTTTCCACTCACCTCTTTTTGGGATAATTCTTGAGTGTTAGGACCTAGTTTGCTTGAATAGCACAGACTGAAATGCTGATAACACAGAGTTCTGGCTGTGGTTTGTGCAGTTTTGTTGGTTTGGGGTTTGTTTTAGTTTGTAAAGGTTACAGGCTAAAAGGTAGCTGAACTCCCACCGTCCATTAACTTCAAGCAGTTTAACTTTGAGCTACATGTTCCTAAGGCTGAGTTAGGCAGATTTTCTATCCATTAATGATCTCATGCAATTTGTAGCAGGATTTCCAGGCTCAGTGCAGAGGATGAGGCAATAAAGCCTGCTTGGGAGAGGTGGGAAAAGCAGCATCTCCCTTTTGTCAGTGAGCAGAGAGACTGGAAGGGAACTTGAGTTGAAACTGAAGCCAGAGACTGGAGAGCTTGAGTTGTTAAGCCTCATGAGGAGGGCAGCAGGTGAACTGACTGGTGTGAGCTCTTACAGGGCAGTAATGGTTTGATGGGAGAGCTGTCTGCAGTCTGTCACACACATGGGAACTGGGAGAAATCCAGGGTAGCAGTGAGCTATAAATATTTCTAACTACAGGTATGGGTCACTGAAACACTTACCTTTCTGTTTGGTAGACTTTCCTTGGCAAGAGAACTTAGGACAAGGTAAGTTGCCTCTCCAAAGGAACACTTCGGATAGTTCTGTGGCACTGTGACGTGGAGGAGCTGGATTAAAAGATCCATTTTAGCATTTTGTATGGTAAATTCCACTGTTTTGCAGTGCCAGTTGCTATTTTTCCACAGCATTTTGATTTTCTGCACTGAGACTCCAGAATTAAGATTGAGAAAACTCATGGATTGAGGGGGTTTTGTTTAAATACTGAGTTTGTTTAGTTTGCACTGTATGTTAATTGTGTCACAGTTTGTGTTAAGATTCAAATGAGTTGAGTAACACTGTCTCCATGTGCTACTTTGTTCTTTCCTGTAAAATCATCTTTTTCATTGCATCAACTGGTATTTTTGAATGGAATTATAAATCTTGAAACTTTTCTTCCCAACTTGATGATTACCCGTAAATACAAGCCGATTTGTGATTTCTGTGGTTTGCTTGAGTTGGCAGGAGTTTTTACTCTTTTATTCCCTTGGTTGGACTGGTATCATGTCAGCACAAACTCCAAACTATTTGCTAAAGGGGTAGAAAGCAGCTTCAAGCCACAGTCGTGTCCATCTTGGAGATTAATTCTGTCACAGTAGCAATGGACGTATCTGAACATACAACATTTGTCATTAATGCCTCTTGTTTTGCATCTGCCCATAGAAATGGGAAGGTGGAAGAAAAGGTGAAGGAAGGGGAGAGAAAAGCTATGGAAAACATGGGTGTCCAAAACTTAGCTCCACAGGGAGCTCCTGGCTGAGTTCAGCCAGCCCAGGTGCCATTGCTTCTCTGACCCTGAGATTAGAGACTGCCCTGGAACTGGGGCATGCCCTTGTCACCTGGGCTGTGTCCTGGTGTCAGCTCCAGTGCCTCAGCTTTTGGGCTGCCTGAAGTTTGGGTGTCTGAAGGCTCTGGGAGTGCTGCTCTTTGTCATCCCATTGTTGGTGACTCCGGACAGCCTCTGGGGGATAAATCTCCTGGCACTGCTTTGTGCTGGAGCTTCCTCTGGCTGCCTCATCGGCTCAGAATCTCTTGGAACTCGTTCATAGTAAAAGTGAAAGCCCTGGTGTGAGGTGTCCAGGGCTGCCTTTGCATCTGGGATTGTCCATCTCTTGTCCAAGATCCTCCTCTCCGTGGAAGCCCCTGAAATGTGGCCATGTGCTCTGGGTTCAGAAGCCATGGATGAGGAATGTCCTGCGGGCTGTTTGTTGCCTCCTCTTCCCTGGAGTGCCTGTGGCTGCCTCCTCAAGTCCCTCTGGCTTCTGTGGAGAGAGATCTGTTGGGTTGCTTTGCTGGCAGGTGACTTAGGAAAGCTCTGGGCCTTCCTCTCTTCTTTGTGCCTGAATTCCTGTATTTAAGCAGAGGCAGAACCAACTCCTCCCAGGGCTGTCCTTGTCTCCACGCTGCTCCCCTGGGGGCTCCTGGGCAGCAGAGGGGCAGGGATGGAGGCTCCCTGCTCTTTCCCACCTGGGGCCTGAGCTCACTCTGCTGTTCTGGTGGGTTTTTGTTTTGTGGGAGGAGTCCCACATTTAGAGTTGACTTCAGGGAGATGTTGAACTTCAATGATTTCTGTTTAGGATAAAGCTCAGCACTTTAACTTGCTTCTACAGTGATAATATTCATTGACAGGCTACTGAGTGCTGATTTTCTCAGGACTTAGACATTTAATAATAGTATTTTTTATTGGGTAGGAATCATTGAAACTTAAGGGCCATATTTTCCTCACAGGTTGTTGTATGTAATACTGCTTTGTGCTTATCTGAAGCAGCTATATCTGGTGCCTTCAAACCATTCCACATTAAGCATCAGAATAAAAACAGTACTTCATACACAGTTGGCAGATTAGTTCCTCTTGTAACTCATGTCAAGCTGTATTTGGATGGAAATTAGATTTTTTTGGTGAGTTTAATGTAGTCCTAAAGTATTTTAAACACTCATGCTGTGCTAATACACTTAAAAACTAGCATACATTGCATTTTATTTATAGCTAACTAATTGAACTGATTGCTTCTGGGTTGCAGTGTTCCAAAATGTTGTTAGAGCTGATAAACCTCACCCAATAATTGTTTCCCCTTTCTCGAGTTTGTAGGAAGAAAGTCAGTCCTGCTGCTCTTCTGTGTCCAGTTTGTTTTTGACTTAAAGCTGAGGGGTCATAGGATTGAACCGATGAAACTGCATTCTTATTTCTTTGAGAAGCATCAAGAGATGTGAAAAGCTGGTCGAGCACTTTAGGAAGCAATATTCTCAAGTGCTTAGATAGCATTTCTTTGCTGGATTTTATTGTTGGCAGCCTGTATTATTCCTCCTTGAAAGTTTTTTTTCATATAAATTACTAGGTTAAAGAAAAAGTTGGCATAAATACCAACTATCACATTTGAAATCTATGCATTAAAGTGATTGTAATTTGGGTTATTTTGTCAAATGACTTGGAATTTAGTTCATGTCTGAACGGTAAGATTAATGCACGGGCTGTTGAAAACAAACCCAAACACAGCCCACTGTGGGTGCATCTTACGGGCTTGACTTGGGGCAGGTTTTGGTCTGTACAAAGCTGCTGCTCTGGGGCTGAGAGACTCAGGGGCAGGGGCTGCTTCCCTTCCGCCGCTGCCCAGGCTGTGCTGGGGCCTGGCACTGGGTTGATTATCCTGCTGGAGTTTGGAAAGCCCAAATGTCCCTTGGATCCCAGCTCAGGGCTGGAGTCACCGCAGACTAGCTGGTCTCTGAAGTTCCCATCTCTCTGTAGTTGTGTCTTTGGTGCTGCTCCCTCCTTCCTCGTGCCAAGGACTCCTTTCACAGAGGGAGTGGGAGCAGTTATCTCTTGTACAAGATAGTGATCTTTGCTGCTTTTTTCCCTTGGATGAATCTCGTGCCACCTTGGATCTGAAATCAGTCAAGCTCGCACTCGTTTGAGGGGATGTTTTCAAATAAGGGAGTTGCCCTTAGTTTTTCCAATGTTCACGATTCACCAAGGCTCTGGTAGTCTAGGACAGCATGTGGTACTTCCTTAAGTCTCAAGGAATTAGCTTCCCAATAAGGAAAATCTCCGTAAAATATAGTATGGAATCACATAATTATTATTTTATAGTACACAAAAAAAGTCTACTACTATTCAACACTGGATTATGGCATTTTAAGGATGTTCTTGCTTTCCATACCCACCCCCTTCCAGTGTATTGAGTAGGTTTGCTTCTGTAAGTGGCAAACTGGAAGAGACAAACGTGGCCCAGAACTGGAGAGCATCGTGGTGCACACAAACATGGGCACAGTGCAGTCCTGTCTCTCACAGGTTTTGGTCACTTTACCAGCTTGAAGGTGTTTGACTTGCTTGCAGGTTGAAGTGTCCAAATGTACATGTGTTGGATTTGTCAGAAATCTCAAGATTGTGATTTTTCTTGTCTATCTGCCATGACTTTAGTGAGGAACTTTCTGAACTAGGATGGGGAAACTCATGGGAATCGTGTACAGACCAGGACTATGTGTTATGGAATCTGACCATTCTTCTGCTGCATGTGAAAGGCTCTCTAAATCAAATTCTAATAGTGCTATTATGTATTAAGTGGTTATAAGGTTAACAAGCCATTCTGTTGTGGGGTTGAGGCTGGTTCTGCTTTGTGGGTTTTTTTGAACCCAAAACATGGTGTAAAATCACCTGAGCAGGGTATTAAAATGCACCCAAATCTGTTTGTTCTCGGAGTGCTGGGTGACCCCTCTCTGGCTTCCTGAGCTGCAGGTCCCTGCTGTGCTGCAGCCTTGGTGCCTCAGACCCCAGGGAGGCTCCAAGGTTCCTGGAGGGGTCTGAGCTGGGAATTCCCACATGTTGAGACAGTTTAATTATTCCCTCGAGACGTCCCATTGTTGCTTCTGCCACTGTTTTGGACTGACTCTGGCATTTTGAAAACTTGAAAAATGTCTGGGATACTTTGACATTAAGCGTTCAGCATAGAAACCACTGAAGGACTGTGTCTGCTTTTAGGGAAATCTTCAAGTCTGTTCCTTAAATTTTCTGGAACTTCCAGCTTATTAATAAGCCTTTCTTCTGCCCTTGCTCTTCCCCCTCACCCTGCTGTCCTGTGGGGTGAAGCTGCCATGCTTAGGGAGCTCCAAGAGCAGGGCTGCTCCCTGCTGCTGCTCAGCCCTGGGGAGCTGTGCTGGATTGCTCTGTGCTGAGGGTTCCCTGCTCAGGGACACGTGTCCTGGCTCTGCCTGGAGCCAGGTGTGCCCAGAACTGCAGGGCAGCTGCTTCCAGTGCTGCTCCCATGCTGGGGATCCAAGATCACATCCAGACTTCAGGAGTTACCTTCCATTTGCTTCCAGTTCCCGGGGCTGCCTTCTGTGGCTGGGTGAGAGTCCCATGGAGAAACTCAGGGAGAACCTGCCAAAAGGCAGTTACCTTTGGCTAGCTGAGGCCTCTAAAGGTTCTGCTGTGGCAGTAAATGTCACTTGCCTTGGCTAAGAAGTTTTTTATGCCTCTACTGAAGTGAGTTGTGAAACTGGGGACAGCTGGTGGTTGCAGTGGAGTATATTCAGTGGGCACCACAGGGCTGTGTGGTGTCCCTGCTAGCCAGGGTGGATCTGACAGAGCAGGGCTGCTCTAAATCCCTTTAACTGTGCAGGTAGCAGGTGAGAGAGTGGCCTAGTGGCAAGAAAACAGGCTGATTTAAAGCAGCCACTGAAGCTCCTGAATTATTTGAATGAATTATGGGCGTAGTTAAACAGCGATTAATGTATCAGGTTTGCAACTAACGCTACAGCAATCTGGTTTTGTTATTTTGTGTTGTTGATAAAAAAAATACCTGACTCTTTTCTTTTTGTTCTCTGCTCTTAAAGGTCCCTACAACTACTAAGTTCCCTATATGTGTGTCATCTTGATTTTCTGAAGCTGGTCATAAGTTGCCAGCTTGCTTGCAAACTCTGATGTTCGTGTATGTTCAGTGTGTTCATATGAAGGAAGAAAGTGAAAAGCTGCTGATGGTTTTTAGGATGCAGCAGCAATTTCCTGAACAAGGTTGCAAACCACACATTTGCATAGGAATTCTTAGTGTAGGAAACCAGTGTCCACGTTCCAAAGGGCTTCCCCTGCTCCTGTACCACGGCATGGATGCCTTCAACGTGGTTCACCTTGCACTAACACACAGGCAGGACAATGCTCTTGTTCCCACTTCATTCCTGACACTTTGGCGTACAGATGTGTGGGTGTCCTACTGAAATTCGTGAAAGGAAGCCTGGGGTGAAGAGGAGGGTGAAAAAGGCTGGTCTCT
Organism: Xenops minutus; assembly: GCA_035221455.1. Taxonomy (NCBI): domain Eukaryota; kingdom Metazoa; phylum Chordata; class Aves; order Passeriformes; family Furnariidae; genus Xenops; species Xenops minutus. The sequence goes on from JAWWEE010000010.1 coordinate 19,785,391, forward strand.
GGAGGCTTGTCATAGTTCCTTGTTCCTTTTTTTTCTTTGAGCTTGTCTTTTCCTGCACTCAGTAGAATATTCAGTTAATACTTGAAATTGCCAATGTTTGACTTCCCAACCAATAGCGGGGTTCTGGAGTCATTTTGGAAGTCTGGTGACTGTATGGGCACAGGGAACAAATATATCTAGTTCTGCTCAGTAACAAGACTCCTTTGTGTCTGGTGTGCATGTGAGATAGTTTGGGATTTTGCTTCCTTGCAGCAGCTGGGATGTAGTGGAGTCCCAGAGCTCTGGGTGTTACCTGTGGGCTGAGGACACTGTCCCCTGGAGCACTGCTCAGTCTGTAGCTGCAGCATGGACATGGAAAACTGCTTGATAAACCTTCATGGAAATAGTAAATTCTAAGATAAGCCCTCAGTACCTCAGCATAATTTACCAGGGTTTGTTTTTCTTTCTGGATTTACAGAGATATGAAAAATGCTGTAATTGGAAACAACAAACAAAAAGCCAACTTGATTGTTTTGGGAGCAGTTCCAAGGTATGTCCTTTGCTACTCTCCTTTTCACTGATTGACAACAGGTCTGGAATAATGAGCCTTAGATCATAGGCACTTTTTTGTTTTAACTTTGATTGTAGTTGACTGAATACTTTCTTTAATGTAACTGAGAGAGACTTGAAATATCTGTTAAACTCATGTATTACAGAACAGGCTGTTGAGTAATGCTTTTAATGTAGAATTTCATAGAATTCTCTAAAGTAGTCCTGGTGATTTTTATTAAACCTTATCAGCTCAGGAATCAAATCTAATTTTTGACATTGATATCAATGATGGATGAAAGCAGTTGTATCTTAATCCTGTTCTTCAGCCAATTGCCTGGTGAGTTCATAACTGAAAATGTGTAAGGCTGAGTTAAAGATTTTATTTAAAAATATTAAAAACCATCTGAGATAATTTGCTTGTCTTCTCCACCTGCTTCAGAGGATTAAAACCCATTGATCATACTTTATCGCTGCCTTGCTGCTTCAGCTGATGAGCTTGAGAGCTGCTGCTGGCTTGCCAAAAATGCTTTTTATTTGCACAGAGTATCTTCTCACTTACAGACTCAGTTTGTGTCAAGGCCAGCCCTTGAAATTCTCTAGGGATCAGCAGTGGGGACACCCCCTCTACAAAGCCTGCTGGATTGTCTTCTGGTTTGGCCAAATACAAGCAGGTGAAGAGAGGACTTCACATGAGATTCACATGGACATTTGTTGAAGATGATGGGAAGTTTAAGGAATTTCTCTCAGCAACAGGCCCTAAGGGAGTTTTACAACTCCTGCTGATTCTTGTGGTTCCCGTTTTAAAAATGACAGAAGATCTGCACCTTCCAAATCTAGACTCTGCCTTGTAGGACTTCTGTTCCTTCAGTTTTGCTGCTTTCTGCTGCTACTTGTGCTGTGCCCAGGAGTGAACATTCACAAGTGGTTTTCTCTTGGTTGTTCTTAGTGCCCTCTGGCTGCCCAGTTAAATGATACGATTAGTCTAGAACTGCAAATAAATGTGGATTTGAAAAATCTTAACAGATGAACTATGACGCTTGTCCTCACCTCAGGACAAGTGTTTTCCAGCAACAGAAAATCCAATATCCAGGCTTTCAGACTAAGGGAATAGAGGAAGGTAAATGGACTGGGTAACTGTGAGAAAAGGCACTTCTCATTGCCTGTAGCCTAAGTGGCATCATCTGCCCCCACCTGCCTTTCTGAAGGCTTTGGAACTTCCTCAACGTGCTGCAGACAGACTAAAACACATTATGAACCATTTAGGTTAGAGAACTCCTTTTGTTGTGCTCTGTCAGAGTGGTGGGAATCCATTGGCTTTTTGTGTTAGAGTTGGGGCATCTGTGGAATTCCAGTCTCCAAGGCACATGTTCCTCTCAATAAGGAGAGTAATAAACAAGCTGCCTTTCCTTGCTTGGAGTCGCCTCTGCAAAGTTAATGAGGAGAGAAGAGTTTTCTTTGCCCAGAGTTGGAGTGCAGCCTCCCAGGGGAAGGTGATTTTTTTCTCTGATGGCCTGGGGATTGCTAGGATTCTGCTCCTCCTGCTTTGTCCTGTGGTTCAACTACTTCTTTACCCATTTCTTGCTTCCCTCTTCCCTGAGTATTCCTCCAGCAAGCTTCCAGAAAACACCCCTTAGAGCCAAAGAACCCCTTCAGACCTGGCACTTAGTGGAAAAGAAAACAATGTGTTCAGATATTAGAGCAGACTCTCATGAGGTTTGGAAACAAGTCTAGGAAGTACCTTGTGTTTGAAATGGGCCCAAATATTGCTGGTGTGTGTGAAATAGCCCTGTTATTTTAAAATACTAGACTGCTGCTTGGCGAGAAATGCAAAGTCCTTTGAAGATCCCCATGCAGGAGGAATGGCTGGTTCCCTGTCATTTCTGGGCCTGCAGCCTCCTGAGTCCATGAGCTGTTCAGTGGTGCCATCTTTGGAAAGGAAGGTGTATCTGGGCCCAAAATGAAATATTTTTGGACCCGTTGAGGTTCAGTCTGACCTGTGACACTCTTGACCCCTTGTTTTGGAGGAGGTGCTGAGAAAAGCCAGGTGAATTGAAGAGAGCTCTTAGAATTGCCCTGTCTGGACTCAAAAACTAAGAGGTGTTAAAACTGTACAAATATGTGCACAGAGGTGGCCCTGGATGTTCAGAATGTAAATGTAGCCAGCTTTTCTAAAGAAAAGATTTTCTGTATCTCTTTCTAGAATCAGGGAATTTCAGTTCTTGTGGAATGCTGGCCTTGGGCCCCTGTGTCAGGACTGCATAAATGTTACTGTTTGAAACTGTTGGTTTTTAGTAGCGAGCTCAGAAAATAGAATTTCTAAAGTTTGGAGGGAAAGTTATTTTAAGGTCAGATTGTTTCACTGGCCGGCCAACTTAGTCAGCCTTGCCTAAAAGTGCTTTACTATTTATACTGCCCCCCACAGAAGTGCCAGCAGAGACTGAGGAAGTCCATAATAATTATTGGTGTGCACCTTTACTCAACAGTTTTATTACAGCAAATGCTGCAGCTTTTGTGTCTGTCTCCATGTCAGACACCTCCTCAGAGCCCATTCAGGAGTTAATGCTTTCTATCAGTCACTCTCCCAGCCTAAGTCTGAGGAAATGGCTGAGCCCTCCGTTCAGTGTAAATGGTTCCTTTCTGCCCTGTGGAAGGGCTTCTGAACACTAACCATGTTGCTTTAGCAGCAGCTGGTCTGCAGTGCTGCTGCTCCCAGTCCTCCCAGTTGTAACTGGCTGACACGTGGAACTGGAAGAGACAAGCACTCCATGAACTGAGCTCAGGAGTGAGTCCCTGGTAAGTTGGTGATGCAGGTGTGTGGAGCACTGGGGAGATGCAGTGTGGCTGGTGTGCCATCCCATCGCTCTGGGGATGTGTTTCCCCTCTCCCTTCAGCTGGAGGATGGAGAGCAGGGAGAAGGCAGCACTGAATCCCAGCCAGCAGAGCACAGCATCATCTGCCTGTGCATTGTTGTCATCTGCTAAAGCTCTGACCTGCTACAAACCTTACCTGAGCCCACTTATTGCTGAGGGTTCACTATTTAATGTCTAATCCACTTCAGAGAGTTTCTCATTAAGAGCCTCAGTTAGCCTTTTGCTCCAAAATGAATACAGAGTTTTTAAATCAATTCTTAATCCCAACAACCCAAGGCTTTTGACAAAAAACACTAAATCATTCTTGTCACTTACCCCAAATGATTTTCTGCCTCCCAGTTGATTGTTCTCTTGTCACACAGTCAGTTCTTTGGAGCTGGGAGGTGGCAGTGTACTGCTTCCCAAGGCTTTCTCTAGGTAGGTGCACCTCAGGGAGCTTTATATTGGTACTTTTAACCTTTCCCTAAATCATTTATAGGGGATTCTGTTTAACTGTTGAGTTTTTATTTTTTTTTTAAAGTTCTTTGGAGCATGTTCCAAAGGACATGTAGAAGTGCTGATGGATTCTTTTCTTTGCCATCATTTGCATTTTCAGTTCTGCCCAGCATACTGTTAGGTTGTCTGTGGAAGTGAAAACTAGTAGAATTTATTGGGGTTTTAAAATTATTTCTTGGTCCATGAAAACACCAGCATGGACACTCCTGAGATGTTTCAATTTATTGTTAAACATAACTGAATTCCTTCAGGCAGTGTTCTTTTAGTGTCTGCCAAAAAAAAAATAATACTGTTGCTTTACTAACAGTGTAACCTACTAAAATGAGAAGGAAAGTGCCTTTGGTGGCTGAGCCCCAGGCAGGGAAAGGAAAGGTGCAGATGAAGAGCCAAGCTGGTGTGACAGATCTCTTGTCACAGAACTGCCCTTGGTGCTTCTGATCACATCCTGCTGCCACTTCTCCTGTTGGGGTTTGTGTGCCCAGAGTTCTGCTCCAGCTCGGCAGTCACAGGAAGCTGCCTCCCACCATTCAGGTCTTGTTCTGCGCAGGTACCAAAGGACAGGTGGGCACAGAGCAGGGCAGAGCAGCATCCCCAGCAGAGGGAATGTGCCTTGTGGGGCTGCGAGGCTGCTGGGGGGACAGCAGGAAGCTCCACCAGTGCCAGTCTGCAAACAGCCAGAGCAGTCCCTGCAAACAGTTCAGTGTTGGCTGCTGTGCCTGGGGCAAGGGCAGGGAGCAGAGGGTCTGTCCCACTCCAGTTCGGTCCTCCCCGCCCAGGGACCCCCCGGCTGCCGGGGGGGTTTGATCAGTTCCTGCTGTTAAGAAATGCACTGTGCCCAATCGTGCCTGTCCTCGGAGAGGGGCGTCATCCCTGCACTGTGCCCAGCTCCCTTCCCAGAGCTCCTGCGTTGGGCACAGCTCTGCTCTGGCTGTCAGGAACATCAGGGAGGTGTTTGCTCCACACTTCTGGGGCCTCCTTAAGAGGCCAAGACACAGCTTTGTCCTGATGCCTATGCAGTTGTTGGTGCCCTTGGCATTGGGCTGTTCTGTGTCATGTAGCCCATAGGGAGGGGATCTGTGCCAGGTGTGGTTTGTGTGCTTAGGGGAAGGAGCTTCACCTGCCACCAGAGCCACCCTTTGCTCTGGCAGGGAGACAGAGGTGCAAGGCAGAGGCCCTCATAGGTCTCCCATGCTTGGCATTGCCTTTTGCTTAAACAAGTCAGGGGTCAGGGCCTGATTGCATAATTAATGTCTCTCAATGAGGAATAACCCTCTCCACGAGGGTGATGTGTAAGTGGAACAAGGTATTCTTCTAACCCAGCTCTGAAGTAGGTGGGAGTCAAGGCAAATAACCAGAGAGCAGAATGAGAGCTGTGCAGGCCCCTGTCTCTGAAGTGCCTGTTCTAATAGCAAAGAGGAAGTTGTTAATGTAACTTGTACTTCTAGTGACACTTTTCCTATTGTGTGTTTTTGTTAGAATTGCAAGTTTTGGGTTTAAAAGTACCGTGTAGAAAGTAGCTTTAGAATATATTGTTATTTGTTCCTAAGGAGCTGTAAGAGTCAAATCTGTACACAAATATTCAAAAATGTCCTGTTCCATGTGCAGATGCTGGATATTGGACGGTGATGACTCGGGGAATGTAGTTTAATCTTTTGGGAACAGTGGAGAGTTTCAAACTGCAGGTGAATGGGAAGTAAAAGCAGCTTGGTTTTTGTTTTAAGGTCACTTGGCACCTTCAGACAAAAACCTTTTAGAAATTATTTCTCTAAATGAGCAGTCATTTTTCAGGTGGTGGTCATAGGCTGGCTGATGTTTCAACACGAAAGAAGTATTTCTGGAAGGCAGACTAAAGTTTGCATGTGGGTGTTTTATAAAGGTAGATGGAATGAACAGCTCCATGAGGAGCTTACAAGAAATCAGTCTCAAGCAAAGTGCTGAGATGGTTGAAGCAAGACTGGCTGAAGATGTTGCTTTATATAAAGCCTATTAACACATTTTTTGTGGAGCAAAAAGCTTTTGTCAGCTCAAAAATAGTCTTAAACTGAAGCAGTGTAATTCACTGTGTATGTTAAAAAGCTCTGAGTGTTGTCAGTGCAAAAGTATCTGTTTGGCTTCAGGGGCTCTGTGTTGATCCCACTTATTCTTGTCTAAATGGCTGCAAAGAAGGTATGTATTTATGTTTTGCTAAATGATTCATGGGCTGGTCTTAGGGGGGAAATTAGAATAAATGTAGGTCGTACAGACTGCAGAGCTGACAGTGCTGCTGCATTGGGTGTGAGCTCTTTGGTGTGGGAACCAAGAGCAGAGGCCATTCTGTAGCAACCTCCATATCCTTCAAGTCACTCCAAAGGTGTGCACAGCTTCAGATATTAGACCTTTGCAATGCTGGATTAAGTGAGCAAGGGGCAGATTGGATGCAGGTTATGTGGTGTGTGTAGGACAGCTCGTAGAATATTGATGTAAGTGAGCATGTCTAAGCATTAGGATAAATTACTGGAGCTGTAAGCTGAGACTCCTTGTTTTATTCCCAGAGAAAAAGCTTTCTTTGCAGCTAAGTTCCCTACTTACACACTGGATACTGCTCAGCTTGGCTCTTCTAAAGAGCTGACTATACTGTTTGTGGTGTATGAAATATTTCAGCAGCAGTTATCTTTGTTTTGTGGGGTTTTTGAGGCAGTAGTATGAGCCCAGGGCCCTGGATCCAACCTCTGGAGATGGGGAATTGGCTGGGCACTTCCAGAAGCTAGCCTGTGATATGTCACTCAGAATAGATGTCTTTGACTAACAGTCATGAAAATCGCTCATTTTATGAGTCCTTGTATGTAAGAACCCATAGCTATTTAATTTGTCACTTCAGATACTGTTGTACGGAATTTAAGTACTTTTGAAATGATACTTAATTCTTGCTTTGGAAAATTGTGACCAGTGATTCCTACCTGTTGTGTCTGAAAAGTAGTGCTTAAAAAGCATTAAAAATAGCAGCTTTCTGAAAAAGAATGTGTTGTCATATGTGGTTTGAGCTGTTCTCATCCATTAATTCAGTCCAGTTTGGGATTGGCTCTCACTGGGAATGCCTTCAGGGGCAACCTCTGTGCATGGGGTGGCTTTTTTTATTCCATGTGCTGTCAGCCAGCACTAAATAGTACAGCCCAGGAGTGCTTCCATCACCTCTGCTTCCCTGGCAGCAGTCCTGGGTCTTCAGTGGCCTGGAGGACAAGGATCTTCAGGGCAGAGTAAGATCTAGTAAGAGTTGTGGTAATTCCAGCAGAGAGTGTTGTCATCCCTGTTGCAAGGGGACCATAAATACAGATAACCATGACTGATTTAGAGCTCTTACTCATTCATATACTCTGATGAAAGGTGCCTTAGGCCTCACTCAGACTGGTAATGAGCTCTGTCCCCACTACCTTCTTGTGGGGCTTGATGAGCTGCTGTCATCTCCTTCCAGGTGTCTTAAGTGCATCAGAGATCTTTGTGACAACTTGTAAGTGGGGTGGAATGTCAGGAAATTTCTGTTCCTTTTAGCTAACTGAGGTCTGTGTTCAGGCTGGACTGATGAGGTCTAAATCACACACCTCTGTCTTACAGTGGGGAACTCTGGAGCTCCACACCCATCTCAATCACCCTCAAAAGACAGGAAAATCTGCACGGTTGATCTTCCTTGCTAAGCCACTGTAGTTACCTTTTGTTCAGCAGCTCCTTCCTTTTCTGCTTTAGGGTAACCCATGGCTTTCCCAGGTGAATCTTGATCAGTGGCTGGGAGTACACCATGCCTCAGTTCTGGTTTCTTGGCACGGGTGTGCCTGGAATTCATTGTAGTGTCTCTATGGATGGATTTGCTCATTTGGATAAGATTGCCTGGATTTCATTCCTGACATCTGAGAAAGAGGCTTTAGTCAGTTAACTGCCCTTAGAAGGGCAGGGACAAATGGAAGAACCTGTACTCTATAACAACATTAGAGGGAAGTATCTATAGGAGCCTTGCAGAAGTTTGAAAAAAATCCAAGTATTGCATTTTAAAACCTTGGATTAATGTTCATGAAGATATTGTGAGATCTGCCCACTGCTTTATTTCCTTTCCTGCCTCAGTATGAAGAGCTTTGCTGCAGGTCACAGGCTGCAGAGTGTCATCAAGAACATGAGCCCCTTTCTGTTGTTTTACAGTCCTGTTTTGTGCCTTTGGTGTCTCCTGAAGCGCTCAGGCCCTACGAAAGGGAGGTGTGGTTCGAGGCAGAGCCTTGGTCCAGTATTTCTGCAGGTTTGGAAGTCACATGGGTGGCTGGTAAAGGGTAAGGCTGGAGATCAGGGATCCAGGTTACGCAGGGGCATCCTGTTCTTAAAGCACGGGGCTATCAACAAGGACCTTAGTAATACTTTTTACATTTCCAAAATCCAAATTATGGCCTTCCCTTTTATACCCTGCATGTGTATGGCATTTTTCTACCTTCTTACCCTGTCAATATTGATATAGGGGAGAAGTGTATTCCATCTTTGCTGGATTTGTCCAGGCTAGACCTTTGGAGCAGCAAACCAGTCCAAGAACATTAGGAGGATGTGATCTTTGTCTTTAATGTTTGACAGTAGTTTATTCATGCACAGTTTCATCTTTAGTGATTGTATGGATTCTCCTCATTTGAAACGTTTTGTAATTTTATAGTTTGTCATGTAACTACCTAATTTTCAATGTTACTTGGTGTCAGTTCTGTCTTTTAAAGACAGAAATAGAAAATATTATATTATGGATGTCTAGCTCTATGGAAAACCTGATCTGAAACACAAACTTATTTTAAAGATGTAGAAAAGGATATTATTAATATTTCATGAACTTACTGTATGTAAAATCTGAACTTAAATTTTGATCTTTGCTAATTATAAAGCTTAGTTAAGGCTTTCTATTTTAAGCACAGAGGAAGACCAGAGATTATAGTTGTTGTGGTTCTTTTTCAGTCTTTCACAGCAGCATCGCTGTAACATCTGTTCCAACTGTGGAGTGTTAATGGGAAAGAAAATAGCAATTACTTTCCTTGGAAGAGAAGAACCTGCAGAATTTAGAGTGCTTTTGAATTTTGTAAAAATCCTCTGGGGGCAAAAAAAAAAGTCTTTTTAGGACATGATATTGAAGGGCTGGAGGTCGTGCTGGGAAGGGAAGGGATCTGGGGAAGGGGCTGGAGCAGCAGGAGCGGCTGAAGGAGCTGAGGGGGCTCAGCCTGGAGAAAAGGAGGCTCAGGGGGGACCTTCTGGCTCTGCAAGTCCCTGCCAGGAGGGGGG